>ML058350.1:1597648-2197648 GCA_003013855.2 Liriodendron chinense
GAAGGCTTAGAGACGCTGTTTACAAGCATTGAAGATCAAAAGACCAAGCGCCAAAAGGTGGAAGAAAGAAAGTAAAGGAGAGAAGAAAGAGGGCAGAAAAATGCACTGAAGACCGGTCGTCCGATCGGTCGTCCATAGCCCAGGACCGATCGTCCGACCAGTCCGAACACTCAACAGAAGGACCCCTACCGCCAACATTGCTGGACCAATCATGACCAATCATCCCACTGGTTGTTGAATTAAATCTTTGGGTTCGAATTTCCAGAAAACTCTCTGGATTGTTTTTGAACTTTTACGACCGGTCGTCTGACCGGTTGTCCAGGAGCTCAGACCGGTCATCCGACGGGTCGTCTGCGTAATAGAGCTTCTTCTACAAGCTCCAAAATTTGCTGCGCAAAATGCAGTTTTTGCGGGATTTCTCGAAGTTTCTTCGCACCAAGGGCTCCAAACCTATAAAAGGACTCCTTTAGCTCGTTCCTAAGGCATCCTAGAAGAGAATTACCACGGTGGGAGGCGGCAAAAGTCGGATCCAGAGTTCTACAACTCCTTCTAGTTTGTTCTTCTAGTTTTTATGTTTTTCTTGATTGCTTTCATGTTTCTTTGGATCATGAATAGCTAAACTTCTTAGCTAGGGCTAAGAGGTGA
Source organism: Liriodendron chinense (assembly GCA_003013855.2). Lineage (NCBI taxonomy): Eukaryota > Viridiplantae > Streptophyta > Magnoliopsida > Magnoliales > Magnoliaceae > Liriodendron > Liriodendron chinense. The sequence goes on from ML058350.1 coordinate 1,598,294, forward strand.
AGCTTGTAGTAAATCTAAGATGTTTTAATTCGTTTGTTATGGTTTCAAGTTGGATCATTAGTGAAGAACAATGGTTTGAAGTTTGAATAAAGTTCTAAAGTAGTTTTTCTTAATCTTATGATGGCTCATGGATGTTTAGAAGAATTGCTTGAGTTCTTAATTATTTTGAATGATTTTAGACCTGTATGCTCCAAGAAATCGGATTCAATACGCTCTAGACCTTGGATTCTCATGTAAGAACTCCATGCCAAGATTTCTATTTTTTTGAAAATTCTGCTTATGTGTGATTGTATATGTGATTGGAATGAAGTTCAAATCATGATCTAGTTATGCTTTGTGACAGAGTTTAATGATGATTATGATTGCGATCTTAATCTATTAGAACTAGCATTGACCTATGCAATTGAGTGTGCTCAAGTCCTAACTTGAATTGAGGGAATCATGTATATAAATCACACATATGACAGATTGTATGTTATAACCGCTCTATCATCTGACTAAATAGGATTTGATTTCGATTATAGTTGTGTAATTGGGAAACCTTAGCGAATTATGCATCAAGGATTGCTACAAGTGGATCCTTGGACCCCTAGTGCTCTTATATATTGATTACATTCACTTTTAGTTTAAGAAGCCTATCTACATTCAATTCCAAAATCCTATTTGGTTAGCTCTCAATTAGAGAATATTAGAAGTAGTTTTGTGAATTCCTAACAAGTCACTGAGAACGATCTCGGTCTCTACCGAATTATTATTACATCGCAACCCTACACTTGGGGAAGCGAACAATGGGCATTTTGGATACAGCAAGCCAACTAAGTATGGCTTGAATTATCTTCATGGGTGACCGACAAAAGAACTTGCCCTGGGCACAAGCAGCCCAAGGGACGTTTTCTGTAAGGTACGGAGTTTGCAACCATTAAGCAGGATATCCATCCAAGGAAGCTACGATCGCAACCGTTTCGGCCATAAAAGCATACATGACCGTATTCACAGCACAATCATCCATAACGGAACTCTTACATGGCCATGATTTTAGCCCTTGACTAGGTCTTAGCCTTATCTTTAAACGACTGTATGAGGAGCTTATAAATGGCCTTTCAGGCTTCATCACAAGGTATGCAATCAATCACTATTAATACTACTACAAGCTTTTCTCTCCATCAATTACTGACTTAAGCATCGGAGGGCCATCAGCTAGTCCCACCGGGGTCCATCCTAACCCTTTGTGGTGATTGCAGATCCTTTAATCTAGTCCTTTCATTCTCAATCACAGATAAGACGGCGGAGATTCATGTTGGTCTCTGATGAACATTTGTTGGCTACTTTCATCGTTAACACTAGGTACCTTCACTGCCCATACAACTATATTATCTCCACTTCACAAGACTAAACAGATTTTCAGGAATTAGATTAGTTCTAGTGCGCTGATGATGCGAATCATGTGTGCGATGCAATGTGGTGATACAATGCCTACAACAAGTGATGGCCCGAGTCAGATAAATCTACCTTAACACACCCACTTGAAGAAGAGGTCAAAGCCTAGTCAATTCAAGTTTTTTGTGGGCAAAATCTGATATACTGGCGAGCAACAGATCATATACTTGATCGACTAGACCAACGGGTGGGTTAGAGTGGAGAGAATGATGCATGATGCTTATGCGAGTATAAATGAAACTGATTAGAGTAAGGTGAGTGGATGGATGGATTTATCGCAAAGATCAATTGAAGTGGCTTGGATTAATCTTTCAGGGGACTTAGGTGGCCAAAGGTTTAGCTAGGCGAGGTTGACCCTAGGCTAAAAAGGCTCCCTCCCTTGCACTTGCTCTTTCCTTAGTGAATGGGTGGGTTAAATCCCACTCTCTCTCTCTCTCTCTCTCTCTCTCTCTCTCACTCTTCTATTCCTTAGGCTCACTTATGAGTGTTGGAAGGTTAAGAGATGAAATGGGAATGGGTATTTATAGGGTCTTGGGCTATTTTTATGGTAAATTTTGAAAAGTCCAGAGGTAAAATAGGGTTTAATTGTTGGGATTGGTTGTTGCCACATGGCCCAATCTGAGCGGTTGGATTGAGTGGTAAAGGTGTAATTTTGGCCAAAGGTAAGGGTAGTGAGGTCTTTTTTTCCTTTTAGTGCATTCATCAAGGATCCCAACTAATGTTGCCACCCCACCTAACCTCCTTACGAAAGTTAGAGAGTATCCACGTGGTAGGCAGTGCACTATGCACTTCTCATCACATGGATGCTCTCTATTTTTTGCAGGTGGGTTCTCGGGGTGGTGTATTACTCTGTTTTCCTAAGTGTTAATGGGCCTAGGTTTGGGCTTAAACTGGCTTGGATTTGAGCTTGAAATTGGCCTAGATTCATGCTTGAAATTGGGTTTGGTTTTAGGCTAACTGGGTTGGTTGGCTTGACTGGATTTGATTGTGTTGGCTAGGTTTGACTAGTTTGAGTGGGTTGACTAGGTTTGATTGGGTGAACTAGGTGGACTGGGTTTACTAGGTTTGACTGGGTAGACAAGGTTGACTAGGTGCTCTGATTAGCTTATCGGTCGCAGGGTGGGGTGTTTACAGTCCAGAGGTTGGGTTGGGGTTCAAAAAGGCCAACCCTTTGAATTCAAGTTGGGTTCTAGTAGAGCAAAATCTGGCCGAGATAATCATATATATTTGGGTTAGGTTGGGTTGTATTGTGGGTTGTATTGTCTCAGATCAGGTTAAGTGCAAAGGTGTACAGTTCTTTGGATTGGGCAACGTGGGTTAGAACTCAGGTCAAGTTAGGTTGCAGGTTGGATCCTCTTGAGGTCTGGTTGGGCTTAGGTTAATCCTCAACCCAACCTAAGCCCAACCTATCCAAGTTGCAGCTTAATAAAAAAAAATAAACAAACAAATGATTAAAAGGGGGAAGGGAGGTAAACGGGTTACACTGGAAAAAGGAAAAAGATGATAAAAGATCTACTCACTTTCGTCATTTTTAGGTGTCATTTGGTAAATTAGAAAATAAGTATGACAATTAATTTAAGTGTTAAAACCTTAAAGTACTGAATTTTAGTACTTATAAGTACCGAAAAAATCTGTTTGGTAATTTTTCTGATAAAAAGTTCTAATATCTTAAAATAAGCACTTTTTCACAAAAACTTGTTTAGTAAACACAAACCACAAATGTTTGAAAATTGGTAATTTATCATATTTTCCCATATTGTCTCAATTTCTATCCTTTATAGAGTATGAGATGAAACCCACTATTGGCATGCTACTAAATTTGGCATACTATGCACAATCCAATAAATTTTAATACTTTCATCTTGTGCATTCTAGTAACAGAATATCACTCAATTTATAAGTTTTAACCCTTACTATTTTATAAAGTTCAATGGTAAATTGTGTTATATCTATTTCAAAAAATACAAAGAATGCAAAAGTATTTTGTTTGGTTTTTTTTCCTTTTGTGAAAATTTAGTCCCATATTGGATAGACTGGGAATTGTAAAACGGTTATAAGCATTTGCCTACTTTAGACTACCCAAGCCTATATGCGCGTGCAAAGTCGACCTGGTGGAGAAACCTGGCCCAAAAACCTTTAACCGAGCATGTGCACACATGCACACCCTCATATACTCACGCGCAAGGGGGAATTAAACCCTGATTGGCTTAGATAAGCCTCCTTGAGTTGAGTCTTGATGGGTTTGGTGTTGGATGTGGCACGCTTGATAAGGTTGTTTTTTATATTGCGTGCACGGGTAGTCTAACACAATACCTTAACACGCTTTGCGCTATGAAATCTTAAAGGAGCTACTAGAATTATGGCTAAGTCCTAGAGGAGGGTGATTAGGACCTTTTTAAAAACTCTTGCCTAATTAAACTAATTAGCAATTATAAACTAATTAAGCAAGTAACACTTAGGGTAAATTTGGCATCTCTATTCTAATTCAATAAGAGCTTTTTGAATTCAATAAGTCCTTGTTCTAACTCTTATTTTAAATAAGTTCGTTTGATAAAATTTTCAAAAAAATCCCTTATTTAAAATAAGCACGTTTGGTAAAAAAAAAAAAATTTAAATAAGAGCTTTTTTAAGGGTAGTTGATGTCATTTTTAAAGATTACAACAACTTTAATATAAGAGCAATCTAAATGGTTGTTTTGGTGGGCCATCCATCATGTGGGGCCCAACATCAATGATAATTGTCCTTTATGTGGGGCTCCTCAATGTCCACTACTCATCACCCATCACGTGGACTCCACATTTGATGTGTCCATAGTGTGGGCCCTACATTTGAAGTGGATTGTCCATCATGTGGGGCCACTTTTGATATCTGTTAGTGCACTTATTTGTGCACCTTGGTTGTCAATTACATGAGTCAATGTTTCATTCAGTAGTTGAGCCCAATGAAGATGAAGACTAAAGACATGAGAAGGCAAGCTGCATCAAGGATGGAAGAAACAGGTAAATATGGTGCCTTGGTGAACCCTAGCCTTTAACATCTCCTAGACCATGTAGTATCTAAGCCTTATCCTCTAGTTGGCTTATGCTTAAAAGCTATGATCTTTAGCCTCTCATAACCTAGAGTGAATGTCCAAATGATCAGCTTAGACCTAAGTGTTTTGAGTTTAAAAGACTTGAAAAAAAAAAAAGATGCGGAAAGTGTATTTTTAGGTTGATCGATCCTATCGAGAATACCATCGATCATATCGAAGGATTAACCGATCCTATTGATGGACCTATCGATGTTATCGAGCATTAGTCCAGCAACTGAAAAACCTTTATGGACAGTCCGTCGACCCTATCGATGAAAGCCTCGATGATATCGAGCATCTGTTCAGCAATCTGAAAATTCTCTGGACAGTTCTTGGGGTCCCAAAATATACAACCCATTAAAACAAAATTTCATCAAATACTAAGGGGGCGCACCCAGAAAATCAGTTCGGAACACCTCCAAAATTACAACAAACGCACTTACAGTTCAAGCCGGATCAAGAATAAAAGAGTGAGGTTTAAAGACCTCTGGCGCACCCATAAATTGACGAAAAATTGCAAGGTGCGCGAGACCACACATTGGCCCAAAAATGACTTTTGGTGGGCCCCACATCGCATAGTGACTAAACTAATCCCAAAATAAGGTCATGGATGGATGGTTGGACCATTAGGAAGAGTGGATGACCACTCATCATCTAAGTGGGCCTCACAAATCAGAGATAAAAAGCGTTTAAAGTAAAAATGCAATACAATGGCTCCCAGCGCACCCAAAATATATCCAGTGCACCCAGAAAATAGGGCTAGCGCACCCGAATAATGAGAGATTTCCAGACTTCCCATTTTCACTTAACATTTGTCTGGCGCATCCGGAAAATAGGTCTGGCGCACCTATAAAATATGTAATTTCAGCGAAGTCCACTCAGACCATTTTTAGGGTGCTCCGATGCTAGCGCACCCGAGAAATACCTAATTTCAGGGTGCTCTAGAGTCTGGCGCACCTGAAAAAAAGGCATTTCACAAATCATTGGTTCTAACTATTTTCAGGGTGCGCAAGACTATAAATGAGTCGTTTTGAAGGTGTGCTTGACGTGTTGCACGATGATTGGCTTGTCCTCCGGGATTTTCAGGTATAAATACCCCTCTGCACTATTCATTTGTACGAGATACTGTGAGAGAGAGAGAGAGAGAGAGAGAGAGAGAGAGAGAGAGAGTTATTACCCTCTGGGCATTTGAAATCCTCGCCGGAAACCGTCGTCGAAATCCCTTTTCGACCACCGAAATCCCTTTCCGATCACTGTAATCCCATAACGGAAACCTACCTCCGATCATCGCAGGTCTGGCATAAAACCAGCAAAACATCACATCTGTAGAAAATTATTCAAGTGCTCTAGCGCACCCGAAAATAGGTCTAGTGCACCCAAAAAATCCACATTTTTCACTTGGCTAATTTTAGAGTGCTCCAGCGCTAGCGCACCCGAAAAATCAACATTTTCACTTGTCTATTTTTAGGGTGCTCCGACCCTAGCGCACCAAAAAAATCCACATTTTTCACTTGGCTAATTTTAGGGTGCTCCGACGCTAGCGCACCCAGTAAATATGTCTGGCACACCTTAAAAATCAGAATTTTTCAGATCCCGTTCAGGGCGCGCCGGCTCAATTTTAAGTGTTTTCAGGACTTGTTTGATTCTATTTTGAGTATTTCAAGCGTTCCGGACGCAATAGAATAGTCAAACGGTCATTCCAAAATTTCTGAAACTAACAAAATGGCGTATCTTCGAGGTTTGACCCGATTTAACGTGATGAATGAAATAACTTCCCGGAAGAAGGTCGCCGACATCCAGAACTATGTAAGTGTATCATCATTTATACCTACTGTAAGATATGATCTGATTTAGGTCGAAAGCTAGACAAACCGGATTCTGGTTATCACGATAAACTATATCAAAAGAGTTTTAATTCTCTACAAAGCAATTGCTATGAACTGCCACAACACAACAGTCGATGCCCTACCCATCCAAGCGGCATCCTTCGGTTGGGCTATTCAGGTATACACAACTGCAGATTGGACTTCCCGAGTTCACCTGTCCATACATGACAGGCGTAGGCCCAGAGTCGTCCCTCTCAGTCATAAACCCTGATAGTCTCAGCCCGGATCTCCGGTCGAAACATGAGAGATAGACATTTGACTAATACAAAGATGATTCAGTCCATCGCAAATATAGGTCTCAACGACCACAAACTCTAAGACCATAGTCTCTTCTGACTAGTCTTCTGCCTTTTAATCAAGGGTCATCGATCATTCGATGTAATTAAGGGCTCGTGCCAGATCACGGCCTGGAATGTACAAGATCTCAGGATCTCTAGAATAAAATTCACCTTGCGATATCTCTTCTTGTGTACTTTTTATGAATGCTTGTGATTGTTTATGAATGTTTCCATTACCCAGAACCCCAGAGCAACAATACACCGAGAAAATGCAATCGTATCATTTTCTAGTTCTAATAACAGTCTGTCAACCTTATCGAAGACCATATCGACGACCCTATCGAAGCTCTCTGTCCATATTTGAAAATTCTCTAGACAGTCCGTCGATCTTATCGAAGACCATATCGAAGCTCTCTGTCCAAATTTGAAAATTCTCTGGATAGTCCGTCGATCCTATCGATGTGTAACGCCCCAGATTTTCGAGATTTATTTGAAAATTTTTAAAAATTCATTTTTAATTTATTTTTTTATTAATTATCATACATTTACCGTTGATTTGCGAATAGCGGGACATCCGTAGGAGATCCGATAGGGGACCCTTTACAAAAGTTGCTTAGAATGATCCCATAAACATCGTAGAAAGATCAGATTTCAAAAATCACGCACTTTTTAGATAATTACGAAAATGCCATTAGTTAAACTTAAGTTAAGATGCCATTTTTATGTATTATAGTTTCTGACGATCACTTTCACGCAAAACCCTGGATTTAAGCTTTTGGGCACATATTAACCATACACATCAAATTTCAGCCCTTAAATCATAGTAGAAGTGATCCGATTGTCAAATCAGCCCCTTAACCCTTGATTTTCATGTCCATCGAGTGAGGAAAGTAGATGGTTACTCGTAGTCGAATATTTTCCTTCATATGAATGACTTGGATCATCTTTATCATGGACCAATAGTGTGATTCAAGTGCCCCACCTTGATAAGCCTCTTTCTTATGCGCGAAGTTGTCCCGTTTTAGAAATTAACGAGTTACCAACTCTTCTCAAATCTGAACCTTTCAATTTACCCACTTCTCACCATCAATCGCTTCTCAAATTTGGACCATTTATTATACTCATATGACTACGAGTTTATACAAAATTTGGACCCCGATCTATAATCCTACATCGTTGAACCACAAAGCCAGCCCCTTCCTTTTCCGCCAAAAGTTGAAATTTCAGATCTAGGCATTTCTCACCATCAATTAACCACTAAACTTTGTACAATTGTTTGCCTATCATGACTACATAGTTTTCCAAAATTTGGGCCCTGATCATCAAGCGTAGACCGTTAATTGAGATTAAGACCATTTTAGCACCCGTTAGGCCATTTTCAAGGATCGACCAATCTAGAATGTGGATCTTCAAGAAATTTACGTATTCTGACTCTACTCTTCGAGCTTGATAAGATGAACGGATTGAAATTGATCAAAGATCATCCGAAAACCCACCTCAAGAAGTTGTTACACAAGACCTCGCGTGCACATCCCTCTCCATATTTCTACTACGCACCTCCAAGCCCTTCTCCTAACCCTAGCCTCCATGCCCTAGAGAGAGAGAGAGAGAGAGAGAGAGAGAGAGAGAGAGAAGAGAAGAGAAGAGAGTTCTTTCTCATATTTTTCCAGCGGCTAGGATCTTCTACAACCCTCTTCTTCTAAGTCCATCCTAAGGTGAGGATTTTCCTTCAAGCCTTTCATTAATAATATCACGATTATCATAAGTTTCTTTTGTGGCATGTGAAATTGTTTTATTTTGAATTACTTATCCATATAACATGAAGTTTGATGTGAGATTTGTAATGAATATCATTATATGGTGATATGATTTCTTTTTTTAGATTTTTTACTAAGAAGCATGTGTATTTGTGTTATTTATTTTTGTGAAATCTATGCCCTTATTTTTTTAGTCCATGTATTACAAGTAACATTGATTTTCATATTGTGATATGAAATATGTGTATAAGATCATCATATGGACATCCCATTATTGTATACTCTTTGTCCCTAAGTTGGTAAAATTATTCGATGTAGAGAGATGGAACCCATGAGAGGTGTCCATGATGGAAGAATATATCTTGACTTAACTGAGAGAATGAAGTGATTGCTTGTTAATGGATCCTTACATGTACATGATGCTTGATTTGATCCATTTACAGTACATGGGTATTTTAATGAATTTAGTCATGATGTACAACATTGGCTTTTTTGGACATGATGAAATCATAAAACGGGACAATGAGTGGACACTAATGGTATACAAATTCTCATGAGCCGGGGTTGGTGCTATAGACACTAATCCCGTGCTGTCGGCCTATGCTGGGTTGCTTGCGACTCCCCATAGTGACCATTGAGTTTTATTTAAATCGGTTGTATGCGAAAACACTTAAATAAAGGAAAAACTAAAGTCATGCATTCACTTGGCTCCATGTGGGTGTACGGAATTGAGAATAGGCTAGAGCGTCCTACTTCTCCCGTACACTGTCACGTGTAGATTTGGGCTATGAGCGTCCCATTTCTCACGTGGTCGGGCAAAACTATGGGCTTGTGCGTCCCAGGAACCTCTGGCGACTAGTGGCTAGCGTGAAGTCGTAACAGGGAGTCTCCCACTTCATGTATTGTAATTCTAACTAGGGTGCCTTAGCCAGAGCATGCATTCCATGCATCGCATTAACAAAGATTTTTAGTTGGTTGTTTTGATTTGATTAAATGATAGTATCATGCTTGCGTTTACTCTGTACCGTTATTATTATTCTTGATTGTCTTGGAGAAAATATTCCCCACTATGATAGCGTTTAACGCTATCCCAAACACAATTTAGATGATGCAGGTGAATTATCCAGGTATTGAACCCGATTTTTAAGGAAAAGAGTTCGATGTTCGTACAATCACATGGCGGATGACGATGTTAGATAAACTTAATTGATGTTATCATTTATTAAATATTTCTTTTAAGTAATTGATACATTTATGGAATTGTAATAAGTCTTCAAGAAAAGACATGGTTTTGTATTTTAATTAATCAGTATGGATATTGGTTGGTGCCCTTATTTAAACATTGATGATGACGTAGTAAGTTTGATAGAATAAGATGATAATTGTTTTCGCCATTGTGCTTGAATGCTATATTTTATTATTTGACAAATTAGTTATTCTATAAATTACTTGGGAATTCGGCCGTTGTGTTATACACGAGAGTCGAAAATCTCGGGTCGTTACACGATGGAATCGTCGATGCTATCGATGAGTCCGTCGATCTTATCGACGAACCTATCGAAGCTCTTTGTTCAGCAATCTGCTTATATGTCTGGACGCTCCTTCTATCCTAACGACAGTCGGCTCAAGCCTATTGATCTAGCCGTTTTTCGACCGTTTTCTAATTGTTGGAACGTTTATATATATATATATATATATATATATATATATATATATATATATATATATATATATATATATATATATATATATATATTGGATTTGATTCTTGGGCTTGTATAATGGTTTTTAAGCTCTCATTTGTGCATAACATTAGTAGATCATATCCAAGCTAAAACCATTGAGGTTAAGCATATCTCATGTGATGAACTACATGATTAAGAGCATTCAAAGCTCATTTATGGAGTGTGCTTAAACCATTCCAAATCCTAGGCTTTAGAGATCATTTCTATAGTTAAATCTCCTATCCTAAATAGCCCTAGGTGTCCTTTTTGGTGAATCCTTCCTTCATAGTTAAAATCCTTCATAGGATCACCATAGTTGAGGTTATTGTATCTAAACCTCACAATCTTAGTTCTCTCTAATCCAAATAGTTAAAACCTTTTAAAGAAACCTCCTTCCCTCACTTTGGCATCCATAGTCACATCGTTTGAAGGTAGCTGATCGAGGGAGCAATCGAGGAGCGACTTTAAGCAGAGAAGAAGCACCTCATCGGCGCATCAACGGGGCTCAACTCAACCAAGTAAGTGTTTATTTTGTGAGTCTAAAAGTTTGAGATCCAAACTCAATTTGTCCTTGTGTAGGACGAGTCAAGTCCTTGCGTAGGCCTTCGACACGGGAGAGTACGTGCGTCTAGTCCTTGTACAGGCCACTGGCAGGTGCAAAACGTATGGACCTTGTGTAGGTCATTTTGGTTGAGAGGTGAACCGTTAAAACCTCTGTTCGGGTTGAGAGGTGAACCCTTATGTAAAACCTCCGTTTAAAGGTTGAGAAGTGAACCTAATTTAAAACCTCCGTTTTAGTGAAATCCGGTGCACTCGAGGGAAGAGTGTGGTCAAGCCGGGAGTGGAGTAGACAAGTCGTCGAACCACTATAAAAAATCCTTTGTGTTTGTGATTGTTTGTTGGTACATTCATTTTCTTTTTGTTTGTACTTAATTCTGAAATATGAATGCTTGATTAATTGTTATCACATCACACACACACAACTATAAACTCAAATCTTAATTAGTATACTCTTTAGAGTCTATCCTTCTTGTATACTTGAGCACATCTTGTTGCATTTTCTATTAGTCTATATTGAGCACTTAAGATTAGGATCTTCATCAATTCAATCATATAAAATCTTTGTGCTTTATAAATTCTTGTATTAAAGAGTGTATTAAGGTTATAACTTGATAGCCCAATTAATTCATAAAAGTCATGGTAAACAAACAGGCCCTTAGATTATTTTTTGGATTTTCCCTTCTCTTTGCACTCTTACTCCAGCAGGAGATATCATTTTCCGGCAACGGATTCCGGCGAGGAAATCCCTCTCTGATGAGGGGATTCAGCGAGGGAAGACGGAGTGGGCGCATGTTACCTCTTGCGTCGCTCTAAGGTCGTCCGTGAGTGATGTCTCTCTTGGTCATCAGATCGAATTACTATTTATAGTAGTCTAATCGGATTCGGGTCCGGGCAAATGGATACTGTGAGCGCATGTATTTCCAGGAAGATTTTCGGGCAACTGTTGTTGGCGACTGTGGCTGGCGTATGTGCTCCCGGGTTGGACGCATGTTTCCAACTTAGTTTTCCGGCAGCTTTTTGGGAAGAAATGCCTCCACATGTTACCTCCGCATGTGCTCTCTGCATGTTGGCTCCGCATGTTTCTAGACTTAGATTATTTTCTAAATTTCAGGCTCCGACTATCCGCTCTCAAAGGATAAGTACCTTTTCGAAGGCCAAAGTCACTGACGCAGGGCACTTTAAGCCTCTCATCGGGCTATTGAATGAACGAGATGGGGTACGGATGATCAATTATTGCAAATTTCGGTAGTTTTTTTACTAGTTTGGACCCTCCGGGCCGATTGTTCGTATAAGAACTTTGCTCCGAGAAGCGCGCACACTAGAATGTGTCGTAAGACATTTAAACTTGCTAGTTAAGGGTTTTCGAGCATTCCAGATCATTTGGCGGCAATACGCATGTCCAGTTCCACTCCGAAAATGGCATTTGTAGGCTTTTAGACCCTTTCAGTCGGCTCCGAACAGGGGCAAAACACATTTTAAGGCACGCAGGTAAAGATATGCGCAACGCAACATTCAAACTTGGTAGTTAAGGATTTTCGGGTATTTCAGATCATTTGGCAGAAATACACATGTCCAGTTCCGCTCCGAAATGATATTTGTAGGTTTTGGTCACGACTGCTTGGGTTAGGGCTGTACTGGTGTCCGATCGCGTTTTTCGGGTGCTTCTCGATCTTGGAATCGTTACGAATCTTCGTAGATGGACCATCGTATATTATTTTATCATGGGTGAGATTTTGAGCCCCAACACCAGGGAGCTTGTGATACTAAATCTTTGCTTACTAACACGTTATACACTTAGCTACAATGGCAGCAATATCTAGCTTCTAGATTCAGGTTATTCCACCCGTAGTGGTGTCTAACATCACGGTACATCTTAGTAGTGGGTGAATAGTGAGCTTAGATTGGTGTGCCTCAATCATAGCATTCCATTTCAAGACGTGTAGAAACTAAGGGAACGAATTAGGTGTTACCCCGGGAATAGCTTAGTGGGTGTTATCCCTATCCGTGTGGCCCACATGGATAGTATTTTGTATATGCACGCCGTCCATCCGTTTCTCCAGCCCATTTTAGTATGGTCTTCCAAAAATTATGCAAATCCAAATCTCAAGTGGACCATACCACTTGAAACAGTGCTGATTGAGTGCCCACCATTAAAAATTCCAAAGAGCCTATCATAAGGTTTTGATAATGTTTATTTGCAATCCAAGCTCTTCATAATGTCAAGACGGTCTGGATGAAGGGAAAATTTAAAGATCAGATTGATCTAAAACTTTTGTGGCCCACAAAATGCTTTTAATGATTATTCATCACTCTTTCAATTGGTATGGTCCACCTGAGATTTGGACCTTCTTATAATTTTGGATCGCGTCCTAAAATTAGGCGTAACAACATATGGATGGCATATATATACAAAAAAATACATCAAGGTAGGCCCCACACGGTAGGGGTAACACCCACTAAGGTGTTGCCAGGGTAACATCTAATTCGCTCCCAGAAACTAATCTCTTGAGAAGTGACGTTATCATAGCGCTCCCTCGAGAAACTTAGGTGTGTTTTAGTAAAAAGCCCGAGGATAAATGAAGTAGTCGTAGGCTTTGTTGACGCACGGGAGTGGTTATGGCTTCGCAGGTCCTGCATGCAGGAGCCCCGTGTGTGCTCTCTTCTTCTTCAGCTCTATCATTTGGTCCGCTTTCAAAATCAAAATCCAACGTCTGCCTGTTTAAGATATGCTGCGGGCCCAGAAACAACCGCGGTCCACTTGTTCGTGGCCGAATCCTGAGTACGGAGGCGATGCTGGCCGTCCAGACCCTAAAGCGCGCATCCGCCCGAGGGAGCGACGAGGACGACATAATCTCCAAGACCTTCCTCCGCCTCGTCAAGCCCGACCTTCTCGCCTCCCTCCGGGAGCTCCTCAGACAGAACCATTGCCATCTTGCCCTCAAGGCAATCTCTCTCTCCCTCACACACACACACACACACACACACACACACACACAATGCTGTGCGTTCGTCACCATTTAATTGGACCGTTGATTTGGTTGGCGCTGTTGCGAATGGGTGGTGCCTGAAAGTCTCTCAGGTTATGATCATTCTAGTCATCCAATCGTTGCCCCCCCCCCCCCCCCCCCCCCCCCCTTTTATTCATTATTTTTATTATGTCTATTGAATGTGGATCCTGGTTTTAGCACCGGTGAAGGGAATTTTGGGGCATTGCCCATCCATGTCGGGGCTAACCAATTCCATGGTCAAGATCTTCCCTCATCTTTCATTTTTCTTCTTACACGCTCTCTGTGTTATAGGTTTTTGCAGCAGCTCGTCGAGAGCTTTGGTACCAGACTGATTACTCCTTATATGCAGAGATGGTTTCTGCATTGGTGATGAATGGGATGACACCGGAGCTTGATCTTCTGGTGTTGGATTTGTTGGAGGAGAGCTTTTATGCTGGCGACAATCGAGGGCTTGCCCGGCTATTCAAGGTACTGATTGCGGCGAATCAGGCGAAATCAGTGGTCGATATTTATGGATTGATGAAGAGAGGGAATGGTGCACCAGATGAGTACATATTTAAGGTTGTGGCCAGAGGGCTGAGGAGATTGGGAGAAACTAGTGCTGCTGATGAGGTTGATAAGGATTTGGAGTGCTTCTTGGATGGAAAGTTCAAAAGGAGTTATTTTTCTGATTGAGGTATTATTCTACGGTGTATTTTGTTCTTACCAATCCATGCAAATGGATTATTTCAAAAGATTTGAAGGATCTTCCTATTTGTGATCTGAGAATGTGTTGATGTTAGTGCTAGTGGGGCTGATGAGATCTCTATCTCTTACATCCTACGTGGTAGCACCATTTTCAAATCTCTTGCATTCAGCTATTCCTTTTATTTGTGGGTTATCTCCATCATTATTGTTATCCCTTTTAATTGTAGGTTATCTACATCGTTATTTTTATTCCTTTTAATTGTTGGTTATCTCTACCATCATTGCAGTTGCTGGTTATAAAAAAGAAATGCATGTAATCTCTTTGGGGAGAGCAATAACAATATCCTTTCTTCCCTCTCTTCTCTCATTCTTTCTCAATTCTCATCTCTCAATTATTTTCTTCTTCCTCACACATTCGGTGAAGGCACACATTATAGGGTATCAGAGCATACCAATCCATTATGATTAGAATTCAAGATTCCGTTAACCAGCTTGAAATTCAAATGGTGACCATGGCAAAATGAATTGAGAAGCTATCGGAACAACAACATAATACATCTCAAGACATAGCTGATCTAAGGAACAATAAGCTACTTGGACTCTTCAGGAGGGGAACAACTAAAATTCTGCGAAGTTGAAGGATGCCTAGTAGACACTCTTGCAACTTAACACTGGCTAGGCAGTTGAGTCACCCCAAACACACCATCCACCTCCATTGTTGCACGCACCTCTAACGGTCTACAATCATATGATATCCGGTTCTTCTTCTACATTGCAGACTAAATATATGCGAGTGGATTTTCCTGATTCAATAGGGAGGAACCCCTCAGATGGATCTATTAGGCTCAACTTTTCTTTAGCTACAACCAGAGCCTTGCACATGAGAATATTGGATAGTGGCCTTCCATGTTGAAGGCAAAGCCATTTAATGATATTATTAGATGGAAGATATCATAGCTATATAGACGTGGGACGAGTTCAAATTTGCTATTTGTGTTCGCTTTGTCTCTACGGAGTATACACAACTGGGCGAAATGTTGTCACGACTGCAATCATGGATTGATGTAAGAGTACGTAGACGATTTTGAACGTCTTGCGAACCTTACGATTAAACTACCTGAACCCTTTATGATTGATTGCCTCATAGGAGGGTGGCGTGACGATCTTAGGGCCGAGGTTAAACTTTTTCATCCCACATCCCTAATCAAGGCAATTGGATTGGCATGATCTGTGGAAGAAAAGGTCACTTAAATCCAACCATTCCCACACAGAGTGTTTTTTTTCCCCTCAGTTGTTGCTCCACAGTCCACGCCCAAACCATCCACACCTCTTGTTACCATTTCCATCAAGCACCTACCACCATCTAGAATGGAGGAATGACATAGTTCGGGTTTGTATTTTAACTATGATAAGTAGTTCTATTGAGGCCACTGTTGCACAACGAAACAACAATTTCTCATGGAAGGAGATTGGTTGAAAGAGGATCCCACGCCCGATGACCCTGGAAGATGCGACGTGGGAGACTCGGGTGAGTTTCTTGTCCCAGTTTCCTAACTTCAAACCTTGAGGACAAGGTTATTCTAATGGATGATGAGATAATGGGTTATTTATCTCTTACATTCTATGTGGCATCATCATTTTAAAATCTCTTGTTTTCAGTTATTTAATTGTAGGTTATCTCTATCATTATTTATTTGTAGGTTATCTATATCATTATTGTTATTTCTTTTAATTATAGGCTATCTCTATCATTATTGTTATTCCTTTTAATTGTAGGTTATTCTCTTCCATTACCGTAAGTGCTGGTAATAAAAAAGAATGCATGTAATCTCTTTGGGGTGAGCAATAACAATATCCATTCTTCCTTCTCTTCTCTCTTTTCCTCTCAATTCTAATCTTCTCCATTATTCTTCTTCCTCACACATTCGGTGCGGTCACACATCAGGGGCCCATGATTTAGCAGTCCAAGTGTGTGATATGGTGCAATCCGCTGGGGATGATCCATGCGCCGGAATTCTCTAAGATGGAATTCTAACCCTTCAGTTGCTGACCAACAGAGTATGTGGTTAAGAAACAAACTAAATAACATTCTCCATTCAACCAAATTAAGGCAAAAAAATTCAATGGATAGTTGTGAATGCTAGGATCACGGGGATCGCACTCATGGAGGCCTTTTTAGGATTTTGCTTGTGTGATTATGTGGTTTGACTTGGGATAAGAAATAGTTGATTTGGAGTTGCCACTAGTATTTAACTCATATTTCCGCAGTCGGCTAGACCCTGCAGAATCCTTAGAAATCAGAGAATCCGGAGATTTCCTTTTTTATAATGATTCCTGATATGCGATTGTGAGTTTGAGTAATGGACCACTGTGACAGAGAGGAAGGTGTTAGGCACCTCCTTTACCCGCACAAATGTGTGGTCTCTACTTTGCGGAACTCGGTTGATTATAGGGGATTTAATTAGCATAGCGTTAATGCAATGAAATGGATGAGATGTAATCCAACAGTGCAATGCCTAACTCAGGAGTAGGAATGAGGAATCGAAATGCATGAGATCTGCCAGGACTCGTTTACCCAAGAGGGACAGTAAAGAAACAAAAGATTTGTTTTGTTTTTTTTGCTAGGCGTATGGACTGGACTCATTTTTGTTTTGGGCATTTTGAACTGGACTCATTTGTGTGCTAGGCATTTGGACTAGACCTTTTTTGTTGTCGAAACATCTAGAGTCACCGGAAGAGCAATGGTTGAGCTCCTAGCCATTGGAAGTGTGTATCCACCAAATCTCCGAAAGTGCCATTAAATTGTTCTCTAATTGTTGGTAGTGCTAATGGTTCACATCCCAAAAGTCATCATAAATGCTTGCTCACCTTGTATTATTCATCGTTTTGTTGGTACTCGTCGTCTTGTCGTTTCGTTGCCTCATGCTACTTGTTGACGTTAGCCATTCGTGTTGAATGCTTTTTTTTTTTTTTCTTTTTTTAATAAATGCTCACCGTACCTTTCAAACTCAAGTTACTCCTTTTAGAATACCAAGTTGAGGGGGCTATTAGAGACACTAGTGTATTTCGATATTCGTTAAGATGTGTATCTGCTAGGATCTCTCCAAATCTCTATAGATCCCCATCTCTTCTATATATTGTTGTTATCGTTAATAAAATAAACCTTACAATTTCAACAATGTTGTCTCTTGTTGTTTAACATAGTCAAGCAATAAATCAGCCAACGCATTAATATATAAACACATATTTTCCAATATAAAAATGGAAAAATTAGGATTTCACATTTCCCCCATTTTTTTCTTAAATGTTAATTCCATGTATGAGAATCATGCATAAACATGGATTTCCATAGCAATCTGTGCCAACATTTAAAAAAAGAAGATATTTCTATGGATTTTTCATCACCTTTGAGTTCTGGCTCATCTTCTGTTCAAGTTGAGATTTCTCTTCAAATCCAAACTTTGATTCAATAAAAACCAAGAGTGATTGAAATATTACCCCCCCCCCGCAAGGGGATTTTTTTGGCTTCTTGAAATTTTTTCCAATTTTTTGTCGCTTATTTACAGATGTTTCCTTGGTATCAGGGATATTATTACAAGTATTGGGGAGATTATTGATGGTATCGCCGATAGCATGGAACTTTTATAAAGGATTCTTCTCAAAATATCGCTGGTATTGAATATAGCCAAATATGGCCGATATTATAAAAAATATTGGCGATACTTGGAAAATTTTAAACTATTAGCTGTTTCAATTTTGTTGATTTGGTGATACGGTAATATTGTCGATATTTGGAATACTGATCGTAGTGGGCCAAATTTATACCATTTACGGCCCTGTGCCTGTTATGGTGGGCCATCGTGCCACCATTTAGTGGGTTGTGTAAGGTTTGGAAGCCCACTTTCATATATTGCCACCGTGATGGGTCAAAGTGGGCCACCGTGCGTCTATGGTCAAATCTATGGTTAGATTTGGAGATAAATGTCAGATTTGAAGATAAAAATGTGCGTGGAAGTTGTTTTTGTCCAAGATTGAAGATCAAGTGTGTGTGTGAAGCGAGTATTGTTCTTGATTGGTTGCGTTCGTGACTATATGTTATCCTGAAGTACATGTTTGGTAAGTTTAAGTTGAAAGTTCTTCCCTTATGTGCTTGATTCCTGTATTCCCCTGAATATGGATGTAAAAAATGAAGCCAAGAGTAATCTCTCATCTTTGAATAATCTCCCATATCTGAGTCGAGTTTGCAAATCACATCGACTAAACTTAACGGAGGAAATTACCTATAGTGGGCTACATCTATATAAGTATTTCTTACGGGTAAGAGAGTTAAAATATCTGACTTCTCACAAGCCTACTAAAAAATTGACAAAATATGACGACTGTGTGGCAGGAGATGCTCAAATTAGAACTTTGTTGTTTAATGGTGTGGTACATCATATTAGTGTGAATGTTATCTTCTTCAAGAAGATAAAAGAAGTGCGAGAAAACTTAAGGGAGATGTATTCGGGTGAGAAGAACCTAATCTGTATTTATGAGTTACTCTAGAATATTTTTGCTCTCTAACAGGGAGATAAGAGCATAGGGAATATTATTCAGCTTGCAAGGCATGTGGGAAGAATTGCATGTGTACCAACCCTTGTTGATAGATTATGAAACCATGAGAAGGCGTAGAGGAATTCCATATTGCTAAATTCCTTTTTGGCCTTTGCCTTGAGTTTGAGCCTGTGAGAGCTCAGATCCTTAAAGGTAGTGAGATTTCATTTGCCATGGAGGCATTGCCCAGGTTCAATGAACAACTGGTATAAATGCACAAAGTTTGTCCTCATCTGATTGGTTTGCATTTGTCTTTATATCTTCTACAGGAGATGGAGGAAGTCAAGGTGGTTGTGGCGAATGATTTGGTGGTAGAGATTCTGGGAGTGGTTATTTTTTAGGCAATAATACGTGGGGAGGTCGCGGCACAAACTTTGTTGGCAACTGCAGTCGTAGTCGTGGTAATTGGTAGTTTACTCATTGTGGTTTGAATAACCACACCATTGATACGTGTTGGGATCTTGTCGGTAAACCAACTTTCACAAATCGGGTTCGTTTTTTGGATGATGGCACTGAGGGTTATGCCTCCAAGTCTATCTCCACCCATTCTGAGCCGAGTATTGCAAGTGATACAGTTACATTGTCCAAGGAAGAGTATGCGAAGTTTTCAAAAGATCGCTACAACAAAATGGAGTATCTTAACGTGAGAATCGACATTTAATTGCTAGGGTATTGTTGTTAAATATGAAGGTTTTGAAATTGTTTTTGAGTGATGCAGTCCTAACTGCATGCTACCTAATAAATCGGATGTCATCCTCTGTCTTGGACGGAAAATCCCCTCTCTCTATTTTATGTCCTTGTAGTCCAACTTTTTCAATTCCTCCTAAGTTATTTGGTTGTGTAATTTCATACATTAGTTTGATCATGTCCTTGACAAGTTTGAACCAAAAGCTATAAAGTTTGTTTTTCTTGGTTACTCTCGTACTTGACAAGGATACGAATGTTGTAATCCTGTCTTCCGTAGATATCATGTGTCAGCTAATGTCACGTTCTTTGAACATACCCCATATTTCTCCGAGGGAGGGAATTTATTGTAATTTGAAGAAGGTTTTACTACTTCACCTATTGTGCCGGACACAACATATTTAGTGGTGGAGGTTCTTGATACAACGTGTAGATCTGCCTCTATAGGTCTACTCTAGACGTTCCAAGAGAGGAGATCGAGTGCATGTGTGTCTTCTATCAATTCTCCTATCCCGTTAGAAGATCATCTTTTTAAATCTTCACCAGTACCGTTAAATGAAGGCGGCTTGCCCATTAATCTTCGTAAGGGTATACGTTCTTGCACTCAACATCCCATTTCTTAGTTAGTTCCCTTTGCTGTTTTGTCTCCTTCATTTTGATAATTTGCTCTGTCCTTGTCGTTTGTGTCTATTCCTCATTCTTTCTAGGAGGATCTCTAAAGTGATGGGTGGAAACGAGATAGGAAGCACTCTATCAAAATAAAAGTTGGACATTAGCTGAACTACTCGTGGGAGAATGTGCAGTTGGATGTAGATGGGTGTATATGGTGAAGTATAACCCTGATGGTTTAGTGGATCAGTTAAAAAGCTCCATTGCTTGCAAAAGAGTATTCGTAGACCCTAGAAATTGGCTACTTGGAGAATTTTTCTCCTCTGGTTAAGCTTTGCTCTGTATGTATTGTTGTTTCTACTGCCGCAAATCTGGATTGGTCACTATATTAGCTTGATGCGAAGAACTCCTTTCTTCATGGAGATCTTATTGAAGAAGTTTGTATAGAACAACCACTTGGCTTTGTTGCTCTTGGCGAATTTGACAAAGTATGCCACCTTAAGAGGTCAATTTATGGTTTAAAACAATCTCCATGAGTAGAAGGGTATTTAGATGCAGAATTGGCTGGTTCTCCATCCGGCATGCAATCTACCATTAGTTACTATACCTTCGTAGTTGGTAATGTTGTTAGATGGAGGAGTAAGAAACAAAGCATAGTTGCGTGTTCAAGCGCAGAGATAGAATACAAGGGCAATGGCCCACCCAACATGTGAACTTGTTTGGCTGAAGATGTTAATGTGCTAGTTCGGGTTTATGGTTGATATTCCCATGAGGTTGTATTATGATAATCAAGCTGCTTCTCACATTGCCAACAACCCAGTTTATCATGAGAACTTTGGATATCAAGTAAGCTGAAAAGTACTGTGAATGCTGCTAGGCCTAAGGTTCATATAGGTTGATAGCCTTATAGGGCAGGGTAATTAGGCTGTTTGTAGGTTGTGGTTGGTTAGCTTGAGATGAATTTTCTGTTCGTTCAGTGCTCTTGGGTAGGTTTTTGTTGTTGTTGTTGTTGTGTGTGTGAAATTACTTCCATTTCATATTTGACCCGGGTAAGAAGATAAAAAGATCAAATCACGATTCATTCCAATTGTGATTTGAAATGGAATCACGGATTTATGCAAAATCCCATTTCGACCACTACAAGATCAACAATGCCATGAGCTTGGGCTTCTGCTGCTGACATAAAAATTTCATGTCTTCAACCCATAAAGGAATTTTTTTTTTTTGTGTGTGTGTGCGTGTTTGGGGGGGGGGGGGGGGTGGGCGCGGAACTACAGGGAAGTATTCGGAAATCACCGAACTACAGGGAAGTATTTGGAAATCAGTGGTGAAACAGGGACCGTGAAGGTTATGATGTAGGATTATGAATGGTTTGGGGATTAGGGTTATTGGTTTATGGGTTCCAAATTGGGATTCTGGGGACTAGGGACTGATGAGTAGGTGTATATTCTGTATAAGGGTCAGTGTTTAAGGTTTAAGGTAAACTAGGGTATGTAGTTGGGACTTGGAATGTGATTTGGGCTGAGATAGCTTATGGTTTTGGTGGAGAAGAAGGTTTGGGATTGAAAAGCGGGTTAGGATTAGGGTAGGGAATGGGTTTTTGGGTTTATGATTTCAGTTGGGTTTTATGTTTAGGAGATTGATAAAAAATAATGAAATCTTCTTTTTCTACTTCTTCTCATCCCTTCCTGCTTCTGCTTTTCCTCCACCTCTTGCTTCTTCCTCATTCTTCCTCTGGCCCCCACTCCTTTTTCTCATTCCTTTCTTCATCCACCTCCTTCAGCTTCTACTTCTACATCTTTCCTCCTCCTCCTCTTCTTCTTCTTCTTCTGCCTCTTCTCCGGCTCCTCCTATTTATGGTCCTTTTCCTCATCCTCCTATTGCTGCTGCTGCTGCTACCACCACCAATCGTTTTCCTTGACCTCCAGTCCTGCTTTTGCTCCTCCTTTTCCTTTTTCTCCTCCATCTACTCTTGCTCCTCCTTGCTTTTTCTCCTTCTTTGTTTACTGCTTCCTCCTCCGCTCTTTCTCCTCTTCTTTCTCCTTCTGCTTCTTCTTTCTTCTTCCTGCAGCACCTTCTACTAACTTCCTTTACTCCTTCCCATTTTCCTTCTTCTCTTCCTCCTACCGCTTCTGCTCCTTCATCTTCTCCTCCTATTCTGTCTAGAAGATCTGATCGGCCCATGCTGTTTTCCAAAAATGATCTATTATGACCATTTAAGTTGCAATAAAAAGAAGGTAACAAAACTAAACAAAAAACTACTTTTGAAAGTTAAAGACTTGTTAAAATTGCACTTATGCACAACTAAATGAACTATGGAGACTACTGTTTATATGAACCCATAAAAAGATGCTCTATGGTTAATGTATAGACATGTATTGTTGGGCTCATGGGTCTTGAAGTGCAATTAGTTGGTATAGTTCCATACAAATGGATTTGTGGGCTGGACAAGCCAATCAGATTTGCATTAAAGGTCCATTTATGGCACGTTATGTGTGATTGATTCTCTTTGAACCTCCTATGATACACATGTATGATGTCCAAGATGCATCATTCACCATTTTCCCCCTGTTGGACCCTATCACCATAGTACTAATCTAGCCTTACAGCCAAAGTTTTAAATACCAGTTTTTGCACAAAGGTTAACAACTTCGCGAATGGGAAATATCAGGGAAAATGTTTTCGTATGATGTAAAGTTTTGCAGCCTTAGGGAAGTATAGGAAAAGGGTGGTACTTTTCAATGAAGCTTCAAGAGTTTTGAAGACACATGATTACATAAACTCAAACATTTGTGTAGTTTTCCATTTTTAGGTAAAACTATCTTGTTGGCCATAATGATGCAATTACATCCAAAATGATCTTTCTGTTCTATTTGTTGGTTGGTACTATTGTGCCAACCTACCCCCTCCCCCCCAATGGAATTAATGTTTTGTAAATCGTAGCACTATTCCCAACTCATGTGGTGATTATATTAGGCCATGTACTCTTAAAAATATCAATGGTGCTTATCTTCATCAATGTACACCAGTATGCCCGTTGGTGGATAATGAGCAATCACCATAACTATAATAGTTGGCAAGTTCAATAGATCTTTCTCAAAATATGTATTTTTAGAAATTATTCTTTCTAGAACATGAAAGACTTTGGCCAATGTGTAGATCGACATATGCTTATCAACATATATTTTTGAAACCTTATATACCTGCTTACGCCTGATGTGACCTTGTTAGATCTAGAAAGATAGATGATGCCACGTGGCAGCAAAATTTCAATAAGAGACGAACAGAAGATCTTTTCGGTTGTCTTAATGGTTGAATTTAATCAGAATCCGAAAAGTCATGAGTAGCCCGAAAAGGATTAGTCCAGTTGGCTACTATCATGGGATGCGTGTCACATGTCTCACTCACGTGACAGAGTCGGACTACTCACTTCTTTATTGGTTTGTCTTGGCTTGGTGTCATAAAGGGTAATGGCCTGACTAGGTGGGATAGCCGAGCTAGAAAAAGAAATAAATAAATAGATAAATAGATATAATTGAGTGGAAAAAGAAAGGAAAAAGGAGTACTTTGGTTTGACCTCATGGCTGATAATGGGTAACAATCAAAACACGGACATGGTTAGTGATGGATTTAGCCAATGCACCATAGCATCATTCAAAATAGATTCTTATGGTCAAAACTGCTCAAGGAGCTATGAGGTGACGTAACAGGAACGCCCAGTTGGCCGATTTTCACGGCGCATGACGCATATTCAAATAGAAGAAAAGATAAAGATAGTCTAAAAGTACGTCGGTAGTCTAACACGACACCCACGTATGTATATGCGGAAGCGTAAAGAGCAATTAGAATTATAGCTAAACCTATAGGAGGGGGTGATTAGGACCTTATTTAAAATTCTTTTCGCCTACTAATATAGTTCAACAAATCACAACTAAGTAAGCAAGAACACCTCGGCTTCCAAGCCTAAGTGGGTCCAATCACAAGATTAGCATATGATTAAGCAATAAACAACCTAGTCTAAAGCATGCATAGGTAATCAAAAGATTTAACTAAACAAGCTCCTAACCTATGCAACCTATGTAGACTTATGAGAGTGGATCAATGAGCTCAAGTCTACACAACTAGTAAAGGTACATCTTGTGTGTGAATGCCTAATAAGTGCCTAGCATACATTCCTATCAAGCATTCATAATTAGACAATTAAACTAACAATGCTAAGATATCAATGTGTTCAATTCAATCACAAACACAAGCATGTATAGTGGTTCGACTACTTGTCTACTCCACTCCCGGTTCAAGTACTCAACACCTTTGAGCACACTGGCATTCACTATCGGAGGTTTTAAATGAGGTTCACCTCTCAACCTTTACACGGAGGTTTTACCGGTTCATCTCTCAACCATGACCGTAGTTTTGGACAAAGGGCTAACTCTCAACCCAAATGGAGTTTTGGACATAGGCTAACTCTCAAACCGAATCACGTTCACTCCCGTGACGGAGGCTCCCCCTTGGAGACTTAGTTTAGGCCCGGTAAACGGGCCAAGGAACGGCTAACGTCCCTAGATCGAGTTTGACAAACAAACTCTAAATGGACTCTAAAAAAGGACAACCTTGTCGGATGAGCCCCTTGTTTAGCGCCGGTTTGGGTTGCTTGATCTCTGCTCTCCCGTGCTTCAATCAGCTTCCCTTGCTTCCCACGATCGTGTTTGCCGTAGCGTCGCCAATGCCTCAGCCACACTTGATCAAACACCTTGCATGTGATGCCTTTGAGATGCCCAAGGTGCTAGGAGGGTAGGTTTGAGAACTCTACAACTAATGGGAATGGGTTGCCTAGAGGTTCTCTCCTATAATGATCTCATCTTAGAGTTTTGGACAAGGATTTGCCAATCAAGAAGGTTCCAAACTCTAGAGATCAAGAGGGGATGAAGGTCATCTTCTTCATGAGCTTGGAATGCTCTAATCTTTTGTTAAATCACAAGGAAGATGCCTTACATAGGTTGGGAATGAGCCTCAAATGGTCTCCAACAATGGTGGCTTCACTCCTCTCGAAATTCCTCTCCTTGCCCCTCAAAACAAGCCAAGCCCCTTTATAAAAGAATGCACAATGGATTAAAAACGGGCAAATAACGGCTAGTGCCGACCGGTCGGCCAGGGGCCACGACCGGTCGTCCATGGTCCACGACCGGTCGGCCATAGGCCAGAGCAAAGACAGAGCTCGCTGTCTAAAGGATGGTGCTCTGCACGACCGGTCTTGACCGGTCGGCCAGGGGTCCACGACCGGTCGTCCAGGGTCCACGACCGGTCGGCCCTATGGCCTGCCACACCTGATGCTGCTGTCCACTCTGGACTGTCTGTCCGACAGGTCTTGACCGGTCGGCCAGGGGTCCACGACCGGTCGTGACCGGTCGGACAGGCCTGGGTTCAGTCCACTGTTTTGCTGACCCATGCATATTTCAATCCCCTCACTTAGGCCAAGTTTTAGGTGATGTTTTGGGACACCTAGGGCCAATCTATGTTGACTAAAGGTTCCCTAATATGGTCAAGGTCATCAAAGAGGTTAAGGGGTTGGGTTTTGGTCAAGGTTAAGGCATCAAGGCACCACTTTTACCTGATTCTTCTTCCTTGATGCAGCGGGGCCATCTGAGTCTTCGGTCTTCGCCTTCATTGGGCTCAACCGACACTAGACTCACTGACGTAAGTGATTGACAAACAAGGTGCACTAGTATGCCACAGAAAAGTGCACTAACATCGTCTACACGTGGCGTCCTACGAGGAACTCTTGCTTGCGTAATGGACTAAAGGACATGTGCGCAACCAATGACCAACCCACGAAAAATGACTGATACATGTGGTGTTGCATAATAAGCCCAGAAAATTATTTCCATGCCACCAAACATGATGAGTGGCTACGAAGATCTCTCTCTAGCTACCGCCTAAAAATTCTATAAATAAGAGGAAGAACGAAGAGCTCTGACCCTCACCAACCCAACCCAACACAACTCTATAGCGCAATGCTACTTATTTTAGTTTAGTTCTTAGCCTAGCTTAGCTCTCGGTGTAATCCAGTCTATCTACAACTACACCGCTCCGCTGGACCGACTTTAGCTTATGAGTAGTCTAGTCCAGTCCGTCTACACTGCTACACAGGACCGACTTAGTTTATCTTATAGTGTAATTCTCTTCATCTACGCCTGTTGAGCTCTGAATTGTGCATATTCTAACCCCAATTCACCACACATTATGCATAATTTTAATGTTAAAAGACCCATCTTATGAGTGTATTTGTGTTTGTAGGAAAGAGAGGAAGAGACTTTATGAATTCGAAGCTAAAAGAACTCCTTTGCACCACATTGAAGATCAAGGAGAGGAGTCGCTGAAGAGGAGCCTTTAAAAGAATCACACAAAAAAGACCTGGATTGGCCAGAAAGAAAAGAAATCAGAAAACTGAATTTTCGGCCACCAGGCGCCTGACCATCAATTGGTCGAGCGCCCGGAATTTGAAGATTATACGCTGAACTCGTTGGACACTTTCTGGACATGACCGAGTGCCTGACCGCATGACTGGGCGCCCGATGAGGAGGTACCGGGCGCCCGAAAATTCAAAGAACAATTCAAGTTGGTTGCTGAACAGTTTGTGGTATGGCGGGGCACCTGACAACCATAGATCAAGTGACCGACCACTGAAGTAAGTGCGTAACTTCTTACACAATTTGAGGCGGTGGGCGAATTTTCCTATATAAGGACACCTCTACGTTCTTCCTAAAGTATCCTAGAAGATTCCTAGACATGCTAGAGGTGGAGAATTACAGAGTGGAGGATCTACAACTTGGTTTTTCTAGTTTTCTTTCTAGTTTTCATGTTCATAGTAGTTTTTCTTTGTTTTTCTAGTTCAATCATGATAATGATTGGCTAAACCTCTTAGCTAGGGTTAAGAGGTGAAGCTTGTAGTTAGTCTTGATGTTCAATTCGTTTATTCAAGTACTCTAAGCTTTGGTTTTGAATTTGAAGTTCTAGTTTGAATAAAGTTGATATTTTTTAGACAATTTTTAGAGTTTGTGTACTCCGGATACGAATTGCTTGCAAGTTTCTAAGAATTGTCATTATGGTTTGATGAGATTCGAATTGTAGTAATCCTAGAGCATGCCATGATTTCTTGGTATGGCTGTTACTTTGAAGGCTACAAGTTCTTCCTCGTGCTTAATTAGAACGAGAACTAGAACTCTAAAACTGAGTTTAGTTGTTTATGTGTTTGAATGTAATATCTTCCAATTAGATGAGAGATAGGACTTTGATTCTAATTGTGTTTGTGCTTGAATGAATGGATTGACATTGAGCTACTACGAGTGGATCCTTGGTGCTCTAGTTTTCTCTTTAATTCTCTGAATTCCTTATTTACTTTCCTGTTTATGGTTAGTTTTTAATCTCTGTAACGTTGAATCTCTACTACTTCAAGTTATTGGAGACATTGGAATTGGTTTATCCCTAATCCCTGTGGATCAATCTCAGTCTCACGATTGAGTTATTACTACGCAATCTTGCACTTGGGGCGAGCGAACAATGCCCAAGGCGCTGGACCAAGGAAGACCTTAGTTTTAAGACCTCGCCATCTACATTGCAGTTGTTAGATCACCGATGTTTTTCTCTTTATTTGTAAGTGTTTTATCTTTGATAAATACAATTTCTTTTATTTTACTCTCGTGCTGTGTTGTTAATCAATCAATTTCTACTATCACGATGAGAGAAAGTCCTTTCGGCTGAAAGACAAAAGAACTCATTCGAAGGACAAACCCTCCCCCTTGCAAATCGCCTGATTTTTATTATAGGTGGCTGAATAGACTCCGAATCTCTAGGATCTTGGTTTCTCAGTCTATCACGACACTTGGGCTCAAAGGGTCGGTTCAGATCAAGTTGTATTAGGCTTTGGCATGCCCGACATTATGCGCACGTATCAACGACCGAATTTTGAGCCAAACAATACTAAAACCAAAGATTTTCGTTTTTGACCTCAAATCCAAATTTATTTGTACAAATCCATTTTGATGCATCGAAGTCATGCATAGACATGAATTTAAACTTATTTCATTACTAATCTCTTCATGGAAAAAAAAAACTAAATTAAAAAAAATTCATATTTTTCTTACATTTGGGGTTCTTTCTTGAGATTGTTTTCCAGCCACGATTTCTCAACCAAATCCGTGTTTTGATGTGACACAACTAGAGTGGAGTTGTTAAAACACATCTCTATAAAGGGACTAAAGAAAAATCCTCTTGGATTTCTTTATTCACGGTTGTTTCGATCCAAACTTACGAAGTCTGGCAAGTTTTGATTAACATAATGTAATCTTATAACTAAACGGATGTGAACATACCATGCGATTTTCAATATTGCATGTGTGTGTGAAGTTTTGATTTACACAAGGCAATCTTATAACTTAGTACGTGTGCACGCGTGAAGTTTTGGTTGACCCAATGCAATCTTATAACTGAACGCATATGAACATATTGTGCTATTTCCGATATTGCATGTGTGTGTAGAGTTGGTCACACCATGATGTTTTGGACATCCACCTTGTCCATCAAGTGTAGGGTTGTCATTGGGCTGAGTTAGCCCACCAGGCATGTTGGCTTGGCCAGCCTTAGGTTGGAGTATCAAGCCTGAGGGCTGGGCTCGGGGTTAAAATTCAAGCCCATTTTTCAATTAGGCTGAGTTTGGACTGTATACAACATAGCTTGTCAGCTTGCCCGAATCCATCTCAACCCGGCCCGGCCCATTAGGGTTTGCATAGGCAATTTTGTAATCCCGCCCCCTCCCCGGACTAGCCTACGTGGTCTTATGGCCATTACAGTAGGGGGCGGTCTTGTGGCCATTGCAGTAGGGTCACCTCTCTCTCTCTCTCTCTCTCTCTCTCTCTCTCTCTCTCTCTCTCTCTACTTCGGGCTTGAGCCCAACATAAAAATTTATGGTTGTACTGTTTTGATGGGCTCGAGTTGGATTTGGGCCTACATTGAACAATGTGGGCTGGGCTTGGACAAAGCTCGGCCCACCTATTGACACCCATAATCAGATGCATTCCGTTGCTCTCTCTCTCTCTAGTTTGGGCTCGGGCCTGGCATAAACATTTCGGGTTGGACTATTTTGACTCATCATGGGCTCTAGTTGGGTTTGGGCCTACATTGAACAATGCGGGCCGGGCTTGGATAAAGCTTTACTAGGCCCGTTGACATCATAATCAGGTGCATCCCCTTGTCAAGGCTAGATCCGTTTGTGTGTGGGGGTGTGTGCCCCACCATGATGAGTTAGACATCCACCCAGTCCATCAGGTGCATCCCCCCTATTAAGGCTAGGGCCTGAAAATGAACTTGATTTATGTCCTTAGTGTGCCACAACATGGGATGCGATGGACATTGAAAGCCCAATGTTGGTTCTTTTGTGGGGCCCACCATAATGTTGCAATCTAGTCCATTCATCATGTGTGCCCAATGTACATGGATGGATTGATCAAATTTCAGGCTATTCTAAAACTTAGGTTGGTAATGCAGGACGGAATGATCTAACCTAATATGATGCCATGAAATTAAAAAACAGATTAACTAGAGCAATGGAACGACAAAATAAAGCTAATTTAGAAATTTCAAATTCATGACATGTCCAAATTCAAGCCTACGACAGTCCCGCAATGCGAATTTCATAAATCACTAATTAATCGGGACTTATGGGAGATAGAACCCCCATCCTAGCATAGGGTTAAATCTGAATTCAATGGAAATCATGTGTCTTGTAAGAGTTTTGACGTGTTAGGGCTCTTTTAAAGGCTTGGGAATGTGAGAAAAGGGTTTAAGGTATCTAGGCCTAGAGGAATTAGGGTTTGGAACATTAGGGTTGGGGTTTTGGGAAGTTACGGGTTGATATTTCAGATTTTGGGTTTAAAGGATTTAGGGTTTATAGAATTGGGAATATGGGTTTCAGGTTATGGGAACTAGGGATTTATGATTTGGCCAAGGGATTTTCAGATTTTGGAGATTAGATATCTAGGGTTTTGATAATCAAGGGGTGGAGAATTAGGATTTCGAAAGTTAGGGTTTTTGGATTCTAAAATCTGAGTTAGGGTTTTAGAGAAGGATAGAAATAAGGGACAATGAATAGAGGCGAATGGAGGTGACGAAGCAAGAGGGACAAGGGGGAAGAGAAGTGTCTGTACGGACAGCCCCACACGTGTGTTTGTACGGCCGTACGGACACAGGTTTGGGCCTGGGGTAATTTGGGTTGGAGCGGATGGGTTGGGGTTTGGTTGGGTAGGGATTTGGATGGGTTAAGGTTTTGATTGAATGTGGGTTCTAGGGAGACAAAAGAAAATCAAAGAAGAGAGATTGGGATAATACCTTGATGAGAGGAGAGAAAAGTAAAAAAAGATAACTAAGGAATCGCTCCCCGTGGTTTCACACCACCAATCTAATCACAGGATGAAATTTTTTTGCTCAATCGCAAAGCTAGAAGGAGAGAAATCTCGTTCATTCATAACATGCATAATGGCTAGGGTGGGGACGTCCAACCCTTTATAGTCACAGAAAAGACCTTTTACAAAAAAGACGCTCTCAAATAAGATTCTCAACATAAAGATGCTCAATGAATTAAAAGGTGTTCCTAACTCCCTAATTTCAACACAAATATGAGCTATACAAAAAATAACGAAACATGTAAACAAACTAAACAACTAAACTATTTCATGGCTCATGGGGTCCATGATTAAGATGTCCGATGATGATGATCCAATGGTCCGATCATCGTGTCCACTCGATCCAATGATTTGCTATGTCCATCAAGCTCCTATATGTAGCCCACGTGCATCTTCCTAGTGTGGGATCTTCAAAGATGCATGAATATACATATGAGGTCTTCAATGTGATTAAGAATGTGAGTTGGGCCAAGTGGGTCTCATATAATGGTCGTCCAGCCACAAGGAGATTGGCTCAACACTTATTTTGAGAATAACCCTTCTAAAAACATCTAAAGGTCTTCTCTTTTTATCCTTAAAGCAACTATCATTTCTTTCCCTCTATAGAGCCTATAGAATCGCTAACAAGCTTAGTCTCCATATCCTTTTCCTAGCTTTCCCTATACCCCACTGTGCCAATTGAGCAGAAAGTCGTCTACCGATTTGGAGAAGACCCATAGGACCTCGAGCAATTGAAGCAAAAAACCCCACACCTCCGTAGCAAAAGAGCAATGAATAAACAAGTGATCCACAAATTTCACATCTTTGAAGCACATCAAACATATGTTTGGAAGGACCATCTTCCTTTTGCAAAGATTGTTGATAGTTAGCACTTTATTCTTCTCAACTAGCCAACCAAAAGCCGCCACCTTCAGAGGAGCTCCATAGCGCCAAAGAGAGGTTGTTGTGTAAACCCCCTTCACTTACCTCATTATTAATCAAAAGCCGATAGAGAAATCTAATTGAGAAAGAACCGGACTTATCTTTTAACCACTTTATGGAACCAAAATTTGATAACACTAGGGAAACCTTTCCTAAAAGTTGAAGTAATTGAACCAATTCTTCAAACTCATCGCCAAGATTTCTTCTAAAGGTAGGAGTCCAAATAATTTCCCTCACCCTTGATTTCAAAATAATTGCTCACCTTCACCCCCTCTTCCCTTGCCAACCCTCCTAAAGATGGAAACCTATCCCTCAACTTCAAATCTCCAACCCAACTATCCTCCCAAAAATCTATTCTATCACCATTTCCCAAAGTGAAACCTATTCCTTTCCAAACTCTCTCTTTCGAAGATGCCACCGATTTCCACAAATTAGAAGAGATCTATACAAAGAGGATGGCTTAGTCCACCTCCCCCCTTCCACCCCATACTTTCTTGCTATGAACTCCCTCCACTTAGTTTCCCTCTCCTCCCCAAAACTCCAAACCCATTTTCCTAGCAACACTAGATTCATCTC
This sequence comes from Liriodendron chinense, assembly GCA_003013855.2. Lineage (NCBI taxonomy): Eukaryota > Viridiplantae > Streptophyta > Magnoliopsida > Magnoliales > Magnoliaceae > Liriodendron > Liriodendron chinense. The sequence goes on from ML058350.1 coordinate 1,630,539, forward strand.
CTCTAGCTTGCTAAACCCCGCACCCCACTGTCAATTGGTTTAAAAACTTCATCTCATTTCAATAGCTGGAACTTGTGACTCTCTCCTGACCCTTCCCACAAGAAAACCCTCCTCCGTTTTTCCAACTAGTTTAGAATAGACTTTGGGCATTTATAGAGGGACATAAAGTAGATCGGAAGGATTGATAGAGACGCTTTGATCACAACCATTCTAGCACCCATTGATAAATATGTTGACTTCCACTTGGACATCTTCATATCACAATGCTCAATAACTCTGTCCCACATATGTTTCACTGGTTTTCCTATACATAACGGTAGACCCAAATATGTTGACGGAAATGAAGCTTCCTGACATCTGAACAATCCCGCAAAATTCCTAACCTCTTCCTTGGAGATGCCCACCCCTAGAATCTCACTTTTGAAAATGTTGACTTTCAAGCCGGACCACTACAAAACTAACTATAATGGATTGAAGATTTTGCACAAAGAACTCGTCCGCCTTGCACAAGAGAAGAGTATCATCTGCATATTGGATGTGCGATATCTGAAAGTTTGAATTATACATCCCAAACCTTTAACCAAACCGACCTGGACCCCTTTATCAATCATTTTACTAAGAGCTTCCATAATTGTGACAAAGAGGAATGGAGACAAAGGGTCTCCTTGCTGCAGGCCACGGGACACAGCGAAAAAACCTTTCAGAGAGCCATTTACCAAAATGGAGAATTTAGCCGATCTCACACATTTCTGAATCCAAGAATGCCATTTTGGTCCACATCCCAACCTTCACAACATATAGTTAAGAAACGCCCAATCGACATGATCATATGCCTTTTCGATATCAAGCTTGCACACTACTCCCTTCTCCCATTTTCTGAAACAAGAGTCGAAACATTCGTTGGCTAGAAGAGAACAATCTGTAATTTGCCTACCGTCTGCAAAAGCCCCTTGAGATTCCGATATTACACTCCCCAATACCCTTCGAAATCTAGTAGCCAGCATCTTTGCTAGAATCTTATAAGGGCCACCTAGCAAACTAATGGGGAGGGTGCAATACATTCTGCGATAACAATACAGAAACATTGGTCTGGAATGGTCAGTTTCATTTTTGTTGAGCATGTTTGTTGAATTCTTCTAGAACTTTTAGAAGCACCCTCAAGGATAGCCACCGATAAGAAAAAAGAAAGAGGGCTCCTGATGTAAGCCATAACAGTTGTGGCATGTACAGAGAAAACATCCCTAATTAAAGGTAATTGGGAATGGATCACAATACCAAATTCCTGTAGAACTTTAGCTTCCCTCTGGATGCAAAATTGAACGCAGTTGTGAACATCCAATTTAATCAGGAGAATGCAAAAGCTACTGAACCTTTGCAGCCTACATCCATTCATGATGATGATGTCGTCCTTAAATCTGCAGTCATGTTCCTTTCAAGTCCAACTTGAAATTATCGTACTTGTAATTTGGAGCCTAGACCCTCAATGTGAATGCAAAGAAAATCATTCATTTGTCAGACTAGCTCTTGCAACTAAATCTGACATCTCATCCAGGCCGGAACCCGTTAGGCCCTGTTTGGTAGATGCCTAAAAGTGACTTTATCTCATTTTAGTTAACAGTGATTATGTATTAGAGATCTTGATATCTGATACATAATTACTTTTAACATGAACTCATTATGCATTAGAAATAAAGATCTCTAATACATAATTACTGTTTACTAAAATAAGGTGCACTCATTTTTAGGCGTCTACTAAGCAGGGCCCTAAAGTATGCATGCGAGCTGTCTTCATGATGCATGCCATTATGCACTTGATCCATTTACACGGAAACCCAGGTATTTCATAATATTAGCTCTAAGTAGTTCTATTCAATGCAATCTAAGGCCTCTCTAAGGTCAACCTGGATGCACATCCGATTTTTCCTCATGGTGAAAACTTCGCAAGACGTTAGGACAAAAAGGATATGATCCAAAATGCTGAAACCAGGTATAAACAGATTGATTCAGGCTGATAATTGCCAGCGTCTCAGACTTTAGGTGATTAGTTATCAGTTTATCACCTTGGCAACAACATGATAATGACAAAGCACAAAGGGGAATTGGATGAAAATGGTGTAGTGAACTGGGATTGTTCGTCTTCAGAATCAGGAAATGAAAGTTGCCTGCATTTCCAATAGCAGTTTTATCATGGCTAAGAATTTCTCAATTTCATCATAGACATCCTTACCAATAATGTGCTAATAAGTTGTTTTGAAGCTTCCTCAGGATGTGGTTTGCCTCATGGTTATGCATACGTTAGTTTACCATCAAATACTTATTTTTGTCACTTCTCTCTTTCTCACCTCTCGCTTCTCAAATCTATCTCACACATTTTTGCATGTATCATAGAAGTTGTAGAGGCATTTATCCCATCCATTTCTTGCATTGCTTCTGCCATCCATTTCCTTGTCTGGTAACCATGGTTGGAATGACAGACAATTTCCTCTTCTGAGATGGGATGACAAATGCTCCAAACTATGAAGTGAAAATGATCCCTCGATGGATGCCTCTTGAATTAGAGATGATCCGAACTATGGAAATGATTGGCTCTTGATGTGAATAAATTTATTGAAAATCTTTACTAAAATATTGAAGATAGTTTTCCGCTCTTGGAGTAGCCCGTGAGCACTGAAGGAAACATGGAGGGAGGGACTGGTGAAATACTGTACTGTACTGTAATTTGTGCATTCGTGCATTGGTCTTGCGCCCCATCTTGCAATTATAGGAATCTATTATAATGAGAATTAATGAAAACTGAAATCTTATAGTGTATTATGTTTTACCCTCTCTCTTTAAAAAAAAAAAAGACTTCCATTTTTGAACCCAATAGACAGAAGAATTCCTGTCTTGATCTGGGTCAACAAGTGTTCTAAAATAAGATAAATATACATCGAAAATTGTGTCCCTAAGGAACTCCTGTTGTGTCTGCATAAGATGTATTTTGTATCTTCATTGCAATCTAGCTTCGTAATTTGAAGGTCACCAGCATGAAGGTATGATTTATTAATAGAGGAAGCAAGATTATTGATCTCAGCCCACAAAAACCTGCAAACAATAGGGTTCTTAGAGCCATAGATATTGAAGGACAGATTTTCACTATGAACTGTTTGCTTGATAATCGATCAGAACAATTTCCTTTTTTTTTTTCCTTCTGTTTTTAAAGATAAAACCTGAACTTCTGATCAGGGGACTTCTGTTTTAGCATTTAAAAACATGACCTTCACACTGCCAGGATGTTTAATTCAGGAGAATACATTGCAGGTACATATGCACATGTTACTATTTGATTGAGGGAACTTGTGCTTTCTCCTTCAGCTCTACTCTCAGTCTCGCTTGCAATGCATGAGAGTTTGGGAGGGAGTCAGAGCCTATAGGATCGGATATTTCCTTTTCTCATCTTCTTTCCATGAGTGATCATCTTTCCTTTTTTTTTTTTTTTTTTCTTTTTTTTTTTTTCAACATAATCTTTTTCCCGCCCTTTTTTAGCTAGTTGCAGCTCTTGGCGAGGGGAGTTGGTGCCAAAACAGGAATGAGCTCGTTGAGTAGTCGCATTGAGTTTCATGTCCATTCATATTTTGAAAGTTGTGTACTCGCTCAGATGAGATGAAGGGAGGACTTGTCAACGTGGCACAGGTTGTAAGATCTGGGCACAGCAACCATTCCCTGGCCCACGAGTCAGACTGGTCCACTCAAAAGGCAGGCTTACCTGAAAAGAAAAATATGGACTGTTAGAAAAAAATAAAAAAAGACTAACGGTTTGAGTTGAGTTTACATGCATGGTATACCTGATGAGGAGCCCATTTTTTGGGCCAGGGCATGCTCACTGTGCACCCGACCTTTTGGATGGACTAGATCTTGCACTTGTGTTCCATGTTGGCATTTGATCTGTAAAGCTGTCGATGCATCTTGCACTTAACTGTAGCCATTCCTCTTGCTTACTGTCTGCTATTTATCTGCATACATGAGTAGCTTAGCTTCTGCTTGACTTCCTCTCAAGTTTCAACATCTAATGCTTATAAGAACGATGAAAATCATGACCACTGAAATTGACTAGTTGGAAATGGTGTGGAATACATGTGATTCACATAGTTTCAAGACTCTTGGTGGATGACAGAAGCGACCATTCTGGCCCAAAAACGGAGGTGCTTCTTCATATCAGTTCCAGAGGCAGCAGAAATGGGCGGTATCCTCAGATTAAGCAGCGGAGAATCTGGCCTATTGATAAGCCATGCCTCTGACAAATACGGCCTGCTTACTACTCTCTTCTTCTCCCTGAGTGTCTGCAGCCCAGGAAGGACAGTCCTCATATATGGGCTCAGTTCTTCCTTGTTGAAAATGAAACCCAGATCCATGAACCCCTTCAACTCCTCATGTTCTAGCTCAGAGAGGCTTTTGCAGCTCCTCATCTTTTCTATTCTTCTGCTTGGTTTTTCTTTTATAGTATTAGAAACAGAGCAATTGCGGTTTTCACTTGTAGTTGATTGCGAAAGTATGCTGTTCTCAAGGATGAAATCCAGCCTTTGCTTTGGTGTCCACTCCCGCTCCTTGTTGATGATGATGATCACAACAACAACAACAACAACAACAACAACAACAACAACAAAACAGTCATACAATATCCACGTGCGAATTTTATGGGTGAAGATGAAAATATTTCTTAAATTACCTTGAGTTGGTCGGAATTTAGTGGGGTTGCTGTGGGTTCTGATATGCAGTTGTTCTCTTGTGAAAGTGAGGTGGATGATGGTAACGGTAGTGGGATCTGAGTTTCGGCGATGTTCATAGGCATTTTCTTCATAACGTTTTGGTGAAACCAGACGCTGTCTATGGTTTCAAGGAGATTGGAGTTGTATTGCTCAGCCATGGGAAAGGAAAGGAGGGCTCTCATTGGTGCTCTAAGAATATTTTTAACAGCACCATGATGGCGTATGATAAGAACAAAGAAGAAAAGAAAGGCCTGTTGTCATAGTGCACCTTGGACCAGCAAGTGTTCCTTGTCCAATGCCTTATATGTGGCTGGTGGGTCAGTGGATCCAGACCTTCCATCTACTGGGTCCTACCAAAAAATGGCCTGTGGTTGAAAATCACACCAATGGATAACGCTAGGCATGGATTGTTCCTGTTGAATGTTGACAGTTCACCATTTCCATTTGTTTTTTGTCCATGTGAGAGCCATTGCACGTATTTCTAGCACCCACTAAAGTGACGTTTTGGGTCCACTGGCCCACCAGCTATTTGTCAGGTATTTGGGATTGAATACCCTTTTGCTGATCGAAGGAGCACAAGAGAATCTCTTCAAGAAAATGAGGCAGCGAGTGGGGGTGGAGGGGGTGTGGTCATTATTCATCATCCTCTAAATCCCGCATTTCTTACCCACTTTTTCAAGAAAAAAATAATAATAATAATAAATAAATAAATAAATAAAATCCCTATCTTTCACAACTAAACAAGCTCTGCTCATGTCTTGCTGATGATATCAAAAGTGTGTTTACAGGAGCTTATTAAAAAAAAAAAAAAAAGAACCAGTCCATTAGACGTGTTTGTTCTTTTACGAATCTGGCAATGTGCATTAGAAGATTATACATGATATGGAGCCCGTACAACTGGAATGTGGTAGAGCCATCTCTCCGTTGTACTTTTTTTGTGTGGAGGATCGTGTAAAATGGTACCATCCGTCCAGTGATCCCTATCCTGGATGGCAATTTGTTAAGAAGAGCAGCAATTAAATGAAACAAGCTATCACACTGACCATGAAACTGTTGGCAGAAAGCATGGGTGCCTGACTCTCAGTTTTACTAATTCTGGTTCAAGTTTTAGACTTGTTGCAGCCATCAAACTCATAATGACACTATGAATGGATTGAATTATATTTAATGAACGTGATCAGATGTGGCTGGCATTCGTTAATTAAAAGGCTAGGTCCACTTCTTGCACACTGAATGCTAGTGAACTAGCATGCATAATAGGAGTGATGCATGCTGAGATATGGGTATGTAGGAGATTTCACGAAGATTGACATGTTTTGTTTCATTTCTGGTCAGATTGTGGAAGCCTATTTATTGCAATGGAACAGATCATTGGATGGTTGGAAGGACCCCAAGTGATGATCATGTGGATGGAAAATGTTCGACTGCTCACGACATGTATTTGAGACCAATCACCCAGAAGCAACGTATTCCAATATTGTTGTTGTGACTGTGAACGTTGGGGGAGCTCGTGCCCACGACTCCTTGGCACTTTGTTGAACGAATAAGAAAGTGTGGTATTGAATATATTCAGACGGAAGTTATCAGTAGTTGAATGATTCCGAGAATAATGAGATTCTTCCACCCACATGACTCTTATGGTTGATCTGCATTGTAAATTCTGTGAAAAGGAAGGGGTTAGGTACAATTTTCTACCTGCACAGCGTGTGGTCTCTACTTTACAAGATTTTACGGTATTTTAGGTATTTGACAAAGCTTCAATGTTGCTACATTAGGTCATACTTTGTAGGGTATCAGGACCTCTAGTAGGCAAAAAGAAAAAGAAAAATGAAGAGAGTAGAGAGGAGAAAAGTGCAAAAATAGTGTGTGCGAGTGAGTGTTGAAGATGTCTTGGGATGTGTGGAGTGGGGCACTGGTTGATCTGAACTGTGAGAAGAAAACGAAGAAATCGAGGATGGTTAGATGTCCCCGATTCCAACCTTACTCTTTGACTTCAGGAGCTTCTTTTGTTTTGATTAGTTGTACATTTTATTTGGGTAGGGTGATGGTGCAGTTAGGTACGTGGTCACCGCATCGATCACCTGACATACGACCGTCGTTACCAACTCCCCAATTTTCGATTTGACCGTGATGCATCTCAAGGCTTGTTGAATGTCTTGGTTAAACCCTTGGATAATCATGGCGTTAGGGCACAATGTTGACTGTCTATAACCCAACTTCTGCAATGTTTTCAAAGGCATGATATTCAATACTGAACCATTGTCAATCATGTATCTCCGAACCTTGACATCACGAATGTATCATGTAACCATGAGTGGCCGATTGTGTTCTGTCATATTAATCGTCTCATCTTCCTCTGAGTGTAATAATGGATGTGCAGTTAACTGAGGCTGCTTGCTCTACTGGCAGACCTATTGCTCCCTGCCTCCTCAACTCTTCTAATTTTGATTCAATTTTTACAATCATCGTCTCTCTAGCTTCATGGTCTAGTAATGCATTTATCAATATCTCACGATGCTACTTTGACAACTGCAATGAGTCATAAATGCTCAGTCAAGGCGAAACTTTCTTTAAATGTGACAACACATTGTATATGAGTTGCGCCGTGCCTTGATCTAATTGTGCTTGGCTTGTTGTTGTCTGATTCCCTTCCTCCCTTCCTTACTGATTCGCTGACCTTCCGACAGACCTTTTTAGTGTCGTATCCGATCTTTTCTGGGTGTCTGCTACAATCCGAAGATTGCACACCCAAGTGTAGGTAGCAAAGTATTAAATACTTGGTGGGACCGAGGTTGAACCACATGTATTGTGGGTTAAGAACATTTAATGGATTTAGTTTAGAGGGGAGAGATAATATTTGATTTTAATCCATGTAAGTGGAGTAAGGTGTATGTGTTTTGAAAGATACGAATATGAAAGGGCTAAGGCATTAGGGATCCACATTTGATTAATTCACAACATTTGATTTGTTGGTTCAACTATAACTCAACTGAAATTGAATAAAGATCTATTCAAATCGGAAGATGAAACAGTTAAATCGCTTACATATTTCACAAAAGATAGTGATATTAATCGATTGATCTGACCATGAAGCACTAGTTAGTTGATTGTAGGGAATTCCAAGGATCCATTATGCTCGGAGTCGACAATAGATCAAGGAATTATACAGATCAACAACTTTGCCAACAATTCAATTGATAAAGATCACAAATTCAAAGATTAAATGCACACCTACATGATAGGAGACTTTGATTGATCGATCCAACTATTAAGATCTCGTCGATCGATCGCAGGGAATCCAAAGCATCCACTGTACTTGGAGTCTACAATGAATCAATGGATTTTATAGATCGATGACTTTATGTTACGCCTCGAAATTTTGACTCTCATGTATAACACAATGGGTCGAGTTTCCGAGTGTTAACCTGAATATGTTAGGGATCTATTTTCATATATTTATTTTTATTTCCCATATCCATGGCATTCATAGCACAATGACGAAATTTAAATTCTCAATCCATATTTTTCTACTTTATGTTCTCAAACATAATGGTTCATAATCATACCCAACATAATATTTCACTTTCTTGTCTCCATGAGAGACTTAATTCAAGCTCATTACGAGAATAAAATAATTAAATATGATTCATCTTCACGCCACTTCGGTTTATTATCTGCCATTTACTGCCATAACTTTATGTTCTTCATCTTGTAAATTTGGTTCACCTATTGGATCGTCACTTGTAACATTTGGGTTGGTGTTTTAAAACACCGTCCTGAGAGGGAGTGAGGGTTACCTCCTAAGATTAGCCACAATAATATCCAAGTATAATAATCATACCCAAATAAAATATACGTGAGAAAATCTTATTTACTGTAATGTATGATATACATGCTTTGGTTGAGGCATCCTGACTAAGTGACGGGAATTACTCTACTCTTTTCACTAGCCACTAGTCACCACAGGTTCTAGTTAGGATGGGAATTACTCCACTCTTCCCATATACCGAAACCCAGCTAGTGAAACGGGCCTTCTGCACACTCTCACTAGATAACGAGAGAAATAGGTCTTATATACACTTTCTCTATTAGATTACCTAAGGGGTAATTGAATGTATGATTAGTTTCATCTTTAATTAAGTAAGTTTAACACCCAGCCAATTTAATGATGTCCATGACCAATAATCGCTCTTTACCCTACCACATGGGTCTACCATGACGTAGAATAACTGTTTCCCTTCAACGGGGCCTACCACGAAGAGTTGTACACATCCAAGTCATAACACATGACACATAAATAACCTTAACTTTTCATGAATCCTTCATAGGTATACAACCAAACTTGGATCCTTGACAATTCTTAAAAGTATCACACACACGGTTGTTAATGTCAGATTTTGTAACAGGATCCTCCGGACGTTCACCTTCTCTCCAACAGAGATTTCCTCCGCCGAACCTGAAAGAAGACAGACAGCAACTAAGGGTGGCTGGGGTCCAGCCGTTAGCCCTCCGATGCTTAAGTCAGGCCAAAGCAAGAAGAAGAGTAACCAGGCCAAAACAGGACAGGGATTGAATATTGTGTGTACCTTTCCCATAATGGAGTCGTCCCTTTATATAGATCTGAAGCGGTTCAATCTGTTACGCAAGATATCGAGATCCCGCTGATCTCGTGTACGATACTGAGATCTTGCTGATTTCGTGGGATAAGATCCTATCTTTAGAGACGAGATCCAACCCAATGACTTATTTCGGCAATCACGTTCCTTGATGGCAATCCCTTGAGATCCGGAACCACCAGAGAAGATAAGCCCAAATACCGACCTATACGGGCTGCCGGTAGGCGTAGTAATAGCGCTGATCGCTCATGTAGAGCTGAAAACCGTAGTTGGAGTCATAGCCCGCGAAAAGGAAGGAGACACCGACAAGACGGAAACCACCGAACTGGGTGTAGCCCTGCTTGGCATCGCAGAGGGATTGGACAAGCTGCTCGAAGGGAATCGGGTGCTGGTACTGAAGGTTAAGAGATGTAGCCGCAGAAAAGCTGTTCGCATGTTGGAACATGGTCGCGAGTCCAAGTGCTCGCTCATTTTGACGTAACACCTTTCAACGACTTGTGAGAAGGTCTGCTCGCTGTTCAAGAAGGGAATCTTTGCTTTGCTTTATCTGACCATCGGCTATGGGAGCTCGAAGCCTTGCGGATAGGTGCTCCGTATTTATCCATCCTACGACTCTCGAGCATATGATTTCGAGAGTCGGATGGGCATCCCGCACTTACCCAATCTGTGGCTTGTGATCAGACGATCTCGAGAGTCGGATGGGCATCCTGCACTTACCCGATCTGCGACTCTCGCTTAGATGATCTCGAGGGTCGGATGGACATCCGTGTACAATCTTAACAGCTGAGTTGATCTCTCTTATTTTGCCTATAACAGATGACCCCCAAGTCCTTGCCGCCAAGAATTTTGAAGGGAAGGACTTAGCTCACTACCACACGTAACCGCCCGCTGCCTTCATCGAGAACGGAACCTCACATGATGGGCTGGAATTAATGAGCGCCAGCTTTCCGCAGCCTTTCCGCAGACAGAAAATGAAGGGGCGCTCGCCACGTGTTTGAGGAGTTAATGGGCGTGCCTGCTCGAGTGCTGCGCCGAAGGAGGGACTGCCACGTGCCATCAGATACGGCGGAATGATTGCCTATAAATATACGGAGTCTGCCATTTCTCTGGTTTTCTACAGAAGTTTTTTCGAAGAAAAGGAATTCTCGTGTCATCTCCATTTTCATCTTCTCCTTTCGGTGTTTCTTCCTCTTTCTTTCTGTTTACTTGGGTATATTTCCTTTTTCTTTTCTTTTCATCTTCTCATGGCTGGGAACTCTGACGAAACCACCGTCCCACTAGGTGATGCTACCCCGGAATCCTCTGCTTCTAGCAGTGCGAGGGTTCCGGCAGGGAGATACACAGCAGCCGGATATCCTTCTGTTTTATCGGAGGACCGGCTGGCTGAGTTACGGGAGAGATACCTGATCCCCGACTCAGTCACTCTCCGATTGCCTGGAGATGGAGAAACGCCAGACTCCCCTCCCCCAGGATGCGTAGCTTTTTACGAGTACCAGCTCATCCTGGGGGTACGCCTCCCCCTCCATCCCTTCATACGCGACGTATTCCGGTGTTACAAGATTGCCCGGGCAACTCATTGTGAATGGATGGAGGGTAGTCCTGGGTTCTTTTGCCCTCTGGGCTCAGGCCGACAACGGGGAGCTTACAGCGGAGGAATTCCTCCGCATCTTCCGTCTAAAGAAAGCACCATCTAGCAAGGCTGGTATTACTTGTGCTACTGGCACCGGGATAACTTCGTGCTGGGGAAGCCCTTCTCGAATTATCCCGGCTGGAGGAAGCGGTGGTTCTATGCTTCCGGGAACTGGGAGTCTGCCTCCTCCAGGGGTCCAGGAGTGACCCGTTTTTTCTGTGAAGGTAGGCACAGTCTCACATTGTGCAATTTTCTCCAGTGATGGTTTCTAGGGTTTTATTCATTTTTTGACCCCTTTTTGTGCTCGCAGGTATCCCGGCGTTGAGAAAACCAAATCTAAAGGGGGGAATCAACGAGAAAATAGTAAAGGTGTACAAGGTGCCTGTTGGTGATAGGCACATCGAGGCCTGCTTGTCTCCTTCACGACTTGCAACGGCGGGCCTAATATCCAGAAGGGAAGTTGAGATGACGAAGGCTGGAGAGAAGAGGGGTCTGTTGCCCCGACTGAAGGGCACAAGCTCTAAGAGGCAGAAGAGAGCACCTGCCGAACCATCTCAATCATCCATCCGCACGGGTAGCGATCAGCCTGCCCCTCCCGCGAGCATGGCGGGGGCCCCGGCTGGGCCCACTATTCCCTCACTGGTGGTCGCACCTGGACCGCCAGTGATTAACATTGCTGACAATTCCCCGGATGGGGCGGGGTCCAGCTGCCCCCCAGCTGAAGAGGCTTCGAGAGCAGATAGAGCCTCAAGAGCCGATTCCTGCTCGCGAACTGATCCCTGCTGCCGAGCAAGGACCTGCTCGCGAGTCGATGCCTCCACCTCGCGAGACAGCTGGGTTGGTCGTTGCCCAACCGTCAGTGAGCGGGACATATTCTATTCCCCGCCACCTCCATCCAGTATGTAAATTTTTATTTGAGAACGTTCCCCCCCAAGCCTTCGGCTCTCTTCCCGAGCCAAGCCCTGAGAACCTTTTCCTCGAAGCGGGGGTGAGGATGGTTCAGGTGAGACTCTGCCAAGACCTGTTTTAATCTGTTATTACGTTTCAGAGTATTCTCACATTTTTCATTACTTTTGCAGGGCTTAGATCTTATCCTGCGAACGAGGCGTGATATCGTTGCCGCCCGTCGCGTGATAGATGAAGCTGAGGGGAAGAGGACTACCTTGGAGAAGGCAGTTCAAGGAAGAGATCAGCTGCTCAAAGCCCGTGAGGCGGTGATCGCGAAGAGAGATGAGGAGAAGAAGATCCTCATCGAAAAAATCCAAGTCCTGACCGACAAGTATCAGGCCTTGGACTCAGACTTCGTGAAGCTCACGGGTTTGAAGGAGAAGGCTGAGAGAAAGAGAGAGAAATCTTCCGCCAAGACAAGATCTCGTTGGAGGAGCAGTTTGCGGCGGCCAGGTCGCAGCTCAAGGAGGCCAATGACAACCTGGACAAGGAGCGCTCCGCTCTTGCACAGCTCAAGGACGACTCGATCCACTGGGACGAGGAGAAAGTTGCCCTTGTAAAAATGCTCTCGGAGGAAGGTCCTCGGGCAATTTCCGAGTTCTGGACTTCGCAGCTATATGACGACGAAAGGTACGAGTCATATGATGCTGGTCGCGACTTTGCGCTAAGAGTAGTGCAACGAATCATCCCATCCTTCGATATGGAGGAATTTGGTCGAGTCGCGACCATCATAGCTGCCGAAGGGCAAGCTGCTGCTGAGAACGAGGTGACTGAAGCCACGCAGGCTGAAGGGGTTCCAGAAATGGGCCCTGAAGTCGAGAGCACAGCTCCTCCTCCAAGAGACTGATTTTCTTTTTCCTCTCTTTGTACTCGCGAGCAGATATTGTGTAAACATTTTATCATCAATGAAAAGATATTTTTTTTTTGGAAGTGTTGTTCTTCTTGTTTACTCTTTCCCTTTCATGCAATGAATGCCTTCTCGTTCTTGTTTACTTTCTTTTCATGCACTGAATGCCTTCCTGTTGCAATGAGTTATGCTCAACCCGGGGGGTCGTAGCGACCATGCTCTCGTGGAGATAGACTGATCTATCGATTGAGAGATATGTGCTCAATCCGGGGGGTCGTAGCGACCATGCCCTCGTGGAGATAGACTGATCTATCGATTGAGAGATATGTGCTCAATCCGGGGGGTCGTAGCGACCAAACCCTCGTAGAGATAGACTGATCTATCGATTGAGACTCCAAGTTTGCTCGAAGTTTACCAAGGGTATGAAGGTCATCCATAAAATGGAAATGCGACCATCCTAGGTGAATTTAACCCTACCAAAGGTAGGCGATTGGCCAAGGGATTATATGCATCCTCTTCGGGGCTATTCAGGTCCAAGTTAATGGAGTAGCGACCAAAAGATATCTTTCATTTTATTCATAAAAAGTTGTTTATGAACTACATCAAATCTAGGGGTAGTATCGTAGCAAATGCTCCACGTGCCAAGGGCGACGTACGGGCTTCCCTTGCATGTCTTCAAGATAATAAGTACCGGGTCGCACAATCCTAATAACCCGATATGGGCCTTCCCAATTTGGATCCAACGAACGAGCGGGAACTCCAAGTTTTTGCCTCAGGACCAAATCTCCTGGCTGGAAGGATCTAGGCCGAACCCTATCATTTCGATAACGAGCAATACGTTGTTGATATGCTGCCACTCGAACTTGGGAAGCATTTCTTCGCTCTTCCAAGAGATCGAGATGAAGTCGGAGGTTTTCTTGATTACTCGCGGGGTCATACTGCTCGATCCGATACGAGGGCACTTGAATTTCCACTGGTACCACTGCGTCGACACCAAAAGCTAAGGAGAAAGGGGTTTCTCCTATTGATGTACAAGCCGTGGTTCTATACGCCCATAATACTTCTGGCAGAAGTTCTGGCCACACCCCTTTACATTCCCCTAGCTTGGTCTTTAAATGGTGCTTGATGATCTTATTCACTGCCTCGACCTGCCCATTCGCCTGAGGATGATATGGAGAAGTGCGGAGATTACGTATCTTCCATTTTTCACAAAATTCATCAAAGGCTGCGTTATCGAACTGCGTTCCATTGTCGGTGATTATAGTGTGGGGGAGTCCATAACGACATATAATATTTCTCCATATAAACTTGGTAGTTTGTTTCTCAGTAATCTTGGCTAATGGTTCTGCCTCGACCCATTTGGTGAAGTAATCAACCGCCACAATGGCGAACTTATTTTGTCCCTTTCCCATGGGTAAGGGCCCGTTGATATCGACCCCCCACTGATCAAAAGGCCAATGGCTATCAACTGGGGTCATCCGCTCGGATGGTACATGAGGTATAGGTAAATATCGTTGCCACTTGTCACATTTTTTAGAAAATTCAATTGCATTTGCTTTCATAGTGGGCCAGTAATATCCTTGCCTCATCGCTTTATATGCTAGGGATCGTCCCCTGGGATGGTTACCACATGCCCCCTGGTGTACTTCATCTAGAACACGAAGTGCTTCTTCTGGATGAAGACACCTTAAATAAGGTAAGGAAAAGCTTTTGCGCAACAATATTCCGTCTTGTAAAGTATACCTGGTAGCCCGGAGACGAATTTGCCTTGCAGCTTTCTTGTCCTCTGGTAAATGTCCGTCTCTGAGATAAAGGATGATAGGATCCATCTAGCATGGAGATGATTGTACAGATATTACATGCTCGAGAGTCGCTTGGTCGATACTCAGGTTCTGACGATGCTCGATGGGGATCGAATGTGATAACTCAGATTCTGGTGCAGAAGCGAGCTTTGCCAAGGAATTAGCAAGTTGGTTCTTCTCGCGAGGAATATGAATTATTTCATAAGTCTTCAGTTTTGCGAGCAGGATGAGGGCATGAGACTTGTAGGAGGCCATCCTTTCTTCTTTGGTCTCAAATTCACCAAGGACTTGGTTAACAATGAGCTGGGAGTCGCTATGAATTAACAGATTCTGAACTGCAAGGACAATGGCCAGTTCGAGGCCAACGATCAGGGCCTCATATTCTGCTTCATTATTTGAGACGCGAGATTCGAAACGCAGAGCATATTGAAAATGTGACCCGTCGGGAGCCACTAAAATCAGGCCCGCTCCGCTACCAGTAGCCCGCGACGACCCGTCCACGAAGAGTAACCAAGAAGGCTGGTCGCTGGTCATGGTATTATCATCAGGAGAGTACGTGAATTCGGCGATGAAATCAGCCACGGCCTGGCCCTTTACCGCGGTCCTAGGGCAGAATGAGATATCGTGCTCGCTGATCTCGACTGCCCATTTAGTTAACCGTCCGGAAGCCTCAGGTTTTTGAAGGACTTGTCGTAGCGGATGATTCGTCGGTACTAAAAAAGCGTGGGCTTGAAAGTATGGTCGCAGTTTTCGAGCTACCGTGACTAAGGCTAGGGCCAGTTTCTCCATATCAGAATACCTAGTTTCTGCATCAACCATTGCTCGACTGATATAATAAACGGGCCTCTGCACCCCGGAATCTTCTCTTATTAAAGCGGCACTAACGGCCGTAGTGGACACAGAGAGATAAAGAATGAGTTGCTCATGTGCTACAGGTTTAGATAAAATGGGGGGTGTGCTCATGTATAGTTTCAATTGTTGAAAGGCTTCCTCACATTGTGGCGTCCATTTCCAATCAGACTTGGCCGTTGCACGAAGGAGTTTGAAGAATGGTAAACACTTGTCAGATGCTCGCGAGATGAACCTGTTTAACGATGCGATGAGACCAGCCAGACGCTGGACGTCCTTCAGAGTCGTGGGGGATTTCATCTCTATCAATGCTTTTATTTTCTCAGGATTAGCCTCAATTCCGCGTTGGCCTAACCATGAACCTGAGAAATTTCCCTGCAGACACACCGAACGCACATTTTTCTGGGTTCAATTTCATTTGATACCTCCTCATTAGGTCGAAGGCTTCTCGAAGATCAGAAATATGATCATCTTCTATAGTGCTTTTCACGAGCATGTCATCAACATAGACTTCCATATTCCTACCAATTTGAGCAGCGAATATTTTGTTGACGAGACGTTGATAAGTGGCTCCTGCATTTTTAAGCCCGAATGGCATTACCTGGTAACAATATAATCCCCGGTCTGTGATGAAAGCGGTATGCTGACTATCAGGTGGGTGCATCATGATCTGGTTGTAACCAGAATAAGCATCCATAAAACTAAGCAGTGCGTGTCCAGCTGTTGAGTCGACCAACTGGTCGATCCGCGGTGTCGGGAAGCTGTCTTTGGGGCATGCTTTGTTCAAATCTGAATAGTCGACGCACATTCTCCATTTGCCATTAGCTTTCCGGACGAGAACTACGTTCGCGACCCACTCTGGGTAGTCAACTTCTTTTATGAAATTGACCGTGAGTAGCTTTTCAACTTCAGCTTTGATCGCCATTTGCCTTTCTGCAGTGAAGGCACGTCGGCGTTGGTGTACGGGTTTATGCTTTGGATCGATATTGAGACGATGTACGATGACGTTGGGGTCGATGCCTGGCATATCTTTATGAGACCAAGCAAACACGTCCTGGTATTCAGTGAGGAAATGGACCAAATCTCCACGGTGGACACTGGTTAAAGAGGATCCAATGTACACGATTTTAGACGGGTCGTCTTCGATCAGATGAATCGCCACTGTTTCCTCCCCAGGAGTTCCTGATTGGAGAGCATTCTCTCTCGGATCCAACGAGGTGTTGGTGGAGAAGGTGGGTGAACCTTGTATTATCTCCATAACGGGTGTTGCTTGAGCCTTCTTCCGATCCTGTAGGGCTATCTGATAGCAAGACCGTGCCTCCTGTTGACTTCCTCGCACGACCCCGATACCATTTGGGGTAGGAAATTTGACACACAGATACGAAGGGTGCAAGGCTGCCCCGACCTTAGTAAGAGACGGCTGTCCTAAAATGGCGTTATACGCTGATTTTCGGTCCACCACGAGGAAATTTACGAAGATGGTGGTCTTCGCTGGACTTTCTCCAAAAGTAACTGGGAGATCAATGCTTCCTTCAGGTGTTACTACCTCACCTCCGAAGCCGACGAGGGGGGTCAAAACTGGTTTGAGCAGGCTTCTGGCAAGTGCCATTTTGTTGAAAGCCTCCAAGTATAGAATATCGGCTGAGCTGCCTGTATCCACCATAATCCGATGTGTCAGATAATTTGATACCTTCAAAGTGACTACAATGGAGTCTTCGTGAGGGAAGTGAATTCCCTTTGCATCTTCGAGAGTGAAGGAAATTGGAGGATGACTGGTCTTCGACGAGCTAGACGTCTGTTCCAGCCAGTAGATTTGTTGGGGTTCTTTGGACGCCTTTCGAGCGTATGCTTTTCTGGAAGCTTGAGAATCGCCCCCGCAAGCTGGTCCTCCGATGATGGTGCGAATTTCCCCCGTAGGATCAGCGTCCTCTTGGTCAGTTTGATGATGAGGTTGTTCCTTTTTGCGAGACGAGGTGTTCGCCCTTTCTGGTGATCGATTTTTACGAGCAACATAATCCTGGAGATGGCCCTTTCGAATGAGAGCTTCGATATGGTCTCGTAGAGATGCAGTCCTGGGTTCTATGCCCATGATCTTTGTGGAAGTAACAGAACTTGCTCTTGTCTCTCTTCTCGGGATCGGATTTGATCTTTGCAGGCCACTTCACATATGGCTTATGTTTAATCTCCATTAGAACCTTTTCATGAGACCGATTAAGAGGAGTGTAGTTATGATATTTACCGGAATAAGGCTTCTTGGGAGAACGTTCGCGTTGATCACGACGATATTTTTTATCTGTAGAAGAGGCTCCTTCTGGCTTGCGTCTCTTACCCTGTACTCCATGGCGTGTCAATGCAACTTCTTCTGCATTGATATATTTCTGAGCTTTGGCTTGGAACTCTGCCATAGTTTTTGGAGGGCTCTTGTCTAAAGCAAACCTGAATTTCTCGCTCGTTATTCCGGCTATGAGGGCTGCGAGGCCTTTTTCTTCAGTATAACCTTCAGTTTGAACGGCTTCAGCGGTGAACCGTACTGTGAACTCCTTTATCGTTTCCCCATGCTGCTGTTTTAGATTCATTAGATGGGAGGCTGGCTTCTTGATGCGGATGCTTCCCATGAATTGAGAAAGGAATATCTCCGATAACTGAGAAAAGGAGCTGATGGAACGAGGCTTTAATCCTCGGAACCACGTACGAGCTGCCTCCTTCAATGTTAGGGAAAAAGCCCTACACATAATTTCTGAACCATATCCCTCTAACTCCATGAGGGACCTGTATGTTTCCAGTTGTTCAAGAGGGTAGCCAATACCTGTGTACGGGGTGATAACAGGTGTTCGATACTTTCTGGGTAACGGGGCTTTCATAACCTCACTGGTGAAGGGGGACTCGGATTGATGTATCGCCGCCATGACTGCAGATGGCCGATTTGCCTGGTATCGCTGTTCCATGACATCAAAACGATCATGGATTCTTTTGAGATCTCCTTCCCATGGTAGGGTATAGCTTGATGTTTCGGCGGTGGAGCCCGGCGGTTGAGGTTGTCGAGACGAACTAGAATGTATAGAATGGGGAGACGGTACAGGGAGATGGCTACCAAGTGGTGGGACCTGTGGTTCGTCCATAGAATGTCTAGATGCCACTGGTATAGGCTGCGGTGGTAACCCTTCGGAGGCTTGTCTCTGCGGTTCGGGGAAATGCTGATCAAGCCGATTTGACAGCGCCTGAACTCCGGCGTTTAAAGTTAGGAGAGTGTTTTCGAGGAAACGTAAGACATCGTCTTGATTTCCGGAAGCTTCCAATAATGGGTTTGCTGACGGCATAGTTGGGGCTCCTTGAGGGATGTTCGTTGAGGCAGGTGGAAGGGTAGGTACGGATTCCGTCTCATCGGGCGGAGGTGGTGCTTGCCTCGAAGTCGAAGGATGAACAGCCTTTTTAGGAGGCATCGCCGAAAGATCTTTATCGGTGGTTAGAACGATTGATTTGATGATCAAGTCGTTCCCACAGACGGCGCCAAACTGTTAATGTCGGATTTTGTAACAGGATCCTCCGGACGTTCACCTTCTCTCCAACAGAGATTTCCTCCGCCGAACCTGAAAGAAGACAGACAGCAACTAAGGGTGGCTGGGGTCCAGCCGTTAGCCCTCCGATGCTTAAGTCAGGCCAAAGCAAGAAGAAGAGTAACCAGGCCAAAACAGGACAGGGATTGAATATTGTGTGTACCTTTCCCATAATGGAGTCGTCCCTTTATATAGATCTGAAGCGGTTCAATCTGTTACGCAAGATATCGAGATCCCGCTGATCTCGTGTACGATACTGAGATCTTGCTGATTTCGTGGGATAAGATCCTATCTTTAGAGACGAGATCCAACCCAATGACTTATTTCGGCAATCACGTTCCTTGATGGTAATCCCTTGAGATCCGGAACCACCAGAGAAGATAAGCTCAAATACCGACCTATACGGGCTGCCGGTAGGCGTAGTAATAGCGCTGATCGCTCATGTAGAGCTGGAAACCGTAGTTGGAGTCATCGCCCGTGAAAAGGAAGGAGACGCCGACAAGACGGAAACCACCGAACTGGGTGTAGCCCTGCCTGACATCGCAGAGGGATTGGACAAGCTGCTCGACGGGAATCGGGTGCTGGTACTGAAGGTTAAGAGATGTAGCCGCAGAAAAGCTGTTCGCATGTTAGAACATGGTCGCGAGTCCAAGTGCTCGCTCATTTTGACGTAACACCTTTCAACGACTTGTGAGAAGGTCTGCTCGCTGTTCAAGAAGGGAATCTTTGCTTTGCTTTATCTGACCATCGGCTATGGGAGCTCGAAGCCTTGCGGATAGGTGCTCCGTATTTATCCATCCTACGACTCTCGAGCATATGATCTCGAGAGTCGGATGGGCATCCCGCACTTACCTAATCTGCGGCTTGTGATCAGACGATCTCGAGAGTCGGATGGGCATCCTGCACTTACCCGATCTGCGACTCTCGCTCAGATGATCTCGAGGGTCGGATGGGCATCCGTGTACAATCTTAACAGCTGAGTTGATCTCTCTTATTTTGCCTATAACAACGGTCCTGCCAATAAAACATACAATACACCTCTACAGGTCAATCCTTTCCAACATAGAATTGCATTATTCCTGGGGCAAAGGAATTGCATTAGTGTAGCATCCGCATACATAATCCCGTATCACAACACATTGTTAGTGCACTTTTCTGTGGCATACTAGTGCACCTTGTTTGTCAATTACTTAGGTCAGTGAGTCTAGTGTCGGTTGAGCTTAATGAAGACGAAGACTGAAGACTCAAGTGGCCCCGCTGCGCCAAGGACGGAGAAACAGGTAAAAGTGATGCCTTGATGTGCCTTAACCTTGACCAAAACCTAACCCTTAACCTCTTTGATGACTTTGGCCATATTAGGAAACCTTTAGTTATCATAGATTGGCCCTATGTGCACCAAAAGATCATCCAAATCCTTGGCCATTGAAGTAGGGTGAGAAAGAAGTGGGTTAGCAAACTGTTGGGCTGAACCCTGACCTGTCCGACCGGTCACGACCGGTCAAGACTGGTCGGATAGAAAGTCCAGCGTTACTGTATGTGTGCAGGCCTATGGGGCCGATCGGTCTTGACCGGTCGCCCCCCCCCCCCCCCCCCCCCCCCCCCTTAGACAGTAACCTCCTATCTTCATTTGGCCTATGGCCGACCGGTCGGCACTAGCCGTTTTTTGTCCGTTTTAAATCCATTGCACATCCTTTTGTAAAGGGGCTTAGCTTGTTTTGAGGGGTAATGAGAGGGTTTTGAGAGCCTATTTCCTACACCTTTTGTACATCATATGGGGCCTCAAAGAGGAGGAGTTTCAAGTCATATCCCTTGTGTTTAATCACAAGTGAGGGCATTCAAATGCAAACATAGAGATGGCTTGATTCCTCTCTCAATTCTAGAGGTGAGACACTATACCACATAGTCATATCTCTTGTTCAAGACCTCTAGAAGACCCTCTTGGTGAATCTCCTAGTTAGAACAAGCTACATATCCTATGTAGGAGATTCAACCATCCTCCTATCACCTTGGGCATCTCAAAGGCATCACAAGCAAGGTGATTGATCAAGTGTAGCTGAGGCATTGGCGACGCACCGGCAACACGATCGAGGGAGCAAGGGAAGCTGATTGAAGCACGGGAGAGCGGAGATCAAGTAACCCGAACCGGTGCTGAACAAGGGGCTCATCCGACAAGTAAAGTTGTCTTTATTGAGAGTCCATCCACTCAATTCCCTTTGGGAGTTGAGTGTAGAGTTTGTTAGTCAAACTCGATCTAGGGACTTTGGCCGTTCCTTGGCCTATTTGTCGGCATAAAGGCTACGGGTTGTTCGGCACTCCTTGGCCTGTTAGCCGTGTCTAAACAAAGTCTCCAAGGGGGAGCCTCCGACACGGGAGTGAACGTGCGTCGGGTTAAGAGTTAGCCTTTGTCCAAAACTCCGGTTATGGTTGAGAGGTGAACCAGTAAAACCTCCGTGTAAAGGTTGAGAGGTGAACCTCATTTAAAACCTCCGATAGTGAATGCCGGTGTGCTCAAAGGAGTTAAGTACTTGAATCGAGAGTGGAGTAGACCCAAAGTCGAACCACTATACATGCTTGTGTTTATGATTGAATTGAGCATATTGATATCTTAGCATTGGATGTTTAATTGTTTAATTATGAATGCTTGATAGGAATGTATGCTAGGCACTAGATAGGCACATCCACACACAAGATGTACTTTCACTAGTTGTGTAGACTTGAGCTCATTGATCCATTATCATAATTCTGCATAGGTTGCATAAGTTAGGAGCTTGATTAGTTAAATCATTTGGTTACCTATACATGCTTAGACTAGGTTGTTTATTGCTTAACCATGTGCTAGTCTTGTAATTGGACCCACTTAGGCTTGGAAGCCGAAGTGTTCTTGCTTACTTAGTTTAATTTGTTAAATTGTGTAGGTAGGCGAAAAGAATTTCAAAAAGGTCCTTAATCACCCCCCTTATAGGTTTAGGCATAATTCTAGTTGCTCTTTAAGCTTCCGCACATACAAAGGTGTTGTGTTAGACTACCGATAGGTTTAGCCATAATTCTAGTTGCTCTTTAAGCTTCCGCACATATGAAGGTGTCGTGTTAGACTATCGACGTACTTTCACACATTACTCATCATGTTCATCAAAAGCATGAACCAATCTTAAATCAAGCATATATT
The DNA here is from genome assembly GCA_003013855.2 of Liriodendron chinense. Classification (NCBI taxonomy): domain Eukaryota; kingdom Viridiplantae; phylum Streptophyta; class Magnoliopsida; order Magnoliales; family Magnoliaceae; genus Liriodendron; species Liriodendron chinense. Next base: position 1,652,696 of record ML058350.1, read on the forward strand.
TAGCACAGTTCTCACATAAGCACATACACCAACATGATTCTATTTCCAAACACTTCACATAAAATAGGTCCATATCAATCAAACATTCAGCATAAACACCTCAAGAGATTGCATACACAATTCATGTTTAAGTCTACATTTCTGATTTGAGATATAAAGATACATTGGATCCACTTGATGAATATCTTAGATTTATCACACGTGTGCCAATTAAATCATTGTTTAAATATAATACAAATTATGCCTCATAAAAATATCTGTACATGATTATGATTTGGACACATACACATGTTAGTATCGGACATATAAACTTGTCACTATGACTTTAGGGACATATTTAGTCCATAATGAACCCCAAACAACACGTGCATGAGAACCATTTTACATTCCACTCATAAGTAGTTGATTGGATTTTTACCTTCTAAAAAATTGTACATGTTAATTCATGGTGTATCCATGTCGCTGTATGGTTTGTATGACCCAATAATACTTGAGGATTATTATGCATGCATGCATCCATCCATCCATACATTCATACATAAATAAACTGACTCCTTTATGAGTTAGAGATATCCAAACCCAGCACAATTATTAAACAGGCTAAGAAAAAAAAAAAAAAACACCAAACCCCTCACACCTGTTTACACCCATTGGGCCCACCCAGCCCATGAACAACCTGTACACGGCGCACGCCGTGCCTTCATTGATTATTAAACAGGCTAAGGAAAAAAAAAAAAAAAAAACACCAAACCCCTCACACCTGTTTACACCCATTGGGCCCACCCAGCCCATGAACAACCTGTACACGGCGCACGCTGTGCCTTCATTGATTTTAGTTGCTCCGTGGAGCATGGAGCACGGATGGTTTGTGGGAAGCGGATTGCGTCCTTTCTCAGTATGGAGGCAAAGCGTCCAAACCGAGTTGTGGAGGGGCCCATCGTGATGTATCTGTTTATCCACTCTGTCCATTCCATTTCTATGATCAGGCCAACCACATGAGGAAGCTTTGTGTCCATACTGAGGAAGGATGCAATCCAACTCCTGGGTTGTGCTCTCTTGGCATCGTGCCTTTTAGCCGAGCCTACTAGAACCACGGCCACTGCAACTGGATCCCAGGCAGGCGGTCACCATCGCCAGCGTGCGAGCAGGAGTCTTGAGGAAGAACTGTCGTACATGGGCCTGGTATTGGGTTTCCCAATGTTATTATGGTCTTTATCATGATAAGCCTAGATTGTAGGGCCCAGGCTCAATATGGTGGTGTGGCATTAATCTTAATTATCAGAGATCCTATTTCAAGCAGTTGGTGGACAGCGTTGATCGTTCATCCAGCGCCGTTCAATGGGCGCACCTGTAACTGGGCCCAGATTTTGGAGCCAGGCATAATTCCTATGTGCATGCGATCAGCCTTCTTAAGGTCTTACTATAGTCCGTGCACGTGTCTTGGCCCTGAGGAGTGATTTGGAATTGCTTGGACCATGAACAAGATAGTCCGTGCACGTGTCTTGGCCCTGACGAGTGATTTGGAATTGCTTGGACCATGAACAAGGACGATGCATGGTTGAGGTGCTGCATGCATTATGCGGTCTCACTGTCCCAACAAGTAGACACGTATGTAAGGGCACAATTGTGGTGGGCCCATTGACCGTTTGTTGAGAGTCGACCCACAATGCCGTCTCATTGGCTCCTGTGGAACTAACTATTATGTTCATGAACAAACATCATGCATGAGTGTCGACTCGGACGTGTTAACCAATCATTAAGACTAGGACGTCATCTAAATCCCGCTAAGCATCCACGTTTATCATTGACATAAGAGACCGACTATTGAAGTAGATCAACGGTAGATCTGTGAGTCAGATTGATGATCTGCCAATTGGATTACCTGGGAATAAGATTTAATACACACATCCCACTGTTAGTACACACCCACACGATTAGTTACCTTGCAATGTTAGCCACCCCACGTTGGGATTCGATACCTAGACCTCAATGTTGAGATGAAGTTATCTTCACTAAGTCTACTAACGTCCCAATAATGGTGAGGAACTTTTAATTACTAGATGCCATTTACGATTTGTGATCATCTTATCCTAACATGCTTGTTCACATACATGTATTCATATGTTAGAACCGAGGGATTTATGGGGGTGAGCGAATGTACCTTGGCTCGCTGCCTCTCTCTCTCTCTCTCTCTCTCTCTCTCTCCCCCCCCCCCCGTGTCATGCAAATGTTAGTCTATTTATAGTCGAGAATCGTGGAGATCGGACTAATAGCAGCGAGGCGCATGGACTTTAAAGGGTAGGCGCATGGTGCATGTCCCTTTCAGGGTAGGCGCATGCATCTCTAGCTGATTTTACAAGTGGTGCAGGATTTTGGGGTGAGTGCATGTACCTTGCTCTTGTTGACAAAAGACATGAAGGTTTTGGGGTAGGCACATGGTCTCTATGTGTCTGGATCGGGGCCTTACACGCCCTGGTTAGGAGGTGAAGTTTGTTGAGTCTTTTAGTTCGTTGCGTTGGGGAATGAATGTGTTTTGGGGCATATAGGTAGGCAGTGAGTGGTTTTTCGGGACCTAGTTAGGAGGTAAGTGTTTTTTAGGGCTTCTGATTCATTAGGTCAGGTGGTGCATGTCTAATTAGGCATCTAAATAGGAGGATAATGTTTTCAATATGGTGCGCAGGCTATTTAGGTTAGGATCACACATGTGCCTACCATTTTTTAATAGTTTCCGGGTTTTTGCCAAGTCCGATTGTCATTTTCGAGTCGTCATTCCTTTTTTATGTTTTGTAATATTTTGAGCCCCAACAGCATGATATGTATGAATTGATTTTCTCATCTGGTTCAGTGGTTATATTCCTAGACACTCTATTGCGGCTTGGATGACTTATGTTGAGAAGCTCAAAACTAAGGATTTGCTCTTTTCTCTTAGTATTATTGATGATACTTCTTGCATTTTTTGTTAGCATGATATAGAATCAATTAATCATATATTCTTCTCCTATAGGTTCACTGGTGTATATGAAGGAAGTTATGTTTTAAACTTTTTATCACTTTTACTCATTAGCCTTCTCTTCTCCAATCTGTTGCTTATCTTTTCGAGAATGCTACTGACCTTGTCTCCTCCTCTTTCTACAAGCTCTCTTTTCCGGCCCTTGTGTGGCATATTTGGAGAGAGAAATAATTGCATATTCAACAACAAAGATTCACCAAAGGAGACACTTTAAAAATATCATATGGGATATGAGAGTGAGAGTTCTCTCCATCCTTGGGCCCTCCAAAGCAATTAAAGCCTCCAGTGCTGCTTTTGCTGCTTGGGACTTTCATATTGTATACTCCTTATTGCAGCCTCCCATTTAAGTTAATTGGCATCTCAGACCTGATCCTAATTGGACTATTGCTTTTGCTAAGATTTTGACCAATAGAATGGGGCTTCTCTGCTACTCTCCTGATGGTTCTCCTCTATGGGAATAGTCTCTGATTATGCCATCCTTAGAACAGCTGATAGGTGCTTGTAAATTTTATCTTGCTATATCTAATCTTTGTTCTCATCACTCCACAGGGTCTAGCATCCTCGTCCACAACCAACAAAGCCTTGCATCCATTAAAGACCCATCGTCCTCTCCTTGGGAGATGCACCTGTTTGCGAGGAGGCTTCACTCTTTTGCTTCTCACAACCATCTTGGGATCACTTCTTGTCGCTTGTGGACAACTCTCTCCAATTTTGCCGTTATTTAGATGCATTCCCCCTCTAGGTTTATCACTGAGGCTGGGATCGCTGCTATGATGTGATGGTGGCTTGGGTTGTGGGCCCCCCTCTTCCTTTGCTTTCTTTTTTTCCCTTCCCGCCCTCTTTTTTTCTTTAGTTCTTTTTTTTGTTCTTTTTTCTTTTCTCCCTTGCACCCGGGGTGTGGGTTGATTTTTTTTCCTAGGGGCTCTCCCCTTTTGTTGTATCTTTTCAGGCTTTGCCTTGGGTAAGTAATAAGATAGTCTCCTTGCTTGCTTTCCAAAAAAAAAAAAAAAAAAAATTGTTGGTGGATTTGTGAAGTTGAATTCAAAACATATAAACTAGGGCACAAATTTTCATATATATATATATATATATATATATATATATATATATATATATATATATATATAACCTTGAGATGTGGTTCCTGCTTGGAGTACAACATGTATTATGTTTTTACGTTGTTTTTACTCTTTGAGTACAACATTTATTATGTTTTGGTGCATTTTATGATAGCTTATGAAAAGTGGATGCAAGAAGACATTTTGGCCGGATACACCATGAAAAGTGGATGCAAGAAGACATTTTGGCCGGATACACCATGAAAAGTGGACATGGGGAGACATTTTGGCTAGATACACCATCCTTAGAACCACAAGGATTAGCTTTTGAAAAGTGGACATGGGAAGACATTTTGGCCAGATACACCATCCTTAACACCATAAGGAGTACCTTCATTGACCCATTTGATGAGAAGCTACTACCACAATGTTAATTTATATAATAATAGAGAACTTTGTAGGTGTATTAACTTTAAGACTTCGAGTTCTTGGGATCCAATTTTGTTTCCACACACCTTCACACCCGTACACACCACATGGGTACTTGAACCCATGACCTTAGTATTGAAACCCATAGAGTCTACCATGGAGCCATGAGTAGGGATCCTTATTTAGTTTTTGTTTTTCAACTTTTTTCTTACATAGTGTGTGTGTGTGTGTGTGTGTGTGTGTGTGTGTGTGTGTGTGTGTGTGTCTATATATATATATATATATATATATATATATATATATATATATATATATATATATATATATATATATATATAGGAATGCTCACCTGTGCATAGTTCTCATAAGAACTCGTAAGCACTTTTTTGAGGACTCATCACATGTGATGTGAGCCTAAAATTTAAGCCCTCCACGTGATGCAGCACCCCAAAAAACCCCTGGGGCCCAACTTTCAACCTGGTCCATAACTTTGGTGGGCCATGGTAAAAGGAAACAGTTTCCTCCCTTGATTTGCCTCTCTCTCTCTCTCTCTACTACGACCAACCAGAGTTTTAGATCAGGTTGAAAGTTGGGCCCTGGGGTTTTTTTGGGTGCAAAATCATGTGGACGACTTAGATTTTAAGCTCACATCACATGTGATGAGTCCAAAAAAAGTGCTCATGAGTTCTGGTGAGAACTGGTGCGCAAGTGAGCATTCCTCTATATATATATTATTGAAGTAAATATATATATTGCATGCTTGTGAACATCTCCATGAAAGATAGGGTGATAAATATAACTCTGCATCTAGGAATGACCGTAATGGATTGAAGGCAAAGGCAACAACACCCAGTGCGAGGTGAAAGGGAAGCATCTCTTTGACAAGACAAAGTGTTAATGTTGTGTGTCCCAAAGCCAATATTGATCTTGATTATTGATAATGATGATTATTTTGTCTGATGGTCATGGCAACCATGGACTTTTATGGAAAAGTTATTTATAGCATACTTAAAATGTGGTTTAACTTAATCATATATGTGAACACAAATTAAAAGAGAGGGTTTTCTTGGATGTCTGTAGAAGCTTGAGTTTGTGCATAAAAGCCACTTGGCAAGGGAGAATTATGTTCCACGGATCTTAATAAACCTATTAATCTAAGACTACTTAATAGGTTTTAGGAATAACTTGTGGTTATTTTTGTGCAGTTATCCTACATGAGGGGGCTTGTTGACACTACAACAGTTATGATCTTTTCAAGGAACATTTTCCTTGGTAATGTTAAAATTTCCTTGGTAAAAGTTATTAATGGCAAAACATTTCATCGTCAAATTCGTCGGATTAAGGTCATGGGGAAAGAAAATTCCTGACAAAATCTAAAATTTCATCGACAATTATTCCTCAACGAAATGAAATTCGTCGGTTAAAGAATTATTATTGATGAAAAATATCGTCGGAAAAATCTATAGATTCGTGGCTAAAGGATTTCATTTCGTTGGTAAAGAAGGAACTTACAATACATTTATCAACAAAACAATTCGTTGGAAACGACAGTATCACCAACGAAACGATTATTCGTTGGCAAAGTTTCTCATTGCTAATGAAAGAATTCCTCGATAATGAACTCCCATCGGATCATTGGCGAGGAAATGTTTTGTCGGAAACTGCAGTATTGCCGACGAAATAATTTTTTGTTGGTAAATTTTCTCATCGCCGCTTAAAGAATTGCTCAGCAATGAACTCCCATCGGGTCATTGCCAAGGAAATGCTTTGCCGGAAAAGGCTTTAATGTCAATGAAATATTTTTTCGTTGGCAAATGTTTCATCGCTGATTAAAGAATTCCTCGGCAATGTACTCCTACCGGGTCATTGCCGAGGAAATATTTCGTCAACGATATCCATTGCTAAGGAAAAATTTCGTTGGTAAATAATTTTTTTTAATGCTTGATCTGCTTGATCATATAATAAATAGACAAAACATGCAATTCATTCAATTGTATCCCAATCATCTGATAAAGCATTCAATTCGTATTCCAATCAAAATGACCATTTAACCATACATATATAATATAATAATGTATTAAATAGAAATCCAAATGTCCAAATGTCCATCCCACCAGCACATAAATACAAAAGTCCATCCCACCAATACATAAAACCAATACAAAAAAAAAAAATCCTTCACACGAACATCACCACTATCACTAACAAACAATTTGTAAAAAATAAAATAAAAAATAAATACAATATTAGTAATGAAGAACTTATAGACATAAAAAATGTAGTTACGTTCTTAACTTTTTTCATTCTCACATATCTTCTTAATCGGGAATCCCTTTTTAACTTGGTTTGTTCTCACAACTTTGTTTAGGCACCAACGAGGTGTTCGTGCCAATTTGGGGGCGTTCTGACCTATATTGGACATTTTCGCCCCTTAGAAGCTAAGTTAAGGTTAAAGTGAATGTTATGCTCCTAAGTTTTTCATTCCCGCATATCTTCTTAACCAGGACCCCTTTTTGGATCCAATTTGTTTGCACAAGTTTTTTAGGAACCACTGAGGTGTTCGTGCTGATTTGGGGGCATTTCGACCCCTTAGAAGCCTAAATTAAGGTAAAAGTGAATGTTATGTTTCTAACTTTTTAATTCCCGCATATCTTTTCAATCGAAAATCCTTTTTATACCTAATTTATTCCCATAACTTTATTTAGGCACCACCGAGGTGTTCTGTCGGTTTGGGGGCATTCTGACCTATATTGGTCATTTTCGTCCCTTAGAAGCCTAAGTTAAGGTAAAAATTAATGTTATGTTCCTAACTTTTTCATTCCTGCATATCTTCTCAACCGGGAATTCTTTTTGGACCTGGTTTGTACCCACAAATTTGTTTAGGCACCACCAAAGTGTTCGTGCTAGTTTGGGGGCGTTCAGACCTATATTGGTCGTTTTCGCCCCTTATACGCCTAAATGAAGGTCAAAATGAATGTTAACATATTTAATACAATTAAAGTAAATTGGAAAATTACCATGAAGGGGGGTGACCCTGAAAGCACGCAGCGAGACTCTGAAATATTTCTGTATTTGTCTCTTCTACTACACCTGTATCTCCTCCATTCGTCTCACTATCTTTGCCTCGATCCGTCTCTCTATCTCCACCTCCATCATAACCTGAGTCGTCATCACCGTCTCTCTAAGCTCGTCGATCTGCGCCCATAGATGCTGGCTCTCTCTTTCGGCGGCCTTAACCCTCCATCTAGTACTCTCTTTGACTATACCACAACTGGAGCTCGATCTGGTGGGTGCCATGAGCTTGGCCCATGCCCTAACCCATGCATGTATCCCAATCTTGTCCCAAGGACCTCGCTCATGATCTCTGGCTCACTTCGCTGAGTGCCATTAGGTGTGGGCTGGCTGCGTCTAAGCTTCATCTCCTCCTGTACCAACATAATTAAAATGTTGGTGAAGAAGAAACATAATTGGCAAACTAAAATTAATTTCTAGTCCATTTATTACCCAATGTTCCCCCGTCAATGGGTGAACCCATGCTCCCATCTTCGACCAATAATGAACATCCTTATAATGATCTACCTCACCACGCTCTTGCCCGGTCTTGGGATCTCACTATGTCATTTAGAGCACAATAGAATTATTACGGATGAAAGTAAGTAATTAAGGGAAATGGAATAAGTTAGTACTGAGAACATGTATGTTACCATCTCATATCGATGTCGTACAAAGGACTTGGAACCTGTTACGTAGTTCACTACCAGCTTTCCCCTGTTCTCAAAATTTATTTTCTCCTCTTCTGAATAAAAAAATTAGAGAACATTATGAATTGTAAGGTCAGATGTATGAAAATACTATTCTAAAAGAGAAATATATACAAATCATCTAGAATTTCTCTGAACCAAACCTCTCATAAAGAATCTACCACTCCTCCACCGTGATGCCTCCTGGTGCGTGCTGGATTACCTCTTCATGCATGTCAAACCGCTTGTAGTGTTGGTGTAACTTCCAACGATACTCTTGCAATCACTTCTTCATCATATCATTGACAACGTATTTAATATGAGCATCACTCATGTCCATCTCAAATTTATCCTGCAAAGCAATGAATGACAAGTTAAACCCATTAAACATATCAATATCAGATTTCAACTATAAATGAACAGATACAATAAAAAATATAATTAATTAAAAATTACCTCTAGACACTGATAGATGTGTTTCCTGTTAATGTCCGTGGCAACAAACCATCCCAGAGTTGATGCCGGGATCATGGATCGACATAAAATCCCATCCTCCGTTGTAAATTTTTTAGCATTATCCCAGCAGGTCTAATGCACCCCTCGAGAAAAACCTTGGCGCTTTGGCACCCCCACATGTTAGCCTCTGTAGGAATAATCCTCATGTGTGACCACGACCTCATTTAGTAGTTGATGAAGCTACCATATATATATATATATATATATATATATATATATAAGTGTGATTACACATATTATGCAATTAACAATAAGTTTAAATATTACAGTTGTTACATGCATTGGTAGGTGTGGTCGGATGGACAGAAGGCTTCGTCATTGACTATGATGGAGGCTGAGACTATGACAGAGGCTTTGACCCAGCCTATGAGTAGTGATGGATCTCGAGTCATATCATGTTTTGATGTCCCCCAGTGTCATCATGATATCCCGTGACAAAGATGAGCATATACATACACTCGCAGTCAGAGTATCTGAAGATAAATACAATACAAGTACACAAGGCAAAGAAGTGGTTCCTTTATTATATTTGTAAATAATTAATCACTTGATGAATTTTTCTTAAACTATTTGTGATGAATAGGCTTGTATTTACTGTAGGTTTTGCCAAGCTACTTCAATATGTAAAAATCCAGAGATTCGTGGTTTTGCTGCATGTGGCATTTAACATATTGATATTGTAATAAGCCCCACTTCAATATGTAATTTGACAAAAAAATGTGAAAATTTCAAGCCTCAAGTGCGCTACAAACATAAGGATCTTAGACAAAGTGAATCACCAATGTTTTTAACCATTAATTACATGGGGGTGTTATCAATGTGCCTTAATGTACACTGGATTAGCAGCCCAACAACGTATATGGCATACATTAACTCAATTAAACTGTCTAAGTTGTGTGATTTAATGCAAATATACCATGGAACAAAGTTACACTGATTTGAAAATTCCATTCCTCCATAAAATGCGAACGTTCCAATTGAGTTTTGAATTATTGACAATTTTTTTAATTTTGTGGCCCATCTGCTGAGCGGACTGTCTTTATTTTTTAAAGAGAGCATTGGGATGGTTAGTCCCACTTGATGAATGACTTGGATATTGCACGAGGTCAACTATATGGGGGCTTAAAGCTCAATGGTAAAAACCGCATAATGGGTATTTTAGTAATTCACGAAAACTAGGTCCCACCTATCATGTGTTCCGTGGGACGTCTAGAGAGACTGGAAGGAGCCGGATTAATTGAGGATGAATCACATTTGGTTCTATGCACCTATGGATTTTGAAATCCACCACGTCTGTGGGCCCTGCATTTAGGCATGTGGTTGATCCATTAGGATCCTTTACCCTGACATTTTGAGTTGTAAACATGTGAAATTGACCGACATTAGTTATGAATGGCCCACCCCACACCTGAAAAAATAGTTTTTATAACAACCAAGTTATAAAAACTATAAGTATAAGCTCGGGACATTTATAGGACCAATGCATGGGCTCATTTTCATCAGGCAGACCCCACAAAGAGATGATCTAAAGATGAATAGCTAAACAAAAATGCTCGTAAGCGCACCCGAAAATTACAAGAGTACACTCGAAAAATACAAAAGTTTAGTTTTTCAGCAAATACACTGTAAACTCTGCTAGTGAACCCAAAAAATAGCGAAATTTACTTTTTAGCACAAATGCGCCATTATTGGTGCTAGTGCACCCTTAAAATCGAGATTTTATACTTTGGTGAATTACACCATTTTCAGCACAAATACGCCGTTATTGGTGCTAGTACACCCTTAAAATAAGGATTTTATACTTTGGTGAAAAATGCCATTTTTAGTGCAAATATGCCGTTATTGGCACCAGCACACCCATTAATTAATGGATGCAGCCGGAATGGTTTTCAAGCCAAATAAACGGGTGCACCAAGCCATGAAAATTCTGAATTTATGAGATTAAACAAATGCATTCCACGTGGCATCCTCGCATTGGTCCTCCCTCCAAGATTTGTGGGTATAAATACCCCCTTCCTACTATTCATTCATACGCATTAGAGAGAGAGAGAGAGAGAGAGAGAGGAGAGTGCTCACTGAATATTTGAGTACTCATTGGAATCCTTGCCGGAACCCTCGTCGGAAACCCACCGAAAATTGCTTGTCGAAATCGTTGTCAGAATTCCTTTTTGACCACCACAGGTTCGGCAGAAAACCCAGAAATGCCTGGACATTTAGACGAGTCGTTTAAGTGTGCCTGTGCACCAATAAATTCAGTGTTTTCAGACTTAGTTGAAATACACCATTTTTAGCATAAAAACGTTGTAAAGTGCTCTCGTGCACCCATAAATTTAGTGTTTTCAGACTTAGTCGAAAGACGCTGTTTTTAGCATAAAAACGTTGTAAAGTGCGCCCGCATACCCATAAATTCAGCATTTTCAGACTTAGTCAAAATATGCCATTGTTAGCATAAAAACGTTGTAAAGTGCACCCGCACACCCATATCAGCGTTTCCAAACTTAGTCGAAATACACCGTTTTTAGCACAAAAATGCCATAAAGTGCGCCTGTGCACCCATAAATTCAGAGTTTTCAACTTTGTCGAAATACACTGTTTTCTAACATAAAAACATCGTAAATAGCACCTGCGCATTCCCGAAGTGGCACATTCAATATGATCACATCGTCCCTTCTCTCTCTCACATTCCCAGAATGTCATAGATTGCAGCTTGGCTATGAGACCCATCGAGGGAAATCGATGACAAGAACAAGGTTGTCTAAGGCCAATCTTATACAATACAGCGAAGACAGGATGTTTTCGAAGAAGAACCAAGAGCCCTCGGCGTGATGTAAACATATTGTTATCTTTATTATACAGCTACAAGTCTGACCCTGAATCAAGGTTCAGAATAAACAAATGGGGCTATGGTCACCACTAGAAACAAGACGGAAAAGTTCCAAATTATTACAAAACACTTGCTACAGACTGTTATCTCAAAGCTAGTCGATGTACTACTCATCCAAAACGGCTTCTGTTGGTTGAGCTGCTAAGGTAAAAAACAATCGTAGATTGGTCTTCCCGAGATCACCCGTTCATATTAACGGGCTCGGGCCCAACTGTAACGCCCCGGTTTTTCAGGGCTCGAGTGAGGAGCCCATGCTCTGAAAAACCTGAGTGTAAAGGCTACCAATCATCATTTAACAATATCATTGTATTCCAATTAAGAGAAATAGATCTAAAAATCCTACAATGCAAAAATCATCATATTAGAGCGGAAGTAAGTAATTCCCGTAAGGCTTATACAAATCCAAGGTTCCAAAAGTAATGAACGAAAAGGGAAAAGTAAGACTATTTGTCATGGTCCGTCATACGGTCCAGCTCCTCCTGGGACAGGTAAGGCCAAGTGTCTCGAATGTCCGCCTTAGGCTCATCCACAGTTGGAACAAGGACATCTTCTCCATCATCTACACCATCTGATATATTTTGACAACGTCACTCGTTGTCATAGTGAGGTAACACCTTCCAAGATTTCCATGTACATAATACAAAAAAATTATGATAGAAGCAGATGCAAATAACATGATTAAAGAAGTCATAGAAAATAGGTAAACAAGTATCCAACACATATTATGATTATCATGTTACTTTTAAATCTTGTTAGTGCATGAATGCATGCACATGTTCTTCAGCCTGGGGATGTATCTAGCTGGTGAGGGTCGAGCAGACAGTAACTTGGTTAATCACCAAAGTTACTCGCAATGCAATGCTTATCAAACTAAGAATAGTGTGATTCATCATCAACACCATCCGCAAATGCTATGCAATGGATGATTACCCAGCCGTCATTAGTCCATTTGGTAATTCCATAAGATATACTCGCGGTCACTATGGGGGACATGCACAATTCAGCATAGGCCGACGGCTCGGGCATAGCATCCTAGAACACCATCCCCGGCCCACGAGAGGAATGGTCATAGTCTTAACTCCCATTTTTTTCTGAATAATATGCCACAACTCAATTTCAATATAACTTGTAAGACAATATTATTATCTATCATAATGCCCATATATCCAAACATCTATCATTCAAAACTTAATTTACTTTCATGACCAACGTAATTCACAAGATTTCATAGCATTCACTTCAAAAGTAAAATCAACAAACATGCAAAGAATTTAACATATTCTATTGTCAAAAAATAAATTTTATTCAAATAAGCTTTTTGAAACAAACATGTGAACACTACTTCATTTTCTTCAAGTTATTTATACTTTCCAAATGTGGTGCTATCAATCTAATAATATGCATTGCAATAAAACAATTAAGAATTAATATTCAATCACCAATAAAAATTGGGGAAAGCTTGAATGGTGAGAGACCTCACCTCAAGTAGAATCACTCTTGTTAAAAGATAACAAAGTAGGGAGAAATTGAGAACAACTCCCAAATCCTATAATAGTTTATAATTCTCATTAATAACTCAGCCATTCCATGATGGACATTATAAACCAAAATTAAGAGGTGAACTCTCCTCAGGTTGAACTAACTTAGCTCTACACCAAACAAATTAGTTTCCATTCAGTAGACTAGAGTTCTATACTTAGTTTCAGATTTGAATTTTAATCAAATAAGGTTGTAAAAGAATCTCATGGCCATTAAAATCTAATGCCAGCACTAGGTATCAACACATACCTCAACATGAGTGGTAACACTAGCCATTTGAATCAATGCAACTCAGTGGTTAACTGAGTTCCACCAACTCAAATCAATGAACTCATTGATTAAGGAGATAGCTCCATTCATCACATAAACAGACTACACAGCCCTACACCCACTAATCCTTGATTGGTTAGAGGACTTACCTGGTGAATCCGATGAAAGAGTCAATTAGTAGCCTCACAATAGATAGATATGAGTCAACTCGGTATAGATCTTGCCCCAAATGGAGCAACAACATAGAAATGTGTAGAATCCAACAACAATCATAAACTTGTTGGACTCAACCTTACAACATTCAAACCTGATCAATTTCTGATGATCGACGGGCTCACCAAATTGGTGCTCCAGATCTGAAATCGACAGTCAAACAAGATTAATTGATTGCCACTTCAACAAAGAAAAGCTTCAGCCATTAATGGAGGACTTGCAACAGGGAAAGAGTCTCCTTGATCAGGTCTAGCTGAAGGATATGAACAGCTGTAAGATTCCTGCAGAATGAAGAATATCCCAAGCTCCAATAGTTCCGACTAGATTTCTTAAGCAATCAGACGGAGAAGAATAGTTCTGAAGAAAAGATTTGTATCTGAGAGGCCTAGAGATTTGAGCAGGAGAAGTATGGATGGTTTAGATCATCTCTAGGGTTTGAAGAGGTTTGCTCCCAAAAGAAGAAAAAGAATTTCTACTTCTTTATATAGTAGAATGGGAATTTGTGTGAAGCAAGAATGGAGGGCTGAGATCAACTTGAACTTAGTTATTTACAACCAAATGAACGGCCAAGAGGCCTTAAAAACCATCGGACGCGGATCGCCAACCTGGCGTTTCTGTTTTTCAGAAAATGGTATGCACCGACTGTCATGGCTGCAAATCTACAAGTATCTGATGGACCCCACACAAAAATACCAACATCCCTAGGTAGAGCACCTCATGCTCGACAAAATGAACGGTTTGGATTGCATAAAAGGGGGCCATATTGATCAGGATCTGAAGGTAAAAGCTCTGTTGGAAACACAAACTTCAAACGAACAGTCACACTTTAGCCTCCCAAGGCACACTATCTATCGAATGGCAACTAACATCGCCACTGAGGTTTTGTCAAACCCTCACCCACGAACCTTCTGGACGGTTTGGATTGTCCCACATGATCACCAAAGGTGGGCCACTTTCAGTCCCAAAACGGATAGTGGTTTGTCCGCCCGTTGCAACCCATTCACGAAAGAGGAAAAATCCTCTTCTGGACTGAAAGTCATGCGTGACTGCCCTTCATGGTCTAGTGTACAACATGTGCACGTTTACCGGTACACACACGTACCCGTACAATGGGCCCCACGTTACTCACCTATGAAATCCACTCCGACCACTAGTCTTTACTAATCTAATACAAACATATGGTCCACTCTTGGTCCATTCATCAACCAGGTGGCCCTGCATATTAATTAAACTCCTGTAATGGCATTCTTATGTACTCCAATAGTAGTAAACAAATTTTATTTTTAATAATGGAACCTCTATATTATAGTAGCTCACTGATTTATGTACAATATTATTTTCAACTGTATATTTTTATACAATAAACCAATTATTACTACAATGCAATCATTACTATAATAATAATTACAATTATTCCAATTATTGACTTAAATTTGTTATAATTAGTTTGGTCTTCACCAAATCATTATTGTATATAAAGATGCTTTGTACATGTAAGATATTTATTTACATACAAGTAATTTAATTGGTTTGTGATTTGTTGTGTGGATTTGAGTATTCTTCTCCAAATTAAATTTATTATTTAATAAAAAAATCTCTTTACTCTACTTTGTTGATTCCTAAATTTACACAACCTCAAAATGCATACCAGGTACGGGATATTACACCAACGTTACACCACTCGGTTAAAAACCTTAATTGTCTCTCAACTCGAATTTCTGACAAAATATGGGACATATGCATCTGACCTGTACAAAAGATGGCTCAATTCCTACACAAACACATCGGTCTTTATGACCACAAAATCAAAGACCATAGTCCCTGCTGACTTAGTTTTCTACCTTTTAATCAAGGGTCATTGGTCATTCGATGTAATTAAGGGCTCATGCCAGATCACGGACTGGAATGTACAAGATCTCAGAATTCCTGGAATAAAATTCTCTTTATGATATCTTTCTCTTGTGTACTTTTATGAATGCTTGTGATTATCTATGAATGTTTCCATTACTCAGAAAATTAAAGCAACAATACCCAGAAAATGCCTCCCATAGCATTTTCACTTCTAACAACATATAATATAAGTTGTTTATTTTCATTCTCAATCACAAGTACCATTCCGTCATCCAACTAACTATTAAGCATAAAAGTACACCATAAGAAGAACAATGGTATGAATGTACTAGAATTTTTACACTTCCAAATCACAAAGCTTGGCTTGGTTGAGAGGATCAACTTGAAACACAATTTTTATTAAAATTAATCCACCTGAAAACTTCTAAAATTACACATAAGAAGAGCGTGAGAGTTTTACCTGTGTATAAATATTATAAATGTTTGTATATATGTGACATTATTACGATTAATAAATCATGAAATCGAAGATTTGATACCACATATTGAAATTCACACTTTTTGACTAACCATAACCTTTGCATCTGTGGGAGACAAACAGACATTAAAGATGAAAATTGGCAATCGCTTACATCCAATGGAATTTTTTTATTTTGCTTAGTGCAAATTAGTAGTGAAGCCATTGGGCTTGATGGTTTAGATCATCTTTAAAACGTGATGGGAATACGATACATGACATCAAAGAATATAAATTGGGTAAAAGTGATCTGCGGCATAGGGAGCAATATAAGAGGGACTTCGACCCTTGATTTACACAAGGTCCACCTTCATTTCAAAACAAATTGATTTTAGTCCTGATCCTTCATTAGACTAGATGAAAGAAATGACATCTATGTAACACGGATGGACATTCCTTCCTAACAATACAAACCCAAAAAAAGGAAGTCAAGGTTAGGGTTTTTTTACTTGGCGGAGTGAGTAGAGGAGAGAATCAGAGAGTGGCATTCATTGTACACCCTACATGTGGAACAAGGAGCGAGACATGGGGGGAGAGAGAGAGAGAGAGACGTAAACCCACTGCAATCGGTTAGAGAGGGGGGTTTGGCGAGAGAGACAGGGGCAATTTGGGAGAAAGAGATGAGAGGAGTGAAAGGAAATGAGGGAAAGAGACGCTGGCCGTGAGATGTTATATTCACCTTTGCCGACGAAATCTTTCCTTAGGAAAAGAATGATTCATCGTAGAAAATGCCACGTCTACCCTAAAAAATCTAAATGTTTTAGCCACAAAAGAGTATACCCTTCAACGATAAACTCTAGGTTTCGTCGGTATTTGTTGGATTTACTGAGGAAAAATTTCCTCAACAAATCCAATAAATACAGTGCACTAGTATGCCACAGAAAAGTGCACTAACAGATTGCACCCCTTAAAGAACTTCAAACCTTAAACCCTTGTTCAATTCTATCCTAGAATACCTCTAACTTGGTTCAAATTGACGTTATAACCTAATATAAGCCGTCTAAACCCTAAAACAAGGCTAGATTGACACTAGTGTGAAAATCTAAAATCCACTAGCCCCTTTTTGCATTCGAAAACTACACATATTCTTAAAATGAGCAACAAGTCAACCATGCATTAAAATTTGGGCCAAAAATAGGTTGTGGAAATTCAATTTTTGCTATAAAAAAATTTGAGGTCTTGAAATCAAAAGTAAACTAGTCATGCCTTGGAAATCGGGTCAAAGGGAGGTAGATTCCATTACTCTATTTTTCTCTAGAAATTGCTGTTGTTTCCACAATCAACGACCAATCAATCTAATATCAAGATCGAGTGAATTGTTATTGGCATAATTAAAATTTCACTTTGATGACAAACCCAATTATGACATCATTTATATAATTTTTTAATATCTCTATGTTATCTACGTTATTATAAGCCTCTTCGAACCTTATTTTAAAAAATAATTAAAAAGAATATTTTACGCTTTTACTTTAATCTTTATCTAAATTACCACCCCTACCAACCAATGAGAAGAAGCCACATGTATTAACGGTTTTCAAGAGTCAATCACAACAAAACATCCAGTATTTTGCCTTTAACCTTCACCAAAATCACAAAAATGCGATTACCTTCACTTATATAAACCCTTCGCCCCTCTTATTTCAAACATTCCACAGCATCTACATGAAGGCCATTCTTTAAACAAACCTTTTCCTTAGCTTATCCACAACCTCTCTCATAAAACCCTTTGAGGTGGGTCCTAGGAGTTTGTTTGAGTATAAGAGCTCACTCATTTTCTACTATTGAGAAGTGCTAGTTTAATTTCTTTCTTTCTAACTTATATTTCTAAATAAGATTTGACATCTTACAATCCATATTTCACATAGTAAAGTCGTGGATCTAAGAGCTTTGATGATCATCAATTTGTATAGAGAAATGTCAAAGTTCTTCTCTCCCTCACATCTCTAGTGCCCTTAGTCAATTAGAATGGTTTCTTTTACTACTTTTTACTTATGTTGCATTACATTAATTGCATTGTTACACCTTCCTTCTCATGCACCTGCTTATAGTATATTTGCTTTCCCTATTTACATTGAAGATTAATTTGGAGTGAAATCTAAAAAATCTCACATCCCATAATGTAGAGATTGTACGACAAGGGTTCCTAACACATTCACTCTCTAATCAAGGCTCTTACTCAAAATCTATGAATGTAGACTACACAAATTTTTTAGGATGATCCATATTTGTTCAAATATTGCCCAGACCAAATATTAAGGAGATGTGTCCCCGATGACAAACAACATAGCGTCATCTCCTTTTGTTATGCTCATGCATGCGGTGGACACTTTTCGATGAAGAAGACCATTTCCAAAATTCTGCAATGTGTTTTTATTGGCTGACTATGTTTAAGGACACCCGTGAATTTTGAAAAGCATGTGAGCACTATAAAAAATTGGGAGGAATATCTCATTGAAATATGATGTTACTCAACCCAATCTTGATCATCAAAGTATTCGACTGTTGGGGCATTGATTTCATAGGACCATTCCCCTCATCTTTTGGGTATGTCTATATCCTACTCGTTGATTATGTGTCCAAGTAGGTAGAGGCTGTTCCATATATAACTAATGATCATCGTACAGTTTTATGATTTTTTAAAGAGAATATCTTGTCTAGGTTTGGAACACCTAAGCCATCATAAGTGATGGAGGGTCACTTTTGTAATAGGCAATTTGAGAATTTAATGAAGAAATAGGACATTACACATAAAGCGAGTACTCCCTATCACCCACAAACAAGTGGTCAGATTGAGATTTTGAATAGGGAAATTTTAGAGAAGACGGTAAACCCTGATCACAAAGATTGGTCTCTTTGATTGATCGACGCATTGTGGGTATACTTTGCTGCTTACAAGACCCCTATTGGAATGTCCCCTTATAGACTTGTTTATGGGAAAAAATTTCATTTGCCTGTGGAGTTGGAGTACAAGGCGTACTGGGCTATAAAGACGCCGAACTTCAATGTTGATAAGGTTAGCTCGTTGCAAAAATTACAATTGAATAAGCTAGAAGATATTTAGAACGATGCATATGGGAATTCTCAAATTTACAAGGATCAAATAAAGGCTTTTCATGACAAATATATTTTTAGAAAATCATTCAAACCTCACCAAAAGGTTCTCCTGTATAATTCGAGAGTTCACCTATTTTCATGTAAGTTGCTATCTCGATGGATGAAACCCTTCATAATTAAAACTATTTAATCTCATGGGGCTATCGAGATAGTTCACAATTCACATCTGACTTACGTTCTCTAAGGTTAAGTTTGAAATTATAAAGGTTTACTGATGATTATTCAGAAGTGTTAGGAATCAAGCTTGAAGAACCCTATCTACCTGGTATAAGAGAAGAGAAAAATGTTAAAAATCAATGTAAAAATAGTTAGATCGAAAAGGGCTATCAATTGTAAGTGCTAGAATGAGAAAAGAGTGAAAAAGAAGATATCCAAAGAAAGAAAAAGAATAAAAATAGAGTGAAAGCCGCCGATGAAAAAATTAAAAGCTGAAAAATAAGGAAAAAGGAGCTGGGTTCAGAATCAGTGTCTTGTGTTGATCTGACCATTTTTCGGGTAGTTATCAAAGTTAATTTTATAGTAGAAGGCCAATCTTTATTGATTTTGAGTTAGAAATCAAGAAGCAAACTAGATACTTGATGTTTGAATTCATTATATTAATCACTTGATAATTTGGAACTTGGTTTGATTACTTGCTAGTTATACTAGAATCTATGTCAACAAGACATCTCCTTGTGTCTCTAAATCTTATTATTCATATACCTTGGAGTGTATAGAAGTTGTTCTTCTGAGAGAGGTTTAAAGGTTGGGTTTAAAAGTTTTCTTTGCATGTTTTGCTTAGGACTAGCAAAATGTTGGTTGAGGTGTGTGTTGAGTGCTGAATTGTGCAGATTTATCCCTAATTCCACACTAGTTTTTCATAGATTTTACTCTTAAATCGATGTACTTAAGTATGTTTCCATGTTTGCAGGTAATTGAGAGAGAACTGAAGAAACCAAACTAATTAGGATGAATTAGGAATGCCATGGAGTACAAGCCATAACAAGTCAAGATGATAAGGAATTGAGTCACTAAATATTAGAAGTCTAAAGCTCAAAGTGCAGAAAGAAAGCAAATTTTGGCCAGTCGAATGGGATTTTGACTGGTCGACAATTGAGGTCAACAGGTCAGAAATTTGACAGTTAATTGATTTAACGCTGGAAATCTTTGAACTATTTTTGGGTATTTCAACAGGTCGATGGGTTTGGTCCACTGGTCGACCCAACGCGTGAATTTTGAAAATCTGTTGTTGGACGGTTGATATGAAGGTTTGACTGGTCAACGCTCATTTTGATTGGTCGATGGGCGATGTCGGTGTGGAAATTCTTACGCAAATTGAGCTGGGTGCTCGATTTTCTTGTTTAAGGAGGTGTTCTCTACACATTTAGGGCATCCAAGAACATGAAGAAGGAGAGAAGTTCGAGGGTGGAGTCGTTCGACATTGAGATTTTTTTTTTATTTTTCTAAGATTTCTAGTTTTTCTTTTCTGTTTTTGAGAGATTAGTTTAACAATGTCTATGGTTGGCTAAACCTATTAACTAGGGCTAAGAGGGGAAGCTTATAATCGTTTATGATGTTTAAACTTATTTGATTCAAGTATTTTAAGGATTTAATGTTGAATTTTCAGAGATTAGTTTGAATAAAGTTGATATTTTAGATAATTCTTAGATATCTTGTGATTAAGGTTATATGGGATGCTTTTGAGTTTTTGAGATTGATCTCTAAGTAGTTTTATGAGGTTTGATTTGTAGAAACCCTAGATTCATTATGATTTTCGAATATGGTGAATGCTTCGAGTCTATGAGTTAAAATTTCATATTTTTGAAGTAGAACTATTCTATTAAAGTTCAAATCTTATGTTGGTTTGTGAATTATGGTTTAGCTAAATCTATAATCTGATTGGATAAGATAGGACTCTAATTCTAATTGAGTTATCAACTTGAATTGATAAGTTTAATATTGTGAATGATTATGAGTGGATCATTGGAAACCCTAATATTTGTATTTACTGATTTTCCCTTAAATTCTAGTCGTTAGTTCATGATTCTGAATTCCCTTCAATTTAATTTCAATTAGTTCTAGTTACTAGTATTTAGAATTGTTACCTTACTTGATCCCTGAGGACGATCTCGGTTTTACTGAATTATTACTACATCGTGGCCCTACACTTGGGGTTGTGAACACCCCGTAGTAGAAAGTCTCCCATGGTGTAATGAATAATGTCTTCTCACGATCTTTTACGGCCATTTTGATCTAATTGTAATCGGAGAATCTGTCCATAAAGAAGAAGATTTTATGTCCCGTAGTGTTGTCGACCAAAGTGTTGATGTGTGGTAGCGAGAAATCATCTTTTGGGCTAGCTTTGTTGAGATCTTGAAAGTTGATGCACATCCAGACCTTGTCGTCTTTCTTGGAAATTGGGATGATGTTAGTGAGCCCATTCCAGATAGTTAGACACTACTAGGAAGCCTGCATTTTATTTCTTAATCACTTTCTCATGTATTTTCAAGATCCACTGTAGCTGCATTCTTCTTAGCTTTTGCTTGATGAGTTTGATTTTTGGGTTGGTAGGTAGATGATGCATAAACAGATACTTGTTGAGCCTAGGCATATTTTCATAAGAAAATGCAAAGTTTGATAACCGTGGTTTTAAGAATTTGATCATTCTTTGTCTATCATAAGGGCAAAGATTCTTCCCAATGCGTACTTCCTAAGGAGTCTTGGATCTGTTGAGATTGACCACCTCAAAGTCGTCAAGTAAATATTAGCTTTGAAAGCGAACTTTTTGAGGAAATCCTCAAGCTTGGAAGCCAGATCATCATTTCCCTTGTCCTTGACTATTTCCAAACCCATAAGTTCAAAGTTGAGATCTACGGTGAAGTCGTAGGTGTCAACCTCAAAATTATCTAATCAAAGAACAAGTCTGGCTCTATGATGCACATAATTTTTGAAGCATTTTTTTTTTTTTGTTTTTTGTTTTTTAGAGTGGTGAATGGCTATTTTTGATTTTTTTGGGGCTTTTGCTATTTTTGAAATTTATGGGTTTTCTGATTTTTATTTTTACTTTTTACGTTCTTGGTTCCCGAGCAGGACGAGATTTCGAATTAGAGACTGCCCTGATTTGGGGCTGCTTCCTATTTTCATAGACATTTTTTTAGGCTGGCATTGTTAAATGCTTGGACGGCTGATGCAACTGTCAGGGGAACTATAAACTAATTTGGGCCCTATACTCCTTTCCTTGGGAGTTAGGGCTTGAGAAAGCAGTAGGTGGATTTGCTCCACTGTGACTAATCATCAGGATGAAATGCGTACTAGGATCTTAATTCGTATCAAACAGAGCTAGTTCTTCTCCAATTTCGAGGTTGTAGCACTCCTCGGCTTATTGTGTTTGTGGCAGGATCCTGAAAGAGGTCCAATTGAGGTGGGGCAACTCTTGCCCTTGCCCCCTACGTGCAGGGCAAAAATGAGAGAGTAAGACTATGACTGTGAATTGTTTGGGTAGAGTTTGGCTTCTCATCTGGATGGATAATTCTGACACTGGTAAACTTGATTGGTGTGAAGGGGAGATGGTGACCTATTCCTATTTTTTTCCCTTTTTCCTCTTGATCTGACATCCCTATTTCCATTACTAGGAGCGATACATATCCTACTCCCGCCCTTCCTATCTTTTCTTGTTCCTCAACCACTTTGGCAGTGTCTTAGTGTTCACATCGATAATTTAGAATTTGGCACTCGGTGAGAGTGAAAATGTGGCTAAAATATTTGAGAGGGCGAGCCGCAAACACATGGTTTATTGGCTCGAATTGGAAACTTTGATACGAGCTATCTCTCTTTGGGACCCAAGCGTCAATGACTGGGATACTGGATTCTCTTGGATAGGCTGACTCTATGGGCAGAAGTTGTTTAGGGTTTGCTAGAATGGAGAGTACCTTGTCCCCAAGGATGTATTTAATTCTCTGATGAAGGGTTGATGGGCTTGTGTATCTAGGGTTGACCGAGGAGGATGTTGAATGATGAAGGCATGTCCAATACCTGGTAGGATACGGTGGATGTATCCGGGCTGATTTATAGTTCGAGGTCGATCTTTCCCTGGGCTTGCCTTCAAGAGTTGTGAAATGTTCTTACATTCATATTGCTAGGCTTCGAAGTTGGATAATTCCAACCCCAGATATGTGGCAGTCCGAAGTGGGCAGACATTCATACTCGAGCCGTTGTCGATTAGGACGAGCGGGATGCTACAATCCTTTTAGCGAATGGTTATGGTCAGTTGTCGGCCATGGTCGTAGCCTTCTGGTGGCAATTCATCATTCGAAAAGGTGATGGCCCAGGGAGCGAGCAACTGCCCTATCATATGTGCAACCATTTTAGGCTGAGCATCCTGAGAGATATGTGCGTTGTTCAATGTTTTGACATGAATCCTGGGTGCCGGGTTTGGCGTGCGACATGAATGTTTCCTTGTGCATGGATTAGATTTACCTCCCAAATGATTGTGTACGCTATTCAAATGGGGAGAAGGAATCCTTAGTGGAGCACAAGTTTTTAGGAAAGTTGCTTCAAGTTGGGCAAGGGATCCAATTTTATTTTGCATGCTAATCAAAAGAATAATTACAGATTAGTTTCTCAACCAATATGAATGTTCTGTTTCTATAATTATAAATAATTTTTTAGTTTGTGAATTGAGTTGAAGGAAAGACCATGAGATAATGCTTCCCCAAGAATCTTATACACCTATATTTGCGGCTTCGAGAAAGAAGATTTCCCTCAATTCCGTCAAATTTCCTTGATTTCCCTTACCCTCTTCAGTCCCTTCCGGAGAGATTAAATTTCTTAGGGTCCCTCTTCAATCGCTTCCTGAGAGATTAAATTTTGTCAACTGATCTATACTAGATTTATTTCAGTTTATGGCCCTTTAGAGACATCTACGAATAGTAGTTTCGTCTCCAATCCACTCTTACGGAATGCACCTCTCCCTTATGTTGAGAATGCTCTCGAGGAGAGAGTAAGGAAGAGGCAAATCCTTGAAGTCCCCCCAACAAGGTGCGTGAATGACAAGGGATTCAGGCACGGATCCTTGACCCAAACTCCATAATTACATAAATGGGAAACCACAATTACATAATTTTTTTTATAACATTGTGCAGGCTTTCGGTTTGACTCCCATAGAGAATGGCCTTCACCACACACACAAAAATAAAAGAAAAAAAAAAGAAAAAAAGAAAGAAAGAAAGAAAGAAAGAAATGAATTTAACGTGAGAAAATGGTGGGTATGATTGTTTATTCGGTGTGATTTTCAACCTTGGACAAAGGACCACCCACTAGTTGGATATGGCCCATACCACCTACCATAGTCTCATGCTACCACATGCCAGTGCTCGGGATTCCACTTCCAAAGCTAATTAAAATAAAATATCAGAGTTTATTTCAGAAAGCTTTAGGAAAATCTATTTAGTATTTCCTGATGAGTTGAATTTTCAAATGGTTTACAAGTCATACGAAGTTGGTTTTTCTCCAACTGATGGGATATATGCACTGTAACCCATCTTTGGCCAGTCCTAGCTATCTTCTAATCAACGAGGTTGGTCGTCTAAATTTTGGCTGGATGAAGAACAAATGAGCCGGGGTTTGTTTGCTTCTTGAAAAAAATGGATGTCCTGTCGCCATTAAAATGTGTCATCCATCACGACTCATCATTGTACACGTGGTTTGATTAAGGATGCTGGTCTTTCTTGTCGGCATTACCTTGCACAAGCAACGACAGAGAAACAGCATGGATAGATGAACCCCACTTTTCTCATCTGTGGCTATCAAACGGCTGACAAAAACACTCACAAAGAAATGTCTCCCATAACGCTCCAAATATGTTTATTGTCTCAAAGTTTTAAAACAATATTGAGATTCAAGAGCATATGGTCCTCCAAAAAGGAAGTTTCAACGTAGTTTTCTCTAAAATCCAAAACGCCTACTAAAATTCCAATGTAAGTTGGATTTAGTTTTGGCCATTGGATCTCATCCAGGCATTCTTAATCTTCTACTTGCCCCCTTGGTAGTATTAATTAATTAAACAAATGTTCAGACTCCTGTCCCTACATCGGTTACCCACATTTTTTTGCTCTAGGTTGGGTCTAGGCCTACATTAAGTCTGAGTTAGATCAATTTTAGGATGGCCAAAATTGGACCCATTTGGAAACTGGCGCAATTTGGGTCTATTATGAGAGATCCCACACCATGTTTAGAATGGTTAAAATTTTTGACTCAGTCCCACTCCATGGATCCAAATTTTGAAGGTAGACCCACTTATTATTGGGTTGCGCCCATTGAATTGTTGGGTCACCCAAGCCATTTTCACCCCTGAGCACTAGGCTATGATGTGATCCTTCCTTCATATCAGAAGTATGTGTTCAACAGATACATAATATATTTTACACATGCTGTTGGAACTGTGCCTTGAAAAACCAATGTGAATCTTGTACATTGGTGACTTGGATGTTATCCAATGATAATGATGATCTTATTCATAGATCATGATGACCAGGTCCTACATGGACATATTGTAAACCCATAGTGGGTGAGAGTGCCTTAAACATATATGAACCTGGGTTAAAGGAGAGGATTTCCTCTAGATGCCTTTGAAAAATTAAGATTGGACACAATAGTCACTGGCCAAGTGAGAGTTGTAGGTCATGGATCTTATAGTACTCTATTAGTCCATGGCCACCTAGTGGGTGTAGACAGACCATTGGTTACTACTATTATTATTATGTGGACATCCTATCTAAAGAGATTGATGACAAAGTCAGGATGTAGGGTTCTCAACATCGGGCTTTTTAATGACTAGTTGCCATACCCTAATGCTTATAGGACCATGAGTGTGCCATTTGAATATGTTCTTAGTGTTAGATCTATTAAACATTTTCATTGTTTAGGTCTCTAAACTGGGTGGCCCATAATGCTTGAACTATGATTAACTTAAGGAAGTACTACATCTTATTAATCCTTAGATCTAAGGACGTGAAAAGTTCAAGGTCTTAATTATATATATTTTGGCTCATTTTACAAGGTCATCGCATGGTTGACAAAAGTGAGTGTAGCTAGGTGCATATATCGAGGTTTGGTTCAGGCACACATGGTCCAACAAAGGGATCGAATATTTTCATAAGAACTATTTTATGACCTTGTGAATATTGGGATTGCGAGGATCATGCTCTCGGCAGCCTTTTAGGCTTTTGGCTTTTGTGGTTATGTGTTTTTGACTCGAGATGCAAAATATTTGACTTGGAATTACCACTAACCAATAAACTTAGATTTTCGCAGTCAATTAGACCCTGTAGAATTCTTATAAATTAGAGAATCCAAGGATTCCTTATTTTATAATGACTCCTAATTTGTGACCTTAGATTTTGAGTAAGGGATTTCAGTGACAAAGAAGGATGGTGATAAGGACCTCCTCTGCACGTATAAATATGCGATCTCTACTTTGCGGAACCCAATGAACTTTAAGGGATTTAATTAGCGTGGCATTCAACAGTGCAAGAACTTGATGATATGCAATGCAATAGTGCTATGTCCAACTCAGGAGTGAGAGTGAGGGATCAAAATACATGTGAATCGAAAGGACTCATTTACTTGAGAAAGATGGTAAAAAGAAAAAAAAAATTCTCCAGTCAAGAAACCGACAAGCTCTAGAATATACACTCAGATAGACTAGAGAAACAGGAAGGTTAATAAGGGATATGATGATGTAAATGCTAAATACAAGAATGGCGAAGCTTATTAAAATGGTGCAATATCTAACTTAGGAGTGCGAATGAGGGATCGAAACACAGGCGATCTGTCAAGACCTATTTACTTGAGAGAGAGAGAGAGAGAGAGAGAGAGAGAGAGACGGTAATGAAAGGGAAAAAGGCCTTGGTCAGTCCAAGTTTTTTATGTGATATGATTCAAAAAATCCTATAAGCCTTAGAACATACACTCGGATAGACTAGAGAAGTATGAGATTGGAGAGAATGAGGGTTGCGACTAGTTATAAAAAAAAGAAGTAAAAGAAAGTAGTAAATATACCACATGAGGTGACCGACAAGATGGAGATGTAGTGAAGTGAACAAGAGACTTGATACTCTTTTTAGAGGAGATGATTGGATATCTTCAACCTCAACCCTACTCCATAAAATCTAAACTGTTCAGATGACTTGTATTCGTTGAATGATGGCTTTGAATAGAATGGATTGACTTGGATATGAGTTAGGTTTTAGATGAGTGGCTTGGATTGACTAGATTAAGTTGGAGGGATTGGATGATTTGGATGGGCTAAATGGGTTATGTTGGTTACGTAAGATGGGTTCGGTTGAGTGAGTGGGATGGGAAAGATGGGCTAGGTTGGATGGGAAGGATGGTCTAGGTTGGTTGGGAAGGAAGGGTTGGGTTAGTTGGAAAGGATGGGTGTAACACCCCAAAATCTGACACCAGAATATGGATACTCGGATCCCGAATTCGAAGGTGTTAACTAAATAATACAAGTATAATCCTCTTGTAACGGTTCGGTTTTCACCGCTCGGGTATAATACTCTCACAACGAAAATCAGAGTGTCACATAAGGAAGGGTCGCACGTGGGGGTACTTCCCACATCTTCACATAATAAGCTCAGCATTGAACCTACAATAAGAAAATCAGAGAAGCAGTCATATATGCAGCGAGTCTCAAAGATAAGTAGAGATAACTAAATTGAAAAGTGGCAGGGCAAAAATCCAAAAGTGTACAAGTCCAAGTACCCTTGGCTGGGGAACATACAACCACAATATCCACATGTTAAGAAATCCAAAATGTATTGGGGACACCACCCAAAAAGGAAGAACAAAAATCTATTGGCTGACTCGTGCAACTCAACCATACTATCTCCTGGCTCCTTAACTCCTAGCTCTCCATCATGCTTCACGAAGACGCACCCAAATGCTCCACTAACCTGCGCTACTCCTGGATCATCTGTATATATTAAATGGAAGGCGCTAGTGGACTATATAGTTAAGTACCCCAAGATTATGCATGCGACATGTTAGCCAAATAAAGTTCTAAAGAAAGAATTTCTAAAACTATAATTCATACATAATGCTAAGTGTAGTAGTTAGAAGTAAATAAATGCATTCATGAAAATCATTGTAGGTTATACATAATATGCACGTATATCAATGAAATGTAAAAACATGATAGATAATTCACAGTTAAGTCTTATTTAAAAATATATATACATTAAATGCAAGTCTTATTTAACTACATGAAATGCACATCCAGCTGGTACGAGAACGGCCCATAGCGAACCAACCAGTCAGTAAAATACTCTAAGGTACAACCCATACTGACTAGCCACGGGTAAAATTGACCCAAAGGACAACCCATAATAATTAGTCACTCGATAAAATTTAAGAAAAAGGACGGCCCATAGTGACTAGCCATCTGGTAAAATCCATGTAAAAGGATGACCTATAGTAACTAATCCGCCGGTAAAATACTCTCAGGTACGACCATTGTCACGCCCCAAACTCGGGGACCGGGCTCACTAAATTCTCGATCGCCGACCTTGGTGCCAACAACCTCCGTAGTACCCCATTCTTGGTTCCTATCTCTCATATCCCAGGTTCCGATCCTGGATTCCTACTAGGAGGATTTTCAAGGTAATTTTTTTTTTGTAAAGGAGCATAATCAAAACCATAAAACATCATCAGATATCCACTAATAAGTTGTTGAGTACAGTGCTGGAAAGGAAAATACAAACTGTAGCAATAGCCCAAAATAGTAGGTACATGAACCGCGCTCAACGCTGTTGATGTGCTCTAGTACCCGCAGCGTAAACAAACGCGCATAAGCTTCCTAAGAAGCTCAGTAGAGTGCGTGTGTGCGCGTGTGATGCATATGACAAGTATATAGATATCAGAGTAAACGAAAGTGATAGAGAGCTAAGTTACCAAGTTCATGAATGCTATCAGCCATCCTAAGGCAATGCGATGCAAGGGCCTACCTGGCCGAGTGTTACATACTAGCGATGCAATGCAAACACGTTAATCCTCAACTAATCCACATTACAAATAGTTCTCATCTGGGACATCACTGGGGTCTAATACATCTAATACTGGCCACCGCACATCGCGCGCATAACCAAACGAGTAGAAAAGACCTCACTATCCGCCTCGTCAGTGGTATGCCAATGCCCACCCAGCTCGCCGATAGCGGCCCCATTGCATGAGCTGGTCAGACTCGACCTAGCTTATAACCCACTGCACTCGGGCGGATAAGCTCACATCCCTTTCTAATTGACCTCGACATAGTGGGAGACGCGGCCTACTAGTATTTGGCACTCGGGCGCTTATGTTATCCACTCGGTCTCGACATTGGAGCATCATACTGGTACCACAAGGTTTAGGGACTTTCACCCAAGGACATCCATAGCGCTCACGTACGAGAACAAGTTTTCAGTGTCCATTACTGCCAACCACGATGTGCTATGGTGGCCACCACCCCGATGCTGCTAGGGTGTGAAAGCAATAGTGACATATATAATGCGAAATGCATGAGTCACACAATCCAAGTCATGCACCAAACTTACGCATACTGCGCAATTATGCGGGGCGACCTTGTCTGGCTGTCTCGCACGGGTCCCCTAAGTATAACAAGCCAACTAGCATATGCTATGATTAATCGTGATCCATAACAGGCATACAAATGATGCGTATGGGCATATGAATGAGCATGGTATTCATTATACTAAGCATATTATCAGTGTGAAGTATCAAGCTAAGTATACTAGCATGTTACCAGACATATCATGTAATGTTGGCCTTAAATGGCCCAATATATATACAGAGTGTGGGACCCGGACTGTGGGCCCCATTGGAAATGTAAAGGTCTTCGTGGCATAGCCCACTTGAGACCACATCGGCCCCATACTTGGGCCTGCACATACAAAATAGGTCGACAAGATAGGTGTACAGCTTGGATAAAACATATATATCAAAGGAAGGACCATGGTGGGCCCCGCCCACCGGTCGGATAGCAAATATATACCATCGTAGGTCTTAAGAAGTTTTCGGTGGTAGGTATTCAATCCCCACGATTTCCTAAGTGAAGCCATTCAAATCGGGCCCCACGAGTCGATCAAGACGGGTGGCATGATACACGATACCTCCATCAAGGTGGAACCCAAAGATGGGCCCAAACTTTTGGTTGGATGGAAAATAGAGTGGCCCCAAGGAAGTTTTTCAATGGTGGGCATCAATGACCACTATTCCCTACTGGTGTGGTCCATTTGACGTTTGGATCTGCCTCATTATTGGGGCCATATCCTAAAATAATATGGAAAAACAGATTTCCAGCATAAGTAAGACAATACATCATGGTGGGACTAAACAGATACATCACGTTGGAACCCATAGGGTAGGCCACCTTCTGAGCTGCGTGGTACCCAGCTAGGTTCCAGGAAGTTTTGAATCAAGCAAATATTTGTGTCTTCCCCTCCATCCAGACCTATGCCATGGGTTTGGATGGCATTTTAGACATCAAAGTGAGCCTTAGGAAGGCTTCAACGGTGGACATCATTCCCACTGTTCCAGATGGTGTGGCCCACCTGAGATTGTATCTGGTTCATTTTTGGACCCATGCCCTGAATGATATAGCAAAACGGATGGACAGCTGGGCATGGTGGGTACCACGCGGTGGGCCACTTCTGGGCAGCGTGTCTAGCACGCTGCTTCAGCGTGGATAAGACTATACATCATGGTGGGACCCACAGGGTGGGCCACCTGCTGGGCACCGTGCGCATGCACGCTATCTACAGCGTGAGACCCCCCCTGGGTCACACGAGGTTCGAATCAAGCTAATATTTGCGTTTTCCCCACCATCCATACATGTGTGAACTTATGAACAGGTTGGATCTCAAATAAACATCATCGTGGGCCGTAGGAAGGTTTCAACGGTCTGGTTACTGTCCCCACAGTTTTCTTTGGTAGGGTCTTGAGATTTAGATCTGTCTCATTCTCAAGATCATGCCCTATAATGATCTCTCCAAATGGATGGACGGTGTGGATATCACACATACAACATGGTGGGGCCATGGAAGTTGGTGACGTCACTCCAGTAGCGAGATAGCTACTCAACTTGCAATCCAGCGTCCGATGGTTGCTCCCAGCGTCAGAGACGCTGGGAGCATTCTCCCTTTTTTTGTTTTTCTTCTTCTTTTTTTCTTTTGGTTTTGATCGAGTGGGGCTCACATAAGGGTGATCTATTCCGTTCATCAGATTCCCCATCTCATGGGGGACCCAAAGAGTCCAATATTGGATAAGTGATACAGCCTACAAACATCAAGATGGTGCCTACGATTGAACCTTCTTTGGCCCACCTTGACTTTTCTAGACCGAATCATACACCCAATATGGGGCTCTTCGGGTCCCCCATGAGCTGGGGAATCTAATGAACGGAGTGGATCTGGATCACCCATAAATGGGCCCCACAACTTGGGAATCATCATAGTAATAATAATAATAATAATAATAAGGAAGCTCATGCGCGTTTGTTTACCTTGCAGGTACTAGGGCACATCAGCAGCGTTGAGCTCGGTTCATGTACCTGACATTTTAGGCTTTTGCTACAACTTGTATTTCCCTTTCTAGCACTGTACTCAACAAACTTATTAGTGGATATCTGATGATGTTTTATGGTTTTGCTTATGCTCCTTTTACAAAAAAAAAAAAAAAAAAAATTGACCTTGAAAATCCTCCTAGTAGGATCCCAGGATCGGAACCTGGCATAAGAGAGCTAGGATCCGAGAATGGGGTACTATGGAGGCTGTTGGCACCAAGGTCGGCGATCGGAAATTTAGTGAGCCCGATCCCCGGGTTTGGGGCGTGACAACCATATTGGCTAGCCACCCTGTAAAATCTGCTTGTCATGAATGCGCTATTAACCTAACCGTTATTATTCTAGTTTACAAGTAATCTGTCTAAGATAAATCCTCTCAACTAGTTGCCCTTCCAAATAGATAGCCACATAATAATGCAAAAGATCTTTTCCATCAAAAGCCCAATTATGGACACACAGAAGGGTTCAACCGAGAAAGCCAACTAGGCAGAAAAGTCTGAATAAAGGATGCAAATAAAGAGTTCATCCTGAAAATCACTGGGGCATAATATATCTAAACATATAATTCATCAAATAGGTTATGCCACTAATCCAAGGTATGTATTCATCAAATTCACAGAAAAGGGGCAATTCAAATCCATAAATAATTTATAAAGTGGCAGTCAAAAGCCACAAACAATTTATAAAGTAGCAAATTGTTGGGGCTTAAAATTTCACTCACGATAAAGCAACATACGATGGGCCATCTACTACGATTCGGATCGATTCCAAGATTGGGAAACACCCGAAAAATGCGATCGGACGCCAGTGCAGCCCTAACTATCGCAGTCGTGATCAAAAGCTACGAATGATATTTCGGAGAAGAATTGGACATTCGTATTGCCGCCAAATGATCAAGAATACCCGAAAACTGTTAACTAGCAAGTTTGAATGTCGCGCGACGCATATCCTTACCTGCACACCTTAAAATGCATTTTGCCCTGTTCGGAGCCGACTGAAAGGGTCCGAAAGCCTACAAATGCTATTTTAGAAGGGAAGTGGACATGCGTATTGCCGTCAAATGATCTAAAATGTCAAAAAACCCTTAACTCCTGAGTTTGAATGTCATACGATGCATACTTTTACCTGTGCATCGGGAAGTATGTTCTGCCCTTGTTTGGGGCTGACAAAAAAGGTTTGAAACCTACAAATGATATTTCAGAGTGTAACTGGACATGTGTATTGCTCCAAATAATCTGGAATGCCTAAAAACTCATAACCCCTGAATTCGAACCCTGACTTGTTCATTCCATAACCCGATGAAAGGCTTAAAGTGCTTTGGCGTCAGTGACTTCAGTCTCCGAAAAGGTACTTATCCTTTGGACAGTTGGATCCTGAAGTTTGCAAAATATTCTAAGTATGGGGACATGCGTACACCACAAGAAGGACATGCTACACCATAAGAAGACATGCACCCATGCCCCTACCATATGTGCTGGGAGCTTAACTCCCCTTCTTCCAAAGCACCAAAACTAAAAAATTGCTAAGTATAAGCACATGCGCCCACACTCTCTTCACATGCGCATGATTCCTCTCCCACAAACACATGCGCTCGTAAATTTTCATTTTACTTAGACCTGGGACCCAATTAATATACTATAAATAGCAAACTCATCTATTGAGAGGGAGAGACTTCTTCATTTGAGAGGACGCTAGAGCGACGTAAGAGGTACCGTCTTCCCTTGTCGGATCCCCTCGTCAGAAGGGATTTCCTCGCCGGAAAGGGTAACATGCGCCCACTTCCCTTGCCGAAATCCTCAACGAAAAGGATGACATGCGTCTATCTCTTCGGAGCTAGGAAAATTTAAAAAATTGGCTAAGTACCAAGAGGACATGCGCCCACTCCCTTTTGGTCGGAAAATCTTGGAAATTGGCCAAGTGTCAAGGGGACATGCGCCCACCCTATTGTTCCAGGCTGGAAGGGAAACTTTCCCTCTCCCTTTTACAAAGTTGGAGACATGCACTTAGAGGGGGGGCACATGCGCCCACCACTTAGGCCATATTCGCCCAGACGGTCTTACCATACCCGCGGACTCAGTGGTGTGGTCCACCTTCGATGTGGCTCGCCTCTTTTCCGTAGTATGTCTTCTAGACACACATCGCCGAGCTCTATCCATCCCCCGAACAGGATCTTCCAACGGTCAATGTTAAGTGGACTAAATCAGCGATTTAATCAAAATGACCAACACTTAGCCAAATTCGTAAGTATAAAATCCCCCTGAAAGAGTATAAATCAATCGAAAGCGGGTAAAACTGAGCGGAATTGGACCAACGCCAAGAAGGAGACTTAGTTTCTCCATGGTATGAAATACCATCATAATGCACCGCAACGACATTATTCACTGTTTTAATCATCAAATATGCTAATTAAGTAGTAAACATGCCCAGTACTTAGTCATTTTCAGCCCTAGGAAGTGCCCTGTTGGCTCGAAGATCGACTGACGCTAAGTAGAATAAAATGCAATCTCGCTGATGCCAAAGTGGATCTAACATCATTACAACCCTAGTGAACATAATTCAACACCGTTCAAAGATAATCTTCATCGGTATTTGCTGGGTACGCTAATTAAGCAGTAAACAGGCTTAATACTTAGTCATTTTCAGCCTCGGGAAGTGCCCTGTTGGCTTGAAGATCGACTGACGTCAAGTAAAATTAAGCGTAATCTCACTGACGCCAAGTTGGATATAACATCCTCCTATCATAAGGCAACTAAATCAAGCATTTTTGGGACACTAATCCCCATCGTTTATCGATTATCGGCATAAACAAGCATATATCAGCCCTGATACTTAGCTATTTTCAAGCACCAGAAATGTGCAATCTAGCTCATCGAATTTGAACTTCTCAAAGAAATGTGGCTCGACACAGCTCATCCAAGTGATCCAATCTCTCGAAGCATCGATCATTAACAATGATTTAGTTGAATTAAGGACATGCATATAATAAATTAACCAAATCAAGTGCATAATTCACCTGATGCATTAAACATCAAGCATAGTGCAATCCTCTATCGAGCATATAATAAAGATCAAATATATTTATTTTGTGCTCCTCATATCCATTATATGAACCCTATTTATTCCAGATCGAGGTATGAAACTAAATCAAAGGGACTATGGTTATCATTGAAAACCATAATAAAAGAGTTCTGAAACATCTGAAATACTTCATTATGAACTACTATCGCTAAAACCAATTAATGTACTTTCCATCCAAAGTGGGGTCTATTAATTGAGTAGCTCAGGTAGTCGCGGTGTGTCTTCCTGTAGTCACTCGTCCATAGCAACGATCAATGGCACTGTGTTGTACCACTCGATAGCCATAATGTGTCTTCATGTGGTCACCCATCCACAGCGATGGTCAATGGCACCATGTTGTACCATTTAAATGCCATAATGAGTCTTTATATGGTCACTCGTCCGCAGTGATGGTCAATAGCACTATGCCGTACCATTTGGTAGCTATGATGTGTCTTCCTGTGGTCACCCGTTTACAGCGATGGTCAATGGCACTGTGTCGTACCATTTAGCAGCCATAATGTATCTTCCTGTAGTCACCCATTCGCAGTGACAGTCAATGGCACGGTGTTGTATCATATGGCAGCCATAATATGCCTTCCTGTGGTCACCCGTCCACAGCGATGGCCAATGGCACTGTGTTGAGCATGGCAACCATGGTGTGTCTTTCGGTGGTCACCCGTCCTTGGTGACAGTTATTGGCATTGTATCGCACTATATGAGAATCGTGGTATATCTTGCTGTGGTCACCTATCCTCAGCGACGGTTATTGGCATTGTGATACATGACCTAGTTAAAATCCTGACTGTTTCTCAACTAGGAACACCCGAAAGAACATGGGACAAGCATTTAACTTGTCTAAATGATGGCTTAGTCTATAAGAAACCCGAAACTTGATCTCTACGACTGTGAACTCAAGACCATAGTCTTTGATGATTTAAGTTACCTGCTCGATCTATCCGGGCTTCCTCCCGAACATTCCATCTATTGTATAACTATATTCATAGTGGAATCTTGTCACTTTGTGCCATGGTTTTCTCCCATAAGGGTTTCCACGTAAAAATCTCTATGTTGTTTGTGGTATTTAACATACATTTATGCTCTTTTAATACTTTATTTAATTTATCTATGATGTATGCATACATTTACATTTGCCTTTTAATCAAGGGTGATCATCCATTAATGTAATTAAGGGCTTGTGACCAGTATCATAGCCTGAAATGTAAAAGATCTCGGGATCTTTGGAATAAAATTCGCCTTGCAATGCTTTCTCATTGTACTTTGTGAATGCCCATGATTGTTTATGAATGTCTCTATTACTCAAAACTCCAGAACAACAAAACACATGAAAACTGTCTTGCGCATTTTTTAGTTTTAACACAAAATAAACCACATATAATTCATAATAGTGGATATCAAAACCACCTAAGTAATTCATCAAAATGGCAGTTAAAACCACCTAGATAATTCATGAAAGGGGCATTCAACTCTGCTTAAATAATTCACGTTTTTCACAATTTTCATAGTTATAATCCAATAACACTATTTCTCTAATTCTGAACATATTACCTGTAAGACCCGTACCCCAATTAACCGACCGTACATTTAGTTTCCAATGCCAGTACGTCCAGGATTGACTAGATCAACAATCTCTTATCACAACCCTGATTTAGTACCGCAACGACCCAAGACTTGTACCCTTGCGACCGCGCGGGAGCTACCATTCCAACGCCGCGTGGCATGCTTTGTTTCGATACCCAGTTTGAAAGATGCATTCATTTGCGTAAATCAAGGTGGGCCACGCTACATATGCATGGTGTGGGCCCCACTTGCACAAATCCCAAGGTTGTCCCATCAATCAATCAAATATCCCATCAATCATTCAAGCATCACATCAATCAATCAAATGTCCCATCAATTACATCTTTCTCCCCAAAGTCAACCTAAGCCCATACCTCCCATGCCCTTTACCATGCTAGCCATCATCATTACATTCCTAAGAAACCCCCCTCAAACACCCCAAGCATTCCCAAGCACCACTCGTCCATAGGATTTCTAAGGAGAAAGGAGAGAGAAAGAGAAAGAGATTTGAGAGAGAGAGGAGAGAAGAGAGAGAAGTAGAGAGAGATTTAGAGGAAGATCAAGAGAGAGAAAGAGAGAGTTAAAGGAATTGAAGGAGGAGATCAAAGCTTGGAGGACCTCGATCACCGTCCGGACCGTCTGATCGGCAATCTAACCCCATCCGACCGTCCAACCATCATCGTGAGTGCATCCATGTTCCTATTAGGTTTCCGGTAGAATCTAGGATTCAAATGGGTCCTAGCTTTTGATGGTGTGGATCCCACTTGGGGACCCATTTTGTGGCATGATTAGTGTGGCCAATGGCCCACCATGATGCTTGATTTTCTTTTCTTCCCCCTTCTTTAAAACACAAAGATATGGATGAAGGATAAATATAAGGATTATCTTGATCCAAAGCTAATTGGGCCCACCATGAGATGGCCCAGCCGATGAATGGAGTGGATCCTGCACGTGTGGACCCCACTGGTCAAGGCACAAAAGAAAAAAAAAGTATTTATATAAAAAAAAAAGAAATACAAGAGGGCCACTGGACAGTCAGCGTCTAGAGGACGCTGCTGCCCAGCAGCGCCTGGTTGAAAGCCCCTTTGGGCGTTGACCGTGGGTCCCCACTCGTGGGACCCACCTTGATGCATGTATTTGATCCACACCGTCCGTCTGTTTCTCCAACTCATTTTATGGCTGGACACCAAGAATAAAGCAGATCCAGATCTCAGGTGGACCACACCATAGAAAACAGTAGAAGTAAGGATGCCTATTGTCGAAACTTCTGTGGCCCACCATGATGTTTGTAGACGGAATCACCAGTCCAATATTGGACTCTATGGTCTCCCCATGAGTTGGGGAACCTGATGAGCGGAGTGGATCTTCCCTAAGTGGGCCCCACTTGATATAAACTAAGAGAAAAGAAAAAAAAGGCTGGGGACGCTGGACGTTCACAGCGTTAGAACACTGGAACAGTCCAGCGTCACCTGGACGCCGTGAATGGGCCCCCACTCGTGGGACCTACCTTGATGTTCATGTTGTATCCACACCGTCTATCTATTTCTCTCGTCCATTTCAGGGCCAGGGCCAGAATCTGAATCAGAGTCAAATCTTAAGCGGACCGCATCACATGAAATAGTGGAGAAAACAATGTCCACTGTCGAAACTTCTTCGGACCACTTTGATGTTTGTGGACCAATTCACCTACCCAATATTGGGCTCATTGGGTCCCCCATGAGCTGGGGAACCTGATAGTCGGAGTGGATCATCCTTATGTGGGCCCCACTGGACTAAAAACCAAGACAATATATATATATATATATATATAAAGAAAGAAAAAGGAGAGGCTAGCTAGTTGCCCACTGACGCTGGGCTCTCTGACGCTGGGAGTACCCAGCATCCGCCATGGGCTGATGATGCCCAGCTGGTGGCCCACTCTGTGGGTCCCACCATGATGTGTGTGCTATATCCACACCGTCCATCCATTTGGGGAGATCATTTTAGGGCATGATCTCAAGAATGAGACAGATCCAAATCTCAAGAGGGCCCTACCAAAGGAAATAGTGGGGATAGTGACCCTACTGTTGAAACCCTCCTACGGCCCACCATGATGTTTATTTAAGACCCAACCTGGTCATAAGTCCACACACGTGTGCACAGGAAGGGAAAACAAAAATATTAGCTTGATCGAAAACTTTTGTGGGCCCCACTTGATGAGATCATTATATAAAAAAAAAGAGAGAGAGAAGGAAGGGGGCGCTGGCCGTGGGCTGGGTGGGCTGCCCAGCCGGTGGCCCACTCATGGGACCCACCTAGAATGTATGTGCCTTATCTATTACGTCCATATGTTTTTCCAATTCATTTTAGTGGCTGAGCCCAAAATTTAAGCATATCCAAATGTCAAGTGGACCATACCACGGGAAAAAGTGGGAATAATGATCTCCACCGTTGAAACCTTCCCAGCCCTACAATGATGTTTATTTGTCATTTAACCTGTTCATAAGATCACATGTATATGGATGAATGGGAAAACAAAAATATCAATTTGATTCAAAACTCTTGGGGCCCATTTGGGTGCCACGCTCCAAGCAGCGTGCTTTGGCACACTGCCCAGCAGGTGGCCCACCCTATGGGTCCCACTACGATGCATCTATTTTATCTATGCCGACCATCTATTTTTCCATATTATTTTAGGGCCGTGGGCCAGCACAATGAGGTAAATACAAACCTCAAGTGGACCACATTGTAGGAAACAGTGGTCATTGATGCCCACCTTTGAAACCTTCCTTGGGGCCATTGTAATGTTTAATTATCCATCTAACCAAAGGTGATGAGGCCCAACATTGGGTCCCACCTTGATGAATGTTGGGTATATCTTGTCATTCTTCTTGGCAAGGGTGTGGGCCCAGTTTTGGGTGGGCCAGATGTAGAAAATAAGGGTGGTTGAACGCCTACCATTGGAAACTTTACAGGACCCATCTGCTATGTTTATTTGCTATTCTTCCTATTCATAAGTCACCCAGCCATGGGTGGGGTTCCACAAATGTGGTGTGCTAGCCCCACCATGGTGTTTGGTTGCCATCTCACCTAATTAGTCGGAAAGCACAAATATCGGGTTGATCCTAAACTGTTGGGGCCCATTAATGTATGTGGCTTCCCCACTCCTTTGTGCGGTTATACCCAACCACGGGTCCACCTTGGTATGCATGTGTTCTATCCACGTCAGCCATTGGCCACTATGGTGCGATATGTATGTTGCCCATCGATTAGGACTGCCTTAATTTTGTGCTTGATCCAAACCATCCAAATGAATGGACCCTAGCATGTTATGTACAGGATAGCCTTGGGACCACCTTAGTGTGCGTGTTTGAATGATCGCATTATCCATCCCGTGGATCCACCTTGATGATTAGTTGTGTAAACCCTTATTGAAAGGTCATATAAATATGGATGCATGGGAATCCCTAAAGTTCACTCGATCTAAGTCATATGGCTACTTTTTAAATTCACCATGTTGACTCGCCTTGTCAACCTGCCTTGTTGACTCACCATGTTAATTGATCCTGGTAACTCAGCTTGTTGTATACTCATATGACTCACCCCTTCTACCCTTGTACCCAACTATTAAAGACCACCATATCGTGTATATCCCATCCACACTGTCCGTTTACCTTTAGGACGAGTGTGGGGCTCATCCTCGACGTTAGTATGTCATCTAGGCCATCCATTATATGGAGCCTATCTTACAGTATTAGGTTAGACCTGTCGTCCCTTTTTGGACCTCATCGTATTGATCATCTATCTCAGATTACCCTACCATTTATGATTCTCTGTCATGACCTGTCTATCTTGCAACCCGTTCTATGACATTCCTTTTACGGACCATTATTGTGTTTATCTCAACTGTACTATCGCACTATGGGTCTCGGCATGATTTTGGGTATTCTACTCTTGCCGCTCAAGTAGGTTCTACCTTTGATGTGTCGGTAGTGTATTCAATCATTTTCTTTCCATTTGGGTTATCTAAATGTTGAAGGTTAATCCACACCGTTCAATTGTTGGACCATCTGTGTTGTTGTATACCATCCATTTAGGGTCCTATCTCTTTGTGTTTGCTTGTGTTATAAGTGAATTATCTTTTTATGATGTCTTTAGTATGTCTGTTGTTACACGTAGTGTTGTTTGGAATACTCATATGTGATCTTTATACTAAATGCTTCGACGACAACCATGCATGTGTAATGAGTATGCATCTCGAATCACCATTGTTAGTTGGGGACCACTAGGGCATAAACGCATTCATAAAGTATTCGAGATGTAGTCGCGCAAATGTAATTTACGTGCTCTCTATCGCAAACCTCTCCAATAGGTATAGGACTATTCGAAGATAGGAGTCTATCATCCTGACTTACACTGTATGGTAGGAATAGATTAGCATACCTTGTAGCCCTTGGTGCGAGATTCCCTGGCTAGCGACATCCCACACTATGACTCGATCATTCATATGTGTCCCCTCATCTTAATCATATCTCAAATAAGTTGGACTAAATTGATTTATAGCCATCGTGGTAGATTGACTACTTGTTGGCACTCATACTGTATGCTTGACTCATGCATCATGAATGTTGGCTCATTTGATTGTCTTGTATCAACCGGCCATAGCGGCCGCGATTGTCGTCCAGTTCATTACTAGTTGACAGTGACATTGTATTTGAGACCCTATAGTTTTATGGTGCTCTTTGGAGACTTGCACGGGCATGTCGTCCCACGTTTGTATGCATGGTTGCATTTCGCACCGTCTGCTTGTGCCGCATATAACATGGTTACTACGTTGCAACCTACAGCTCCATCGTGGTTTGCAGAACACCGAAAATATGTGATCTTTAAACTGGATGCCAAAGATATCCTTGGGTGAAAGTCCCTGATCCCGTTGGTACCAAGGTGGGTGCTCCATTCAAGGACCGGGTGGTTTAATCATACACCAGTATGCCGAATACTAAACGGCGGTGTTTTCCACTGCACGTGGTCAGTTTGGAAGGAGGTCTGACCTAACCTGCCGGAAGAGTGTTGGCAAAGTGGGTTGAGTTTGAACAACTGTGAGTAGGTTCGCTATTGCACCAGATAGGCTTTGGCATTTTACCGATGAGTAGTGAGGTCTGTGAGACTCCGGTGATGTTTCGTTTCAGAGATGGTATTGGTATCAGTGATGTGACTGATGTTCTGTATAGTGTGAGACGGTGCTGACGTGGGCGGTTGTGATGTGGGCGGGGCTGTAAGCCTGGGCGAGCTACCACACTGGGCGAGCTACCAGTTCCGAGTCTTGCATTGCTTAGGCGATCGCATTATGACTGTTCGTATCTGGACCATTGTACTAAGAGGTGGTGATTTGCATACATGCATTGGATCATTGTATGTTACATTAGGTCCTGTAGGCCATCGCATAGTATGAGTATATAGCCTTGGTAGACTGGTTACCTGTATGGCACGCTTACATCGCCATGGTAAGCTAGTTATATGTATTGCATGCTTGCATAGCTGTGGTAGACTGGTTATCCACATCACATGATCGTGTAGCCTAATTAGGCTAAGTTTTGGTTTAAATTTCTCATCATGCTTTACTGCTTACTCTGATATTTATCATGCTTGTCATACGCATTGTGTACGCACACACTCACTCACAAAGCTTCGTTCGAAGCTTATGCGTGTTTGTTACACTGCAGGTTATACCAGAGTGTATCAGCAACATTGAGTTGGAGTTGGGAGTGCAGTAGCAGGAGGTGTCGGATTGTGTACAATTTTTATATTTACGCATTGTGTATTTACCTTTCAGTACTGTATGTAAATAAAATGACTTAGTGGAAATATTGTATTTATCTTTGATGGTACTCATATGGTGATGCTCATGTTTAAAAAAAAAAAAGAATTTCAAACCCTAAAATCCTCCTTGTGGGATCCCAGGATCGAAACCTGGCATATCGGGTTAGGATCCGAAATCGGGGTACTAAGGAGGCTGCCACCTCTGGATTTGGGTTACGGTGAATAGATGTCGAGAGCCGAATTTGGGGCGTGACATTACCAGTCTAGCACATGTAACCTATAAGATAGCATGTTAGAATTCACAACTGAGGGAATTAAACACAGAATTTTCATGTAAACATAGATTCAGGAGCTACAGACAAGGTCTTCAAGTTCAAGCAATAGTACATATAGAAAACAATAGTACAAACAACAGCACCAACAACATATCATACGATCGAAGAACAATACAATGCATATACAGAAAACAACACTGAACTAGAATGCCTAAAAAATCTTGAAGGTTATATCTTCACCTTTTGAATTGAAATTCCTACGATTTTGAGCGTTCCAAACCAAATGTGCTTTAATTAGTGTGACTCTTAGGCTGAAACTTGGAAAAAAATTTGGGGAAAGACAAAACCCTAATATTGTAGTCCTAGATTAGGCTTCAATTGATTCTAATTTAACTTAATTAGAGGTTAGTTAGGGAATTATCACTCACCTAACTATGAAGTCCACTTGACTCGATGGCGTGGCCTCAAACAAACAATCGGATGCCGCCACACTACCACATGTCCCATGCATGCAGCTAAGCAGCTATTAGACGCCAATCAGAACTCCAAAACCTGACATGTATGCATCAGATGGGATACACATGACATGCACACACTAATGGAGAGGCATGCAGTGTGCATGAGTTGATGAAGAGCGCGTGACGCACACAGATTGGTGGATTCAAGTCGCCAGCCCCCTGACAACATTGCCTCACTTTCCTTAGCTAGGAATTTAGAAAGGAAGAAGAGAGGATGCATTCAGTACAAGAAATATGTGATACACTAGTAGATTATAGTGGTGAAAAAACAAATTCCGCTGCTATAACCAAAACATCTGCGGCGATTAATAATAACCACCACTGTAACACAATATATAACGGCGGATATAAATATCCGTCAGTATAAACCAATTTCCCGCCCCCGCCATCCTTCCTGCATCTTTTAGGTCAAATAGCAATGAAAAATAGTAGCGAATATTTTTATCCGTTGCTACAAACAAAATAAGTCCGTTGCTATATTTTTACTACCATATAACAACAAATTTTTTTTCCGCCATTATATTTTTACTATTATATAGTGACGGATTTTTTTTTTCGTCGCTATATTTGCACTACCATATAGCAACGAATTTTTTTTCTACTACTATAACTTCGAATATCCCCCCCCCCCCCCCCCCAAAAAAAAAAATTCGAACCCCTGGCATATTAATTATTCTATTGTTGCATTAGTGTCCGCTGTTATTTATTTAGCGGGGGATTTTAATATTCGCCGTAAAAAGTTGAAATACTGATTTCAATTTATTAGATGAAGTTGATATTAAAATATAGTGACTGGATATAACTAATATAGGTTAAGTTGATATTAAAATTTGATGATTAGATTAAGCTCGTATTGAAATCTAACCGTTGGATTAAGCAGATATTGAATTCTAATGGACGAATCGATGCATGCATTTCTATTTAATGGTTACATTAAATTGATATTGAAATCTAACGGCTAGTGTAACGCCCGAAATTTCGACTCTCATGTATAACACGACAGCCGAATTCCCAAGTAATTTATGGAATAACTAATTTGTCAGATAATGAAATATAGAATTTAAGCACAATGGCGGAAACAATTATCATCTTATTCTATCAAACTTACTATGTCATCATCAATGTTTAAATAAGGGAACCAACCAATATTCATACTGATTAATAAAAATACAAACCATGTTTTCTCTTGAAGACTTATTACAATTCCATAAATGTATCAACTACTCAAAAAAAATATTTAATAAATGAAAACATTGACTAAGTTTCTCCAACATTGTCATCCGCCATGTAATCGTACGAACCATCGAACTCTTCTCCTTAAAGATCGGGTTCAATACCTGGATCTTCACCTGTATTACCTAAATTGTGTTTGGGATAGCGTTAAACGGTATCA
This sequence comes from Liriodendron chinense, assembly GCA_003013855.2. NCBI lineage: Eukaryota > Viridiplantae > Streptophyta > Magnoliopsida > Magnoliales > Magnoliaceae > Liriodendron > Liriodendron chinense. The sequence continues at coordinate 1,697,061 of ML058350.1, forward strand.
TAGTGGGGAATATTCCCTCCAAGGCAATCAAGAATAATAATAACGGAATAGAGTAAATGCAAACAGAATATTATCATTTAATCAAATTAAAACAACAAAGTAAAAATCTTTGTTAATGCGATGCATGGAATGCATGCTCTGGCTAAGGCACCCTGGCTAGAAATTATAATACATGAAGTGGGAGACTCCCTATTACAACTTCACGCTAGCCACTAGTCACCAGAGGTTCCTGGGATGCACAAGCCTATAGTTTTGGCCCGACCATATGAGAAACGGGATGCTCATAACCCAAATCTACACGTGACAGTGTACGGGAGAAGTAGGATGCTCTAACCTATTTTCAATTCCGTACAACCACATGGAGCCAAGTGAATGCATGACTTTACTTTCACCTTTATTTAAGTGTTTTCGCATACAACCGATTTAAATAAAACTCAGTGGTCACTATGGTGAGTAGCAAGCAACACAGCATAGGCCGACAGCACGGGATTAGTGTCCATAGCACTAACCCCGGCTCATGAGAATTTGTATACCATTAGTGTCCACTCATTGTCCCGTTTTATGATTTCATCATGTCCCAAAAATCTAATGTTGTACATCATGATCAAATTCATTAAAATACTCATGTAATGTAAATGGATCCAATCAAGCATCATGTACATGTAAGGATCCATTGACAAACGATCACTTTATTCTCTCAGTTAAGTCAAGAGATTCTTCCATCAAGGACACCTCTCATGGGTTCCATCTCTTTACATCGAATAATTTTCCAACTTAGGGACAAAGAGTATACAATAATGGGATGTCTATATGATGATCTTATACACATATTTCATATATATCACAATATGAAAGCCAATGTTACTTGTAACACATAGATTAAAAAAATAAGAGCATAGATTTCACAAAGATAAATAACACAAATACACATGCTTCTTAGTAAAAAATCTAAACAAGGAATTACATCATTATATAATAATATTCATTACAAATCCTACATTAAACTTCATATTATATGGATCAGCAATTCAAACAAAATAACTTCATATGCCACAAAAGAAACTTATGATAATCGTGATATTATTAATGAAAGGCTTGAAGGAAAATCCTCACCTTAGGATGGACTTAGAAGAGGGTTGTAGAATATCCTAGCCGCTGGAAGAATATGAGAAAGAACTCTCTTCTCTTCTCTCTCTCTCTCTCTCATCTCTTTCTCTAGTGTATGAAGGCTAGGGTTAGGAGAAGAGCTTGGAGGTGTGTAGTAGGAATATGGAGAGGGATGTGCGTACATGGGGAAAGAAAAGAAGGGGTACGTGTGACATTTTGTGTAATTTTAAGGTGGGTTTCTCAAATCTGAATATTTGGGTGATCTTTGATCAATTCCAATCCGTTCATCTTATCAAGCTCAAAGAGTAGAGTCAGAATACGTAAATTTCTTGATGATCTACATTCTAAATTGGCCGATCCTTGAAAATGGTCTGACGGGTGCTAAAATGGGCTTAATCTCAATTAACGGTCTACGTTTGATAATCAGGGCCCAAATTTTAGAAAAATATGTAGTCATGATAGGCAACACAATTGTACAAAGTTTAGTGGTTGATTGATGGTGAGAAATGCCTAGATCTTAAATTTCAACTTTTGATGGAAAATGAATGGGCTAGCTTTGTGGTTCTACGGTATAGGATTATAGATTGAGGTCCAAATTTTGTGTAAACTCATAGTCATATGAGTATAATGGGTGGTCCAAATTTGAGAAGCGATTGATGGTGAGAAGTGGGTAAATTGAAAGGTTCAGATTTAAAAAGAGTTGGTAACTCGTTAATTTCTACAACGGGATAACTTCGCGCATAAGAAAGAGGTTTATCAAGGTGGGGCACTCAAATCACACTATTGATCCATGATAAAGATGATCCAAGTCACTCATATGAAGAGAAATATTCTACTACGACCAACCATCTACTTTCCTCACTCGATGGACATGAAAATCAAGGGTTAAGGGGCTGATTTAACAATCGGACCACTTCTACTATGATTTAAGGGCTGAAATTTGACATGCATGGTTAATATGTCCCTAAAAGCTTAAATCCAGGGTTTTGAATGAAAGTGATCGTCAGAAACTACAATACTTAAAAATGGCATCTTAACTTAAGTTTAACTAATGGCATTTTCGTAATTATCTAAAAAGTGCATGATTTTTGAAATCTGATCTTTCTACGATATTTATGGGATCATTTTAAGCAACTTTTGTAAAGGGTCCCCTATCGGATTTCCTACGGATGTCCCGCTATTCGCAAATCAACGATAAATGTACGATAATTAATAAAAAAATAAATTAAAAATGAATTTTCAAAAATTTTCAAATAAATCTTGAAAATCTGGGGCGTTACAGCTAGATTAAGATGATATATAAATTTAATGGTCGAATTAGCCTGACATTGAGGCATATATTGAAATCCAACGGTTAGATTAAACTCTTTTTGAAATCTAACAATTGGATTAAGCTGATATTAAAATTCGATGAAATTGAATTAATATAATATTAATATCTAATGGTTGGATTAAGGCAAGTCCATATTGAAATCAATGGTTGTATTAACCTAATATTGAAATCTAATGGTAGGATTAACCATGATATTGAGATCAACTATCAAAATAAGCTGATAATGAAATCTAACAGATTAACCTTAGATTGGACTAAGGTGTTAAATCATACATTTTTTTAACCTAATCATTTTAGACCTCTAACTGCTGTAGATCCAACCGTTAACCCGATATTGAAATCCAACGACTGGATGAAGCTAACATTGTAATCTAATGGTCAGACTAACATAGATCCAACAGTTGGATTAACCTGATAATAACAATATCTAATGGTTAGAGTAAAACAAATTAATATTGAAACCAATGGCTGGATTAAGCTAATTTTGAAATCTAATGGTAGGATTGATCATGACATTGAGATCCAACTATCGGGATAAAGCTAATAATGAAATCTAATGGTTGAATTATTAGATTGGACTAAGGTGATAAATCATGCCTTTTATTTTCAACCCAATCATTTAAGACCTAGTTGTTGGAGATCCAACCATTGAATTAACCCAATGTTGAAATTGAATGGCTGGATGAAGCTGCCATTGTAATCTAATGTTCTTAAGTAACCTGTTTTGGAGAACCAACAGTTGGATTAATTTGGTATATATTGAAATTCAACAATCGGATAAAGCCGAAAATGAAATCCAACGTTTGGTTTGAATGATCTTAATGGAACGGGTCAGATCCAAGATTCATTGCGCTCTACACCCGTATAATGTAAATTTGAATCCTAAATTTGATTGATTGAATAGACTTTTTTCAAATTCACATAAATAAATCTGTATCATATTCGGGTCGAATCCGGAACTAGTAGTGAGATCAAATTGGATCCTCACTATTGCAGGGTTTAAGACTCCAACTGAAACATTTTAAGAAAAAGTGGTCCTAGGGCTCAATCATGGGGCCCATACATCTATATTGTCCATCCATCCTGAAAGATCATTAAAGGCATGAATCTAGATAAGATCCATATCTTAGGACGTGGACCATACATCAGGGAATAGTAAAGTTGTGTGTCCACCATTATATATATATATATATATATATGGGAAATGGTACTATGAGGTCGACCTCATGGGAACTTTCCATGAGGTCGAGCTATGTGGGCCCCACCATGATGTGTTTTGAACATCTACTCCGTGCATTTGATGGGTCCCTTTTAGGTTTTAGGACAGCCCAAAAATCAGCCGCATAGGAAACTCATATGTGGGCCATAGCATCTCAAATAATGTGAAGACATGCCTAAAATATCTAAAATCACTTGGTGGGGCCCACCTGACTTTTCGATGTGCCTCAAACCTGGTATGACCCCTCGTACAAGTGGAACACACATAATAGATGGTCTGGATTTGTGAACCACATCTCGGTGGGTCCAATCAAAGATCATGAAGGTTTTAATGGGCGAAGAACCCCTCCCAACTGTTGTCTGTGGTGTGGCCCACCTAAGTCATGGATTGACTTGATTTTTAAGACCTTAGCCCACCACAGAATGGTGCATTTGACTGATGGAGTAGATGTCCGATCCACATCACGGTGGGGCCCACACAGCTCGACCTCATGGAAACTTACCATGAAGTCGACCTCATAGAACCATTTCCCTATATATATATATATAATATTTAATAAATAATATATATTATATTATTAGATATATATAATATAATTATATAGCTATAGAAAATGGATGGACATGGTGGATTTCTAACAAACATCAAGGTGGGCCCCACCTAGGTTCCCAGCGTAGGAACTTCCTGCGAAAGGAAACCTGCATCTGTAAGACCTAATCCGCGTCCGAGAAAATTTTCTGCAGACTAGATCAGGATTGCGTACTGAGATACTAAGTTATCTCTAATCGTACTGAGTAAACTTTATTGGCCCCACTGTGAATATATGTAGTTTATCCACTTTGTCCTTCCATTTTTTCATCTCATTTTAGGTGTAGAGCTTAAAACTGAAGCATATCCAAAGCTTAAGTGGACCATGCCACAGGAAATAGTGGGAATGATAATTTCCACCGTTGAAGCCCTCCTTGGGCCCACATGATGTTTATTTGTCATCCAACCCGTCTATAAGATCACACATACTAGATGAAGGGAAAACACAAATACCAGCTTGATCCAAAACTTCTGTGGCCCCCAAGAACTTTTCGACGGTAGATGTTTACTTCACAAAGATGTATGGCATGGTCCACTTGAACTTTTAATATTATTCATTTTTTGGTTCCAAGCCTAAAATATGTCTTAAAATGGATGGACAGAGTGGATACAATATGTCAATTACAGCGAGACCCACATAGTTTACTCTACGTTAATCATGTTGTGGACCCATCAAAAGTTCTGTGGGGCCTACAGTGATATATATATTATTTAATATATAATATATGTATTATTATATATATAAATATATAATTATATATTATTTAAAAAAATGACAAAGGACATGTAGCGGTTGATTTTAGGCAGATTTTAAAATCCACCGCAATATGTCCCTTAAATCCCTAATTCATGAACCCTACCCCACTCTCTCTCTCATTCGCTGCCCCACCCCACCCAGGCCCCCCATCTCCGATGCTCTCCCACCCCCACCCCCCACCTCTTGGCGCTCTCCCACCCCCGGCCCTCCTCCCCAACAACCCCCCCCCCCCCCCCCCCTCGGCCGATCAATTCAATTTGGATGAAATTGAAATTAAATTAACCCTAGATTTTCCTAAGGGCTCCATGGGCCACATAATAATGTATGAGTCTATCCGCTCCGTCCATCCATTCAATATCATATGTTTTAAGGTATGAGCTTAAAAAGGAGGCAGATTCAATTATCATGTGGACCACAACACTGAAAAATAGTTGTGATTGAATTACACCAAACAGTCGAGTTTTGGATCTTCTTATGATTTGTGAACTCCTCCTAAAATGAGATGGAAAAATAGATGGACAACATGGATATACAATAAATACATCAAGGTAGGCCCTACACGGTTAGGGTAACACCCATAAATACATTTGAAGTATCAAACTTTTTATATTGTTGTTGATGTAACGAACTTCTAAATGAATGAACATGTGAAATGGAACGAATGACCTTCTATAATGAATGAATGAATGAACCTGCTATGTTGTGGAGGCTTTTAGATGGGTATTTTATTGTTTTAGGTGCAATTTCATCCATTGTGTATCTACCTCATTTTTATCTCATGCTTTAAAATGAGCTATAAAAAAGGATGGACGGTGTGGATGAAATAAATACATCGTGGTGGATTAAATTACAATGGTGCAGCCCACCTAAGTCATAGATTGACTTCAAGGAGTTAAGCCTGTGGCCCACCATGGAATGTTAGAGGCGACTTATGGTGTATATGTCTGACACACATCATAGTGGGCCAGGTTTCCCCTAGCATGAGGATCGCCTTTAACAAAATTCAGCCACATCCACTTTTCAAGTGACGTCGAATTTGTATTTTGCTAGAAATTGTTTCTTATGTTGCGGTTCGCTCAATGAGTAGATGGGGCTAATGTTTGAACTAGGCAATCCTCATGGATGGGTAAACCCATTAGAGGGGTTTGACGTCACATTCTCTTAACTGGTTGAAAGTGGTACACCCACGACAAGAGTTTGTTTGGTTAATTGCATGAACTTGTTGAATGTGGTTCGGGTTCGGCTGAAATCGAACGTAGCTAGCTATTCGATTTTGAGTTTGGTTTGGTTGAATGCATGAACTTGTTGAATGCGGCTCTGGTTGTTTATGAGCATCGAACATATCTAGCTAGCGATTCGATTTTGATTTTGGTTGGGTTGAATGTGCTCAGCTTGGGCCGAACTTAAATGTACCTACCTAGCCGATTTTTATTTTGGTTTGGTTGAGTACATGAACTTGTTGAATGAGGTTCAGGTTGGGCTGAACTCGAACGTAGCTAGCTATCTGATTTTGAGTTTGGTTTGGTTGAATGTGTCAACTTGTCAAACGCGGTTCGGGTTCGGCCGAACTCGAACACAGTTAACTATTCGATTTTGAGTGTGGTTTGGTTGAATGCATGAACTTGTTGCGTGCAGTTCGAGTTGGGCCAAACTCGAACATATCTAGCTAGCGATTTGATTTCAATTTTGGTTGGGTTGAATGGATAAACTTGTTGAATGCAGCTCGGGTTGGGCCGAACTTGAACATACCGAGCTAGCTGATTGCAATTTTGGTTGGTTGAGTGCATGAACTTGTTGAATGATGTTCGGGTTGGGCCGAACTCGAATGTAGCTAGCTATATGATTTCGAGTTTGGTTTGGTTGAATGCATCAACTTGTCAAATGCAGTTCAGGTTCGACTGAACTTGAACCTAGCTAACTATTTGATTTTGAGTTTGGTTTGGTTAAATGAATGAACTTGTTGCGTGTGGTTCGGGTTGGGCCAAACTCAAACGTATCTAGCTAGCGATTCAATATCAATTTTGGTTGGGTTGAATGCATGAACTTGTTAAATACGGCTCGGGTTGGGCCGAACCTGAACGTACCTAGCTAACTAATTTCGATTTTAGTTTGGTTGAGTGCATGAACCTGTTAAATGGGGTTCGGATTGGGCCAAACTCGAAAATAGCTAGCTAACTGATTTTGAGTTTGGTTTGGTTGAATACGTCAACTTGTCCAATGCGGTTCGGGTTCGGCCTAACTTGAATGCAGCTAGCTATTCGATTTTGTGTGTGGTTTGGTTGAATGCATAAACTTATTGTGTGTGATTCGGGTTGGGCCAAACTTGAACGTATCTAGCTAGCAATTTGATATCGATTTTGGTTGGGTTGAATGCATGAACTTGTTGAATGCAGCTTGGGTTGGGCCGAATCTGAACGTACCTAGCTAGCCGATTTCAATTTTGGTTTGGTTAAGTGCATGGACTTGTTGAATGGGGTTCAGGTTGGGCCGAACTCAAACGTAGCTAGCTATTTGATTTCAAGTTTGGTTTGGTTAAATGCGTCAACTTGTCGAATGTGGTTCGGGTTTAGCCGAACTTGAACGCAGTTGGCTATCCGATTTTGAGTTTGATTTGGTTGAATGCATGAACTTATTGCGTGCTGTTCTTTTTAGACCGAACTCGAACTTGAAATGAATGAATGAATGAACTTTTGGAATGAATGAATGATTGATTGAATGAATGAACTTGTCGAATGAATGAATGATTGATTGAATGAATGAACTTGTCGAATGATTGAACTTGTGAAATGAGAGAATGAATAAACTTGTCAAATGATACTGAAATAAATATATTTGTTAAATGCATAAATGGGTGAATGAGTGAATGAATGAACTTGTGGAATGAGTGAATGAATGAACTTGTGGAATGGAATGAAATGAATGAACTTGTGCTTGAAATGAAATTAACGAATTTAAGGTAAAATATGTGTTGGATCCGTGCCATTCATTCATTAGTAGAGATCATTTTAGGGCATGGACCCAAATGAGGCAGATTCAAAGCTTAAGTTGACCACATAACAAAAAATAGTGAAAATTAAATGCTAACCATATAAATGTTCTTCCAGTGATGTGGCTCTCTTAAATTTTGGATATGTGTCATTTTAGGAGGTATATCCTCCAAATGATATGGCCAAATAAATGGATGGAATGGATAAGACATATACATCATGATGGGACCCATAGAGTATCATCTCGTTTTTCGTGTAAAAAGTTGCTGTTTTCGTATTCGTACAGCCCCCAAATAGCTTTAGTAAATAATAAATGTTGCATAAGGTAAAATACATTACAAATACAATGAAATACATCATTTTAAACATGATGCTTCCTAAATGGGTAAAATACACTACAAATGAGATGAATGAACTTGTGCTTGAAATAAAATGAATGAGCTTGAAATAAAATGAATGAACTTGAAATGAACTTGTGGGATGAAATGAATGAAAGCATGAACTCGTTGAATTCTGTTTATGTTTCAGGCGATGCTGCAGTACATGGCCCGACGTTTAGGCGGTCCAATCGACATGGAGGAGATACTACAAATGAGTAGTAGCGGTGCTCCTCCGCCTAATCATATTGACACTCTTCCGCACGATGCTCCTCAGCTTGATTCTTGAGTTGCCCCGCCATATTTTTATTTTTTATCGATATTGTATACTATAACATTTCTGTATTTGTATTTGTATTTTATTCCGTTGTAGATTTTTAGATGATGAATATGTTTTTATTATGTGTGCTTGTGTTTTTTTTTTTTAATTTTTTCAATCTAAATGTTTTTTAATTATATATTAATTGTGATTATCAAATTTTTAAACAAGTCTTCAAGAGCCAACAAACAAAAATTACATGGTAAAAAGCATACCATATAGTGGCGGATATATCTGCCGTTGTATAAAAGGAAAGACTTTATTAATGGCGGATATTTCCATCGTTATAGTAAACTAAAAATTTACTAGCGGCGGAAATATCCGCCGCTATAATATTTTACAGCGGTGGAAATATCCGCCGCTGTAAATATAGTGACCATAGTTTTGTCAGCATCGCACATCATTATAGCGGTGGATATTCTGTCGCTGTAACCAAATTTAACGACGGATTTAATCCGCCGCTAAAAGTCAATTTATCGGCGGATATATCTGTAGCTAATATACCATTTAGCGATGGAAGTATCCATCTCTAAAGAACCATATGCCGGTGGATTGTATTATCCGTCGTAACATTCCTACTCATTAAATTTGTTGCTATATTTTATTATAGCGGTGGGACAATTTATCCACCGCTAGTTACAACTGCGGTCCATTCATTCGTCGGTGGATCTATATTGACGACACACTTAGCAGTGGATCCAGAATCACCCACTGCACCGTCGCTATATCTTATAATGGTGGATATAGGACTTATAACAACGGATAAATCCACAGCTATATGTGCTAACCGTTGTAGTGATTATTGAAGGGCATGCAATGACCCAAAGCGGCGATCCACTCCCGGTCTCTCGATCTCTTTTTCTCTCTCTCACTCTCTCCTTCTTTCTCTCTCATTTTCTGCCCCTCACACTGTCTCTCAGTTGGGAAATGGGAAGAAGGGGTGAATGGGCTTTTTATAACCCCAATTAAGAGGTGGTGATTCGCATGTACACAACTTTTAGGTATCTGTTGGTAGAACCGGTAGGGGCTGTTGGTTGGACCGACAGAACATGAATTTCATAGGTTTCCAAGGTTGCACAGTCAATCAGACCGATAGGTCTGTAGGTTAAACCAACAGACCATAACTTCACCTAAACATTGGGATTTTTCTCTGTTTTAAGGTACTAGGGTACTACTCTATGTGTTCTATGGGCTAATCCTTGACTAAAGTGTGCAATTTGGATCAATTTCATGAGAATTCTACCTAACTAACCATTGGGGTTTACTAGACCTAGGGATCCGATGATTCGGGTCCCGCGATCAGTGTTGTATGGTATGGTCTGTTTGTATGCGAAGTTTAATTAAGTTTAGGTTCCTAAAATAGAGGGGGCACTAGCAAGTTCTAATGTTTTTGAGGTTACACGTGTGCGAGCGTGTGCAATTGAACATTTTAAATCAATTTGTTTTTTCTGATAACACCTTAAGACATCCAATACCTGAGTATTGGAGAGTCGGGGTGTTATAACCCACACTCCTTAAAATAATTTTTCCCCAACATTGTCTAACATTCGTAGTCTCGTGTCTAACAATCCCAATTTTAAATATATTAGTTCCCATTTCTAGTGATTCAATTAGTACACGTGGTTGGCCTATTTTCAAGGATCGAAACTGCTCACTTGACTAGGTTTGGTTCCCAAATTCTAATTATTTTCTTTTGATGTGCTCATTATCAATGATGTGATGATGACTCAGGCCCTACTTAAATCAATAATTTGGAGGGCTAGTCTCATGACCTCTAGGTGATTCACACGATTAGGCTAGGGATAGGCTTTTAGTTATATTTAATGATCTAACTATATGTATAAGTTGGATCAACTCTTCTTGATCGAGTGAACGCGTATACCCACTTAAAAAAATTCAGTTCATAACGTTATACCTCCCTTAAAATACTATTCCCATCTGCTAGATTCAAGACATCTACCTCTCTCTTTTGTCAGCAGTTGCAAAGACTCCACATGTAGAAAGTCGAGCATCACAAGCCTAAACGTCTTAATAAGCACATGCATAAGTAACATAACACATAATCAGAATATACTTATAAATGTAGGAATATAGAACAAGACAATGACAAGCACTCATTGGTAAGGGAGATAAATGTCATACAACATACACAAGTGTTCATACAAGCTACAAAATGGGACTAAGAGTCTACCAAATTATAGAACGACCATCCAAATATATACATGAATGACATGATTGGGATAGTATAAAACATGACTAATAACAAAAGGCTGTCAACCTCTCACCTTAGTGACGAAATGTCGTCTAGGATGAGTGGTTGCAGGAGGGAAGATCATCTCCTTGAGGGCAAGAGAAAGACACCATGCTTTTGACAATTTGATAAATGTCCTATAACATATGCTCCATACATGTCTGATGTCCTCAATCGCAGCCAAGTGAGCTAAAATGTCATCTGGAGATGGGGCCGCAGACGATGACGCGACATGGGGAGAAGTTGGACCTGTGGCGAGTCAATTGAGAAGGTAGCTTTATCTTCAGGATGCAATCTGAATTGATTACCTTTATCGAAACATGGCGATTATAAGTAGCCGGAAGGCCACACTCTCGAGCCAGCCTATCGATGAGATGACCAAACAATAGCATAGGGGGTGGCCCAAGGTCAGGACATATACGATATGGCGCATAATTAAGGAAGGGAGGCATATCGACTGGTGGAGACTGACCCAATATAGCGTCTCGACCATTGAAAGATTTCGGTCAGTTTGATTACACGATTGGGAGTAGACGTTAGAGGAAAAAAAATGAGATGGAGAATATGGAATTGTGCGATCATTTCTGACTCTCGTAGGGAATTTCTTGGGACCATGCGACATTTCGACCACCTTACAGAAAGCAAGTCCACTCTAGCTATTGGCCTTTGGGAGCTAACTCGAATTGAGGACGGACAAACCCAGACGGTGAGACCCCGATTAACCTACCACTAAGGCCTGAGGTCACATGGGTGACCATCCCATTGTATTCAACATCGAAAGTGGGGGGATCCACTCTCGAATCCCAACACTTAGAGAAAAAATAGACGGACTAGGTCTTGACACACAGGGGGCCCGAATGACAGGATGAGCTACCATCCGACTTGAATGAGGAGTTCCATCACCGGGAACCCCTAGAGACACTCGACCATGACCTTACACTCATAGGCAATAAGGCGGGAAGAAAATGTTACCAATGACGTGCCTAGGACCTCCATTTTTTTCATCCAACGGAGTGTCAGTAGAAGAGGAATAGGAGGAAGAATGGTCAGAGACGAACATCTCCCGACCCAAGCCATGGCCGCGTATGAGGATCGATGGGCCAACGTCATGCCAAGCCTTGACGCAGTGCTCCCCCAAAGCCGGAGTGCAAGCATTAGGCATGTCAAAAGATGGATTAGAGGAAAACAAGAAGAAAAGGGGCAAAAAAGGAGGAAATGCCAGGAACTAGGGATGAAGATTGCAAGGAATCTAGGAAGAAGTCAGAGGATTGGAGGACAATGGATGAAAGGGATGATGAAACTGACAATCATCGAAGACAAGAAGGGAAGGGGAAAATGAGAGAAATGCAATCGATTTGGGTTTTTAACCTAAATCATTTGTTGTCGGTCGGACCAACAGTTGTTATTGGTCGAACCAACAAAAAAGTTACTCTGTCAGTCGAATTGATAGTTGTGTCGGTCGAACTGGTAGAGCACAGTAAGTGCCCTATTCTCTTCTCAATGTAAGTAGGTGAGTCTAGAGTGTTTCAATTAGCATTTAACTATCCTAGGGTTACGAAAAATCACCATAAAAGTGGGTGGTTCTGGGATGGAAGTGTTATCCTTTGTGGGCAACAAGGTAAGTGTCTAACTCCCTATGACCCTAAACGTAGTTTCATGTTAAATTGGTTATCCCTAAAGGTTTTTAAGGGGGCCTATGATATTGCATTCCTATGTTATTAGGGCTCGAGCCAACACAGAAGGATAGTCATAGTGGGTCTGAGTCCAATACACTGATCTTCTGCTTGGACAAGGTAGAAAGTTCATTGTATCACTTCCTTAAGTAAGGTTTTGTAAGTCCATGTTCCCGATTATTCTAAGCCCTAGGGGACCAACTACAGGGAACATTCTTGACTAGACCTATTGCACAAATGATGGGTAATAACTTTATTTGAACCTAAGTTTTTCAAGGGTCATCGTTAAACTTTTTAGGGAGACCTAAAATGCTAGGTCCCTAGGCTATCGGGTCTCCCTAACCTTAAGGAGATCCTTCTCAAGTTTATTCCTTCAATCCTATAAATCCCAACATTAAGTTATTGTGGTTTGTATAAGCCCCATTCCCAACCTGATTATCTCATTCCCATGCTCTGATACCACCTCTATAATGCCATAAAACCTGACACCAGAGTAAGGAGAATCGATCACGAATTCAAGGGTGTTAACTAAATTATACAAGTAAAATCCTCTTATAATGCCTCGATTTTCAGTGCTCGAGTGTAATACACGTACAACGGAAATTGGATTGTCACACAGGGAAGGGTCGCACGTTGGAGTACTTCTCACGTCCCCACATAATTAGGTTAGCATTCAACCCATAATAAAAAAAATCAAATTAGTAGTCACAAAAGCAGCGAGTCTCAAAGATAAGTAGAGATAACTAAATTGAAAAGTGGCAAGGCAAAAATTTTAAAGTGTATTAGTCCAAGTTCCCTCAGTTGGGGACCATACAACCACAATATCCACATGTCAAGAAATCCAAAATGTATTGAGGACACATCCTAAAATGGAAGAACTAAAATCTATTGGCTGGCTCGTGCACTCAACCATCCTGTCTCATGGATCCTCGACTCTGGCTCTCCATCAGGCTCCACGAGGGCGCACCCAAATGCTACACTAACCTGTGTGGATCATTTGTATATGTCAAATGGAAGGTAACAATGGCCTTCATAGTGAAGAAGTACCCACAAGATTATGCACATGGCATTTTAGTCAAACAAAGTTCTAAAGAAAGTAAGAATTTCTAAAAATATAATTCATACATAATGCCAAGTTTAGTTGCTAGAAGTAAATCCAAAACATTCATACAAATCACCATAGGTTATACATGATATTCTTATATATCAATAAAATGTAACAACATGATAGATAATCCAGGGTGAAGTCTTATTTAAATGTATGGATACATGAAATGTAAGTCTTATTTAACTACATGAAATGCACATCCAACTGGCATGAGAACAACCCATATAAAACCAACCAGCCAGTAAAATACTTTGAAGTACGAACCATACTAACTAGCCACCTGATAAAATCCACGCAAAGGATAGCCCATAGTAACTAGTCACAAAGTAAAATCCAAGAAAAAGGATGACGCATAATGACTAGCCACCCAGCAAAATCCATGCAAAAGGACGACCCATGGTAACTAATTAGCTGGTAAAATACTCTTAGGTATGACTTATACTGGCTAGCCACCTGGTAAAATCCATTTGTCATGGATGCACGATTAACCTAACCGTTATTAGTCCATTTTACAAGTAATCCATTTAAGATAAATCCTCTCGACTAGTGGCCCTTCCAAATAGATAGTAACATAATAATGCAAAAGATCTTTTCCATCAAAAGCTTGATTATGGATACACACAAGGGTTTAACTCGAGAAAAGACACTTAGGCAAAAATGTATGAATAAACGACACATATGAAGGGTTCATCTCGAAAACCACTTGGCGCACAATTATACCAAAAGATGGAATTCATCGAACGGGTTAGACCACTAATTCAAAGTGTGTCTCCATCAAATTCACAATCAATTTATAAAGTGGCAGCCACCATCAATTTATAAAGTGATGAACTAAACTACATATGTAATTCATAAAAGTGGCAATCAAAGTCAAATAAGTAATTTGTAAAAGTGTCAGTTAAAACCACCTAGATAATTCATGAAATGGGCATTTAACTCTACGTAAATAATTAACATTTTCCACAATTTTCATAGTTATAATCTAATCATATTGTTTCCTTAATTTTTAACATATTATCAGCCTAGCATATGTAACCTATAAGATAGCTTGTTAGAATTCATACCTAAGGAAATTATTTGCAGAATTTACATGTAAACATAGATTCAAGAGCTACAAACAATGTCTTCAAGTTCAAGCAATAGTATATATGGAAAACAATAGTACAAACAACAACACCGACAAAAGATTTTATGATCGAACAACAATTCAACGCATAATACGAAAATCAACATCAAACTTGAATGTTGCAAAAGATTGAAGAGTAGATCTCCAAACCGGATGTGCTTCAATTAGGGTGACTCCTTGGTAGAAAATTGGGGAAATTTTGGGGAAAGCGAAAACCCTAAGATTATAGTCCTAGATTTGGCTTCAATTAGCTCCAATTTAACTTAAGTAGTGGTTAGTTAGGGAATTACCACTCAGCTAGCTATGAAGTCCACTTGACTCAGCGGTGGGACCTTGAACTTTGGTTTAAATGGATGATCGGATGTTACCACACTACCACATGGCCCATGCATGCAGTTAGGCAGGTACTAGATGCCAATTAGGACTTTGAAACCAAACATGCACACATTGGATGTGATACACATGCATGCATATGTCGATGGAGAGGCATACAACATGTATGCATTGATGAAGGGCACACAACACGCACGAGTTCGTGGATTCAAGCCGTCATCCCACTAGTGGACACCACCTCACTCTCCTCGGCTAGGAATTTAGAAAGGAAGAAGAGAGGACATAGTGTTAAAGGATATGCAATGACCCAGAGCGGCGATCTGCTCCTGGTCTCTCCCTCATTCTTTCTCTCTCATTTTCCCTCCCTCACACTCTCTCTCAACTGGAAATAGGAAGAAGGGGTGAGTGGGCTTTTTATAGCCCCAATTAGGAGGTTGGTGGTTCGCATGTACATAATTTTTGGGTGTTTGTCGGTTAGATCAGTGGGGCTATTGTTCAAACTGACAAGAACTGACATATTGGTTGGTCCAATCGATAAAGCATGAATTTCACAGGTTTCCAAGGTTGCATAGTCGATCGGACCGACTGGTCTATAAGTCGAATTGACAGACCACAACTTCATCTCAACATTGCGATTTTTCTCTATTTTAGGATACTAAGGTACTATTCTGAACTTGCATCGGATCGTCTAACACAACACCTTACGTTATGCATGGAAGCTTGGATAACTAGAATTATGACTGAGTCTTAGAGGGGGGTGATTAAGACCTTTTTGAAATTCTTTTTGTCAACTTAAAAATTAATCTAAATTTTAAGCTAGGTAAGCAAGAATACTTCGGTTTCCAAGGCTTAGTGGATCCAATCACATAGACTAACAATTGATTACACAATTAAGCAACCTAGGCTAATATGCATAGATTAACAAATGATATAACTAATTAAGCATCTAATTTATGTAACCTATGTAGACTATATGAGAATGGATCATATGAGCTCAAGTCTACAGTAATTAGTGAAAACACATCTTGTGTGTGAATGTGTCTATCTAATGCCTAGCATACATTCCTATCAAGCATTCATAATTACGCAATAAACATACAATGCTAAAATAACAATGTACTCAAATACATCACAAACACAAGCATGTATAGTGGTTCGACTATGTGTCTACTCTAGTCCCGGTTCAAGTACTCATTCCTTGAGCACACCGAAAATCAGGTTCCTCCAAAACTAAGTGTTTTAAATTGGTTCCACTCTACCGAGGTGTTTAATGGTTCCACCCAACCAAGGAGTTTAACAAGGTTTTTCCCAACTAATTAAGGTGTTTAATGGGTCCACTCAACTAAGGAGTTTAAGGTTTGTCCAAATCTATCAACGTACATATACTCCCATCGGAGGCTCCACACAGAGACTTGATTCATCCCTCTCACAAGGGAATAGGTCCTACAACCAAACCTATCGGGTTTGGCAATTCAAACTTTCATACTCAATCCTCCGCGAGGAAAGAGCATGTGAACTCTTACAGTTGACAACCTTACTTGTCGAAATTAAGCCTCGTTGATGCACCGCTTCGAGTTACTTGATCTCTGCTCTCTCGTACTTCATGTAGAAGCTCTTGAAACGCGAAAATTCTAGGACAATCCTGTGTTGGGTGCACATTACTAGCACAAATTCCACAAACATTCTCAATAGTCTCCCTTAATTGAATTGCCCTAACTTCCTTAATTATATGGCAACAACTTTCCTTGTGAGATTAGACACTCTAACACTAACATCGTCTTCCTTATTTAAGACATAAATTCATCCCTTTTTCCTAACTTGGGATTGGTTTAAACTTGTTGGCTTAGATGTATCCCATGATTATGCGTTTTTAGCCAACATGTCAAAATAATAACATGCCTCCTCTGTTTCCTTATTTATGAACTCCCCATTGCACATCATCTCTATGAATTGGCGCATGAGTGAATCTAGTTCCTCATAGAAGAAACTAATTACCACAACCGTTCGTATCCATGATGTGGGCATGCGTTCAAAAGCTCTTTAGACCTTTCCTAACATTGGAAGAAGGTTTCACCTTCTTTTTGGGCAAAATTCATTATGACCCTTCTCAGCACATTGGTGCGATGAACCGGAAAGAATTTCTTAAGAAATTCATGGGTCATCTTAGCCCATGTTTCTATAGACTTTGGCCTTAAGGAATGTAACTATGATTTTTCTTTTCTTTCAAGGAGAAGGGAAATAATTTTAGTCTTATAGTGTTCTTAGAAACGTTGTCATAGTGTAGTGTGCCAATGATCTCATCAAACTCTTTTATATGTAAATAAGCACTTTTTGAGTTTAATCCATGAAATTTTGGGAAGGAGTTGGATTAGTCCTGGTTAAAGTCAATATTTCCTGCATTGTGAGGAAAAATCATGCAAGAGGGGCTACTTGTCCTAGTGGGTTACAAATAATTACATAGAGTCCTAGGTAGAGGTACATTCCCCACTTCATTCTCATCTATTTCAGTGTTGTTTTGGGCTTGATTTTGTTGTTCATTAACCCTTTGGTTTTGTTGATTTTCAGCCATTTCTCTTGGTAAATTAGGAAATTTTAAATGTTTCTTAGCATGAGGTTCTCTTAAAATCCCTTCAACAAGTCTTTCGTCACTTAAAAAATGCTAAGTGTGATCACAGACCCACTTGGGCATGAACCACTCAACATAAACCTGATTTCTAACCTACTTCTATTTTTTTTTTTAAATCTAAAATTCTGAGACAATTAAAGCAAGATGGGAGACAGATAGACCATGAATTGTAGATCTAAAGTGAGAATCCTATAAAAACAAAATAAAAAAAGCTGAGTTAGTATTCTAAGGGAAGAAGAAAACTTAATCTAGAAATCAAAACTAGTCATAAACCTGTCTTAACACAATCTCAACTATAAAATATCTCAAAAAAATTCTGTAACACCGTTTAAATCGCCAGCAACGGTGCCAAAAACTTGTTGGGAACTCTAAGTATAGGTTGCTCTATAGTAATAATTTGGTAAGACCAAGATCGTCCTTAGGGATCGATTATAGGTATTCACAAGATTGTTCCGAAATAACTTAAAATTGGGATTGAATTAAGA
The DNA here is from genome assembly GCA_003013855.2 of Liriodendron chinense. Lineage (NCBI taxonomy): Eukaryota > Viridiplantae > Streptophyta > Magnoliopsida > Magnoliales > Magnoliaceae > Liriodendron > Liriodendron chinense. The sequence goes on from ML058350.1 coordinate 1,715,350, forward strand.
ACTAATTTGAATATTGAAATTGAGTGATTTGTATTGAGAAGTGAATTTTAAGAGGAAAATCAAATAAACGAAAGCACAAGAGCACTAAGGATCCACTTATAACCCTTCTTAATGGATTGATTCATTTAGTTTATTATAACTCAACTGGAATTAAAATTCCATCATATCCAGCCAGAATATGGAGCGGTTAAATCATAATAATCTGACATAGATAGACATTCATTGATATAATTCACTCTTGAAGCTTAGGTATTGGGCGCAAGGAATCCAATTCCTTAAATTATACAGGCCAATCTTCTCTCAAAACATGTAAGATCATAACCATAGCCTTCCTCTAATCCTGTCACTAGATTAAAATAGAACTATAATCTTGAACTTGAATCAAACTAACATCAATCAACAGTTCCATTCATCTCAAATTCATACAAAAGATAAGAACTTGGCTTTGAATAGTTCCCACATTAAAAACCATGTTCTAGATGAAATTGCGGTTTTACCGCTTGTAGAGATACTCGGAGATATGCCTAATGTCCTAGAGGGGGGTAAATAGGACTTTTTGAATTTTCAATTACAATTAAAACTAATCAAGTTAATCTGAGCAACCAAGATTATCACAATAACATTCCAGGCAATTATATGATGAATTTGTAAGCAAAGACTATCATAGGCATTTCATCAAATAGTTAGCATTCACGGTTGACTAAACCATTCAACACATAGCAATCATTCAATCTCACAATGCACAACGATTTATAGTGGTTCGGTTTTCCTACTCCACTCCCGGTTCATGATCTCAACCTATGAGACCATCGGATTTCACTATAGTCTTGGTTTTAAATCAGTTTAACCATCAACCTTGACATCCTTTGATCTAGGACCGCGTTTACCATCCGCCGATGGCCCAATCCAGACTTGACGAGTTTTGATCTCAAACTCTCACCAATCCTAATCCAAGGATGGTCATGTACACTCCCGCCGGAGTTTCCCAATTCAGGGAATAGTGATTCAATAAATGGACTCTCAAATACTAGACATACCTAGACGATTGAGCCCCGATTAGATGCCTTTGATGAGTAGCTTCAGCTCCACGTGCTTCAGCTTCTCTTTGTGCTCCCAAGATCAGCTACCGATGCAAATGATGTGATTATAATTATGCCGGGTAGTTGGGAGAGAGTTGGTCAAGTTCCTCTTGCCTATTCAATGCAATAGTTATGAGGGAACTACCAAACTTCAAGCATTCAATGGCTATAAACGACCTCATAAAGGTATTTCGAAGGTAAGTCAGCCATGAATGAAGATCTTGAGTTCATACTTCAAACCGAGCTTTGAATACTCAATGATAAGCCTTTAATGGCTAGGTTTGAATGATGAACTCAAGGGAGTTAAGAGCAAAGAGGGTAGGAGGATGTTAGTAAAAGCTCTCTCTCTTAGCTCTTGAAGGGTGTTGAATGCATACCATGAAAGACCACAAGTTATGGCTATATAGAGCCCCAAATGATGGCCCCAACGGATCTAAAACGGCCACGTCCGACCTGTCAGAGAGAGGTCTCAACTGGTCGGACGGACCGGTCGAATTTTAAAAATCTGGGCCACATCTGGGTCTAATCGACCGGTCAAGACCGGTCGGCTCACCTTGCTGGACTAACTGCAATTTGCAGGCCGACCGGTCAAGACCAGTCGGCTGCCTTTCTGGTATAGAGCAGCATAGCTGCTGGACTGATTTAGACATTGTGTCTGACCGGTCGGCTATCAGATTATTACTCCTACAAGGCTGCTGGACAGATTATGTCATAACTGGCCTACCGATCAAGACCGGTCGGCTGTCAAACTGAAATTCCTACAGCAAGATTGCTGTCTTAGTGATGTCCATGGCCGACCGGTCAAGACCGGTCGACTGACCAGATGAAGTTATCACAGCAAGTGCTGTTGTGTTGATGAGCTTGGCCAACTGGTCAAGGCCGGTCGGCTGTCTAGACACTTTTATTTCAGCAAGGTTGCTGGATGAACTTTGAAGTTTTGGCCGATCGGTCCAGACCGGTCGGCTATCTAGATGATCTTGTCACAGTAGGTTTTGCTAGATCAGGTCCTACAACACAGTAGTGGATCACATTCAAAGATGAGGCATGAAGTGATTTGGTGCATGGGGTCCAATGTTTGGACATATCTTCAATTACGATTCGCACCAGCCATGGACCACAAGTCTGATCAACTTGTGTAAGGGTCGAGAGGGAATGGGATAAGATAGGTGAGTTATTACGCCATTCTTTGATGTTTTGGGTTTCCTATGGTCGATCTATATGCAACTTACCTGAGATCTTGTTTCAGCTTGAGCTTGAGCAATGGAAGAAGCATAGTCTTCAAGTCTTTGATCTTCAAATCTTCGACCGAGGCTCACACGACAAGACGCGACCAACCAACACGTCAATTGACAAAATAAAGTGTACTAACAATCTCCCCCTTTGTCAATTGCGTGACAAAACATCTAACCTAGACAAATCATGACTTCCTTATCATGATTGACCCTTAAACAGAAAGAAATATACACCCAATTACATGTCTATACAGATATACACAATGATCTTTACAAAAGGACATGTACAGACTCGATTTTCTTCAAAATCTCTCCCTCAATGCTTGCACCTACAAAGTCCTGTAAAAAGATATAATCGGACCTTCTAGGTGGGATGATTCTCCCCCTTTTTGTTAGTAATTGACAAGGGTTAGCCAGCAAAAAGATATGCCTAAGAAAGCTGCAAGGCTAGCGCCGAAAATATGTCAATCACATAAAACAGGGAAGAGATATAGAAATTTAAGCCCTGAGGAGATTTAAAGAACAAATCATGCTAGATATACAAGTAATCATGAAAGCATAGAGGGCTTATAGCCCAATCAACCAACCATCCCTCCAGATGTATATCTAGACAAGAACAGAACACAAAGCATGAGCTAAAAAGGGCAAATGTGCCCAAACCATCCAACCTCCCGCAGATATTTAATAAAAGATCAAGAGCTCATATAAAAAGGTATAACTATAGAAAATAGCATCCATACATATACCAAAATGGGCAAGCAGCCCAATGTAAATATGTATCAATCCGCAAAATATACAGACAACCCATAGAAAGATAGTGCATGAAATCCAGACAATGTCGTTGGTCATACAAAAAGGAACTGTGACCAAGACATGAGACTAGTAATCTGTTCCATCTCCCAGATCAGGGGGTGGAACGTCCCCACGGGCCACGCGCTCCCACATCTCTATCCGCCTCTCCACCTGTGCGAGGTGAGTCACAAGAGCCTCCTGCTATACAAGAATGGTGGCCTGACCCTGCAAAAGCTGGTCCCCACTCTGCTCGATCCTGTCTAGCCACTGAAATAGGCGCTCCTGAAGCTGACGAAGCTCAGCAATGTATGAAGGAGGATCCACGGAAGGGGATTGTCGTTGAGAAAAAGCTCTAGGAGGCATACTGAATCGACCCGGAGCAGCTCGAGGATCGAGGGATGGATCAGAGGAAGGAGCAGAAGGTGAAGTGTGGGAAGGGCCAGTGGAGGCAGGTGGAGCCTCAGGCTGGGATGGCTAGACCGGATCCTGCTGCTGCTCATGCGAAAGACTACTCTGGATGGCTTCTTTTGTAAGATCCATACGAGCAATGAGGGTACGGTTGATAATGACGGGCTTGTGAACTTTATCAGAACCGACAATGTCAATCTCAGCAGCTAATTTGCATATGAGATGCCCAAAAGGAAGACTGGAGGAGTTTCCATCGTCTCGCAAGATAACTTGGTGAATGATGGGCATGATCCGGGATGGGAGGCACAGCGGATGACCCTGACCTACATGATAGAGCACACGAAACATGGTTTCGGTGACATCCGCCTTGTTGCTCATCTGAGGGTATACATTGCGGAAGAAAAGGTTGTGAAGTAGGCGAAAATCCCACAACATGGAGGACGCCCGAAGCGCACCTCCAACCCATTTGGGTGTCCCATCACCATATAGGAATTTGGCAATAATAATGTTAGGTTTGGGACCCAGCGAGGTAAAATCGAAAGGAGATTCTTTAACAATGGGGACTCCAACGAATTCGGAGATGGATTTCAAAGTAAAAACGCATAGCCGATCACTAACCTCAACTTTAAAAAGAGGGGGGGAGAGGCGGTGACATGGACACAAGAGGCATAGAATTTATAAATCACGTCAAACTGTACAGGCCCCCCCATGTGGAGTACGGGACCCCAATTTATGACGTTCAACATGGAAAGAACATTATAGTTGGCCAAGTCATCCAATTTGACAGACTTTTCACACACCACCTCTTTGTCCTTGAAGTCATCCCAATGGGTGGAATGGGATGAAACATTTTTACCCAAGGATTGAGATTTAAGAGGGGGAGTGGAAGATGAGGCAGCCCCTTTCCCTTTTGAAGCGATTTTCTTAGATTTTAAAGGGCGAGGAGGAGGTTTAGCTTTTGCCTTGGGCCGATCACTCCGCCTCAAGGGGAGCTCATCTTCACTCTCTTGGGACGACATTGAAGAAACAACAAAATACCCTAAATCACTCCTAGATATGAAAGGAAGAGATTTAATGAGGAAGGATGAGAGTGAATCCCTTACCAATGGAGTGAGAATGAAGAGGAGCAATGTAGAGGAGGTTAGAAACTCTAATCTTGCCAAAAATCACCTTGGAATCACCTTGGAATGAAAGAGGGGGAGCTGGAGCAGTAAGTGGAGGTGAGAAAATGGAAGAAGGAGTGACCTAAATGAGCTCCAACTGTTTATAAGGACCCCCTCACGGACGGCTGACGCACGGGTAGACCGATTTTAGGGTTGCACGACCAGGTCGTGACCGGTCGTGTGGAGTGAAGCTGGTGCTACCAGCCATGTCTGATGGCAGCCCAACCGGTCTTGACCGGTCGGATGGTGTAAATACCTTAAGACCAGACAGGTCTTGCTGAAGGCCGACCGGTCTTGACCGGTTGGCTGACCGGTCGGCAGACAAATTTTCACAAGTTTGAGCAGCGGCAGAGGAATTCTGCACTGGATTTGCTGGATAGAAAGTCTGTCCTTTGGACAGACCATTATCATTTAAAACCAAGTACCCTAACTAAGGATACAACATCCATGGTCAAGATGTACCAAGGTACAACCCAATACAAAATGAGGGACCCTTAAAGGTCCAGATTTAACGATAGAAGATAGAAAATGGGACTATGTTCCCGAATATACGTAGAGAGCATGTGAAAAGAGGCAAAGGTCCTCAGATATACCTATACAGAATGGATAGAGAGGCTTATTCCTCAGATATTACCTGCAAAACATATACTAGTTAGGTAAACTAGACACACCCAACACCAATGGACTTCTGGAGGTTCGCAAAGCGAACCGAGTCCAAAGGTTTCGTTAGGATGTCAGCTAGCTGATTCTCGGTAGGCACATGTTCGAGAGATATTATGTGATCTTCAACCAATTCTCGAATAAAGTGGTGCCTAATATCGATGTGCTTAGTGCGCGAGTGCTGAACCGGATTTTTCAAAATATTTATGGCACTAGTATTGTTGAAAAATAGAGTCATTGTGCCTTGTTTAATCCTATAATCGGTCAAGGTTTGTTTCATCCATAATAATTGGGCACAACAACTTCCAGCAGCAATATACTCTGCTTCGGCTGTGGATAAAGAAATGGAGTTTTGTTTCTTACTATGCCACTTCACAAGGCAATTTCGAACATAAAAACACCCACCACTGGTTGATTTACGATTATCCATGTTTCCAGCCTAGTTGGCATCTAAATACCTTGCAATATCTGTAGATGAATTAAAGGGGTACCAAAGACCGTATTCGGTAGTGCATCTTACGAACTGGATGATTCGTTTAACAGCGGTAAGGTGAGATTCTTTGGGATCAGCCTGAAACCGAGCACAACTACACTAAATGCAATATCTGGTCTACTAGCAGTGAGATAAAGAAGACTACCAATCATGCTTTTATAAAGATGTTGATCTACACTTTTTCCTGCAAGGTCTTTCGATAGTTTAATAGTGGTGCTCATAAGTGTAGTGTAAGATCGATCAGAATCTAAGCCAAATTTCTTAACAAGATCTTTAGCATATTTGGCTTGAGTAATGAATATACCTGATGCAAGTTGTTTTGCTTGTAGCCCTAGAAACATGTTAAGTTCTCCTACCATACTCATCTCAAATTCTGATGTCATTAATTTAGCAAAGGAGATGGACATTTTCTCACATGTGGATCCAAAAACAATGTCATCTACATAAATCTGGGCAATTAACACAGAATTCTCGGCTTCTCTTATAAAGAGAGTTTTGTCGACGCTCCCCCTAGCAAAATCATGGTCTATAAGAAAGTGAGTTAAGCATTCATACCATGCACGGGGAGCTTGCTTGAGTCCGTAAAGAGCCTTTTTCAATCGGTACACTTTGTGAGGATACTTAGGATCAATGAATCCCTTTGCTTGTTCAACATACACTTCCTCATCAAGAATACCATTCAAGAGGCACTTTTTACATCCATTTGAAATATTAAAGCACAAGCAACAGCCATAAGAATTCTAATAGACTCGAGTCTAGCTACAGGGGCAAATGTTTCATCAAAATCAATACCTTCAATTTATAAATATCCCTGAGCAAGTAACTGAGCCTTATTTCGTATTACATTTTCAGATTCATCGGATTTATTCTTGAAAATCCATTTGGTTCTAATAACATTTTTCCTTTCAAGCATGTCGACTAGATACCAAACCTCATTTCTAATGAATTGTTGAAGCTCTTCATGCATTGCAAGGATCCAGAATTCATCGTTTAGAGCTTCATTATCATTTTTTGGTTCTATTTTAGAAGTGAAACACAGGTGACTGTTGACTACCTCCAACTGTCTCCTGGTTTTGACACCAACGGTAGGATCCCCAATGATTTGATTGAGGGGGAGATCCTTGACAATTTGTACATCACCAGGAGCAGTAGGAGCATTTGGAGATGAGGGTTGTTTATCAAATTTGCCTATCTCGCATATACCCTCATCTTCTTCTTCATCACCTGGAGACACAGATTTATCTAGGCTATCATCTACAGTCACATTAATTGACTCTTGAACTGATGAGGTATGAAGGTTGTAGACACAAAAGGCTCTACTATTTAATGAGTACCCTAAGAAGATACCCTCATCACTTTTGGAGTCAAACTTTCCCAAATTTTCTCGGTCTCTTAGAATATAACATGTACTACCAAAGACCTTAAAGTATTTCACATTTGGTGTCTTTCCACACCACAGTTCATAAGCAGTTTTGTTTAGACCTGCCTTTAAATAAACTCGATTTATAATATAGCAGGCAGTGTTTACTGCTTTGGCCCACAGATTTTGCGCAAGATTCTTATTATTAAGCATAGCTGCGGCCATATCCAACAATACTCGATTTTTCCTTTCAGCAACCCCATTTTGTTGAGGTGTTTTGGGTGCTGAGAACTCATGGTGAATACCCAATTCATCGCATAATGCCTTCAAACGATGATCTTCAAATTCACCGCCGTGATCACTCCTGATTCTTGCTACCATATATCATTTCTCATTGTGAAGTTGCTTCACTAGTTTTTGAAATTCTTCAAAAGTGTCAGATTTTTCTCTTAGGAAGGCGACCCATGTGAATCTAGAGTAATCATCAACGACTACAAAGAAGCATTTGGTCTTTTACCCATCTTTGGTAGACCTCTCACCAAATTTTTCTGACTCAGTTTAAACAAATTTCTATAATGTACATGACCGAGTTGATGGTGCCATAGTTCTGTTTCATCCTGAACGGCCACGTGACACATGGTGGGGGAGCTTGAATTGTTGTGATTTTCAATGACATAGCAGTTGTCTCCTGTGCGTAGACCTTTTATGACTAATTTTCCTGTAGAGTTCAGGATCTTGCACATATCTTTAGAGAAGCGTACTGAGTGCTCTTCATCACAAATCTGTGAGATACTCAGTAAGTTGTGTTTAAGGCCATCAACATACAGCACATTTTCAATTTCGGGCAAGCCTGGCCCCGTGATGGTTCCTTTACCAATGATTTTAGCCATGCTCCTATCACCAAATGTGACAGACCCACCATCAAATTTGTCATATGCACAAAATTGAGATCTATCACCTGTCATGTGTCTAGAGCAACCACTATTCAAGTACCATCTAGGGGTATTCCCAGCTTTTAGGGCAGTATGAATGACCAAACACTTGTTCTTTACAACCCATTTAGTTGTTGTCCTTTTATGAGGAGTATTCTTATGGTGAGATTCTCTAGTTTTCTTGGGAGAATCATATTTTCCTTTTTCACGCAAGAGGAGCAGTTTTCAAATTCAGCATTTTAACTTGCTCCAATAGTTCAACCATCCTCTTGCCCTTCTTAGGATAATTCTTTCGAATGTTTCCTCCTTTTGGTGAAGTATGCATGAGAGGATAATTCTTTCGAATGTTTCCTCCTTTTGGTGAAGTATGCATGAGAGGATAATTCTTTCGAATGTTTCCTCCTTTTGGTGAAGTATGCATGGGAGGATTCCAATAAGCTTGCACACTTTTTCCGGTCGGTACTGTTGATGTCAGATTTTGTAACAGGATCCTCCGGACGTTCACCTTCTCTCTCCACAGGGATTTTCTCTCGCCAAACCTGAAAGAAGACAGACAGCAACTAAGGGTGGCTGGGGTCCAGCCGTTAGCCCTCCGATGCTTAAGTTAGGCCAAAGCAAGAAGAAGAGTAGTCAGGCAAAACGGGACAGAGATTGAATATTGTGTGTACCTTTCCCATAATGGAGTCGTCCCTTTATATAGATCTGAAGCAGTTCAATCCGTTACGCAAGATACCGAGATCCCGCTGATCTCGTGTACGATACTGAGATCTTGCTGATTTCGTGGGATAAGATCCTATCTTTAGAGACGAGGTCCAACCCAATGACTTATTTCAGCAATAACGTTCCTTGATGGCAATCCCTTGAGATCCGGAACCACCAGAGAAGATAAGCCCAAAAAACTGACCTATACGGGCTGCCAGTAGGCGTAGTAATAGCGCTGATTGCTCATGTTGAGCTGGAAGCCGTAGTTGGAGTCATAGCTGCCGAAAAGGAAGGAGACGCCGAAAGGACGGAGACCGCCGCGCTGGATGTAACTCTGCTTGGAGCCGTCGAGGGATTAGGACAAGCTGCTCGACGGAAATCGGGTGCTGGGACTACGAAGATCGTCCAAATAAAAAATAAAGACTCATGATTGCTCTGATTCGGGAGCTGCTCGTGTCAGGAATGCTCGCATCCGGGAGATGCGACCCTTTCTGGCGAGCACGAGCCGAGATGCTCGCATCCGGGAGATGCGACCCCTTCTGACGAGCACGAGCCGAGATGCTCGCATCCGGGAGATGCGACCCCTTCTGGCGAGCACGAGCCGAGCTGCTCGCATCCGAGAGGTGCGACCCCTTCTAGAGAGCACGAGCCGAGCTGCTCGCATCCAGGATGTGCGACCCCCTACCGCAAGCTCGACCTGGACTCCTCGCATTCATATTGCCGCGATCCTTCACTTCTCGCCAGACTATATTTGCCTACAACAGATGCCCCCCAAACCCTTGGTATTGAAGAACTATGCCAAGGGTTTGCTAGTGCTGATAGCTGGGTGCTGGGAGACAATCGCGCATGATTCACTTAACGTGCTTCCGCATTTATGATGGCCAGCTTTCGTGCAGCTTTTCCTGCCGCCAGAAATGAAGCGTCGGGCGCCACGTGTTTCCGTATTTAATGCTAGCGTCCGTTCGTCTGGTGCGCCGGATGAGAAACTGCCGCGTGTCCAGCAAATCAGACAGAATGATTGCGTATAAATACCGGACTTAGAAGAAATTCCTTCATTTTCGAATTTTCTGCTGCGGCGTTCTCTGCTTTCTTCTTCTTCCTTTGCTTCTGGTGCGAAAAACCTCTTCACAGAGGTAGTCTTTCTCCAACTTTCTCCCTTCATCTCTGCTCCCTTCATCTTTCTTTCTTGCTTTTCTACTCGTGATGGCGGGGTCCTCAGATGAAGAGATTGTTCCCTTGGGAGATCACACCCCTGATTCTTCCGAATCCAATAATGCCAGAGTACCGGCTGGTAGATATTCTGCCTCCGGATATTCTTCCATCTTGACGGAGGAGAGGCTCTCTAACCTTAGAGAGGCATATAGAGTCCCAGACTCTGTTTTATTTAGATTACCTGGGAGAGGGGAGACAGCCGATGCTCCACCACCAGGGTGTGTGGCTTTTTACGAATATTTTTTCAAAGTAGGTGTACGTCTTCCCCTCCACCCTTTTATACGGAACTTCCTCCGTCTCTACAAGATTGCCCCGGGCCAATTAATAGTAAATGGCTGGCGCGTACTCCTAAGTGCTTTCGTCCTTTGGAAGCAAGCGGGTAACGAGGAGTTAACCGCTGAGGAATTTTTAAGGTTATTCCAGCTGAAGAAGGCGCCAGCTAGCGAGGGTTGGTATTACCTATGCTTCTGGCATCGGAATAACTTTATTTTGGGGAACCCTTCCTCCAACTGCCCGGGATGGAGAAAGAAGTGGTTCTATGTCTCCGGCAACTGGGAGTCCGAAATGGGCTCCGACCCCAAAGGCCATAACGTTAATCGCCATTTTGGCGAAGGTGGGTCAAGTGCTTGTTTATTTGTTCGACAGAGAGAATAACTTTGCTATATTGACGACTTAATGAACTTTCTTTTCTGCTTGTAGGAATCCCAATTGGTGTGAAACCGAACCTGCAGGGAGGACTCAACGAGAAATTGGTTAGAGTCTACAAGCTTCCTGCGGCTACACGACACGTCAACGTCGCATTAGAGTCCCATCACCTCTGTGCAACGGGTCTCATCTCCAGAGAAGAAATGACGAACGCTGGTGAAAAAAGAGGTGCACTAGGGGTGCTTCCCCATCTGAAGGGCGCGGCCTCGAAGAGGCAAAAGAAAAACGGGGGGCCCTCAAATGCACATGCTCCCGCTGATGGGACTACTCGCGGTCTTCAATCGCGAGGGATCGGTTCGGGTGGGGTCGCTATGACTTCTCGTACGACCACGACCCCTCCGGTTATCGCGACCCCTCTATCCGCCGTGCCCCCTCCGGCTACTGCGACTCCACCGTCAGGTGCTCGCGGCCAGCCGGTGATCGAAGTCGCCGACAATTCGCCGAAAGGTGATCGGAGGGAGGGAGGCCTCCCTCCTAAGGATATGAGATGCGAGCCTACTGGTGCTCGCGAGTCTGCGACACCTTCCATGGGTGCCGTGGGTGCTCGCGAGACGGGCTCTGGCGAGATGGTAGTGGCCCAACCTTCGGGTCGGGGGTTTTTGTTATCCCGTCGCACTTGCATCCTGTGTGCAAGTTTATGTTTGATAACATTCCTCCCAACTCCTTCGAGAGTTTGCCTGAGCCAAGCCCAGAGGCCCTCTCCACTGATATTGGAGTGAGATTGGTTCAGGTAAACAACATTTTTCCTTTTTACCAATCTCTTCAGGATTTTATAAGATGACTAGCAATCTGATCCTTCTTTCTTTATTTGTATCAGAGCTTGGATCTCACGCTCTGCGTTAGGCGGGATGTCGACGCAGCTCGCCGCAGCGTGGAGGATGCGGAGAAGAAGAAAAAGGCCATGGAAACAAAGGTCCAAGGGCGGGACCGCTTGGTGAAATCTTTGGAAGTGCAAATCACCAAGCTGGATGAAGAGAAGAAAATTCTCTTCGTCAAAATCCAATCCCTGACTGAGCGCTTTCAGTCAGTGGATCTCCAACTCGCCAAGCTTCAGGAGCTCCACACCAAGAGCGAGAAGGAGAAGGAAATCTTCCGCCAGGACAAGATCCAACTTGAAGGGTGGCTCAAGGACGCGCGGACCAAGCTCGAGGAGACCCAGAAGAAACTCGAGGAGACCCAGAAGAAACTCGAGGAGGCCCAGCAGCAACTTCACCAGTTGAAGGATGACTCCATCCACTAGGAAGAAGAGCGAGTGGCCCTCGTTCAAATGGTATCTGATGAGGGTCCTCGCGCAGTTCAGGAGTTCCGGACTTCTCAACTTTACGATGAGGAGCGATATGACGCGTATATCGCTGGTCGCGATTTCGCGGTCAGAGTTATGCAGATGATCGCTCCAACTTTTAACGTTGAGGAGTTCGACAGAGTGGCATTCGAGGTTGTAACTAAAGAACGGGCTGCCGCTGAGAACGAAGTCACCGAGGCAACAGATGCCGCTCCTGCTCCTGAGGCTGGTCCTGAAGCTGAGAGCCGCGAGCCTGTGCAAGATGAGGATGACCAACCCTGACCTCGGCAGCTTCCTATATCATGTATTTTTTTTTTTGAGAAGAGATTTGTAATTGTCATGACCTTTGGGTCATTGTTTTAATGAACGTTTACTTCTTCAATGTTGTGTATTCTCCTCTTTCCTTTCTGCTTTGTGTTGATCCCATCTGACTCATCCGAGGATAATATCCTTATTCGAGCACGAGCTGCGCTGCTCGCAGTAAGGGTACGGACTGCGACCCTTGAATTCGTGCACGAGTTGCTCTGCTCGCATTCTGGAAGTGCGATCTCTTTCACCAGTGCGAGCATCTAATTCATGAAAAGATGAATTAGACTCAATCCGGGGGTCGTGTGACCATGTCCGCGTTGAGATAGACTGATCTATCGATTGAGATTCTGATTCTACCAAGGGTAGAATATTGGTCAAGAGAGCACGTATGCTCTCTTCGGGGCTGTTTTTAATCCATAAAATGGAGAAGCAACCAATTAATGACAACTTCAATCCCACCAAGGGTAGGCAATTGGCCAAAAGGATGTGTATATTCTCTTTGGAGCTATTCGAGTCCAAATAAATGGAATAGTGACCAAAAGATATCTTCAACTTTATTCATAAAATGTTGTTATGAACTACATCAAATCTAGGGGAAGTATTGTAGCAAATGCTCCACGTACCAAGGGCGACGCAAGGGTCTGCCCTGCATATCTTCAAGATAATAGGTACCGGGTCGCACAATCCTAATAAGCCGATAAGGGCCTTCCCAATTTGGATCCAGCGAACGAGAAGGGACTCCGAGCTTTTGTCTCAGGACCAAATCTCCAAGCTGGAAGGATCTAGGCCGCACCTTCGCGTTTCGATAACAAGCAATACGTTGTTAATATGCTGCCGCTCGTACTTGGGAGGCGTTTCTACGTTCTTCCAAGAGGTCGAGATGAAGGCGAAGGTCTTCCTGATTACTCGCGGGGTCATATTGCTCGATCCGATACGAGGGCACTTGAATTTCCACTGGTACTACTGCGTCGACACCAAATGCTAAGGAAAAAGGGGTCTCACCCGTTGACGTACGAGTTGTGGTCCTATACGCCCATAATACTTCTGGTAGAAGTTCTGGCCATTCGCCTTTGCATTCACCAAGCTTGGTTTTTAAATGGTGCTTAATGATTTTGTTCACTGCCTCGACTTGCCCATTCGCCTGAGGATGATATGGAGAAGTGCGGAGATTACATATCTTCCATTTGTCACAGAATTCATCAAAGGCCGCGTTGTCGAACTGCGTTCCATTATCAGTAATTATGGTATGAGGGAGTCCGAAGCGGCATATGATATTTCTCCATATGAACTTGGTAGTTTGCTTCTCAGTAATCTTGGCTAATGGCTCTGCCTCGGCCCATTTGGTGAAGTAATCAACTGCTACAATCGCGAACTTATTTTGTCCCTTTCCCATGGGCAAGGGTCCAATGATATCGACCCCCCACTGAGCGAAAGGCCAAGGGCTATCAACTGGAGTCATCCGTTCGGAAGGTACATGGGGTATAGGTGAGTATCGCTGGTACTTGTCACATTTTTTAGAAAATTCAATTGCATCTGCTTTCATAGTAGGCCAATAATATCCTTGCCGCATCGCCTTATATGCTAGGGATCGCCCCCTGGGTGATTACCACAAGCCCCCTGGTGTACTTCGTCTAGAACATGAAGTGCTTCTTCTGGATGAAGACACCTTAAATAAGGCAAGGAGAAACTTTTTCGCAACAATATTCCGTCTTACAAGGTGTACCTGGAAGCTCGAAGCCGAATTTGTCTTGCAGCTTTCTTGTCGTCTGGTAGATATCCGTCTTTGAGATAAAGGATGATGGGATCCATCCAACACGGAGACGATTGTACCGATATTACTTGCTCAAGAGCTGATTGGTCGATACTTAGGTTCTGACGATGCTCGATGGGGATCGAGTGTGCTAGCTCAGATTCTGGTGCGGAAGCGAGCTTAGCCAATGAGTCAGCAAGTTGGTTCTGCTCGCGAGGAATATGAATTATTTCATAGGTCTTCAGTTTCGCGAGCAGGATGAGTACTCGAGACTTGTATAAGGCCATCCTTTCTTCTTTGGCTTCAAATTCACCAAGAACTTGTTTGACAATGAGCTGGGAGTCGCTATGAATTAACAGATTTTGAATTGCAAGGACAATGGCTAGTTCGAGGCCAACGATCAGGGCCTCATATTCTGCTTCATTATTTGATACGTGAGAATCGAAACGTAGAGCATATTGGAAATGCGACCCGTCGGGAGCCACTAAGATCAGGCCCGTTCCACTGCCAGTGGCCCGCGACGACCCGTCCACGAATAGTGACCAAGGAGGCTGGTCACTGGTCGTGGTATTACTATCAGAAGAGTATGTAAATTCGGCGATAAAGTCAGCCACGGCCTGGCCTTTGATGGCGGTCCTAGGACAGAATGAGATGTTGTGTTCGCTGATCTCGACCGCCCATTTAGTTAAGCGTCCGGAAGCCTCAGGTCTCTGAAGGACTTGCCGTAGTGGATGATTTGTTGGTACTAGAATAGCGTGGGCTTGAAAGTATGGTCGCAGTTTTCTAGCTGCCATGACTAAGGCCAGGGCTAGCTTTTTCATATCAGAATACCGAGTTTCTGCATCAACCATTGCTCGACTAACATAGTAAACGGGCCTTTGCACCCCGGAATCTTCTCTTATTAATGCGGCGCTAACAGCCGTAGCGGACACAGATAAATAAAGAATGAGTTGCTCGTGTACTATAGGTTTAGATAAAATGGGAGGTGCGCTCATGTATAGCTTCAATTGTTGAAAAGCCTCTTCACACTGAGGTGTCCATTTCCAATCAGACTTGGCCGTTGCACGAAGGAGTTTGAAGAAAGGTAAACACTTGTCGGATGCTCGCGAGATGAACCTATTCAATGATGCGATGCGACCAGCCAGATGCTGGACGTCCTTCAGAGTGGTGGGGGATTTCATCTCTATCAATGCTTTTATCTTCTTAGGATTTGCCTCGATTCCGCGCTGGCCGACCATGAACCCAAGAAACTTTCCTGCAGACACTCCAAACGCACATTTTTCTGGGTTTAGTTTCATTTGATACTTCCTCATAAGGTCGAAGGCTTCTCGGAGATCAGAAATATGATCATCTTCTATGGTGCTTTTCACGAGCATATCATCAACATAAACTTCCATATTCCTACCGATCTGAGCAGCGAATATTTTATTGACGAGACGTTGATAAGTGGCTCCTGCATTTTTAAGACCGAACGGCATTACCTGGTAACAATATAGTCCTCGATCCGTGATGAAGGCAGTATGCTGGCTATCGGGTGGATGCATCATAATCTGGTTATAACCAGAGTAAGCATCCATAAAATTGAGCAGAGCGTGTCCAGCTGTTGAATCGACCAACTGGTCTATCCGTGGTGTTGGAAAACTATCTTTGGGGCATGCTTTGTTCAGATCTGAATAATCGATGCACATTCTCCACTTGCCATTAGCTTTTCGGACGAGAACTACGTTCGCGACCCACTCTGGGTAATCAACTTCTTTTATGAAATTGACCGTAAGTAGCTTCTCGACCTCAGCTTTGATTGCCATTTTCCTTGCTGCAGTGAAGGCACGTCGACGCTGGTGTACGGGTTTATGCTTTGGGTCGATATTGAGACGATGTGCGATGACATTGGGGTCGATGCCTGGCATATCTTTATGAGACCAAGCGAACACATCCTGATATTCGGTAAGAAAAAGGACCAGATCTTCACGATGGACGCTGGTTAAAGAGGATCCAATGTATACGATCCTGGACAAGTCGTCTTTGGCTAAGTGAATCGCCACTGTATCTTCCCCTGGAGTTCCCGATTTAAGAGCACTTTCTCTCGGATCC
This sequence comes from Liriodendron chinense, assembly GCA_003013855.2. Classification (NCBI taxonomy): domain Eukaryota; kingdom Viridiplantae; phylum Streptophyta; class Magnoliopsida; order Magnoliales; family Magnoliaceae; genus Liriodendron; species Liriodendron chinense. Next base: position 1,731,520 of record ML058350.1, read on the forward strand.
AATGAGGTGTTGGAGGGTAAGTTGGGTGAACCTAGTGCTATCTCCATGACGGGTATTGCTTGAGCCTTCTTTCGATCTTGGAGAGCAATCTGATAGCAAGACCGTGCCTCCTGTTGACTTCCTCGCACGACCCCGATGCCATTCGGAGTAGGAAATTTGACACACAGATACGAAGGGTGCAAGGCGGCCCCGACCTTAGTAAGAGACGGCCGCCCCAAAATGGCGTTATACGCTGATTTTCGGTCCACTACGAGGAAGTTTATGAAGACGGTGGTCTTCGCTGGACTTTCTCCAAAAGTAACTAGGAGATCAATGCTTCCTTCAGACGTCACTACCTCACCTCCGAAGCCGACGAGGGGGGTCGATACTGGCTTAAGAAGGCTTCTGGCAAGTGCCATTTTGTTGAAGGCCTCCAAGTATAGAATATCAGCTGAGCTACCTGTATCCACCATAATTCGATGAGTCAAATAATTCGATACCTTCAATGTGACTACGATGGAGTCTTCGTGAGGGAAGTGAATTCCTTTTGCATCTTCGAGAGTGAAGGAAATTGGAGGATGGCTGGTTTTTGACGAGCTAGACGTCTGTTCCAGCCAATAGATTTGCTGAGGTTCTCTGGATGCCTTTCGGGCGTATGCTTTCCACGAAGCTTGAGAGTCACCCCCGCAAGCTGGTCCTCCGACGATGGTGCGGATTTCTCCCGTGGGCTCAGTGTCCTCTTGGTCAGTTTGATGATGAGGTGGTTCCTTTTGGCGAGATGAGGTCTTCGTCCTTTCTGGTGATTGATTTTTACGAGCAATATAATCCTGGAGATGGCCTTTTCGAATAAGGGCTTCGATATGGTCTCGTAGAGAGATGCAGTCCTGGGTTCTATGCCCGTGATCTTTGTGGAAGTAACAGAACTTGCTCTTATCTCTCTTTTCGGGATCGGATTTGATCTTTGCAGGCCATTTTACATATGGCTTGTGTTTAATCTCCATTAGAACCTTTTCATGAGACCGATTAAGAGGAGTGTAGTTATGGTATTTACCGGAGTAAGGCTTCTTGGGAGAATGATCGCGTTGATCACGACGATATTTTTTATCTGCAGAAGAGGTTCCCTCTGGCTTGCGTTTCTTACCCTGTGCTCCCTGACGTGTCAATGTGACTTCTTCTGCATTGATGTACTTCTGAGCTTTGGCTTGGAACTCTGCCATATTTTTCGGTGGGCTTTTATCCAAGGCAAACCTGAATTTCTCGCTCGTTATTCCTGCTACGAGGGCTGCGAGCCCTTTTTCCTCAGTGTAACCTTCAGTTTGAATGGCTTCAGCGGTGAATCGTACTGTGAACTCTTTTATTGTTTCCCCATGCTGCTGTTTTAGATTCATTAGGTGGGAAGCTGGCTTCTTGACGCGGATGCTTCCCATGAATTGAGAAAGGAATATCTCTGATAACTGAGAAAAGGAGCTGATGGAACGAGGCTTTAATCCTCGGAACCACGTACGGGCTGCCTCCTTCAATGTTAGGGAAAAAGCCCTACACATGATTTCTGAACCATGTCCCTCCAACTCCATGAGGGACCTGTATGTTTCCAGGTGTTCAAGAGGGTCACCAATACCTGTGTACGGGGTGATAACAGGCGTTCGATACTTTCTGGGTAACGGGGCTTCCATAACCTCACTGGTGAAGGGGGACTCGGATTGATGTACCGCCGCCATGACTGCAGACGGCCGATTTGCCTGGTATCGCTGTTCCATGACATCAAAACGATCATGGATTCTTTTGAGATCTCCTTCCCATGGTAGGGTATAGCTTGATGTTTCGGCGGTGGAGCCCTGCGGTTGAGGTTGTCGAGATGAACTAGAATGTATAGAATGTGGAGACGGCACAGGGGGATGGCTGCCAGGTGGTGGGACCTGTGGTTCGTCCATAGAATTTCTGGAGGCCACTGGTATGGGTTGCGGTGGTAAACCTTCGGAGGGTTGTCCTTGCGGTTCAGGGAAATGCTGGTCAAGCCGATTCGATAGGGCTTGAACTCCGGCATTTAGAGTCAGAAGAGTGTTTCCGAGGAAACGCAAGACATCGTCTTGATTTCCAGAGGCCTCCAATAATGGATTTGTTGATGGCATATTCGGGGCTCCTTGAGGGATACTCGTCGACGTGGGTGGAAGAGCAGGTACGGATTCCGTCTCATCGGGCGGAGGTGGTGCCTGCCTTGAAGTCGAAGGATGAACGACCTTTTTAGGAGGCATCGCCGAAGGATTTTTTGTCGGAGGAACGATTGATTTCGATGATCAAGTCGTTCCCACAGACGACGCCAAACTGTTGATGTCAGATTTTGTAACAGGATCCTCCGGACGTTCACCTTCTCTCCCACAGGGATTTTCTCCGCCAAACCTGAAAGAAGACAGACAGCAACTAAGGGTGGCTGGGGTCCAGCCGTTAGCCCTCCGATGCTTAAGTTAGGCCAAAGCAAGAAGAAGAGTAGTCAGGCAAAATGGGACAGAGATTGAATATTGTGTGTACCTTTCCCATAATGGAGTCGTCCCTTTATATAGATCTGAAGTAAGTTCAATCCGTTACGCAAGATACCGAGATCCCGCTGATCTCGTGTACGATACTGAGATCTTGCTGATTTCGTGGGATAAGATCCTATCTTTAGAGACGAGGTCCAACCCAATGACTTATTTCAGCAATCACGTTCCTTGATGGCAATCCCTTGAGATCCGGAACCACCAGAGAAGATAAGCCCAAAAAACCTGACCTATACGGGCTGCCAGTAGGCGTAGTAATAGCGCTGATTGCTCATGTTGAGCTGGAAGCCGTAGTTAGAGTCATAGCTGCCGAAAAGGAAGGAGACGCCGAAAGGACAGAGACCGCCGCGCTGGATGTAACTCTGCTTGGAGCCGTCGAGGGATTAGGACAAGCTGCTCGACGGAAATCGGGTGCTGGGACTACGAAGATCGTCCAAACCAAAAACAAAGACTCATGATTGCTCTGATTCGGGAGCTGCTCGTGTCAGGAATGCTCGCATCCGGGAGATGCGACCCCTTCTGGCGAGCACGAGCCGAGATGCTCGCATCCGGGAGATGCGACCCCTTCTGACGAGCACGAGCCGAGCTGCTCGCATCCTGGAGATGCGACCCCTTTTGGCGAGCACGAGCCGAGCTGCTCGCATCCGAGAGGTGCGACCCCTTCTAGCGAGCACGAGCCGAGCTGCTCGTATCCAGGATGTGCGACCCCCTACCGCGAGCTCGACCTGGACTCCTCGCATTCATATTGCCGCGATCCTTCACTTCTCGCCAGACTATATTTGCCTACAACAGGTACAAATTTACCTTTCAAGTTTCTGACCGATTTTTTAACACCATGCACTCAAACTTTAAGTGGCTAATGTCTCCACAAGCATGGCAAATAGGAGATGCTTTGGTTTTACTTCCCGATGCACCATGATCTTTTCTTACCATAGGATGGACTGAGGTAGTTTTTGAAGTGTGACTGTCATAATCCATACCTCTTCTGTCCATTGGCGATCTTACCACACCTAGGAGTTTTTCAAGGTTTTCTTCTCCTTGGGCGAACTGTCTTCTGGACTTAACGACTTGACACTTAAGACGATCAATTTCAGTGTTCACCTCTTTGAGTTCTTTCTCAAGTCTGGCATGCTTGTCTAGAGATTCACCACTTATGAGCTTTTTCTTTTCTTGTTCAAGAAGTCATTTCTTCTAGATCTTGACCCATCTTTTGATTCTCAATTTTCAATCCGTCAAGATTTTTTGTCAATTTGTCATTTTCAGCCTTCATTTGGCCCAACTTTTTAATGGTATTTATATTTTCAATGTATAGTTGGTTATATACCTCCTGAAGGTCTTCATCCTCATTCTCATCATCACTCAAGGAATCATTTTCAGTGTTAGAGGATTCATGATCATCAATGTCTTCTGTGATCTTTGCAATGGGCTCAATTTGAGGCACAATATCAGTGATGGAGGCCATTGAAATTTTGATTGAACCTTGCTCCTCCTCACTTTGGTATATGTATGATTCTGATTCAGATTCTTCAATTTCATCCCATGTAGCCGCCATTGCCTTTTTCTTGGCCTTTTTATCGGTGCACTCGGATGCAATGTGACCAAATCCTCTACACTTGTAGCATTGAGGATCTTTTGATTTAAAAAATTTTCCTTTGTTGTTCTTGGAGTCAAAAGGTTTACCCTTCTGGTAGGGTTTCCTTCTAGAAGAATTTCCCCTAGTTTTGAAGAGTTTTTAAAATTTCTTAGCCATAAGTGTCATTTCTTCTAAGTCTGGATCTTCCTCACTTCCACATTCAGAGTCTTGTTTCTTGTGAGAAGATTTCAGGGCTATACTTTTGGATTTGGAGGGAGTTTTGAAACGTAGCTCATAGGTTTGAAGGGACCCTAGTAATTCTTCAACTTTCATGGTATTTAGGTCCCTACATTCTTCTATGGTAGTAACTTTGGAAGAGAACCGTTCCGGTAGGGATCTCAGAATTTTCCTATTTAGTCTATTCTCCAGAACAGGATCCCCCAAGCCCCACATTTCATTTGTGATCTTGTTCAGTTTGGTATAGAAATCAGTAAATGTTTCATGTTCCTCCATAGTAATGTATTCAAATTGTGTAGAGAGGCGCTGAAGTTTTGAGCTTTAACACTGCTTGTTCCTTCATGAGTAACTTCAAGACTGTCCCATGCCCACTTACTGGTTGTGCAATTTTGAATCCGACCAAATTCATCTTTAGATACTGAACAAAAAATAACATTGAGGCCTTTGGCATTATGAACACGTTGAGCTTTATCATAATCGGTCCACATCGCCTTATCTCTTGGCCTGAGGACATCCGGTTCACCTTCCTTACATATAGTGTCCATTGGGGTTTATATCCAATATCAATCATGTTCCTCATGTCCGAATCAATAGATTCTAAAAAGATGCGCATTCAGGCTTTCCAATATGGATAGTTTGACCCATAAAAAAAGGGAGGCTTAGCAACAGATGTAGAGTCCTCTCTAGACATATTTTCAAGTTCTCTTAGGATCTTACTCCGGATTTTTAAATCGGAGCGGAGGAACCCGCTCTGATACCAATTGAAATTGCGGTTTTACCGCTTCTAGAGATACTCGGAGATATGCCTAATGTCCTAGAAGGGGGTGAATAGAACTTTTTGAATTTCCAATTACAATTAAAACTAATCAAGTCAATCTTAGCAACCAAGATTATCACAATAACATTCAAGGCAATTATATGATGAATTTGTAAGCAAGGACTATCATAGGCATTTCATTAAACATTTAGCATTCATGATTGACTAAACCATTCAACACATAGCAATCATTCAATCTCACAATGCACAACGATTAATAGTGGTTCGGTTTCCCTACTCCACTCCCGGTTCACGATCTCAACCTTTGAGACCACCGGATTTCACTATAGTCTTGGTTTTAAATCAGGTTAACCATCAACCTTGACATCCTTTGATCTAGGACCGCGTTTACCATCCGCCGATGGCCCAATCCAGGGACTTGACGAGTTTGGATCTCAAACTCTCACCAATCCTAATCCAAGGATGGTCACGTACACTCCCGCCGGAGTTTTCCAATCCAGGGAATAGTGATTCAATAAATGGACTCTCAAATACTAGACATACCTAGATGATTGAGCCCCGATTCGATGCCTTTGATGAGTAGCTTCAGCTTCTCTTTGTGCTCCCAAGATCAGCTACCGATGCAAATGATGTGGTTATGATTATGTCGGGTAGTTGGGAGAGAGTTGGTCAAGTTCCTCTTGCCTATTCAATGCAATGGTTATGAGGAAACTACCAAACTTCAAGCATTCAATGGCTATAAACGACCTCATAAAGGTATTTCGAAGGTAGGTCAGCCATGAATGAAGATCTTGAGTTCATACTTCAAACTGAGCTTTGAATACTCAATGATAAGCCATTAATGGCCAGGTTTGAATGATGAACTTAAGAGAGTTAAGAGCAAAGAGGGTAGGAGGATGTGAGAAAAAGCTCTCTCTCTTAGCTCTTGAAGGGTGTTGAATGCATACCATGAAAGACCACAAGTTATGGCTATATAGAGCCCGAAATGATGGCCCCAACGGATCTAAAACGGTCACGTCCGACCTGTCAGAGAGAGGTCTCAACCAGTCAGACGAACCGGTCGAATTTCAAAAATCTGGGCCACATCTGGGTCTAACCGACCCGTCAAGACCAGTCGGCTCACCTTGTTGGACTAATTGTAATTTGCAGGCCGACCTGGTCAAGACTGGTCGGCTGCCTTTCTGGTATAGAGCAACATAGCTGCTGGACTGATTTAGACATTCTGGCCGACCGGTCAAGACCGGTCGGCTGTCAGATTATTACTCTTACAAGGCTGCTGGACAGATTATGGCATAACTGACCGACCGGTCAAGACTGGTCAGCTGTCGAACTGAAATTCTTACGGTAAGATTGTTGTCTTATTGATGTCCATGGCCGATCGGTCAAGACCGGTCGACTGACCAGATGAAGTTTTCATAACAAGTGCTGTTGTGTTGATGAGCCTGGCCGACCGGTCAAGACCGGTCGGCTGTCTAGACACTTTTATTTTAGCAAGGTTGCTGGATGAACTTTGAAGTTTTGGCCGATCGGTCCAGACCGGTCGGCTGTCTAGATGATCTTGTCACAGCAGGTTTTGCTGGATCAGGTCCTACAACACAGCAGTGGATCACATTCAAAGATGAGGCATGAAGTGATTTGGTGCATGGGGTCCAATGTTTGGACATATCTTCAATTACGATTCGCACCAGCCATGGACCGCAAGTCTGATCAACTTGTTCAAGGGTCGAGAGGGAATGGGATAAGATAGGTGAGTTATCACACCATTCTTTGATGTTTTGGGTTTCCTATGGTCGATCTATATGCAACTTACCTGAGATCTTGTTTCAGCTTGAGCTTGAGCAATGGAATAAGCATAATCTTCAAGTCTTTGATCTTCAAATCTTCGATCGGGGCTCACACGACAAGACGCGACCAACCAACACGTCAATTGACAAAATAAAGTCTACTAACACTAGATCGCAGGGAATTCGAAGTAACTACCATGCCTGTAGTCTATGGTAGATCAATGAATTATATAGATCTAAACAATACGAAACAAGTAAGTTAACTAGATTTAGAACTTTTAAGCGTCCAAAGAGCCCATAGCCATCAATAGATAAAAAAAGAACTAAAAGTAGAACTTTATTCAAACTAGAATAAAACCAAATTCAACATTGAAGTGCAAAATAAAAACTAGGTTGAATTAATACATAAAAAATGAACTATAAGCTTCACCTCTTAGCTCTAGCTAAGAGGTTTTAGTTCATCCCTAACATACTTGAACTAAAATCTTAAAAAATCATAAAAATAAAACTAGAAAATAAAAGAAATGAGGGAAACTTGAAGTAGAACTCCTCCTCCAAAGCCTCCAAGTAATCCTTCATGTCCTTGATTTTCTTAGAAGAGAAGGGAGACCCTTCATATAGAAAAATCCGTCAACGCCTCATTCTGCGTAAGGATTTATGCACTTTCACTATCGTCATCGATGGGAACTTCGGTCGCATCGAACAATATTTCGATGGATTGAAGTTCCTTTCAATAGAATTGAAAATAGTGCAGAGAGTTGCAAACTTTTCAGCCCAAAAATCGATGGCATCAATCTCCACTTCAATGGATGAAAGGAATTTTTTATGGAATCAAAACCACCTCGATGGGATTAAAATCTTGTCCATAAACTTGTTCAAAATTCTAGGTTTTTTCGGTACCTTCGATGGGTCCTTCAATGGCATCGAAGACCAATCGAAATATATTTCAATGGCATCGAAGACCAATCGAAATATATTTCAATGGCATCGAAGACCAATCGAAATATCAGTTGAAGCTATTTGTTTCTGCACTTTTTGGATTTTGAACTCTGGACTTTTTCCACTTGGATTATTCCTTTCTTTCCTTCTTTACTTGATTCCAAGTTGATTTCCCATCATATGTAAATGTTCTTCTTTAAGCTCCTTTCATTCAAATCTCTCTCAAGTTCATGTAATCACAAAAATACTGTAAGTTAATCCTTTAAACTTATTGTTTTATGTAATATGAGCATGAAATTAGGGGTAAATATACACAATTCTAGGCTTAACACCAGTCACATCAACTCAAACACCAACATATCTTCCCCCTGAAGGGAGACAACGACATGTTCTGGAAGTGGGTCAGTTTCCTATCCATCTTCCTCCCCCTAACGGGAGTCAACCAGTATTTCAACTAGCACAGTCTAATCAATCTTAGTCTAATTAATTCTAGCAGCCTCCTCCTAGTGAGAAATTATTTCATCTTCAGCACAGTCAATGATAGCAGCTACCTGTTGCCCATGCATACCATTCCCACCAAACTCGCACTCCTAAAGGGACAGCATTTCCATTCCCAATTCCACCGCATACCAAATTTCGCCGACCGATGAGCATAAGAACCTCGAAGAGGTCGATCACTATGAGGAAGAGGTCAACCGAATGCCACAAGAGGCACAACCCCCTTTGACCCAACCTATAGAACTCGATTGACTTCGAGAACACTTCGAGGAATAGCTGAGGGCCATGAGAAATGAATTTCAGAAGTAGTATGGGGTGGAACTTTCATTCAATAAGTTTAAGGATCTTTATCCCTTCCTTGATGCTAGGATACTGGTCAATTTTGAGGTACCTAAGTTTCAAAGGTACGATGGCACAGGATGCTCAACCGCACATTTAAAGGCATTCTGCAGTGAACTTGACACTGTGGTAGGGGATGATGGAGCATTAATTCGCTTGTTTCAGAAATACCTAAGAGGGACTGATTTAGATTGGTACACATCCCTCGATTACAATAAAATCAGAACTTGGGAACAACTCCCAAGCATTTGTTGATCGTTTCACATATAATCTAAATGCAGTACCCCAAAGGTTGGACTTGACAACCCTTAAGCAGCAAAGAAATAATGAAACATTTTTAGCTTATACCAGTGATGGAGGGTGCCATATGAATGAAAATGCCAATTGATGAAGAAGAGAAAATTTCAATGATTATTCATTTAACCCGAGCATATCGGGATATCTGATTTCGTACCCTTACGCCAATTTCACTTAGTTGATCCGCACTGGGGAATAGGTGGAAATCGAGATAAGAATGGGTACAATTGCACCATGGCCCCACCAATCCACCTCTAATAAAAAAGAATAACCTGATGAGAAGGAAAAGAGGTACGGAGTTAGAAACAAAGACTTGATTGCTCCTCGTCCAGTAGAGACTAACAATGTGGTCGCTTCAGCACAAGGGGCACCAAGTGCTCCTCAGCAGGAACAGCAACTACCACAACCACTACAGCAACAACCCAGGTGGAACTTGTGATACACAAACCAGAACAGGCAAACAGGTGTGGCACTAGTACCTAGGTAATTCACTCCTTTGGCCTAGTCGTATATCGATATTTTGGCCACACTCATCCAAAGTCATCTCTTAACGCCTCTTCAGCCTAGGCCACTGTCGAACCCATTACCTGCAAACTACAAAGAGAATGATTAGTGCGCATTACACCAGGGGTGGGGGCATACCACAGAGTGTTGTTTCTCTTTAAAACACACGGTCCAAAACCTGATTGACTAGAACAAGATCACGGTTGAACCCCCCGAAACTGATGTTGCCAACAGCCACAAGATAATCCAAAATCCTCTGCCACATCATCAAACAAGTTCGGGTACCTCTACCACTCCCACCATCAATGCCATCCAGGGAGACCATCCCCATGTTTGCTGTGTAAGCTCAACCGTAAGCAGCAATCAAGAGTTCCCACCGCTCATCTTACGAGGGGCACTACCCCCTCCTCCGGTGATCCTCCGAGTAAAGGTTCTTGAGTTGTGCCCTAGTTCCACCTATCAAATGCAACAAACACGGGATCAACCCTTGGTCCTACAAGGAAGGGTCCCAACTTATGGTGTGGTCCTTATCAGGGAGGCCCCAAAGACCTCCCCCATCACCAGCCAAGTCACATGCCACTCACCCATTTTTGCACAAGAAGAAAATTCCTCCCTGTTCCTCATGTCGCATGAATCCGACAAGTCTAGCAAGACAATCCTGGAAGGTTTTCCAGCACGACTATCTCTAGTACTCCAAGGGGAATTTCCAACCCCTCCATCAAGCCACATGACTCCCATCACTCACTCTTCATCACCTCCGGAATCTCAACTCCCACTAATTCTCCTAGGAAGGATGGAACAAGTCTTAAACAACAAGGCACTCCCATGGCATTACCCAGAATGCTCTGGAGTGGGAACATGCACCCAAACTTGAGGTGCTTCCAAAGAGAAGTAATGAGAGGAGACCCCAAAGGTCCTTTCGCTAGGACAACATCTAAGGTTGATGTAGCATACAACATAGCAATCCAGCTCAAGGTCATCCCAGCATAGATATCCATTTGGGAACTCCTCTGCACTTCCCTAGCACATCGGGAAGTTCTCATGAAAACCCTAATGATGCACACATCTCTTGGGAAGCACCACCTAAAATGGTCGCGCACATGATCTGTCAGCTCCTCGCACCCCGAGCTATCACTTTTTTAGATAACGAGCTACCACCAGAAGGTCGCGACCATGCAAGTTCAATAAACATAACCGTCTGTCATAAAGACTGCAACATCCCACTTGTATTAATTGACAACAGTTCAAGTTTGAAATTTGCCCACTTCAGACCACCTTGTATTTGGGATTGGAACCATTTATATTTAGGCCGAATAATATGAACGTGAGAGCATTTAACAACTCCCGTAGATAGGCTCAAGGAGAGGTTAACATTGAATTGCAAATTGGTCCAGACACATCAGTCATTATTTTTCATGTCTTGGACATTCCATCTTCGTTCAACCTCATCCTTGTGCACCCCTGGCTACACAAGATTTGGGTTGTACCATCAACTCTTCATAAAAGAGTAAATTACATTCTTGGGGACAAGGTGCTCTCCTTCCTAGTAGACCCTAAACAACTTTTTCCCATTGAAACAGATCATTCAAGGGAGTCCAATATCCCAGTCATTGATGCTTGGTACCCAAGGAAATGCAATAGCTTTCAGTTTGAAGCAGTGAATCCCGTCTTGAGCATCAAATCCTAAAATACTAGCTTGAACATCAAAATACTGCTAAGATAACCGAGGTTCGACAGAAAGTAGGAAGGACAAGATTGGGATACGAGTTTCCCACACAAGAGGAACCAAAAGAGCCAGATCCTAAGAGAAGGTGGAAAGGAGGAGAGATGGGTCATCCCCTCCCTTTCATACCCATCCAGTTCATCAGTGTCGGAGTCATCCATCTAGATCAGGATCCAAATTTTAATCCCTCATATCACAATCACAGTCTCTCCCTCATAGAGTTGCCCAAGCAATATCTAGGTAAGGGGTAAGAGTTATCCCACATTGATTGGACCACATCAGTGGTCCCCACCAAAGCTACAATGGCCTGAAGAGCTCCATAACTCTGGGAATAAAGCCAAAAGGTCCGATGAGTCTAACATCGAGTCAGAACCCAGCCCTCACTGCATCATGATGATTAAGCATGACAGGACAAGTCAACCCACTCTGTCCCAGTAAGTGATAAGCACAAAATGTGAGTGCTAAGCATAATGTAGTTGTCAAATTTCGTAGACAATAGTAGTGCATGAGGTTGTCTCAATAAGCCAAGTTCTTTGAGAAGACAAGAGTCAACATCAACAAACAAATCAAAATCAAGACTATCGACTCTACAATGGAAGTTACGGCAAAACTTCAAAGATAAAACCATGTATGCCAAAGGTAATATTGACCATAGGGAGAACCCTAGGTTAAGTGAATTCATATGACTTTTAAGTTAATCATTCTAATCTCTTTTAAAGTCATAGTTCAAGGAAATTCGGCTAGCCTAACCTTGTATTCGGTCAACTCAAGAATCTTCGGCCAGCCTAGGAATTTCGGTCAAGTTTTCAGCAAGTATAATTGGAACATTCAGAAGATATTCGGTCAGCCTGACCCTGTGTTCGACCAGCCGAACAGGCTTTGGTTAGCCCAAGAATGTTCAGTCAAGTTTCTAAATATGAAACTGATTTCTGGACCTGGAACTCGGGTCAGCCCGACCTTGTCTCGAGTTAGTCGAAGTACACTTGGGTCAGTTAAATCGACACTTGGGTCAGCTGAAATTTGAATAAATTCTTATCCCGCGAAATCTGATAGCATTGGGATAAAATGGTTGAATCTTAGGTCAGCTGAAGGCAAACTTAGGTCAGCCGAAGACCTAATTCTTTTTTACTATAAATAGGGCTTTCTTCTCTCTATTTTTCATCGAGAAAAAGAACGAAAATATTCTCTCTCTAGTGAAAAAGCCCTCTATTATAGCCTAGCTATCTGATTTAAATTCTTAATTATTTTATAGCAATCTCAGTTCTCTTCTCCTTTAATCTGATTGTGTAAAGAGAAGATCATTCTCATACTTGAGATAAGAAAACAGAAATTGCAACCTTCAGGGAAACCTTTTTAGAAATCCCCAGATCTATTTTGTTCGAGTTATATTAGTTTATCTTCTTCAAAGATCCGATCGCTGTACCTTTAAAGCTTCATCTCTACTAAGCTTCATTATCTTCTACAAAAACAATGGTAATATCTTTCCATTTTATGCTTTGGGTTTGTTTGAGATAACCCGTGAAAATCTCAAATTAGGTTGTAAGTGATTAGCCTATGAAAATCACTTGAGGTTTGTGATTAGCTTGCAAAATCACTTAAGGTTTTGTTGTGATAAGCCTCTGAAAATCACAATCTCTGTATCAGGTTTTAAAGGTGAACCTATGAAAACCTTTATATAATGGAAAGCCAAAATTACGAGCAGTAATTTTGGGGTGGAGTAGGTGCAAGTTGTTTAAGCACCCAACCACTATAACTCTTTGTGTTTTGGTGATTGTTTAATCATTTATCTTCTTATATGCCTGATTATTTATGAAACCTTAAATCGTGATATAAGGTTGTCTTACTTGGATTTCTAAGTGATATAAGGTTGTCCTATTTAGTTTACTAAGTGAAAGGTTGTCCTACTTAATTTCTAAGTACAAGGTTGTCTTATGATTTAGCTCATTCAAGGGAGTCCAATATCCCAGTCATTGATGCTTGGTACCCAAGGAAATGCAATAGCTTTCAGTTTGAAGCAGTGAATCCCGTCTTATCTGAAGAGCCACATGAAGCTGAAGCTGACATCTATGACTTTAATATAGAATTGGACTTTGAACCCGTGGTCTTGGAAGAGGTCAAGGATGAAGGAAATGATGATCCGACTCCTGAGCTTGAGGACCACCTTAATAAGTTCGATTCAAAAGCCAACATTGCACCTGGTGATTTCGAGGTGGTCAATCTCGAAACTCCTGATGATCCTCGAGAAGTACGCATCGGAAAGACATTATCTCCTGACGATAGGTGGAAGTTGATCGAGTTCTTAAGACCGTGGTTATCAAACTTTGCCTTTTCTTACAAAAATATGCCTAGGCTAGAAAAAAACCTAGTTGTGCACCGTTTACCCAAGCCTGAAATCAAGCCGGTTAAACATAAGCTGAGGAGAATGTCACTTGAATGGATCCTGAAGATACGAGAAGAAGTAATCAAGCAGTACAATGTAGGCTTCCTAGTAGTATCTAACTATCTTGAGTGTCTTGCCAACATTGTTCCCATTCCTAAGAAAGATGCGAAGGTTCGGATGTGCATCGACTTTAGGGACCTCAACAAAGCTAGTATAACAGATGACTTCTTGCTCCTCCACATCGACACGCTGGTTGACAACACGGTGGGTCATAAAATCTTCTCTTTCATGGATGGCTTCTCCAACTACAACTAAATCAAAATGGCCGAAGAAGACCATGAAAAGACATCCTTCATTACGTCGTAGGGGACCTTCTGCTACCGAGTCATGCCATTCAGATTAAAGAATATCGGAGCAACGTACCAGTGAGTCATGACTATCCTCTTCCACAATATGATGACATGATTGTCAAGTCTCGAAGTTTATGCGGATGACATGATCGTCAAGTCTCGAAGCATCGAGGGGACTTCAAGGACATCGTAAAGCTCTTCGACCAAGTGCAAAAGTTCAAGCTTTGTCTTAACCTACAGAAGTGTGTTTTCAGAGCAACTAGGGGGAAGTTACTTGATTTTATCGTTAGTGAGGACGGCATTCAAGTCGGTGACTCAAAGACCAAAGCAATCCTTGAAATGCCACCACCCAAAATTGAGAAAGAAATACAAGGTTTCTTGGGTCGGATCCAGTACATTAGTCACTTCATCGCCCAGCTCACGCCCATATGTGAGCCGATATTCAAGTTTCTCTGCAAGAACACACCGAAAGAATGGAACGAGGATTATCAAGAGGCCTTCGACAGAATCAAGTACCTGTTTGATCTCCAGTACTAGTCCCCCCAATACCCGGACAACCATTGCTACTCTACATTTCAGTAGCCACAGATGCCATCAAGTGTGTCCTTGGATAACACAACGACACAGGAAGAAAAGAGTGAGCGATCTACTATCTCAATTGCTGATTCACTGATTACGAGTCTTGATACTCGCCGATTGAAAAGATATGTCTCTCCCTCATATGGGCCACTCAACGCTTACGCCAATACAGGATCGCTTATCCAATCCTCCTACTCGAACGAATGGATCCATTGAAATACTTATTTGAGAAATTGGCTCTGATGGGGAGAATCGCAAAATTGCAATTGCTGCTTTCTAAATTCGACATCACATATGTCACTCAGAAAGTAATCAAGGGGCAAGCACTAGCTGACCATCTCACAACACACTCTTTGCCAGATTACCAGCCATTGAAGACATTCTTTCCTGATGAGGATATCCTATTCCTCGAGGACGAAGGACTGGAAGTAGATGAGTGGACAATGTACTTTGATGAGATGGTTAATGCCAAAGGAAGTGGAGTAGGGAAATACTCTACTATCCAAATGATTTCCCCATTCCCATCTCAAGAAGACTAGCGTTCAAGATGAGTATGAAGCATGCATAGCTGGTCCAAAAGTAGCTATTATCCTGGGAGTAAAGAAGCTAAGGGTCTTCGGGGATTCTTGTTAAGCTCTTAAATGTGTATATTCTAACCCCATTTCATCACTAACTATGCTTGAAATACATGATTAAAGACCTAACTAATGCATGGTTTTGTGGTTGCAGGAATGAGAGAGAGAATTCATCAATTGAAGGCTTAAAGATGCTGTTTACAAGCATTGAAGATCAAAAGACCAAGCGCCAAAAAGTGGAAGAAAGAAAGCAAAGGAGAGAAGAAAGAGGGCAGAAAATTACACTACAGACCGGTCGTCCATAGCTCAGGACTGGTCATCCGATCGGTCCGAACACTCAATAGGAGGACCCCTGCTGCCAACCTCGTTGGACCAATCACAACCAATCGTTCGACCGATCGATTAATTCTAAAGCTAGGAAAGATTTTTCCGAAAACTCACTGGATGATTTTTGGCCATTTATGACCGGTCGTATGACCAGTCATCCATGAGCTCAAACCGGTCGTCCCACAGGTCGTCTACGTAATAGAGCTTCTTCTACAAGCTTCGAAATTTGCTACGCAAAGCGCAGTTTTTACGAATTTTCTAGAAGTTTCTTCCCATCTAGGGCCTTAAACCTATAAAAGAACTCATCTAGCTCGTTCCTAAGGTATCCTAGAAGAGATTTACCACAGTGGGAGGCTGCGAAAGTCGTATTCGGAGTTCTACAACTCCTCCTAGTTTGTTCTTCTAGTTTTTATGTTTTTCTTAGTTGCTTTCATGTTTCCTTGGATCATGAACGGTTAAAGCTCTTAGCTAGGGCTAAGAGGTGAAACTTGTAGTGAATTTAAGATGTTTTAATTCGTTTGTTTTGGTTTCAAGTTGGATTATTAGTGAAGAACAATGGTTTGAAGTTTAAATAAAGTTCTAAGTATTCTTTCTTAGTCTTATGATGGCTCATGGATGTTTAGAAGAATTGCTTGAGTTCTTAATTATTTTGAATGGTTCTAGACCTGTACGCTCCAAGGAATCGGATTCAATACGTTCTAGACCTTCGATTCTTATGTGGGAACTTTTAACCAAAGTTCTACTTTTCTGAATTTCTGAATTATGTGTGATTTTATTAGTGATTTGAATGAAGTTTAAATCATGATCTAGTTATGCTTTGTGACAGAGTTTAATGATGATTATGATTATGATCTGAACCTATTGGAACTAGGATTGACCTATGCAATTGAGTGTGCTCAAGTCCTAACTTGAATTGAGGGAATCATTCACATGAATCACACATATAACAAATTGTTTGTTATAACTGCTCTATCATCCGGCTAGATAGGATTTGATTTCGATTCTAGTTGAGTAATTGCGAAACCACAGCGAATCGAGCATCAAGGATTGCTACAAGTAGATCCTTGAACCCCTAGTGCACTTTATTAGTGATTACATTCAGTTTCAGTTCAAAATATCTATCTATATCCAATTCTAAAATTCTGTTTAGTTAGTTCTCAATTAGAAACCATTGAAAGTGTTTTGTAGGGTCCTACACAAGTCCCTGTGGATCGACCTCGATCTTACCGAGATTATTACTACATCGCAGCCTTGCACTTGAGGCAAGCGAACAAGTTTTTGGCGTTGTTGCCGGGGATCAACATGCAACACAAGATTGTCCCACAATTTCTACATTCCAGGAAATCTTACAAGAACAATCAAATACCATAAACATTTATCAACGATCATTTAGTGCTCCAAACACGTATAGCTCTAGTTGGAAGAACCATCCCAACTTCAATTGGAAGAATGGACCAACTGCGAAATCAAATAACACCCCCCAAGCTCAACCTTTACTAGGTCCATCCCTAGTAATCACACTAAAAGCTACGCTAGAGGAGATGTTGGGTGCATTCATATCGGTTCAAGCTGAATGTAACAAGACTAATTCTCTGAAAATTGATGGGTTCATGCAAGAGCAACTGAAATTCAATCAAAATTCATCTCAAGCCATTAATTAATGACTTGAAAACCTCAATGGCTAGAGTTGAATCTCATCTCAGTGTTACGGAGAAAGGCACACTTCCTACCCAACCTCTCCCTAACCCAAGAACACAATTTGAGATACAAGACCCAACCTCATCCTCCCAATATACAGAGCATGTTCAAGCTATCACCACCTTGAGGAGTGGAAAAACAATCGATAAATCTAATATGGTGAAGGCCCCAAAGCCTAATCCAAAAATTTTCAAAGAGGATGATAGCTCTAACAACACTCAACATGAGAAAGAACCGGAACGGCAATACAAGCCGGTTGCCCCATTTCCCCAAAGGTTGATTTCACGTAAACCTTTAGACATAAACCTGGAAATCTTAGAGGTTTGTTCGCTTCCCCATGTGTAGGGTTGCGATGTAGTAATAATCTCAGTAAGACCAAGGTCGATCCACAGGGACTTGTATAGGAATTTAGAAAACACTTCTAATGGTTTCCACTGAAGAGCTTAACTAAACATATTTTAGTAGATTGATGTAGATAGATGCTATTGAACTAAACTGAAGGTAATCAGTTAATAAAAAGGCACTAGGGGTTCAAGGATCCACTTGTAGCAATCCTTGATGCTCAATTCACTGTGATTTCTCAATTTCTCAACTAGAATCAAAATTAAGCTCTATATAGTCGGATGATAGAGTAGTTAAAACAAACAATCTGTCATATGCATGATTCATATACATGATTCTCTCAATGCAAGCTAGGACATGAGCACACTCAATTGCATAGGTCAGTCCTGATTCCAATAGGTTAAGATCACAATCATAACCATCATTAAATCCTGTCACAAGATAAAACTAGATCGTAATTTGAACTTGATTCAAATCACATACACAGTCTCACATAATTCAGACTTTCTAGAAAAATAGAACTTTTGGTAAGAAGCTCCCACATGAAGATCATAGATCTAGAGCATATTGAATCTAATTCCTCGGATCATACAGGTCTAGACTAGCTCAAAACAATTAATAACTCAAGAAATTCTTCTAAACATTCATGATGCATCATAAGATTAAGAAAAACTACTTATAACTTTATTTAAACTTTAAACCATTGTTCTTCACTAATAATTCAGCTTGAAACCAAATCAACGAATTGAAACATCTTAGATTTACTACAAGCTTCACCTCTTAGCCCTAGCTAAGAGGTTTAGCCGTTCATGATCCAAGGAAACATGAAACAAACTAAACAAAACATAAAACTAAAAGAACAAACTAGGAGGATTTGTAGAACTCTGAATCCGACTTCCACCGTCTCCCACCGTGCTCAATCACTTCTAGGATCCGTAGGAAGGAGCCTTAGGTCCCCTTTTATAGAATAATGCAGAAGGTTCTGGATTGCGCAAGAAATCCAGGACTGCGCAGAGAAAATCAGAGCTTGTGGGACACGCCCTATTATGCAGACGACCGGTCGCACGACTGGTCTGAGCTCCTGGACGACCGGTTGTACGACCGATCTAAAAAATGCAAAAACTATCCAGAGACTTTTTCATAAATTCGACTCAGATTTTTAATTCAAGGACTGGTCGCCCGACCAGTCTGAGTAATGGACGACTGGTCATACGACAGGTCCTGATAGATCCAATGAGATTTGCGAAGGGCCCCCTTCTGTTGAGTGTTCGGACCGGTCGGACGACCGGTCCTGGGCTATGGACGACCGGTCGGACAACCGGTCTTGGTTGCTTTTTCTGCCCTCTTTTCTTTCTCCTTTTGCTTTCCTCCTCCATCCTTTGACGCTTGGTCTTGTGATCTTCAATACCCATAAATAACGTCTTTAAGCCTTTTATTGATGAATCTTCACTCTCATTCCTATAACCACAAAACCATGCATTAGTTGGGTCTTTAATCATGTCTTTCAAGCATAGTTAGTGATAAAATGGGGTTAAAATATGCACATTTAAGAGCTCAACACACCCCCCAACAGCATTTTGCTAGTCCTGAGCAAAACATGTGTGAAACCAATTTCATTCTTCAGAACCCAACTCTCCTTCAAAAACCATGTTTCTATATACTTAATGATATGCGAGTGTAAGAATCAGGAAAACTTAGTGATAAAAGTTAATACCTTTACCTTCTCATAACATAACAAGTACTTATATGAAATTCCCACTAATTGATTGATAAATAGAAGAATCCAAACAATTTAACCTAGTGTGCTCGGTGAATGTTCATCTCATGGATTTTCGGGGTTACCTTCCTTGTGAATTACTTAACGTATGGATTCAAGGTGTATAGATCAACAACAAGCCTATGACAGGATTTTGCCTTACCATCCTTCCGATGGCTTTTACACTACATCCCATTTTCGGCTTTGGTTATGGGTAGACCATCCCCCGGTTGGTAATAGGTAGCCCTTTTCGAAATTTTCCACCATATTCTCCATCATTTTCATATTTTCATCCTTCATTTCCGTTTCTTTTTCCTTAGATAGGATTTTTAGAAATCCATATGTTTCATTATTTTCCCATGGACAAGGATAGACAAAGTACCCCGGCTTAGTTTATCAACACCTCAAATCCAAATTTAACCAATCCACAATTCTACATAATCCTTTCAAAGCGTGAGAATCGTGTAATGTGAACTAGGTGTAAAAGTGTTTAGAAATTCTATCAGTCATAAAAATAGGGGAATTCACATATAAAACTAGTATCTTAGAGATTGCTCAAGATATTCAACTTCACTCACTTTACTTTTCCTTTTTCTTATACTCACACCATCCCAAATGCATAGAAACAAAGTTTTCCAACGGAGTTTTAAATTTTTTAAAATTGAACAAGTTCCTACATAATTGCTCGAGTTGTTACAAAACACTGGATTCACCCTAGTGATCCAACACCCCCCAACCAAATCTTGCATTGTCCTCAATGTAAAAGATATGCAATGAGCAAAATATGAGAGCAATTCGAAAATATAGGGAGTGAGGAATGAAAGTACCTGAGAGAATGAAAAGTGGAATTCTACCTCATTCTAACAAGCCTATGAAAGAGCAAAAAAAAGCAACAAAATCCTAATCCTAACTACTCTATACCTCCATCAGACTAGGAGATCAACCATCTTGATATACTGGATCAGTCAGAGGTATGGACATACCTTCTGAAGGAAACTTCTCAAAGAACGGTTTTAATCGCCGACCATTCGCCTTAAAGGTGTTGTCATTCCTTGGATTCAACAACTCGACGGTCCCATATGGGTAGACAAATTTTACAATGTAGGGACCGGTCCATCGAGATCTCAATTTCCCCGAAAATAAGTGTAAGCGAGAATTATACATAAGGACTTTTTAATTAATCGTGAATGTCTTACGAAGAATGTTCTTATCATGGAACACCTTCGTCTTGTCCTTGTAAATTCTCGCATTTTCATTTGCTTCGTTCCGGAGTTTCACAAGTTCATTCAATTGAAGTTTGCGCAACGAGCTAGCTTTGTTAGAATCAAAATTCATCTTCTTTATTGCCCAATAAGCCCTATATTCCAATTCCACGGGCAAGTGATAAGCTTTCCCATAGACAAGTCCATAGGGAGACATTCCAATGGGGGTCTTGAAAGCGATACGGTAAGCCCAGAGTGCATCGGTAAGTCAAAGCGACCAATCCTTGCTATCGGGGTTCACCGTTTTCTCTAAAATATGTTTAATCTCCCTATTGGATATCTCAGCTTGTCCACTCGTTTGTGGGTGATAGGGAGTGCTCACTTGTGATTTACACCATATTTCTTCATTAAGGCTTCAAATGGGTGATTACAAAAGTGAGACGCTCTATCACTTATGATGACTCGAGGTGTTCTAAACTGGGAAAGAATATTCTCTTTTAAGAAACGAATGACTGTTTTATGGTCATTATTCCGGCATGGAATCACCTCGACCCATTTGGACACATAGTCGACGGCAAGCAAGATATATAAGTTTTCAAAAGAAGATGGGAATGGACACATGAAATCGATGCCCCAACAATAAAAAATTTCGATCAGTAAGATAGGATTGAGTGAGATTATATTTCTATGGGAGATTCCTCCCAATTTCTGATAAGACTCATATGTTTTACAAAACTCATGGGTGTCCTTGAACATGGTGGGCCAATAAAACCCACATTGCAGAATTTTGGCTGTGGTCTTCTTCGCCGAAAAATGGCCATCACACTCCTGAGAATGACAAAAGGAGATGATACTGTGTTGCTCATCATCCGGCACACATTTCCTTATAATTTGATCGGGACAATACTTGAATAAGGATCGTCCCATAGGAATTTCCTCACCTCGTTAAAGAACTTATCTTTATCTTGTTTTTTCCAATGTGTTGGAGTTATACCTGTAGCAAGATAATTAGCAATGTCTGCATACCAAGGCAATTGGGAGACTTTAAAAAGTTGTTCATCAGGGAACATGTCATTGATCGCAGTCGTCTCAGGGGAATCAGTGAGAACAAGTCGAGAGATATGGTCAGCCACTACGATGTCTACTCCTTTCTTATCACGTATTTCTGTGTCAAATTCTTGAAGTAGAAGGATCCATCGTAACAAACGTGGCTTAGCATCCTTCTTAGAGAGAAGGTACTTAAGCATGGCATGGTCCGTGAATATGATGATCTTGGATCCAATCAAGTAGGACCTAAACTTATCCAAGGCAAAAACTACGGTGAAAAGTTCTTTTTCTGTAGTAGTGTAGTTTGCTTGGGCTGAGTTTAAGGTTCTACTTGCATAGTAGATAACACATGGCTTCTTCTCTTTTCTTTGGCCTAGCACAGCCTTAATAGCATAGTCGCTCGCATCACACATAATTTCAAAAGGAAGGCTCCAATTAGGTGGTTGCATTATGGGAGCAACATACCTTTGATTTTGGTAAAGGTATTTTGACAATCTTCATTCCACTCGAATGAGTTCTCCTTTTAAAGTAGGTTACATAAAGGACGAGAGAGTGAACTGAAGTCCTTTATGAACCGTCTATAAAATTCGGCGTGTCCCAAAAAGGACCGCACATCTCGTATGCTCTTAGGTGGTGGAAGGTTAGATATAAGATCGATTTTCACTTTGTCCACCTCGATTCCGTTTTGTGAGACGATGTGACCAAGTACAATTCCCTTTTGAACCATGAAGTGACATTTCTCCCAATTCAACACAAGGTTCTTCTCTTCACATCTTCTCAATACAGATTTCAAGTGCATAAGGCACTCATCAAAGCTACAACCAAATACAAAGAAATCATCCATGACGACTTCGAGAATTGTCCCCACTATGTCAGAAAAAATACTCAGCATACAACGCTGAAAAGTGGGAGGGGCATTACATAGTCCAAATGACATCCTTCGATAGGCGAAAGCACCAAATGGACATGTGAATGTTGTTTTCTCTTGGTCCTCTAGGGCGATCTCTATTTGGTTGTACCCTGAATAGCCATCAAGGAAGCAAAAATGGGAATGACCTGCCAACCTTTCTAAAATTTGATCAACAAACGGTAGGGGCAAGTGGTATTTCCTCGTAACTATGTTTAGCTTCCTATAGTCAATGCACATTCTCCAACCGGTAGTGACTCTGGTTGGTACGAGTTCATTATTGGCATTGGCTACGATGGTTATTCCGGATTTCTTAGGCACCACATGAGTTGGGCTCACCCATTGACTATCGGATATTGGGTAAATCATACCCACATCCAATAGTTTCACCACTTCGGCCTTAACCACATCCTTCATGTTTGGATTGTGTTGTCTTTGTGGTTGCCTAGATGTCTTCGAATTCTCCTCAAGGTGTATGCGATGAGTACAAATCAGTAGGTCTATGCCTTTGAGATACGCAATCAACCATCCAATGGCACTCTTATGCTCTATTAGAGTGGCTATTAGCCTACTCTCTTGTGTCCTCATCCAAGTGGGAAGATATCACCACTGGATATGTCTCATCTCGACCTAAATATACATATTTCAACTCACTTGGTAATGGTTTTAGGTCGAGTGTTGGTGCCTTGATATTAGATGGGAGGGGCTTGTTCTCATTTAAGGGTATCAGTTCAAATAGTGCCCTCCATCTTTTGTTATCAAGTACCGGCATCACATCTAACATGGCATCCATCTCTCGTATTGTGTAATCATTTGTCTCATGAGAGTGGGCCACACATGCTTCCAAAGGGTCAGAATATAATGTCAGGGGGAATGTATCCTCCACGAATAATTCAATCAAATTTATCTCGTAGATCTCATCATCAACTTCCCGTGGTTGTTTACATAAATCAAATATATTCAGCTTAAGCGTCATATTTCCAAAGGACATTTGTACAAGCTCGTTTCTACAATTGATAATCACATTTGAAGTAGCTAGAAAAGGGCGGCCAAGTATGACGGGAATTTGAGCACTGGTGCCTATCACGGGATGTGTATCCAAGACAATAAAGTCTACTAGGTAGTAGAATTTATCCACTTGGACTAAGACATCCTCAATCACTCCTCTCGGTATACAAATGGATCTATCAGCAAGTTGGAGTGTGGTTTTGGTGGGTTTCAATTCACCTAGCCCAAGTTGTTCATAAACCGAGTATGAAATAAGGTCAACACTTGCCCCTAAGTCAAGTAAGGCTTGTTTAATCCGGTAGTCTCCTATGATGAATGAGATGGTTGGACTACCCGGATCCTTGTATTTTTTGGGCACCTATTCTTTAATAATAGTACTCAAATTCTCAGTCAAAAGTACTTTGTTGTGAACATTGTGTTTCCTTTTGACTATACACAACTCCTTTAGAAATTTGGCATAGGATGGTATTTTCTTTATGACATCCAACAACAGAATGTTGATCTTCACTTGCTTAAAAACCTCTAAGATTTTCAGGTTTTTGTCTAAAGGTTTGAGTGAAATAAACCTTTGGGGAAACGGGGCAATCAACTTGTATTGCCTTTCCGGTTCTTTCTCTTGTGGAGTTTTGTTCGGGCTATCATCCTCTTTGAAATTTTCTGGATCATTAGGCTTTGGGGCCTTCACCGGATTAGATTTATTGATTATTTTTTCACTGCTCAAAGTGGCGATAGCTTGAACATGCTCCGTATGTTGGGAGGATGAGCTTGCGCCTTGTATCTCAAATTGGGTCCATGGGTTGGGAAGAGGTTGGGCAGGAAGTGTGCCTTTCTCCCTAACACTGAGGTGAGATTCAACTCTAGCCATTGAGGTTTTCAAGTCATTGATGGCTTGAGTTGAATTTTGATTAAATTTCAATTGCTCTTGCATGAACCCATCTATTTTCAGAGAATTAGTCTTGTTATATTCAGCTTGAACCGATACGAATGCACCCAACATCTCCTCTAATGTAGCTTTTGGTGTAATAACTAAGGATGGACCGAGTAAAGGTTGAGCTTGAGGGGTATTGTTTGCATTCGCAGTGGGTCCATTTCTCCAACTGAAGTTGGGATGGTTCTTCCAACTAGAATTATACGTGTTTAAGTTTGGAGCACTAAATTGCCGTTGATAACTATTTATGGCATTTGATTGTTCTTGTAAGATATCTTGGACTGCTGAAATTGTGGGACAATCTTGTGTTGCATGTTGATTCCCAGCACAAATTCCACAAACAGTTTCAATGTCTTTTGAGTTGATCATCTCTCCTTTCTTTAATTCCATGGCCTTGACTTTTCTTGTGAGGCTAGCCACACGTGCGCTTATGTTATCCTCTTCTGAGAGGACATAAATTCCTCCTTTTTCCTTTTGTTGGCTAGTCTTAGAATTTGTTGGTCTAGATGTATCCCAAGATTGTGCATTCTTGGCCAATTCATCAAGATAATCCCATGCTTCTTCGGCTTCCTTATTCATGAATTTCCCCTTACACATCATCTCTACAAATTGGTGCATGGGTGAAGTCGGTCCTTCATAGAAAAAACTTATAACCCGCTAAATTTCGTAGCCATGATGTGGGCATGCATTTAATAAGTCCTTAAACCTCTCCCAACATTGGAAGAAGGTCTCATCTTCCTTTTGGGCAAAATTCATGATAAGGCGCCTCAACATGTTTGTTTTCTAAGTAGGGAATAACTTTTTAATGAATTCCCTAGACATCTCAGTCATAAGGCGCCTCAGTCCATGTGCCAATTGATCTTGGCCTTCATGCATGAAGCCAACCTTTAGCTTTATCTTTAAGGGTAAAAGGAAATAATTTAAGTCTCACCACATCATCAGTTACGTTTGCAAAGTGCATGGTGGCTATCACCTCATCAAATTCCTTAAGGTATTGATAGGCACTTTCACTATCTAAATCACGAAATCTCGGGAGGAGTTGGATTACTCCCGGTTTCAAATCTACGTTCCCTGCATTTTGTGGAAAAACTATTCATGAGGGAGTGCTCGCTCTTGTTGGTTGCAAGTAATCACGTAATGTTCTGGGTCGGGGAACATTCTCAACCACATTCTCTCCCGTTTTGGTTTGGTTTTGGCCCAGATTTTGATTGGCCATAGGGTTGGGTTGATTTGCAGCCATACTTTCAGACAAAATTGGGGAATTTAAATGTCTCTTAGCACGTGACTCTCTATCAATCCCTTCAACTATTCCCCCTTCACTAATGAGTCGGTTATTAGAATCCCGAGCCCAATATGGAATGCAAATCCGAAAGGAATGAAATAAGAAAAAGAATTCTTCCTTCCTTCCTTTACTTCTCTCAAAGATCGAAGCACAAGGTTTCTTACAATGGCTGAGCTAGAAGCAAGGATAGAGACCGATTTCTCCTGGTCAATAGGGGTTCAGAGAACTCCCCACTCACTCTTTGAATCTTTTGAGAAAAGTGCAGAAAAAGAAGAAAGAGGAATAGAGTTGAGAAAAGAAATCTCTGAGCAGAAGGTGATCCAAGACGACAATGCCGACCAATAAGAATCAAGGCGGCACAAGGCCAACCTATCAGAGATCCAAAAAGGAGTCTCCACCCACTCTCGAAGAGATGAATATGATGGGAATGAATAGGGGGAGAAGAAGAGTAAGGTTAGAAAGATAAAACCTGATTTGAGAACTTAAGATCCCTAACGTCTTCTTTAACTTCCTAAAATCCCTGTAAAAGAGAAAAATCAAAATAAAACAAACTAAGTTAGTACTATTCCTAAAAATTTTAATAGAAACTATCTTCAAAAATTCTGTAAAAACTGTCAATGTCCCCGGCAACGGGGCCAAAAAACTTGTTCGCTTCCCCAAGTGTAGGGTTGTGATGTAGTAATAATCTCGATAAGACTGAGGTTGATCCACAGGGACTTGTGTACGAATTCACAAAACACTTCTAATGGTTTCCACTAAAGAGCTTAACTAAATATATTTTAGTAGATTGATGTAGATAGATGCTATTGAACTAAACTAAAGGTAATCAATTAATAAAAAGGCACTAGGGGTTCAAGGATCCACTTGTAGCAATCCTTGATGCTCAATTCGATGTGATTTCTCAATTTCTCAACTAGAATCGAAATTAAGTTCTATCTAGTCAGATGATAGAGCAATTAAAACAAACAATCTGTCATATGCATGATTCATGTACATGATTCTCTCAATGCAAGCTAGGACATAAGCACACTCAATTGCATAGGTCAGTCCTGATTCCAATAGGTTAAGATCACAATCATAACCATTATTAAATCCTGTCACAAGATAAAACTAGATCATGATTTGAACTTGATTCAAATCACATACACAGTCTCACATAATTCAGACTTTCCAGAAAAATAGAACTTTTGGTAAGAAGCTCCAACATGAAGATCATAGATCTAGAGCGTATTGAATCCAATTCCTCGGATCATACAGGTCTAGACTAGCTCAAAACAATTAATAACTCAAGCAATTCTTTTAAACATCCATGATGCATCATAAGATTAAGAACAACTACTTATAACTTTATTTAAACTTTAAACCATTGTTCTTCACTAATAATTCAGCTTGAAACCAAATCAACGAATTGAAACATCTTAGATTCACTACAAGCTTCACCTCTTAGCCCTAGCTAAGAGGTTTAGCCGTTCATGATCCTAGGAAACATGAAACAAGCTAAACAAAACAAAAAAACTAAAAGAACAAACTAGGAGGAGTTGTAGAACTCCGAATCCGACTTCCACCGTCTCCCACCGTGCTCAATCACTTCTAGGATCCGTAGGAAGGAGCCCTAGGTCCCCTTTTATAGAATAACACAGAAGGTTTCGGATTGCGCAAAAAATCTCGGACTGCGTAGAGAAAATTGGAGCTTGTGGGACACGCTTTGTTACGTAGACGACCGGTCGCACGACCAGTCTGAGCTCCCGGACGACCGGTCTAAAAAACGCAATAACTGTCCAGAGACTTTTTCATAAATTTGACTCAAATTTTAATTCAAGGACCGGTCGCCCGACCGGTCTGAGTAGTGGACGACCGGTAGTACGACCGGTCCTGATAGGTCCAGTGAGATTTGCAAAGGGCCCCCTTTTGTTGAGTGTTCGGACTGGTCAAACGACTGGTCCTAGGCTATGGACGACCGGTCTTGGCTGCTTTTTCCTGCCCTCTTTTCTTTCTCCTTTTGCTTTCTTCCTCCATCCTTTGACGCTTGGTCTTGTGATCTTCAATGCCCATAAATAGCATCTTTAAGCCTTCTATTGATGAATCTTCACTCCCATTCCTATAACCACAAAACCATGCATTAGTTGGGTCTTTAATCATGTCTTTCAAGCATAGTTAGTGATAAAACGGGGTTAGAATATGTACATTTAAGAGCTCAACAAGGTTTTTAAGCAAGTGAACATCAACATTGCGTTGTTGGATGCTATAAAAAAATACCATCATATGCCAAATTTTCGAAGGAATTGTGTACAATCAAAAGGAAACACAATGTTCGTAACAAAGTACTTTTGATTGTGAATTTGAGCGCTATTATCAAACAAGAGGTGCCCCAAAAATACAAGGATCTGGGTAGTCCAACCATCTCATGCATCATAGGTGACTACTGGAACAAACAAGCCTTACTCGATTTAAGGGCAAGTGTAAACCTCATCCCATACTCGGTCTATGAACAACTTGGGTTAGGTGAATTGAAACCCACCAAAACCACACTCCAACTTGCTGATAGATCTATTCATATACCAAGGGGGATGATTGAGGATGTCTTGGTCCAAGTTGATAAATTATACTATCCAGTGGATTTTATTGTCTTGGATACACATCCGTGATAGGTACCGGTGCTCAAATTCCTGTCATACTAGGCCACCCTTTTCTAGATACTTCAAATGCAATTATCAATTGTAGAAACGGGCTTGTACAAATGTCCTTGGAAAATATGACACTCGAGCTGAATATTTTTTATTTATGCAAACAACCATGGGAAGTTGATGACGAGGTTCACGAAATAAATCTAATTGAATCATTCGTGGAAGATACATCCCCCTTGACATTCTATTCTGATCCCTTGGAGGCATGTTTGGTCCACTCTCATGAGATGGATGATGATACGATACGAGAGATGGATGCCATTTTAGATGTTATGCCAGTACTTGATAATAAAAGATGGAAGGCACTATTTGAACCTTTACCCTTAAGCGAGAACAAGCCTCTTCCATCTAATATCAAGGCACCGAAGATCGACCTAAAACCATAACCAAATGATTTGAAATATGTATATTTAGGTCGAGATGAGACATATCCGGTGGTAATTTCTTTCCACTTGGATGAGGAACAAGAGAGTAGGTTAATAGCCACTCTAATAGAGCATAAGAGCGTCATCGGATGGTCAATTGTGGATCTCAAAGGCATAGACCTACTGATTTGTACTCATCGCATACATCTTGAGGAAAATTCCAAGATATCTAGGCAACCACAAAGACGCCTCAATCCAAACATTAAGGAGGTGATTAAGGCCGAGGTGATGAAACTATTGGATGTGGGTATCATCTAGGGTGAGCCCAACTCAAGTGGTGCCTAAGAAATCTTGAATAACCATCGTAGCCAATGCCAATAATGAACTCGTACCAACCAGAGTCACTACCGGTTGGAGAATGTTCATTGACTATAGGAAGCTAAACACAGTCATAAGGAAAGACCACTTCCCCTTACCATTTGTTGATCAAATTTTAGAAAGGTTGACGGGTCATTCTCATTTTTGCTTCCTTGATGGGTAGTCAGGGTATAACCAAATAGAGATCACCCTAGAGGACCATGAGAAGGCAACATTCACTTGTCTATTCGGCACTTTTGCCTATTGAAGGATGTTGTTTGGACTATGCAATGCCCCTGCCACTTTCAACGTTGTATGTTGAGTATTTTTTCTGATATGGTGGGGATGATTCTCGAAGTCTTCATGGACGATTTCTCAGTATTTGGTTGTAACTTTCATGAGTGCCTTAGGCACTTAAAAACTATTTTGAAAAGATATGAAGAAAAGAACCTCGTGTTGAATTGAGAGAAATGTCACTTCATGGTTCAAAAGGGAATATTCATCGGTCACATCATCTCACAAAATGAAATTGAGGTGAACAAAGCAAAAATTGATCTTATCTCTGACCTTCCACCACCCAAGAGCGTACGAGATGTGAGATCCTTTTTGGGACATGCCAGATTCTATAGACGGTTTATAAAGGACTTTAGTTCACTTTCTCGTCCTTTATGTAACCTCCTTCAAAAGGAAAACTCATTCAAGTGGAATGAAGATTGTCAAAATGCCTTTGACAAGCTTAACAGTATGTTGACATGTGCTCCCATAATGCAACCACCTGATTGGAGCCTTCCTTTTGAAATTATGTGTGATGCGAGCGACTATGCTATTGGGGCTGTGTTAGGCCAGAGAAAAGAAAAAAACTATACTACTATAGAAAAAGAACTTTTAGCCGTAGTTTTTGCTTTAGACAAGTTTAGGTCCTACTTGATTGGATCCAAGATTATCATGTTCACTGACGATGCCGCGCTTAAGTACCTTTTCTCTAAGAATGATGCTAAGCCAAGTTTGTTAAGATGGATCTTCCTACTCTAAGAATTTGACATAGAAATACGTGATAAGGAGTAGAAAACGTAGTGGCTGACCATCTCTCTAGACTTGTTCTCAACGATTCTCCTGAGACAACTGTGATCAATGACATGATCCCTGATGAACAACTTTTTAAAGTCTCCCAATTGCCATCGTATGCAGACATTACTAACAATCTTGCTACAAGTACAATTCCAAGACATTGGAACAAGTAAGATAAGGATAAGTTTTTCAACGAGGTGAGAAAATTCTTGTGGAACGACCTGTTCTTATTTAAGTATTGTCCCGATCAAATTATAAGGAGATGTGTGCCGGATGATGAGCAACACAGTATCATCTCCTTTTGTCATTCTCAGGCGTGGGGTGGCCACTTTTCAGCTAAGAAGACCAAAGCCAAAATTCTACAATGTGGGTTTTATTGGCCCACCATGTTCAAAGATACCCATGAGTTTTGTAAAACGTGTGAGCCTTGTCAGAAATTGGGAGAAATATCCTGTAGAAATATGATGCCACTCAATTCCATCCTACAATCGAAATTTTTTATTGTTGGGGCATCGATTTCATGGGTCATTCCCATCTTCTTTTGGAAATTTATATATTTTGCTTGCCGTCGATTATGTTTTCAAATGGGTCAAGACGATTCCATGTCGAAACAATGACCATAAAACAGTCATTCGTTTCTTAAAAGAAAATATCATTTCCTGGTTTGAACACCTCGAGTCATTATAAGCGATGGAGGATCTCATTTTTGTAACCGCCCATTTGAAGCTTTAATGAAGAAATATGGAATAAATCACACGGTGAGCACTCCCTATCACCCACAAACAAGTGGACAAGCTGTGATATCCAACAGGAAAATTAAACATATTTTGGAGAAAATAGTAAACCCCGATCATAAAGATTGGTCGCTTCGACTTACCAATGTACTCTGGGCTTACCGTACTGCTTTCAAGACCCCCATTGGAATGTCTCCCTATAGACTTGTTTATGGGAAAGCTTGTCATTTGCCTGTGGAGTTGGAACATAAGGCATATTAGGCAATAAAAAAGATGAATTTTGATTCTGACAAAGCAAGCTCGTTGCGCAAACTTCAATTGAATGAACTTGTGGAACCCCGGAACGAGGCATATGAAAATGTGAGAATTTATAAGGAATAAGTGCTACGACCCGAAGATTGCACACCCAAGTGCGGGTAGCGAAGTAGTAAAATATTCAGTAAGACTGAGGTCGATCCACAGGGATTGGGGTTAAGAACACTTGGAGGAATTAGTTTTGGTGAGTGAGATGAAATCTGGTTTAATCCACAAGAGTGGAGCAAGTTGTGTGCAGGTGAAAGACAAAAATAGAAAAGTGGCTAAAGCATCAGGGATCCACCTTTGATTTATTCACAAGATTTGATTTATTGGTCCAACTATAACTCAACTGGAATTGAATAAAGATTCATTCCAATCGGAAGATGAAATAGTTAAACCATTTGCATATTTCATAAAAGATGGTGATCTGAACCGATTGATTTGACCATGAAGCACTCATTAGTTGATCGCAGGGAATTCCAAGCATCCACTGTGCCCAGAGTCGACAATGGTTCAAAGAATCGTACAGATCAACAACTTTGCCAACAAGTCAACCGATAAGATCACAATTCATACAATCAAATGCATATGATTGACCGATCCAACCGTTAAGATCTCGTCTATCGATCGCAGGGAATCCAAAGCATCCAATGTGCCCGGAGTCTGCAATGGATCAAGGGATTTTACAAATCGATGACTTTACCTGCACTAACTCGATGACCGTAGGGAATCCAAAGCATCCAACGTGCCCGGAGTCAACGATGGATCAAGGGACTTTATCGATCATGAACTAGCTAATTG
Source organism: Liriodendron chinense (assembly GCA_003013855.2). Lineage (NCBI taxonomy): Eukaryota > Viridiplantae > Streptophyta > Magnoliopsida > Magnoliales > Magnoliaceae > Liriodendron > Liriodendron chinense. The sequence goes on from ML058350.1 coordinate 1,763,392, forward strand.
GTGTGCAAGGGATCCCAAGCATCCAACATGCCCGGAGTCGACGATGGATCAAGGGGCTTGCACAACAATAGCGTCTGCCAAGGTGGATAACCGAACCAATCAACCAAAGAGAACTCCAACATTTACACCACACAATGTTGAACCAAAAGAACCAAAGCTTGCAAATTTCTTCAAAGGCTTCACCCTTAGCCTTAGCTAGAGGTTTAGCCAACCATACTACAATGGAAGACTAAAACTCACTAAGAAAGAAAATTCTACACTACTCTACACTATAAATGAAAGAAAGAAAGAAAACTAAAGAAGAGAAGAGAGGAGTTGTAGAGAATGGGATGATTGAAATGAGGAGGAGAGGCCTCCTTTTATAGACTTTTGAGAGGCTCCCAAGCCTAGGTGGCACTCCAAACACAAAGCAGATTTTTATTTAGGTTCAGGAATGGAGTTAGGCTTGGAGTGCCCAAAGAAAACTTTTCTTTTAGGTTCGGGCTTAGAGCTAGGCTTGGATGGACATGTGGCAAGAAAAGTACTCCAAGCCTAGGTGGCACTCCAAACCCAAAGCAGATTTTTTTGGAGGTTTGGGAATGGAGTGAGGCTTGGATGATGAGGTGGCATTCCAAGCCTTACACATGTGTTGGGAAGAGAGAGAGAGAGAGAGAGAGAGAGAGAGAGAGAGAGATTTTCTCTTGTTTGCAAACGTGTGGGGGAGAAGAGCTCCCTTGACCTTGTACGAGCAAGGGTGGAGATGGGGTCTCCATTAGCTGCTTTTGGACGTTGAGATGGAGAGAAGCTCCTCCATCGTTGCTCTGACTATGGTGGATGATGGTTGCTGCAGGATCAATGGTTGATTGGAGGGCCGAGCTCAGCTGTGGAGGCCACTACCTGAACGGATGATGGACTTAACAGCTTCTTCATGGACGTGCAGACGTCCTCATCTGCAGGAAGCTAGAGTGGATGGACTGCTTGGAGTTGTACACATGCTGGACGATGGTTGTGTGGAGTGAATGGTGGCCTGGACGGTCTGATAGGCCCACTTGCTGTTGCTGGAAATGGAGATGGGATCTCCTTGTTGCACCGCCCATCATATGATAAGGGCCACCTGCTGTTCTGATTCAGTTGGAGATGGACAGCTGAGATAATCTCCATGGATAAGTGGGCCGTTCAGATGTTGCTGTTGAAGGTGGGGTCCACTTGATCCATGATCGTTTCGACGTTATAGAGCAGCGATACCAGGCAAATCGACCATCTGCCGTCATGGCGGCGATACATCAATCCGAGTCCCCCTTCACCAGCGAGATTATGGAGGCACCGTTACCTAGAAAATATCGAACGCTTGTTATCACCCCGTACACAGGTATTGGCGACCCCCTTGAACACCTGGAAACATATAGGTCTCTTATGGAGTTGGAGGGACATGGCTCAGAAATCATGTGTAGGGCTTTTTCCCTAACATTGAAGGAAGCAGCCCGTACGTGATTCCGGGGACTAAAACCTCGTTCCATCAACTCCTTTTCACAGTTATCGGAGTTATTCCTTTCTCAATTCATGGGAAGCATTCGCATTAAGAAGCCAGCCTCCCATCTAATGGATCTGAAACAGCAGCATGGGGAGACAATAAAGGAGTTCACAGTACAGTTCACTGCCGAAGCCGTTCAAACTGAGGGTTATACTGAAGAAAAAGGTCTCACAGCCCTCATATCCGGAATAACGAGCGAGAAATTCAGGTCTGCCTTAGATAAGAGCCCTCCAAAAACTATGGCAGAATTCCAAGCCAAAGCTCAGAAATATATTAATGTAGAAGAAGTCGCATTGACACGCCATGGAGTACAGGGTAAGAAACGCAAGCCAGAAGGAACCTCTTCTGCAGATAAAAAATATCGTCGTGATAAACGCGACCGTTCTCCTAAGAAGCCTTATTCTGGTAAATATCATAACTACACTCCTCTCAATCGATCTCATGAAAAGGTTTTAATGGAGATTAAACACAAACCATACGTAAAGTGGCCTGCAAAGATCAAATCTAATCCCGAAAAGAGAGACAAGAGCAAGTTCTGTTACTTCCACAAAGATCACGGGCATAGAACCCAGGACTGCATCTCTCTACGAGATCATATTGAAGCCCTTATTCGAAAGGGCCATCTCCAGGACTATGTCGCTCGTAAAAATCGATCACCAGAAAGGGCGAAAGCCTCACTACGTAAAAAGGAACCGTCTCATCATCATACTGCCCAAGAGGACGCTGAGCCTACTGGAGAAATCCGCACCATCATCGGAGGACCAGCTTGCGGGTGTTGAGCTCATAATTGTGCATATTCTAACCCCAATTCATCACTCATTATGCATGATATACATGTTTAGAGGACCAACTTAATACATGATTTGTGATTATAGGAACAAGATGGAGAGTTCACCATTTGAAGGCTAAATGAGGCTTCTTACAAGTGTTAAAGACCATTAGATGAAGTATGAAGAAGGATCAAAGAAAGACAAGCAAGGAGAGAAGAGAAAAGAAGGAAGAAAGAAAGAAAGAATGAAGAAAGAATAGCCAGACCGGTCAGCTGACCGGTCGGCCACTCAACTACCTGCCAAGAGAAAGCTTAGAATGGGTTTCAATGCAAGCCCGACCGGTCAAGACCGGTCAGCCACAACACAGATTGCAATGGACAGCCAGTCCGACCGGTCATGACCGGTCGGCTGTTGCTGCTGGATTGAGAATTCATAGGCCCGACCGGTCATGACCGGTCGGGCATAGCTGCTGGAATGCTTGCAAGGGAGATCCGACCGGTCATGACCGGTCGGTCATGGCTGCTGAACTAAGAGGAATCACCATCCGACCGGTCCAGACCGGTCGGCTGTGCGTAGAAGCTCTTTCTATTATTGGAACTCCGAAATTTCTGCGCAATTGCGAAAGGTTACGCAATTTCTGGATTCTTCTTGCGTAAAGGACTCCTCCAAGCTATAAAAGGACCTCTTTTCTTCATACTAAAGTAGGGTAGAACGTGGAGATTGCTTAGGAGACGGATTCGATTTCGGATTTCCTGTTTTAGTAGTTTTTCTATGTTTTTAGAGGCTTTTAGTTCAAGGATGTTAGAGATGAACTAAACCCTCTTAGCTAGGGCTAAGAGGGGAAGCTCTTGATTCGTTTTTGATGGATTAATGCAACCTAGGTTTCCTTTTGTGTTTTAATTGATGAATTTTAGTTCAATTTGAGTTTGATTCAAGTACTATGTTGGTTTCTACTTTGATCTCTTGATGACTCCGGGCTCATGTGATTCTTAGTGATTCTAAGCATAGTATCTTAGCTTTTGAGCATTGTCATGCATGTGTAATGCATTGATCTACCATCGACTCCGGGCATGGTAGACGCTTTGATTGCCTTGTATGCAATGGCCTGATTTTCATGTGGGAACTCATGCAACTGAAATTCTTATCTTTTATGTATGATCTATAATATGTGTTTAGTGATTATTTTGATTTAAATAGAGTTCAAACCATGAGTTGTAATCAGGTCTAGTGACAGGACTTGGTGTAGGCTATGGTTATGAATCTCAACTAGATTAGAAAGAGGCTTGGCCTATACAATTGAGTGTGCTCAAGGCCTGAGCGTAGTTATGGGAATCAAATCAGTTATTAAGCACTTGTTCCAGATAATTGTGATTGAACCGCTCTATATTCCAATCGGATAAAGAAGGAATTCGATTCCGATTGAGTTACGAGAGACCTAGTTGTGTTGATGCGTTGAAACGTATCAAGAGTGGATCCTTGGCGCTCTAGTGACTTTTTAGATTGAAATTACCTTACTCATTTACTATTTAAACCCAAATCTCATTTTCCAGCTTTAGTTCTTAATAGAGTTTTAATTACTAGTTGTTTTAGTTAAATTCTGAAGATACCCATACATAAATCTCTGTGGGAACGATACTCGGTCTTTCCGAATTATTACTACTTCGCAACCCTACACTTGGGGAGTGAACAAGTTTTTGGCGCCGCTGCCGGGGATTTCTATGGGATATTTTTAGAATTTTCTGAAATAACTTTTAGTTGAGATTGTGTTAAGATAGATTTAGGATTTGTTTTGCTTTTTAGAGTAGGTTTTCTTCTAATTACTAACTTAGTTTGTTTTGATTTTTGCAGGATTCTAACCTAGGACTAATCCAGGGATTTTTAGGAAGTTGAAGAAGAAGAAGGCATCTTAAGTCACAAATCAGGTTTTATCATTCTAACCTTACTCTTCTTCTCCTCCTACTCATTCCTATCATATTCATCTATTGTAGAGTGGGTGGAGACTCCTTTTGGATCTCTGAAAGGTAGGCCTTGTGCCACCTGGATTCCTTTTGGTCGGCTCTGCCGCCTTGGATCACCTTGTGCTCATAGATTTCTCTTCTCAACCTATTCCTCTTTCTTCTTTTTCTGTACTTTCTCTCAAAAGACTCAAAGAGTGGGTGGGGAGTTCTTTGAACCCCTATTGACCAGGAGAAATCGGTCTCTATCCTTGCTTCTGGCTCAGCCATAGCAAGACACCCTGTGCTTAAGTTTTAGAGAGGAGTAAAGGAAGGAAGGAAGAATTCTTTTTCCTTTTTATTCATTCTTTTTGGTTGCATGCCACATTGGGCTAGGACTTATAGTAACCGACTTGTAAGGGACGGAGTAGTTGTTGAAGGGATTGATAGAGAGCCTCGTGCTAGAAAACTTCAGAATTTTCCTGAAATCACTAGAAATATGGCTGCTAATCAACCTAACCCAGTCCGAAATCAAACTGAAACAGGGGAGAATGTGGTTGAGGATGTTCCCCGACCAAGGACTTTACGTGATTTCTTGCAACCTGCAAGAACGAGCACTCCCTCATGCATAATTTTTCCACAGAATGCAGGGAATGTGGATTTGAAACCGGGAGTGATCAATCTTCTCCCTAAATTCCATGGTTTAGACAGTGAAAGTGCCTATCAACACCTTAGGGAGTTTGATGAGGTAATCACCACCATGCACTTTGCAAACATAACGGAAGATGTGGTGAGACTTAAATTCTTCCCTTTCACCCTTAAAGATAAAGCTAAGGGTTGGCTTTATGCATTGAGGCCAAGATCAATTGGTGCATGGACTGATATGCACAGAGAATTTATTAAAAAATTCTTCCCTACTCACAAAACGAACATGCTTAAGCGCCTTATCATGAACTTTGCCCAAACGGAAGATGAAACCTTTTCCCAATGTTGGGAGAGGTTTAAGGACCTATTAAACACGTGTCCACATCATGGCTATGAAATTTGGCGGGTTATAAGTTTTTTCTATGAAGGACTGACCCCACCCATGCGCCAATTTGTAGAGATGATGTGTAATGGGGAGTTCATGAGTAAGGAAGCTGATGAAGCATGGGATTATTTGGAAGAATTGGCCGAGAGTGCACAGTCTTGGGACACATCTAAACCAACAAGTTCCAAGACTGGCCAACAAAAGGAAAAGGGAGGAATATATGTCTTATCAGAAGAAGATAGTATAAGTGCACGGTTGGCTAGCCTTACAAGAAAGGTCGAAGCCATGGAATTAAGGAAAGGAGAAACAATCAACTCCATTGACGTTGAAACTGTTTGTGGAATTTGTGCTGGAAATCAACATGCTACACAAGATTGTCCCACAATTTCAGCAGTCCAAGGCATCTTACAAGAACAAACGAATGCCATAAACAATTATCAACAGCAATACGGTGCTCCAAACTCAAACACGTTTAATCCTAATTGGAAGAACCATCCCAACTTCAGTTGGAGGAATGGGCCCAATGCAAATGCAAACAACACTCAAAAAGTATCACTAGAAGAGATGTTGGGTGCATTCGTATCGGTCCAGCATGAGTATAACAAGACAAATTCTCTAAAAATAGATGGGTTCATGCAGGAGCAATTGAAATTCAATCAAAATACAACCCAAGCCATCAATGACTTGAAAACCTCAATGGCTAGGGTTGAATCTCACCTCAGTGCTAGGGAGAAAGGCACACTTCCTGCCCAACCTCTTCCTAACCCAAGAACCCAATTTGAGATACATGATGCAAGCTCATCTTCCCAACACATGGAGCATGTTCAAGCTATCACCACTTTGCGAAGTGGGAAAATAATTGATAATTCTAATCCGGTGAAGGCCCCACAGCCTAATGATCCGGAAATTCCGAAAGAGGATGATAACATGAACAATACTCCAAAAGAAAAGGAACCGGAAAGGCAATACAAGCCGGTTGCCCCATTTCCCCAAAGGTTGATTTCACCCAAACCTTTGGATAAAAATCTGGAAATTCTAGAGGTTTTCAAGCAAGTGAAGATCAACATCCCATTGTTGGATGCCATTAAACAGATACCGTCATATGCTAAGTTTTTAAAAGACCTTTGCACGGTTAAAAGAAAAATACAGGTGCAAAAGAAGGCATTTTTGATAGAGAATGTGAGTGCCATTATCAACCACGGGATGCCCAAGAAATACAAAGATCCCGGTTGTCCTACCATATCATGTATGATTGGAGATCACCGGGTGAAACATGCTTTACTTGATTTAGGGGCAAGTGTGAACTTAATTCCCTATTCGGTCTATGAACAATTGGGTTTAGGTGAATTGAAACCCACCAAAACCACATTACAACTTGCTGACCGATCAATTCGTATTCCGAGAGGGGTAATTGAGGACGTCCTTGTCCAAGTTGATAAAGTTTACTACCCGGTGGACTTTATTGTTTTGGACACGCGACCCACGGTTAATATTGGCCCTCAAATTCCTGTCATACTTGGCCGCCCATTCCTAGCTACATCAAACGCCATCATAAATTGTAGGAGTGGGGTCATACAAATGTCTTTTGGCAATATGACGATTGAGTTGAATGCTTTCAATATTGACAACCAACAAGAAGATGAAGATGAGGAGGTCCACCAAATAAACATGATCGATTCTATTGTGGAGAATGAGTCCCTCTCACCTTTTTACTCCGATCCCTTAGACGAAGAAATGATTCACTCCACTGATGAGAACGATGATATGATAAGGGATATGGTCACACTTTTCGAGTCGGTACCGGCATATGACGTTAGCCAAGAGAAGGATGTGGAAACAACAACTTGTAGTGCTGAGAAATCAATTCATATTTCCATACCTTTGTGGATCATGCATACCAAACTCCACCAACCCTGGGATGATCCTTACTTGCAATATCATTGCCCAGGAAAATCTGATTGGAGACATATTTTTTCTGATAAATATGATGGTGTCTCCCCTGATACATGTGATGTGCACACTAAGGAACCCGCTGAAATCCCTTTTTGGGATTTTAAGTGGCTTATCTCGATCACCCACACACATGTACATTGCAAAGCAGGATATTGGATGACTTTACTGCGAAATCTCTTGATCCATCTAATGATTCTGCTTGACTTTATGCTTTTGGATGAGTTGTTGGGATTAACCTCCTAGTCTGACGGAGGATGATTTGTTAGAATGCTTTCCCATTAGGATTTGCTTTGACAGTTCATTTAGTTGTGAAGTAATCCATATCCAAAAGCTAATCTTGCCATGAACTGTATGCTTCAGGTGATATCTCTCTTTCTCACTCTCCTTTATTTTATGTCATTGCTCTCATGTCATACATATTGCATATATCATTACATTGAGGACAATGCAAAGTTTTGGTTGGGGGGTGAGAGATTCCTCTGATGAATCTGCTAGCTTTTGTGACATGTCGAGCAAAGATGTTATGACATGTCGAGCAAAGATGTAGAAATTTTTTGATTTTTCTGAAATTCGAAACTCTGTTGGAAGACTTTGATTCTATACATTCGAGATAGCATGGATATAAGAAGAGGAGAGATGAAGCAAGGGATGTTGCAAGCTTTGAATTTCTCTTAATATAATGATTTTATATGTGAATTCACCTATTTTTATGATTGATAGAAAATTTGAACACCTTTTGCACCTAGTTAACATTACACGATTTTCATGATTTGAAAGGTTTATGTAATTTGTGGATTAGCTAGACTGTGATTTAAAGGTGCTGAGAAACCAAGCCGGGGTATTTTGTCCATCCTTGTCCATGGGAAAATAACAGAAGATATGGATTTCTAAAAAAATCCTATCTAATTTAAAAGAAAAAGGAATGAAAGGATGAAATCGGGAAGGAAAGAAAAATGGTGGAAATTCCGATTAGGGCTACCTACTACCAACCGGGGGATGGTCTACCCGTAACCAAAGCCGAAAATGGGACGTAGTGTGAAAGTCGTCGGAAGGACGGTAAGGCAAATTCCTGTCATAGGCTTGTTGTTGCTCTATACACCTCGAGATCTATAGTTTAGTTGATCTATGAAGAAGATAATCCCAGAAACTCATGAGATGAGCTTGCACTATGCACACTAGGTTGAATTTGTTCAAATTCTTCTATTGATCAGTCAATCAGCGGGAATTTCATATAAACACTTGTTATGTTCTGAGGGTTTAAGGTTTCAACCTCTTTCACTGAATTACTCTGATTTTTACGCTTATGTGTCTTGGAATGTATAGAAGAATAGCTTTCAGAGGAGGGTTGGGTTTTGGAAAATGAAACTAGTTTCACGCATGTTTTGCTCGGGACTAGCAAAATGCTGGTTGGGGGGTGTGTTGAGCTCATAATTGTGCATATTCTAACCCCAATTCATCACTCATTATGCATGATATACATGTTTAGAGGACCAACTTAATACATGATTTGTGATTATAGGAACAAGATGGAGAGTTCACCATTTGAAGGCTAAATGAGGCTTCTTACAAGTGTTAAAGACCATTAGATGAAGTATGAAGAAGGATCAAAGAAAGACAAGCAAGGAGAGAAGAGAAAAGAAGGAAGAAAGAAAGAAAGAATGAAGAAAGAATAGCCAGACCGGTCAGCTGACCGGTCGGCCACTCAACTACCTGCCAAGAGAAAGCTTAGAATGGGTTTCAATGCAAGCCCGACCGGTCAAGACCGGTCGGCCACAACACAGATTGCAATGGACAGCCAGTCCGACCGGTCATGACCGGTCGGCTGTTGCTGCTGGATTGAGAATTCATAGGCCCGACCGGTCATGACCGGTCGGGCATAGCTGCTGGAATGCTTGTAAGGGAGATCCGACCGGTCATGACCGGTCGGTCATGGCTGCTGAACTAAGAGGAATCACCATCCGACCGGTCCAGACCGGTCGGCTGTGCGTAGAAGCTCTTTCTATTATTAGAACTCCGAAATTTCTGCGCAATTGCGAAAGGTTACGTAATTTCTGGATTCTTCTTGCGTAAAGGACTCCTCCAAGCTATAAAAGGACCTCTTTTCTTCATACTAAAGTAGGGTAGAACGTGGAGATTGCTTAGGAGACGGATTCGATTTCGGATTTCCTGTTTTAGTAGTTTTTCTATGTTTTTAGAGGCTTTTAGTTCAAGGATGTTAGAGATGAACTAAACCCTCTTAGCTAGGGCTAAGAGGGGAAGCTCTTGATTCGTTTTTGATGGATTAATGCAACCTAGGTTTCCTTTTGTGTTTTAATTGATGAATTTTAGTTCAATTTGAGTTTGATTCAAGTACTATGTTGGTTTCTACTTTGATCTCTTGATGACTCCGGGCTCATGTGATTCTTAGTGATTCTAAGCATAGTATCTTAGCTTTTGAGCATTGTCATGCATGTGTAATGCATTGATCTACCATCGACTCCGGGCATGGTAGACGCTTTGATTGCCTTGTATGCAATGGCCTGATTTTCATGTGGGAACTCATGCAACTGAAATTCTTATCTTTTATGTATGATCTATAATATGTGTTTAGTGATTGATTTTGATTTAAATAGAGTTCAAACCATGAGTTGTAATCAGGTCTAGTGACAGGACTTGGTGTAGGCTATGGTTATGAATCTCAACTAGATTAGAAAGAGGCTTGGCCTATACAATTGAGTGTGCTCAAGGCCTGAGCGTAGTTATGGGAATCAAATCAGTTATTAAGCACTTGTTCCAGATAATTGTGATTGAACCGCTCTATATTCCAATCGGATAAAGAAGGAATTCGATTCCGATTGAGTTACGAGAGACCTAGTTGTGTTGATGCGTTGAAACGTATCAAGAGTGGATCCTTGGCGCTCTAGTGACTTTTTAGATTGAAATTACCTTACTCATTTACTGTTTAAACCCAAATCTCATTTTCCAGCTTTAGTTCTTAATAGAGTTTTAATTACTAGTTGTTTTAGTTAAATTCTGAAGATACCCATACATAAATCTCTGTGGGAACGATACTCGGTCTTTCCGAATTATTACTACTTCGCAACCCTACACTTGGGGAGTGAACAGCGGGGGCGACTCTCAAGCTTCAAGGAAAGCGTACGCTCGGAAGGCGTCTAAAGAACCCCAGCATATTTATTGGCTGGAACAGGCATCCAGTGCGTCAAAGGCCAGCCATCCTCCAATTTCCTTCTCCCTCGAAGATGCAGCAGGAATTCACTTCCCTCACGAGGACTCCAACGTAGTCACATTAAAGGTATCAAATTATCTGACTCATCGAATTATGGTGGATACAGGTAGCTCAGCCGATATTCTGTATCTGGAGGCTTTCAACAAAATGGCACTTGCCAGAAGCCTACTCAAGCCAGTTTCAACCCCTCTCATCGGCTTCAGAGGTGAGGTGGTAATACCTGAAGGAAGCATTGATCTCCCAGTTACTTTCGGAGAAATTCCAGCGAAGACTACCGTCTTCATAAACTTCCTCGTGGTGGATCGAAAATCAGCATATAACGCTATTTTGGGGCAGCCATCGCTTAATAAGGTTGGGGTAGCCTTACACCCTTCCTATTTGTGTGTCAAGTTCCCTACCCCAAATGGTGTTAGGGTTGTGCGAGGAAATCAAAAGGAGGCTCGGTCTTGTTACGAGATAGCCCTACAAGACCGAAAGAAAGTCCCAGCAGCACCTGTCATGACGATAGCGCAAGATTCACCTAACTCCTCGACTGACAACTCCCTAGACCCGAGAGAGAGTGCCCTTCAATCAGGAACTCCTGGGGAAGATACAGTGGCGGTTCACTTAGCTAAAGATGACTCGTCCAGAGTTATCCACATGGGATCCTCTTTGAAGGGAGCCGTCCGGGATGAACTGATCCACCTCCTCACCGAATATCAAGACGTGTTCGCTTGGTCTCACAAGGATATGTCAGGCATCGATCCCAACATTATCGCACATCGGTTGAATATTGATCCAAAGCATAAACCCGTACACCAGCGTCGACATGCCTTCACTGCAGAAAGGCAAATGACAATCAAGGCTGAAGTCGAAAAGCTGCTTATGGTCAATTTCATAAAAGAAGTTGACTACCCGGAGTGGGTCGCGAATGTAGTTCTCATCCGGAAAGCTAATGGCAAATGGAGAATGTGCATCGACTATTCAGATTTGAACAAAGCATGCCCCAAAGATAGTTTTTCGACGCCGCGGATAGACCAGCTGGTCAATTCAACAGCTGGGCATGCCCTGCTTAGCTTTATGGATGCTTATTCGGGTTACAACCAGATCATGATGCATCCACCTGATAGCCAGCATACGGCCTTCATCACCGACCGGGGATTATATTGCTACCAAGTTATGCCGTTCGGTCTTAAAAATGCAGGGGCCACCTATCAACGTCTCGTCAACAAAATATTCGCTGCTCAAATCGGCAGGAATATGAAAGTTTATGTTGACGACATGCTCGTGAAAAGCATCGTAGAAGATGATCATCTTTCTGATCTTCAAGAAGCCTTCGATCTGATGAGGAAATATCAGATGAAGTTGAATCCAGAAAAGTGTGCATTCGGAGTATCTGCTGGAAAGTTTCTCGGATTCATGGTCGGCCAGCGAGGGATTGAGGCAAATTCCAAAAAAATAAAAGCATTGATAGAGATAAGATCCCCGACCACTCTTAAGGACGTCCAACGTTTGGCTGGTCGCATCGCATCGTTGAACAAGTTTATTTCGCGAGCGTCTGACAAATGCTTACCCTTCTTCAAGCTCCTCCGTGCTACAGCAAAATCTAATTGGGAGTGGACATCACAATGCGAAGAAGTTTTTCAACAATTGAAGCAGTATATGAGCACGCCCCCTGTTTTATCTAAACCTGTAGCGCACGAGCAACTCATCCTTTATTTATCTGTGTCTTCCACGGCCGTTAGCGCCGCTTTAATACGAGAAGACTCCGGGATGCAAAGGCCCGTTTATTATATCAGTCGGGCAATGGTAGATGCTGAAACCCGTTATTCTGATATGGAAAAACTGGCCCTGGCCTTGGTCACGACAGCACGAAAACTGCGACCATATTTTCAAGCCCACGCTATTCTCGTACCAACGAATCATCCGTTACAACAAGTCCTTCAAAAACCTGAGACTTTCGGACGACTAACTAAATGGGCGGTCGAGCTCAGTGAGCACGATATCTCGTACTGCCCCAGGCCCGCTGTCAAGGGCCAGGCTGTGGCTGAATTTATCGCCAAATTCACATACTCCTCTTCCGATGACAATTCCACGACCAGCGACCAGCCTTCCTGGTCCCTCTTCGTAGACGGGTCGTCACGGGCCACCGGTAGCGGAGCAGGCCTAATCCTAGTCGCCCCAGATGGGTCGCATTTCCAATACGCTTTACGTTTTGACACTCGCATCTTAAATAATGAAGCAGAATATGAGGCCTTGATCTTTGGCCTCGAACTAGCAATTGTCCTTTCAATTCAAAATCTGCTAATTCACAGCGACTCCCAGCTCATTGTCAACCAAGTTCTCGGTGAATTCGAGGCCAAAGAAGAAAGGATGGCCTTATACAAATCTCGTGTCCTCATCCTGCTCACAAAACTGAAGACTTATGAAATAATTCATATTCCTCGTGAGAAGAACCAACTCGCAGATTCCCTGGCAAAGCTCGCCTCTGCACCAGAATCTGAGTTATCACATTCAATCCCCATCGAGCATCTTCAGAACCCGAGTATCGACCAAGTAACTCTTGAGCAAGTAATATCGGTACAATCATCTCCATGTTGGATGGACCCCATTATCCTTTATCTCAAAGACGGATACCTTCCAGACAACAAGAAAGTTGTAAGACAAATTCGTCATCGCGCCGCCAGGTATACCTTACAAGACGGAATATTGTTACGCAAAAGTTTTTCCTTGCCTTATTTAAGGTGTCTTCATCCCGAAGAAGCACTTCGTGTTCTAGATGAAATACACCAGGGGGCATGTGGTAACCACCCCAGGGGGCGATCCCTAGCATATAAGGCGATGAGGCAAGGATATTATTGGCCCACTATGAAAGCAGATGCAATTGCATTCTCTAAAAAATGTGACAAGTGCCAACGATATTCTCCTATACCTCACTTACCATCTGAGCGAATGACTCCAGTAGATAGTCCTTGGCCTTTCGCGCAATGGGGGGTCGATATCATCGGGCCCTTGCCTACTGGAAAAGGACAAAACAGATTCGCAATAGTGGGGGTCGATTACTTCACCAAATGGGCTGAAGCAGAACCATTAGCCAAGATTACTGAGAAACAAACTACTAAGTTCGTATGGAGAAATATCATATGCCGTTTCAGACTTCCTCACACTATAATTACCGACAACGGAACGCAGTTCGACAACGCAGCCTTTGATGAATTTTGTGAAAAATGGAAGATACGTAACCTCCGCACCTCTCCATATCATCCCCAGGCAAATGGGCAAGTTAAGGCAGTGAATAAAATCATCAAGCACCACTTAAAGACCAAGCTAGGTGAATGTAAAGGTATGTGGCCGAAACTTTTGCCAGAAGTACTATGGGCATATAGAACTACAGCTCGTACATCAACAGGCGAAACCCCTTTCTCCTTAGCATTTGGTGTCGACGCAATAGTACCAGTGGAAATTCAAGTGCCCTCGTATCGGATCGAGCAGTATGACCCCGCGGGTAATCAGGAAGATCTTCGACTTCATCTCGATCTCTTGGAAGAACAAAGAAATACCTCCCAAGTACGAGCGACCACATATCAACAACGTATTGCTCGCTATCGAAATGCTAAGGTTCGGCCTAGATCCTTCCAGCTCGGAGATTTAGTCCTGAAGCAAAAACTCCAAGTTCCCGCTCGTTCGCTGGATCCAAATTGGGAAGGCCCGTATCGGGTTATCAAGATTGTGCGACCCGAAACTTATTACCTCGAAGACATGCAGGGAAAACCCGTACGTCGCCCTTGGCACGTGGAGCATTTGTTGCAATACTTCCCCTAGATTCGATGTAGTTCACAACGACATTTTATGAATAAAAATTCAAAGATATCTTTTGGTCGCTACTCCATTTACTTGGACCTGAACAGCCCTAAAGAGAATACATACAATCTCTTGGCCAATTGCCTACCTTTGGTAGGGATAAATTCACCTTGGATGGTCGCATTTCCATTTTATGGATAAAAAATAACGCTGAAGGAGAGCATGTATGTACTCTCGACCATTCTTCTACCCTTGGTAAATTCGGAGGCTCAATCGATAGATCAGTCTATCTCTACGAGGGAATGGTCAGTACGACCCCCTGGATTGAGCACAACTTATTTCTCAATCGATAGACCAGTCTATCTCTACGAGGGAATGGTCAGTACGAACCCCCGGATTGAGCACAACTCATTTCTCAATCGATAGACCAGTCTATCTCTACGAGGGAATGGTCAGTACGACCCACCGGATTGAGCACAACTCATTTCTCAATCGATAGACCAGTCTATCTCTACGAGGGAATGGTCAGTATGACCCCCCAGATTGAGCACAACTCATTTCTCAATCGATAGACCAGTCTATCTCTACGAGGGAATGGTCAGTACAACCCCCCGGATTGAGCACAACTCATTTCTCAATCGATAGATCAGTCTATCTCCACGAAGGCAGGGTCACTACGATCCCCCGGGTTAAGCATAACTCAATGAAAAAAGAAGGCATTCATTGCGTGAAGGGAAAAAGAGAAGGTAAACAAAAAGAACGAGAACATTTCCAAGAATATCTTTTCATTAATATGTCAATTGTTTACAAATGACTGCTCGCGAGTACAGGAGAAAGAAAAACAAAAAAGAACATCAATCTCTCGGGGTAGGAGCCGTGCTCTCGACTTCAGGACCCATTTCTGGAGCCCCTCCAGCCTGCGTGGCTTCGGTCACCTCATTCTCAGCAGCAGCTTGCTCCTTTGCAGCTACGATGGTCGCGACTCGTCCGAATTCCCCCATATCAAAAGATGGGGACATTCATTGCACTACTCTCAGCGCAAAGTCGCGACCAGCATCATATGACTCATATCTTTCATCGTCATATAGCTGCGAGTTCCGAAACTCAGAAATTGCCCTGAGGCCCTTCCTCCAAAAGCATTTTTACCAAGGCGACTCTCTCCTCGTCACAATGGATCGAGTCATCCTTGAGATGTGCGAGATTGGCGCGCTCCCTCTCCAAATTTTCACTGACTTCTTTAAGCTGCGACTTGGCCTCCGCGAGCCGCTCCTCCAGCGAGATCTTGTCTTGACGAAAGATCTTCCTCTCTCTCTCCGCTTTCTCCTTCAACCCCGTGAGCTTCACGAAGTTAGAATCCAAAGCCTGATACCTATCGGTCAGGACTTGGACTTTCTCGATGAGGATCTTCTTCTCCTCATCTCTCTTAGAGATCACCGCCTCATGGGACTTGAGGAGCTGATCCCTTCCCTGGACCGCCTTCTCCAAGGCGATCCTCTTTCCTTCTGCCTCATCGATCACGCGACGAGCGGCGACGATATCACGCCTCGTCCACAAGATGAGATCTAAGCCCTGCAAAATGGAAAAGAAAACGTGAGAAAAATACTTGAGAGCCCAAAAATAAGGAAGTTAAACAAAATCTCCGAGGTCTTACCTGAACCATCCTTACCCCCGCCTCAAGGAAGAGGTTCTCAGGGCTTAGCTCTGGAAGAGAGCCAAAAGTTTGGGCGGAAATGTTGTCGAACAAAAATTTACAAATTGGATGGAGGTGGCGAGGAATAGAGAATGTTCCACCTCCAGACGGCTGGGCGACGACCAACCCAGTCGTGCTTGCGACAGGTGGGGCCGCCGACTCGCGAGCAGGTCCCGGCTCGCCAGCAGGGGTCAGCTCGCGAGCAGGAACCAACTCGCGAGGTTCTGTTTGCTCGCGAGCCTCGTCAGCTGGGGGCAGCTGGATCCTGCCCCATCAGGGGAGTTGTCAGTAATGTTAATCACTGGCGGTCCAGGTACGACCACCAGTGAGGGGATGTTGGGCACTACTGGTGCCCCCACCGTGCTCGCGAGAAGAGCAAGTTGGTCGCCACCCTTGCGGACGGATGGTTGAGAAGGCCCGGCAGACTTCTTCTGCCTTTTCGAGTTTGTGCCCTTTAGTCGAGGCAACAAACCCCTCTTTTCTCCAGCCTTTGTCATCGTGACTTCTTCGTCGGATATCAATCCCGCTGCCGCGAGTCACGAGCAGGGCAAGCAGGCTTCAATGTGCCTATCACTAATAGGCACCTTGTATACTTTTACTATCTTATCGTTAATCCCTCCCTTCAAGTTTGGCTTGTTCAGGGCCGGGATACCTGCGAGCACAAGTAGTGGTCAAAATATATATAAACCCTAGAATTTTAATTGGAGAAACAGCACAATGTGGGACTGTGCCTACCTTCACAGAAAAAACGGGTCACTCCTGGACCCCTGGAGGAGGCTGACTCCCAGTTCCCGGAAGCATAGAACCACCGCTTCCTCCAGCCGGGATAGTTCGAGAAGGGCTTCCCCAGCACGAAGTTATCCCGGTGCCAGTAACACAGGTAGTACCAGCCTTCGCTGGAGGGCGCCTTCTTCAAGCGAAACATACGGAGGAACTCCTCAGCTGTGAGCTCCCCGTTGCCGGCTTGAGCCCAGAGGATGAAGGAGCTCAGAACCACCCTCCATCCGTTCACAATAAGTTGCCCGGGCGCAATCTTATAGCATCGAAGAACATCCCGAACGAAAGGATGGAGAGGAAGGCGTACCCCCAGGATGAGCTGGTACTCATAGAAAGCCACACACCCTGGGGGGGGGGGGGGGGAGAGAATCTGGTGTCTCTCCATCTCCAGGCAACCGGAGAATGATAGAGTTAGGGATCAGATACCTCTCCCGTAATTCAACCAGCCGGTCCTCCGATAAAATAGAAGGATATCCGGCTACAGTGTATCTGCCTGCCGGAACCCTCGCATTACTAGAAGCAGAGGATTCCGGTGTAGCATCTCCCAGTGGGACGGTGGTCTTGTCAGAGTCCTCAGCCATAAGAGGGTTAAGAAAAAAAAAGGGGAAAGGAATATACCCAGAAGGAAGAAAGGAAGGAAAAGGAACACCGGAGGAAGGAGTATGAGAGGAAGATGACGGGAAATTTCTTTCGTTCGAAAAACTTCTGTAGAAAACCAGAGATATGGCGGACCCCGTATATTTATAGGCAATCATTCCGCCGCATATGATGATACGTGGCAGCCTTCCGTTCGGTGCGGCAGTCGAGCAGGCACGCCCATTAACTCCTCAGACACGTGGCGAGCGTCTCTTCATTCCCTGTCTGCGGAAAGGCTGCGGAAAGCTGGCGATCATTAATTCCAGCCCAATCATGTACGGTTTCGTCTCGATAAAGACAACGGGCGGTTACGTATGACAGTGAATAAGTCCTTCCCTTAGAATTCTTGACGGTAAGGACTTGGGGGGCATCTGTTATAGCCAAAACAGCGGAGATGTCTGCTGGAGGTTTTCCAGCTGTTCCGATCTCGCGAGCACCTTAATCCGACTATCGAGAAGTATGTTCGCGACTCGCATATTCGGAAGATACTCCGACCTCGCGAACATCTTTATCCGACTATCGAGAACGTATGTTCGCGACTCGCATATTCGGAAGATACTCCGACCTCGCGAGCATCTTTATCCGACTATCGAGAACGTCTGTTCGCAGCTCGCATATTAGGAAAAACGATGCTCGACTACCAAAGCTTCGAGAAGTTGTGTTTTTTCTGCGAGTAGACCTTCTCACAAGTCGTTGAAAGGTGTTACATCTGAATGAGCGAGTATTTGGACTCGCGACCATCTTCCTACATGCGAACAGTTTTTTTTGTGGTGACATCCCTTAGCCCTCAGTACCAGCAGCCCGTATAGGCCGATTTTGGGCTTATCTCCTTCAGTGGTTTCGAGTCTCAAGGGATCGCTATCAAGGAATGAAACTATCGGATGAGTCATTGGATTAGATCTCCCCTCTATCTGAGGATAAGAATCTTATCCCACGAAATCAGCGGGATCTCGATATCTTACGTAACAGATTGGATCATTTCATATCTATATAAGGAGATGACTCCATTAAGAGACAGGTACACAATATTCAATCTCTAGCCTCGGCTACTTGGTTATTCTCCTTCTTGCCTTATCTGACTTAAGCATCGGAGGGCTAACGGCTGGACGACAGCCACCCCTAGTTGCTTTCTGTCTTCTTTCAGGTCCGGCGGAGGAAGTCTCTATTGGAGAGAAGGTGAATGTCCGAAGAATCCTGTTACAAAATCTGACGTTAACAGTTTGGCGCCATCTGTGGGAACGACTTGATCGTTAAAGTCAATCGTTCTTACCACTGATCAAAATCCTTCTACTATGCCTCCTAAGAAGACGGTTCATCCTTCCACTTCAAGGCAGGCACCACCTCCGCCCGATGAGACAGAATCCGTACCTGTCCCTCTACCCACTTCGACGAATATCCCTCAAGAAGCCCCAAATATGCCATCAGCAAACCCAGTATTGGAGGCCTCCGAAAATCAAGACGATGTTCTGCGTTTCCTGGGAAATACTCTTCTAACTCTAAATGCCAGAGTTCAGGCCCTGTCAAATCGGCTTGATCAGCATTTCCCCGAACCGCAGAGACAACCCTCCGAGGGGTTACTACCGCAACCCATTCCGGTGGCTTCCAAACATTCTATGGACGAACCACGGGTTCAACCAAATCATCCTCCGTCAAACCGAACACCACTCGGCAACCACCCCCCTGTGCTGCCTCCACATTCCATACATTCTAGTGCATCTCGCCAACCTCAACCTCAGGACTCCACCGTCGAAACATCAGGCTATACCTTACCATGGGAAGGAGATCTCAAAAGAATCCTGTTACAAAATCTGACGTTAACAGTGAAAGTCCTGAGGCACCTTGGCTGCCAACGTATGGTGTTGGTGTGGCTTGAAGATGGATGCTGGATGGTGCTATGAGGGCTAGAATCGTTCAGCCTCTGCTGTACGTGGGGATGCTCTTAACCGTTGATGAAGATGGTGACATCCACCATTGATTCTACACGTCCAAGAGTGTGGAGATGTCCATACATGGTGGAAATTGGAATTTGGATTGTAGACCAGCCATGCTGGCACGTGTTGATGGAAGATGATGGGGTGAACCAGCTATTGGACTTTGGATGGGCGGTGGATGACTAATTTGCACGAGCATGTGTGGCCTGGACAGCTGAGATGGTTAGGGAGTCCACAACGCTGGACACTGTGATGGACGGTGGAGAAAAGTGGGGTCCACAGTGCTAGACAGACGTCCACTGCTGGATGGTTACACATGCTGCACATGTGCTGGACTGTTGGATCTGGTGAAAATGGATGAAGGTTGGACGGTGGATTTGGGATGCCCATGGCTGGATGGTGTGATGATGACTTCCATCTGCTGCACTGGATGTGGATGGTTCAGATGGAAGATGGGGCCATGTTGATGAAGTAGATTGGTGGGGTCCACTTGTTGACCGTTGAGCGGTGGCAGTGGTGCCTGATGATGACGTCCACTTATCTGGACGGTAGAGATGCAGCTGGAGGTATTTGGTGCTTGCTGCACATTTGAGATGGAGATGGCTCCACAGTGCCGGACCATCAGGACCATTGATCTGATGCTCATGAAAGTGTGGCCCGCATTAATGCACAGTTGGTCCAATCTTTGATCTTTACAGCCCGATTTCTTGCAGGACTGCTTCACACTTGATCTTGATCACTTTGAGGCTCTAAGACGTCCTAATTGGCTCAGATCTTGTCCAACTTCTCCTGATCACCTGAACATTGAAAAATCACCTAATGAGGGATAATTAACCGGAAAAACAATGATAATGTCCTTAACAACCAAGGTTAGTTATACAATATTAGGCACTTATCAACAAGACGAAGGTGTTCCATGATAAGAACATCCTTCATAAGACCTTCACGATTAATCAAAAGATCCTTATGTATAATTCTCGGCTACATTTATTTCGAAGAAATTGAAGTCTTGATGGACAGGTCCTTTCATTATGAAAACTGTTTATCCATATGGGACTGTCGAGTTGTTGAATCCAAGGAACGGTAATATCTTTAAAGCAAATGGTCGGCGATTAAAACCGTTCTTTCAGAATTTTCCTTCAGATGCTATGTCCATACCTCTGACTGATCCTGTGTATCAGGTTATTTGATCTCCTAGTCTGATGAAGGTATAGAGTAGTTAGGATTAGGATTTTGTTGCTTTTGGTTTGCTTTTTCATAGGTTTGTTTGTAGGAGGTAGAATTCCAATTTTTGTTCTCTCAGGTACTCTCATTCCTCACTCCCTTTATTTTATAATTGCTCTCATGTTTTGCTTATCGCATATCTTTTACATTGAGGACAATGTAAGATTTGGTTGGGGGGGTGTGGTTTCACTAGGATGAATCTAGTGTTTTGTAACATATCTAGCAAAATGAAGAACATTTCTCAAACATTTTTAAAATTTTTTTACAAATTCAAATCTTCATTGTAACTCTTTATTTCTATGTATTCGGGACGGTGTAAGTACAAGAAAAAGAGAGGCGAAGTGAGTGATGTTGAATACTTTGAACAATCTCTAAGGTACTAGTCTTGTATGTGAATTCCCCTATTTTTATGATTGATGAAAATTTTGAACCCGTTTACACCTAGTTCACATTACATGATTTTCATGCTTTGAAAGGATTATTAGAATTGTGGAGTAGCTAGGTTTGGATTTGAGGTGTTGAGGAACCAAGCCGGGGGTACTCTGTCCGTCCTTGTGCAAGGAAAAATAACGAAAGATATGGATTTCTAAAAATCCTATCTAATGTGTGTGAAAAGGAAAGGAAGGATGAAAATATGGTGAAAGTTCTGAAAAGGGCTACCTATTACCAACCGGGGGATGGTCTACCCGTAACCAAAGTCGGAAATAGAAAGTAGTGTGAAAGCCATCGGAAGGACGGTAAGGCAAATTCCTGTCATAGGCTTGTTGTTGATCTGTACACCTTAAATCCGTGCTTTATCTGATTTATGAAGAAGATAATCCCGAAAATCCATGAGATGAGCATTCACTGAGCACACTAGGTTAACTTGTTTGAATCGTTCTATTTATCAATCAATCAGTGAAAATTACATATGAGCACTTTTTATGTTATGAGAGACTTAAGGTTTCAACCTCTATCAATAAGTATTTCCGATTTTTGCACTTGCACGTCATGGAGTGTATAGAAGCCTAGTTTTTAAATGAGAGTTGAGTTTTAAAGAATGAAATTTGTTTCATGCATGTTTTGCTTGGGACTAGCAAAATGCTAGTTAGGGGGTGTGTTAAGCTCTTAAATGTATATATTCTAACCCCATTTCATCACTAACTATGCTTAAAATATATGATTAAAGACCCAACTAATGCATGGTTTTGTGGTTGTAGGAATGAGAGAGAGAATTTATCAATTGAAGGCTTAGAGACGCCGTTTACAAGCATTGAAGATCAAAAGACCAAGTGCCAAAAGGTGGAAGAAAGAAAGCAAAGGAGAGAAGGAGGACCCCTGTTGCCAACCTTGCTGGACCAATCATGATCGGTCGTTCGCTACTCAGACTGGTCGTCAAACCGGTCAATTACTTCCAAAGCCAGGAAGGATTTTTCCGAAAACTTATTGCACGATTTTTGGCCTTCTACGATCGGTCGTAAGACCAGTCGTCCATAAGCTCAGATCAGTCGTCCGACCGGTCATCTGCGTAACAGAGCTTCTTCTATAAGCTCTGAAATTTGCTTGCGCAAAGCGCAGTTTTTGCAGATTTTCTCGAATTTTTTTTTTTGCATTTAGGGCCTCAAACCCATAAAAGGACTCCTCTAGCTCGTTCTTAAGGCATCCTAGAAGAGATTTGCCACGGTGGGAGGCTGCTAAAGTCGGATCCGAAGTTTTACAACTCCTAGTTTATTCTTCTAGTTTTTATGTTTTCCTTAGTTGCTTTCATGTTTCCTTGGATCATGAAAAGCTAAAGCTCTTAGCTAGGGCTAAGAGGTAAAGCTTGTAGTGAATCTAAGATGTTTTAATTCATTTGTTTTGGTTTCAAGTTGGATTATTAGTGAAGAACAATGGTTTGAAGTTTAAATAAAGTTCTAAGTATTCTTTCTTAGTCTTATGATGGCTCATGGATGTTTAGAAGAATTGCTTGAGTTCTTAATTATTTTGAATGGTTCTAGACTTGTATGCTCCGAGGAATCGGATTCAATACGTTCTAAACCTAGGATTCTTATGTAGGAACTTTTAACCAAAGTTCTACTTTTCTGAATTTCTGACTTATGTGTGATTTTATAGGTGATTTGAGTCCTAACTTGAATTGAGGGAATCATGCACATGAATCACACATATGACAGATTGTTTGTTATAACTGCTCTATCATCTGGCTAGATAGGAATTGATTTCAATTCTAGTTGAGTAATTGCAAAACCACAGCGAATTGAGCATCAAGGATTGCTACAAGTGGATCCTTGAACCCCTAGTGCTCTTTATTATTGATTACATTCAGTTTCAATTCAAAATATCTATCTACATCCAATTCCAAATTTCTGTTTAGCTAGTTCTCAATTAGAAACCATTGGAAGTGTTTTGTGGGGTCCTACACAAGTCCCTGTGGATCGACCTCGGTCTTACTGAGATTATTACTACATCGCAGCCTTGCACTTGAGGCGAGCGAACAATTCTCAGCTCATCATTAATCAGACCAACGATGACTGGAAGATGAATGGTGAAAAATTGATTTCATACCACGTCTATCTCGAAAATCTCATCGAAGAATTTCATCAAGTCACCTTCAAGTACATGTCATGTACCAAGAATCAATTCGTAGACACTCTAACTACACCGGCATCCATGCTAGAAATGCCAAAAGGAGCAGCTCAATGGGAGCTCACAATCAAGCTTCAAGAAGACCCAATGTTCTGTTTGCAAATTAAAGAAGCTGAAATGGTGCCGGAAAGCAACCCTGGTACACCAATATCAAGAGATATCTGGAAGATCATGTGTACCCGAAAAGTGCCACGCTAAAAGATCGCCGGACAATTCAATGATTGGCCACACATTTTACCATTAACGGAGGTATTCTATATAAATGATCCTTCAACCATGTCATATTATGATGCGTGGATGAGACAAAACCCTAAAGATCATGATAGAAGTCTAGAAAGGCATATGCGGCCCACAGATGAATAGGCATATGATGGCCAAAAAAATCTTACGACTTGGATTCTACTGGCTGACCATTGAAACGGATTGCTTGCAACATGTCAAAACATGCTTCAAATGTCAGGAACATACAAACTGGATCCACACCCCTACCTTTGAATTATACAACCTCTTTTTTTCTGAATTATACAACCTGATGACACGTTGGCCCTTCTTAATGTGGGGTATCGACATCATCCGGTAAAATCAGCCCTAAGGCATCTAATGGCCACGTGTACATCCTGGTGGCAGTCAATTACTTCATCAAGTGGGTGGAGGCAGCATCCTATAACACCATAATAACTTCTCATGTGGTGTGGTTTTTAAAGAACAACATTATCAGTTGCTATTGAGTCCCACAGGTCATCATCACAGATAATGGTACACCCTTTGTAAATTAAAAAGTGGACAAATTTTTCGAATA
This sequence comes from Liriodendron chinense, assembly GCA_003013855.2. NCBI lineage: Eukaryota > Viridiplantae > Streptophyta > Magnoliopsida > Magnoliales > Magnoliaceae > Liriodendron > Liriodendron chinense. Next base: position 1,787,274 of record ML058350.1, read on the forward strand.
ATTTCAAGTTAAGAGACATCGACCAAGCCCCTATTGACCACAGATGAATGGAGCGGTTGAAGATGCCAACAAGATTCCCATTCACATACTAAAAAAATGGTAAAAATATATCATGACTGGTTAGAGAAGCTTCCCTATGCACTCTAGGCTTATTGAAAGTTCATACGCACTGCGACGGGCGCTACTCCATACGAGCTTACATACAGAGTGGAGGTTGTTCTACCAATTGAGGTCAAAATTCCCTCACTGCGCATACTATTAGAAAGTGAAGTTGAAGAGGGAGAATGACTATAAGCTCATTACGATCAATAATTACATCCGGTATACGAAAAGCCCATAAAGAAAGAGTTGTAAGTTTGTTTTGCATACAGCATAAACCCCCCTCAAAACCAAAATATGTCTCTACATGTGAGCTCTATGTCACTCCTAAACTTACTAAAAGGGGATCACAAGGGCGTACAATAAGCGAGTCCGCCAAGAACATTTAAAGTAGGAGATGTGGTAATGAAGAAAGTCCTACCTCCTCACTTGTCCAATCCAAGGGGAAAATTCAATCCCACTTGGGAAGGCTCGATCATCAGTTCACGAAGTACTCTCTAGAGGCGCACTTCGCTTCACTGACATGGAGGGTGAAGATCTTCCTGAGCTAATCAACATCGACTACATCAAAATTGACCATGGATAATATGATAATTATGAGAAACCACTGGAATTCGATCCTCATCCCTCTCTACTAACATGCCCTAAAAAAAAGAAAAAAGAAAAAATGTGTACAAAACTTAAAACAATCAGCCCAAAAAATTTAGATACCAATAAGGGCATAAAAAAATACAAAAAATGAAAAAAAATATAAAAAAGGAAAGAAAAGAAAAGAAAAGAAAAGAGAATCCCTAGGTACAAAACTCGTCAAACCTCCTCCACCCTTGAAAAGATCTCGACCTCTGGAAGCGTATGTCAAAATCTCCTACTATCCTAAAAAAATCGAACGGCCGGCAATGATGGAATTCCTGACAAAAAAAAACATCTAGAGCAAAATGGGTAAGGTGAAAACCTGCAAGGGCACCTCGAGTAAGAACAACGAATGCACAACAGACCTGATGAAAACTCGGAAGGGTGCTAGGGGCAAAAAGGCAAAGTTGCCAAGGGGCAGGAAAGAACAAATCCACGAGGCATGGTGAAAACCGGAAAGGGCGCCATGCGAAAAACGACGGGCGAAAACAGGACGTAGTGAAAACCAGTGAGGGCGTTATGGGTAAAAATGGTGAAAAAAATAATAAAAAAGAATGCAGGAGTAGGGGGTCTCAACCCCATGCATGATTTCATATTTCAACGGCAAGGTATGAAAGTTGTGATGTTTCCAATGTGTATTCCTCAAGGTCTTTAGAACCCATAGAAACCAACTCAAAATTCGTTAAGGATGAATGACGGAAAAGTTAAGTGTTTAATCCTACCATTCGGCACCAAAATACAAGCCATGCTCATAAGATCAAGTTTAGTACTAACAAAAAGGAGTTCTTTGTAATTCATACATGCATTTAAAAAAAAAACTAGTTATTTTTTGCACTGATCGGGCACCCGGTGGTTTATATGATCGGGCGTCCGGAATTTGGTCCAGAAAAGGTCTATGCTGTTGGACAGGTTTTGCACTGGTCGAGCACCCGGATAGGTTGTGGTCGGGCGCCCGATGACCATTTGGTTTTTCAAGGCCACTCACTTGGACAGATTCCTCTAAAGTCGGGCGCCCGGCCATGCATTTTTTGCTGCTGCTTATTTTTTTTTCAGCGGAACATGCAACCGCTCGGCCAATCTTTTGGTGGTCTTTTGGGACACCTAAGGCCAATCTAAGATGACTAATGGTATGCCTATTGGTCATGGTCATCTAGAGGTTTATGGTTTTGGGTAGTATAAGGTTAAGGCTCACCAAGGCATCACTTTCACCTGTTCTTCTTTCTTGATACAACAGGTCTGTCTTGAGTCTTCTGTCTTCATCTTCATTAAGCTCAACCGACACTAGACTCACTGACCTAAGTAATTGACAAATAAGGTGCACTAGTATGTCATAGAAAAGTGCACTAACAATCTCTCCCTTTGTCAATTACTTATAAAAACCTAACCTACCAAAACAAAATACATTACATGTCAAAATTCAAATAAAATTTTACAACTCAAACACCAAGACACGTAAACTAAGCAAGCTCCTCTTGATTGCTCCCCCATAACCTTGTCAAACCTTGAAACACAAAACAAAAAAATTATTTTTGTGGAACTTGATCTTTCACCCTCCTTTTGTCAGCAATTGACAAACTATTCTCTCCCCCTTAATGATCCATCAATTAAGGTTAAGGTAAGAGTAGATATTGTGTCGCAGTTATAACTTTAAGAACATGCTAACTAGAGAAAGTATATGGTGCATGAACATATAAAACATGAAGCATGCATGGGAACATGATTAACAGGAAAATGGACTATTCTAAGCATAGTTAATCATGCACAATTGGTCATTTATGATATACATTAAGCATTGAAAGCTCGAGGGCTTATTGCCCAATCAACCAACCTCCCCAAATGATATACATCATGACCAAACCTAAGTAAAGATTAGCATACAATTAAGCATGAAATTCAGCATAATTAGCTAATCTAAGCAGGAAGATAATCTATCAGCAAATATATCAAATAAAAGTAAAGCTAAATTATCAAAATTTGGGCTAATAAGGCTTCAATCCTCTGATTTACCTATACACATAAAAATGAGGCTGAAATCCTCAGGTTTTCCTATTGAAGCATTTTTAGCTACACTTACTAACTATGTTTAATTTGATTAGCCTAAGGATAACTAATTTTCACAACACCCTCATAAAATGTAGCATGAGGTGAGGGGTTAGGAACTCCTTCTCCTAGAAGGGAAAGTGGTTGGGATCCTCTCTTAGATTAAGGGGAAGAGAAGTAGTGGTGGAAGCAATGAGAGCTCTAGCTATATCCTAGCTCTCATCACTATTGGAGTCACTGGATTCAGATTTTGACTCCTCCGTATCATCCCATATGGCTACCATGGCCTTTTTACCTTTTGGTTTAGGCATTTTCGGACAATCCGGGGCAATATGGCCATGTTGACAGCAACCCTAACATCGGACGAATGAAGTTTTGGATGATTTCCCTTTATGTTTATCACCCTTCTTGTCCTTGTCACGGCTACTTCCTCTATCAAATTTGAGGAATCTCTTGAATCTTTTATTAAGATCATCATCCTCATCATCGCTATCTTCGGACGACTCACTCTTAATTTTCTTTTGCCTGTGTGAGTGTCTATGTGAAGATTTCAAAGCGACGTCTTTCTTCTTAGAGAGGACCCTAAAGTGTAGTTCATGAGTTTGTAGGGAACCTATAAGGTCTTCTACTTTCATGTTATCTATGTCTTTATACTTCTCTAAGGCTATTACCTTGGTACCGAATCTTTCCAAGAGGGACCTAAGTATTTTTCTACATATCCTTCCTTTCGAAACCCTTTCCCCCAAGGAAAATATGGAGTTATAAATATCAGAAAGTTTTGTATAAAATTCCATGAAGGTTTCAGTCTCTTCCATCCTAATGTTTTCAAGTTTAGTGGTTAAGAGCTAAAGCTTCGAGCGTCTTACTGTGCTAGTTCCCTCGTAGGTTACCTCAAATATATCCCATGCTTCTTTTGTAGTTGCGCATGTGAGAATGCGTTAAAATTCTTCCGAAAAAACTGCACAGCAAATCGCATTGAGAGCTTTGGCATTTGCCACATATTGAATTCTCTCATTGTCATTCCATTTCTCATTATCTTTAGAAATGACAATGATCTTACCATCAACCTCCACTTGTTCTGTGGGTAAGGAATATCCATTTAATGTTGCTGCCCATACGAATCGGTCGATGGATTGGAGAAAAATTCTCATTCAAGCCTTCCAATAGGCATAGTTAGATTCGTCAAAGTATGGTGGACGGTTGGCAATATTCCCATCTCGGGTAGACATGATGGTAGTGCTCTGGTATCGGATCTCACTCTAGACGTTTAAGTCCTTGAAGAGCAACCCGCTCTGATACCAATTGAAATAACGTCGGGTAGTCTAACACGACACCCTACGCATACGCTTGCAAAAGCTTAAGGAACAATTAGAATTATGGCTAAGTCCTAGAGGGGGGTGATTAGGACCTTTTAAAATATTTTCGCCTACTTAACAATTTTAGCAAATTGAACTAAGTAGGGATTAACACTTCGGCTACCAAGCCTAACTGGGTCCAATCAATAGACTAACATATGATAAAAATAATTAACATCCTAGTCTAAGCATGCATAAATTAACTTATGATAAAACTAATCAAGTACCTAATATATGCAACCTAAGTAGAGTATAGAGGATTGGATCAATTAAGCTCAAGTCTACTCTAGGAGTGAAAGTACATCATGTGTGTGTGGATGTGCCTATCAAGTTCCTAGCATACATTTCTAATTACACATTCATAATTAAACACTTAAACACAATACATAATGAGAAATGTGCTCTAATACAATAACAAACACAAGCATGTAGAGTGATTCGAATACTTGTCTACTCCACTCCCGATTCAACTACTCAACCCCTTTACGTACACCGGCATTCACTAGGGAGTTTAAATCTGGTTCCTCCCAGCCAAAGTGTTTTAAATCGGATTAACCCAACCGGGGAGTTTACAGGTTCCTCCCAACCTACATGTTCACACTTGTGTTGGTAGCTCCCCTTTGAGACTTGTTTAGGCCCGCCAAACGTGTCAAGGAATGACAAACGTCCCTGAATTTAGGCCCAGCAAACGAGGCAAGGAGTGTCAAATAACCTCTAGTCTTTAGGCTGACAAACAGGCCAAGGAACTGCTAATGTCCTAGTCTTTAGGCCAACAAACAGGCCAAGGATCAGCAAATGACCCTAGTTCGAGTTTTACAAACAAACTCTACACTCAACTCCCACAGGGAATTGAGTGGATGAACTCTAAACAAAGACAACCTTACTTGTCGGATTGAGCCCCTTTGTAGCACCGCTTTGGGTTGCTTCTTCTTGCTCTCCCGTGCTTGAATTAGCTCTCCTTGTGCTCCCCCGATCTTTGATGCCGCTGCTTTGCCAAGCCTTCAACTCTAAGATCAGCTACCTTGCATGTGATGCTCCATTGGAGATGCCCAAGGTGCTAGGGAATGGTGAATCCTTTACAAATGGTAGGAAATAGGTTTCTTAGAGGAATACACCTATTTGGACTCCTAGGTAATGTTTAGACAAGGGATTTATCTATGATTAAGGTGTCTAAAACCCTGGGAATTAAGAGGGAACAAGTCCATTCTCATATGTCATTGAATGACCCAAGCTTGTGATGAAAACAGAAAGAGAATGACTTGTTATGGGTTTGGAATAGAGCCTCTGATGGTCTTGAGCAATGGTGGCTTCTATCTCCTCAAAATCCCCTTTATTAGCCCTAAAAACGAACCCCCTAATTTTATAACGGGCAGATTCACGCAGGGTCGGGTGCCCGGATGCTTACGGTCGAGCGCCCGAAATTCGGTCCAGAAAATTACTTTAGTCACTGGACATTTCTTGAGTTGGTCGGGCGCCCGGACAAGTTATGATCGGGCGCTCGATGGCCATTCTTGCATTGATCGGGCACCCAGCGATTTATATGATTAGGCATCTAAAATTTGGTCCAGAAAAGGTCTGTGCTGCTGGACAGGTTTTGCACTGGTCGAGCACCCAATGACCATCTAGTTTTTCAAGCCACTCACTTAGACGGATTCCTCTAAAGTCGGGCGCCTGGTGGATACTGGGTCGGGCGCTTGGCCATGCATGTTTTGCTGCTACTTGTTTCTATTTTTCAGCAGAACATGCAACTTCTTGGCTAATCTTTTGGTGGTCTTTTAGGACACCTAAGGCCAATCTAAGATGACTAATGGTATGCCTATTGTTCATGGTCATCTAGAGGTTTATGATTTTGAGTAGGTACAAGGTTAAGGCTCACCAAGGCATCACTTTCACCTGTTTCTTCTTTCTTAATACAGCAGGTCCGTCTTGAGTCTTTGGTCTTCGTCTTCATTAAGCTCAATCGACACTAGAGTCACTGACCTAAGTAATTGACAAATAAGGTGCACTAGTATGTCATAGAAAGGTGCACTAACAAAGAGGGGTATCAGTAGACACCCCACCTGAGGTGTTGTTGTAGGTGGATACAAAAGTCTTCATTGAATGCATCTCTAAACTCCCCTATGCCACTCCCTACGCAACCTCCTACTACCTTCATTAAATGCATTTATAAGCTCCTCCATGCCACTACCTATGCATCCACTCCCTATACTGCTACGTTACCGACAACCTATTGTCTATATCAAACTAATGGCTGCCCAAGGACCACCTTTTTCCATCTATAAATTGGCACCCTTGCCAATCAAGCAAGGGGAGGCCAGGGAGAGCGTGGTCAGGGAGGGGCAGAGCAATCATAATACCTAAGGGTTGTGAGAGTGTAGTCCAAAGAGTTGAGTGCGAGGAGAGGCTTGAACCAAAGCTTCTCATCCATCCGTCTGTCCACCTGTGTGGTTCCACTTCCTACTAGTCAATCATTAAAGTAACCCGAGTGAAGAGTAGGAGATTTGATTGGGGACATTCGATTATCTCTTCTGCATAAGAAGAGTATTTGATTTCTGTTTTCCTCCCCACCTCTTTAGAACCACTCCATTCTAATTCTACACATTATATACAACCTTCTACATTTCATTTATGATCATGTTTATTTTCTTTTATTTTGGCAAGTCATTATAAATTTTTCCCAAAAGAAATTATTAAAATCCCGTAAAGTAGAGACCGTATATCGCATGGGTGAAAGAGGGTGCCTAATACCTTCCATTTTACATAACCGAGGCCCTTACCACTGGTTAGCGATACAGATTAGTGTAGGAGTCATTTTAAGTGAGGGGTTCCTCGTCTTATTCATCTTTTGACATTTCTATGGTCGCTAGCCAACCATAGAAATCAAAGTCATTTTCTCGACTAGTGGCAACTCCATACGGCAACATCGGTCATTCTTACCGCCTTGAAAAGGGTATTGCACAACCAAAGCAGCCAAATCTACCTTAATTAAACCATATACAACTTGCGTGCTACTTAAAAGTTGTGACAGCCACACGTGGACACCCATTCCTTTCTCACCTCACACCGCCAGGACAGAAAGAACCAAGGCATACACCACATGTCGAGTGGCGACCACACCAGAATTTTTTAAAATTCATAAATTTTGCTGTGTTTTGAAAATTCTAACACATGCACGTATCAATCAAATGGTCCAAACTATAGACACATTAATCAAATCCAACAAAATCACTAGCATTATCAACAATTCATTATAATCACTGGCATAATCGCGGATGGTGCAGAGCACCACCAAGATCACACGTGATTGGAGAATCATAGCTATCAAATCTTTCTGTTTGAATTTGGCATTGTACATGTGATGGGGACCAATGGTCCCCTATGTGATACTACATGTTAGCTAGCCTAATATTTATAAGAAGCTACTAAATTATCAATAATAGCTGCAATATGCCATTGTTGTATATGTTAGGTAGCTAGATAATTTAATAGTGATAAATATGGAGAATTGTCAACCATGACCAATGATTCCGAAAGGATGAGATCTAACCTGTAGAAAGTAGAGAAAATGCCACAACTTGGGTTTGGCAGGGAATTGGAAGCCCACCTCATGTGTTGACACTTCTGGCGCTCAACAGTAGCAAAAGAAGTAGATGTTTAAAAATTAAAAATAAAATAAAAAATGCTGAAAAGAAACCTCCAAAGAAAAAGTCTTAAATGAAGTCGCTTGAGTACACCTTGCAAGTGATCTTGCCTCACACGCTCAAAGGTCCATTGCATGAGATCAGATCAGAATATCTAGCCATCCCGTTCATCAGGGATGTGAATTGCGGGCGCTGTTTGGGTGGATCCCCCGATACACCCAGGTCGGTGGATCCCTAACTGTGGGCCCCACTGTTATGTATGTTCCTTACATCCACACCATCCATCTATTTTGACAGTTCATTTTAGGGCATGATTACAAAAATGAAGCAGATCCAAATCTTAGGTGGACCATACCACAGGAAACAGTGTTGATTGAATCCCCACCATTAAAAACTTCATGGGGACCACTGGAATGTTTATTTTCCATCCATCCTGTTGATAAGGTCACATGAACTCGATGAAGAGATCAAACCAATATCATATTCATCCAAAACTTTTGTGGCCCACCAGAAGTTTTTAATGGTCAATTACTACTGTTTAGTGTATTATGTTTTACCTGACACTAGGATCTGCTTCATTTTTTGGGATGGACGGTGTGAATATAAGTCACATACATCACGGTTGGCCCCACGGTCATGGATCCCACCCACCGAAGCTGCCGTGAATTGCCTATGCCCGGCCTGCTCGAAATCCTCCTGGAGATTATGAGAAATCCACTCCTTACATTAGTTTCTCAAGCTCATAATGGGACAAGTAGGACAGGAAGCAGAAAAAAAGAAGAGAAGAATTAAAAAAAAAAAAATCAGCAGATCCAAATCTTAGGCTGGGGCCCACAACAGGAACAGTGAAAACAGAAATGTCCACCGTTGAAACCTTCCTGAAGCCGACCACAATGTTTTTATGCCATCTAAACCGTCCATGAGGTTATTACCACTGGGTTAAACAGTAGGCATAAGTATCATTCTGAACCAAACTTTCGTGGTCCCCGCAAAGTTTCCAACTGTGCATGTTTAATTCCCATTGTTTCCTGTCCTGTCGAACACCTGAGTTTTGGAATTTACTGATTTTTGGCCTTCTCCCCTATTATGAGAAACTAATGAAATATGGGTTTTATCCCCACTGTTCATCCATTTTTCCAGGTCATTTTAGAATATGTACTAAAAAATGAGACATATCAAAGGCTCAAGTGAACCACACAGGAGGGATGAATGCCCCTCAAAACTTTTTGGAAGCCTTGGAAGTTTTTTATCAAGCTCATATTTGTGTTTTCCCTTCCTAGGGATCTATACAACCTTGTGAACGATTGCTACTTGGCTGCGACCCTCCAACTAGTGATGTGGTTGGGATATGTTGCTATCAATTCAATCAAACTAAACTACTCATATGATTGAGGGCCTATATGTGGTTTCGTATGTAGGTAAAATGCGTGGGCATGCCAAAGTCTACTTAACTCAAAGTTTGAATGAACCGCTAGTGTTCCCCCACATTGGGACAGACATATTGAAGGCTGGACACAAGGTCCTCTTAACTACCAATATTGTACTCCATTCTAATGATTTGTTAAAGGGTTAGGGGTTAGCCCTTCTGAATGGATTCTTTTTGCCTTTGTGACAATAGACGTGAATCTACGAATGTTGTAGATAAGTTTGGCGTTAAAAGGAAACGTGAGGAATCGCGGTCGCATCTCCATAATGTGAGCAGCTTGGCTCGTGTTCGACAGAAGGGGTCGCACTTCCAGAATGCGAGCAGCTCGACTCGTGCTCGACAGAAGGGGTCACACTTCTAGAATGCGAGCAGCTCGGCTCGTGCTCGACAGAAGGGGTCGCACTTCCAGAATGCGAGCAGCTCGGCTCGTGCTCGACAGAAGGGGTCGCACTTCCAGAATGCGAGCAGCGCGGCTCGGGCTCGACAGAAGGGGTCGCATTCCGTATGCTAAATACGAGCACTCTTAATATGAGTAGCTTCCGGCATCTGAGTAATTATGGTTTCTGGTCTTTGGCGTGGACAGCCTTCGTCTCATAGTACCAGCAGCCTTATAGGCCGGTTTTGGTTTATATCTATTCTTAGCTCCGAATATCCAGAGACGTAATCAGCTAGACGTCTAGGATGTTTTGACTACATCTTTATCCAAGGATTAACGAGATAAGTTTCTTATCCCATGAAATCAGTGCTAATCTTAGCAGCTTGCGTAGCGGATTGGATCATTGAGATCTGTATAAATAGATGACTCTATTGATGATAAAGGTACACAATACTCAATCTTTAACCCCGATTGATCAATCCTTCTCTTTCCAACCTCATCCTATCTAATTTAAGCATCGGAGGGCTAACGGCTGGACCCCAGCCACCCTTAGTTGCTTTTTGTTTCCTTTCAGGTCCAAAGAAGAAATCTTTTGGAGAGAAGGTGATCGTTCGGAGGACCCTGTTACAAAATTCAACGTAAACAGTTTGGCACCGTCTGTGGGAAACGATGTGATCATCACATTCAATCGTTCTACCACTGATCAAAATCCTTCCACCATGCCTCCTAAGAAGACAGCTCATCCTTCCACATCAAGGCAAACATTACCTCCACCTGACGTTACGGAATCAGTTCATGTTCCTCAAATCGCTTCAATAACTCAAGGAGCTCCAAACGTGCCATCAGCGAACCCGTTACTTGAGGCTTCTGGAAGTCAAGAAGATGTCATGCGTTTCCTGGGAAACACACTTCTAACTCTCAATGCTGGGTTTCAAGCCTTGTCTAACCGACTTGATCAACATTTCCTGGAGCCTCAGAAGCCACCTTCCGAGGGGTTGCCGGCACAGCCCATACCGATGGCTTTCAGACACTCTGTGGACGAACCACAGGTTCAACTGAATCATCCTCCATCGAACCGAGTGCCAATTGGCAACCAACCCCCCGTATTATCCCCACATTCCGTACATTCTAGTATTTCTCACCAACCACAATCTCATGGGTCCACCATTGAAGCATCCGGTTATACTCTACCATGGGAAGGAGATCTCAAGAAGATCCATGATCGTTTTGATGATATTGAGCAACGATATCAGGCGAATCGACCATCACCTGCTGTGACGTCGATACATCGATCCGAGTCCCCTTTCACCAGCGAAGTCATGGAAGCACCTCTACCAAGAAAGTATCGTACACCCGTCATCACCCCATATACGGGTACCGGCGATCCTCTCGAACATCTGAAAACTTATAAGTCTCTTATGGAGCTGGAGGGACATGGGTCGGAAATCATGTGTAGGGCCTTTCCCCTAACCTTAAAAGAAGCAGCCCGTACTTGGTTCCAGGGGTTGAAACCTCGATCTATCGGATCTTTTTCACAACTATCGGAGCTGTTCCTTTCCCAATTCATGGGAAGCATCCGTACCAAAAAACCGGCGTCTCACCTAATGGATTTGAAACAACAGCATGGGGAAACAATAAAGGAGTTTACAGTGTGATTCACGACTGAAGCAGTCCAAACTGAAGGTTATACTGAAGAGAAAGGCCTCACCGCCCTAATAGCTGGGATCACTAGTGAAAATTTCAGATTCGCTTTGGATAAAAATCCTCCCAAAACTATGACAGAATTCCAGGCTAAAACTCAGAAGTATATCAATGCCGAAGAGGTGGCATTAGCACGTCATGGTATACAAGGCAAGAAACGCAAGCCGGAAGAAGTCTCTTCTTCGGATAAGAAGTATAGGCACGATCGGCGAGATCGCTCTCCCAAGAAAGTTTTCTCTGGTAAGTACCATAATTACACCCCCTTAATCGACCTCCAGAAAAGGTACTAATAGAGATTAAGCATAAATCGTATGTGAAATGGCCCGCAAAAATAAAATCTGATCCTGAGAAAAGAGACAAAAGCAAGTTTTGTTATTTTCATAAAGATCATGGGCATACTACTCAAGACTGTATAACTTTACGTGACCACATCGAGGCTCTTATTCGAAAAGGTCGTCTTCAAGATTATGTTGCCCGGCGAGGTCGCTCGCCAAAAAGGGGGGAAGCCTCGCAACAACAGAAGAAATCACCTCATCGACATACTCCACAAGAAGACGCTGAGCCCACCGGGGAGATACAGACCATCGCCGGGGGACCGGCTTGCGGGGGAGATTCTCGAGCTTCAAGAAAGGCATACACTCTTAAGGCATCCAAGAAGCCCCAGCATATGTATTGGCTGGAACAGACACCCAACGCATCAAGAACCAGTCATCCTTCAATTTCCTTCTCCCTCGAAGATGCTGAGGGAGTTCACTTCCCTCACGAAGACTCCATCGTGGTTGCACTAAAGGTATTAAATTATTTGACTCATCGTATTATGGTGGATACAGGTAGCTCTGCTGATATTCTATACTTGGAGGCTTTCAAAAAAATGGCACTCGCCAAAAGCCTAATCAAGCCAGTCTCAACTCCCCTCATCGGCTTCGGGGGTGAAGTGGTGACACCTGAAGGAAGCATTGACCTTCCGGTCACCTTTGGGGAGATTCCAGCGAAGACGACCATCTTCGTAAATTTCCTCGTGGTGGACCGAAGATCAGCATATAACGCCATTTTGGGGCGGCCATCTCTTAATAAGGTTGGGGCAGCTTTACATCCTTTGTATTTGTGCGTCAAATTTTCTACATCGAATGGCGTTGGAGTTGTACGAGGAAACCAGAAAGAGGCTCGGTCTTGTTATGAGATAGCCCTACAAGATCGGAAGAAAGCACAAGCGATGCCAGTTATGATGGTAGCACAAGCTTCATCCAACTCCCCAACGGATACCTCGCTGGACCCAAGAGACGATGCTCTCCAATCAGGAATTTCCAGGGAAGAGACAGTAGCGATTCGCTTAAATGAAGGTGACCCGGCCAAAGTTGTTTTTGTGGGATCCTCTTTAAGGAATGTCATTCGAGCAGGTTTGATCTACCTCCTCACTGAATATCAAGATATTTTTGCCTGGTCTCACCGAGATATGCCTGGCATCGACCCTAGTGTCATCGGACACCGTCTGAACATCGACCCAAAGTATAAACCCGTCCACCAGCGCCGACGTGCCTTCACTGCAGAAAGGCAAATGGCGATCAAGGCCGAAGTCGAGAAGCTGCTTACGGTCAATTTCATAAAAGAGGCTAACTACCCAGAATGGGTCGCGAATGTAGTTCTTGTTCGGAAATCCAATGGCAAATGGAGAATGTGCGTTGATTATTCAGATATGAACAAAGCGTGCCCCAAGATAGCTTTCTGACCCCGCGAATCGACCAGTTGGTTGATTCAACAGCCGGACATGCTCTGCTCAGTTTTATGGACGCTTATTCTGGTTATAACCAAATCATGATGCATCTGCCCGATAGCCAACATATTGCCTTCATCACTGACCGAGGTCTGTATTGCTACCAGGTAATGCCATTTGGTCTTAAAAATGCAAGGGCCACTTATCAGCGTCTCGTCAACAAGATATTCGCCGCGCAAATTGGCAGGGATATGGAAGTATACGTGGATGACGTGCTCGTGAAAAGTGTCGTAGAAAACGATCACCTTTCAGATCTTCGAGAAGCCTTCGACCTGATGAGGAAATATCAGATGAAGCTAAACCCAGAAAAATGTGGGTTCGGAGTATTTACTGAAAAATTTCTTGGATTTATGGTCGGCCAGCGAGGAATTGAGGCAAATCCTGAAAAAATAAAAGCCTTGATAGAGATGAAATCCCCGACCACCCTTAAGGACGTCCAATGTCTGGCTGGTCGCATTGCGTCGTTGAACAGGTTCATCTCGCGAGCATCTGACAAGTGCTTACCATTCTTCAAGCTCCTCAGGGCCACTGCCAAGTCTGATTGGGAGTGGACATCACAGTGCGAAGAAGCTTTTCAACAACTGAAGCAATATATGAGTACACCCCTTGTTTTATCTAAACCTGTGCTGCATGAGCAACTTATCCTTTATTTATCTGTATCCTCCACGGCCGTTAGCGCCGCTTTAATAAGAGAAGATTCCGGGATACAAAGGCCCGTTTATTATATCAGTCGAGCAATGGTAGACGCTGAAACTCGGTACTCTGATATGGAAAAGCTGTCTTTGGCTTTAGTCACGGCAGCTCGAAAGCTGCGACCATACTTTCAAGCCCACGCTATTTTAGTACCAATTAATCATCCGCTTGGTAGATCCTTCAAAAACCTGAGGCTTCCGGACGGTTAACTAAATGGACGGTCGAGCTCAGTGAGCACAACATATCGTTCTGCCCTAGGACTGTAATCAAGGGCCGGGCCGTATCTGACTTTACCACCAAATTCACATATTCTTCTTCCGATGAAAATACCGCGATCAGCGACCAGCCTTCCTGGTCACTCTTCGTGGACGGGTCCTCACGAGCCACTGGTAGTGGAGCGGGCCTTATTCTAGTCGCCCTAGACGGATCGCATTTTCAATACGCTTTACGTTTCGATTCTCGCATCTCAAATAATGAAGCAGAATATGAGGCCTTGATCGTTGGCCTCGAATTAGCGAACGTCCTTTCAATTCAAAACCTACTCATTCACAATGATTCTCAGCTCATAGTCAATCAAGTACTTGGCGAATTCGAAGCAAAAGAAGAGAGGATGGCCTTATATAAATCTCGAGTACTCATTCTACTTGCAAAACTGAAGAATTACGAAATAATCCGCATCCCCCGCGAGAAGAATAAACTCGCTGATTCGTTGGCAAAGCTCGCCTCTGCACCAGAATCTAAGTTATCATATTCGATTCCTATCGAGTATCTTCAAAACTCGAGTATCGACCGAGCAACTCTCGAGCAGGTGGTTGCAATACATCCGTCTCCATGTTGGATAGATCCCATCACTCTTTATCTCAGAGATGGAGTTCTTCCGGACGACAAGAAAACTGCACGACAAATCCGATATCGATCTGCCAGGTACACTCTACAGAATGGGATCCTATTACGTAAAAGTTTTTCTTTGCCTTATTTAAGGTGTCTTCACCCAAAAGAAGCATATCGTGTTCTAGATGAAATACACCAGGGGGCATGTGGTAACCACTTAAGGGGGTGATCCCTAGCGTATAAAGCGATGAGGCAAGGCTACTATTGGCCCACTATGAAGGCAGACGCAATTGAACTCTCTAAAAAATGTGACAAGTGCCAGCGATACTCTCTTATACCTCATGTACCGTCCAAGCAAATGACTCCAGTTGATAGTCCTTGGCCTTTCGCGCAATGGGGGGTCGATATCATCGGGCCCTTGCCTACTGGAAAAGGACAAAATAGGTTCGCGATAGTGGGGGTCGATTATTTCACCAAATGGGCCGAGGCAGAACCATTAGCTAAGATCACTGAGAAACAAGCCACTAAGTTCATATGGAGAAATATCATATGCCGTTATGGACTCCCCCACACTATAATTACCGACAACGGAACGCAATTCGACAACGCAGCTTTCGATGAATTTTGTGAAAAATGGAAAATACGCAACCTCCGCACCTCTCCGTATCATCCTCAGGCAAATGGGCAAGTTGAGGCAGTGAACAAAATCATCAAGCATCATTTGAAAACCAAGCTCGATGAGTGTAAGGGCACGTGGCCAGAGCTCTTGCCAGAAGTCTTATGGGCATATAGGACTACGACTCGTACGTCTACGGGCGAAACTCCCTTCTCCTTGACATTCGGTACCGACGCGGTAGTACCAGTTGAAATTCAAGTACCCTCGTACCGGGTCGAGCAGTACGATCCCACTTGTAATCAAGAAAATCTTCGACTTCACCTTGATCTCTCAGAAGAACGGAGAATTGCCTCTCAGATGCGAGCAACAGCGTATCAGCAGCGCATTGCTCGCTACCGTAACGCTAAAGTCTGGCCTAGAGCTTTCCAGCTAGGCGATTTAGTTCTCAGACAGAACCTCGGGGTTCCTACTCGATCACCTGATCCGAATTAGGAAGGCCCATATCGAGTCATCAAAATTGTGCGACCCGGCACTTACTATCTTGAAGATATGCAAGGAAGACCCGTACGTCGCCCTTGGCACGTGGAACACTTGCTGCAATATTTCCCTTGAGTCGGTGTAACTCTTAACAATAATCGAATGAATTAAGGACTGAAGAAATCTTTTGGTCGCTACTCCATTTACTTGGATTCGAATGGCCCCGAAGAGAATACATACGTTCTCTTGGCCAATTGCCTACCTTTAGTAGGGTTAAAACCATCTTTTGGTCGCTACTCCATTTACTTGGATACGAATAGCCCCGAAGAGAATACATACGTTCTCTTGGCCAATCTTCTACCCTTGGTGGAATCAAATCTCAATCGATAGACCAGTCTATCTCAACGAGGACATGGTCATACGACCCCCGGATTGAGTCTAATTCATTTTTCATGAGTTAGTATGCGCGGACAGGGTGGATTGAGTCTAATTCATTTTTTCATGAGTTAGACGCGAGCAGTCAGTATATGATCGACACAGAAAGAAAGAGCTAGGAAACGTGTACAACATTAAAGAAAAGAAAAGTTTCCATTAATATTGACTAAAAAGTCGGTTACATGGGCCATTTCCTTTCAAAAAACAAAAAAAAATATATGTACACAATGAAAAAGAAGGATAGCACTGAAGTCAAGGTTGGTCATCCCCCTCTTGAGCGGGCTCGCGGCTCTCAGCTTCAGGACCAGCCTCGGGAGCAGGTGCAGCTTCTGTAGCTCCGGTGACTTCATTCTCAGCAGCAGCTCGCTCTCTGGCCGCAACCTCGAAGGCCACCCTTCCGAACTCCTCAAAGTTAAAAGTCAGAGTGATCTGCTGCATAACTCTGACTGCAAAATCGTGACCAGCGATATACGCTTCATATCACTCATCGTCATAAAGTTGGGAGGTTCGAAATTCCTGGACCGCACGAGGGCCTTCGTCAGATACCATCTGAACGAGAGCCACCCGCTCCTCCTCCCAGTGGATAGAATCATCCTTCAACTGGTGGAGTCTTTGCTGGGCCTCCTCGAGCTTAGCCGGAGCATCCTTGAGCCGCTCTTCGAGCTGGATCTTGTCTTGGCGGAATATCTCCTTCTCCCTCTCGCTCTTGGTGTGGAGTTCTTGAAGCTTCACGAGTTGGAGATCCAATGACTGAAAGCGATCAGTCATGGATTGAATTTTGACAAGGAAAATCCGCTTTTCCTCGTCCAGCTTGGCGATTTGGGCTTCCAAAGCCTTCACCAAACGGTCCCTCCCTTGGACCTCAGCTTCCATCGTCTTCTTCTTCTTTTCCGCATCCTCCACGCTGTGGCGGGCTGCTTCGATGTCACGTCTGACACGAAGCGTGAGATCCAGACTCTAAAAAAAAAGAAAAAAAAAAGAAAAAAAAGGAGATAAATTAGAGTGACCCGCCATATTAGTAATGAAAAAAGAATGAAAGATGGTATAAGGTTGGTTACCTGTAGCAATCTCACCCCGATATCGGTAGAGAGAGCTTCTGGGCTCGGTTCGGGGAGGCCTCCGAAGGAGTTAGGAGATATTTTGTCAAACATGAACTCGCATATCGGATGCAAGAGAGGTGGGATAACAAAAGCTCCCGACCTAGAAGGTTGGGCTACAACCATCTCCTTAGAGCCCGCCTCGCGAGCACTCGCTGTACCCGAGGCGGGTGTCAGCAATTCACGAGTAGCAGTAGGCTCGCATGTAGCCCCCTTTGGAGGGAGTCATCCTCCTCTTCGATCGCCTTTCGACGAGTTATCGACAACTTCAATAACTGGCTGACCGCGAATGTCAGCCGGAGGGGTCGCAGGTGTTGGAGGGGTCGCATTGACCGGAGGAGTCGCGATCGTACGAGAGGTCGTAGCGACCCCTCCTAGTGCACCACACGCGATTGTGGTCCGCGAGCAGACCCCTCTGCTGGAGCAGGCGCACTTGAAGGACCCCCCGTAGTCTTCTTTTGCCTCTTCGAGGCCGTACCCTTCAGACGGGGAAGTATCCCTAGTGCGCCGCTTTTATCTCCAACGTTCGTCATCTCTTCTCGGAAGATGAGACCCGCCGCACAGAGACAACGAGGTTCTAAAGCAGCGTTGACGTGGCGTACAGCCGCTGAGAGATTGTAGACTCTAACTAACTTCTCGTTGAGTCCTCCTCGCAAGTTCGGCTTCACACCAGTTGGGATCCCTACAAGAAAAGAAGAAGGCACATTAAATCGTTATAGAGCAATGGCTTTATAACATTCAGACAGACAACAAACACTTAACCCACCTTCACCAAAGTAGTGATTAACGTTATGGCCTTTGGGGTCGGAGCCCATTTCGGACTCCCAGTTGCCGGAGACATAAAACCACTTTTTCCTCCACCCCGGGCAATAGGAAGAAGGGTTTCCCAAAATGAAGTTATTCCTATGCCAGAAGCAGAGGTAGTACCAACCCTCGCTAGCTGGTGCTTTCTTCAATTGGAATAACCTTAAAAACTCCTCAGCGGTTAACTCATCGTTACCCGCTTGCTTCCAGAGGACAAAGGTACTAAGGAGCACCCGCCAGCCATTAACTATTAGTTGGCCTAGGGCAATCTTGTAGATACGAAGAAAATTTCGTATGAAAGGGTGGAGGGGAAGACGCACGCCCACTTTGAAAAATATTCATAAAAAGCTACGCAGCCTGGTGGTGGTGCATCGGCTGTCTCCCCTCTCCCAGGTAATCTGAATGAAACAGAGTTTGGGACGCAATATGTTTCTCTAAGGCTAGAAAGCCTTTCCTCCGTCAATATAGAGGGGCACCCGACGGCAGAATATCTCCCGGCCGATACTCTAGCATTGTTGGATTCAGAAGAATCGGGGGTTTCATCTCCCAGAGGAACAATCTCTTCATCAGAAACCTCCGCCATTATAAAGAAAAAGTGAGATGGGAGAAATAAATAGGAAGGAACAATACCTCTGCAAAGAGGTTTGCTCCGAAGAGAAAGAAGGAGAAAGAAGAAAGCTCCGCAGCAGATAGAATTCGAAAATGGAAGAATTTCTGCGGATTTGATATTTATACGCAATCATTCCGTTTGATTTGGTGGACACGCGGCAGCCTCTCATCCAACACGACAGACGAACGGGCACTAACATTAAATACGGAGACACGTGGCGACCGACGCCTCATTCCTTGCGGCAGAAAAGGCTGCGTAAAGCTGGCTATCATAAATGCGAAATCATGCGCACTCTCTCCCAGCAGCCAGCTACACATACAAACAAAACCCTTGGCACAGCTCCTCAATGCTAAGGGTTTGGGGGGCATCTGTTGTAGATAAGTTTGGCGTTAAAAGGAAACGTGAGGAATCGCGGTCGCATCTCCATAATGTGAGCAACTCGGCTCGTGCTTGACAGAAGGGGTCGCACTTCCAGAATTCGAGCAGCTCGGCTCGTGCTCGACAGAAGGGGTCGCACTTCCAGAATGCGAGCGGCTCGGCTCGTGCTCGACAGAAGGGGTCGCACTTCCAGAATGCGAGCAGCGCGGCTCGGGCTCGACAGAAGGGGTCGCATTCCGTATGCTAAATACGAGCACTCTTGATATGAGTAGCTTCCGGCATCTGAGTAATTGCGATTTCTGGTCTTTGGCGTGGACGGCCTTCGTCTCATA
The DNA here is from genome assembly GCA_003013855.2 of Liriodendron chinense. Classification (NCBI taxonomy): domain Eukaryota; kingdom Viridiplantae; phylum Streptophyta; class Magnoliopsida; order Magnoliales; family Magnoliaceae; genus Liriodendron; species Liriodendron chinense. The sequence continues at coordinate 1,806,586 of ML058350.1, forward strand.
GTACCAGCAGCCCGTATAGGCCGGTTTCGCTTTATATCTATTCTTAGCTCCGAATATCCAGAGATGTAATCAGTTAGAGGTCTAGGATGTTTTGACTACATCTTTATCCAATGATTAATGAGATAAGTTTCTTATCCCATGAAATCAGTGCTAATCTTAGCAACTTGCGTAGCGGATTGGATCATTGAGATCTGTATAAATAGATGACTCTATTGATGATAAAGGTACACAATACTCAATCTTTAACCCCGATTGATCAATCCTTCTCTTTTCAACCTCATCCTATCTAATTTAAGCATCGGAGGGCTAACGGCTGGACCCCAGCCACCCTTAGTTGCTTTTTGTTTCCTTTCAGGTCCAAAGAAGAAATCTTTTGGAGAGAAAGTGATCATTCGGAGGACCCTGTTACAAAATTCGACGTAAACAACGAACTTAAGGAAATGTTCTTTCACCAATACTTTAGTTCAATATTACTCAAAATAATAATAATACGCAACTAGATTAACAAAGGTTAAACGTTGCCAATTTCATTAATATTTAAAAGTAGTACTCATTATAATGGAGAAGTTGTGAGACAACCAAATAAATATACAAGAAAGAAAAAATAAATACATGATACGTCTATTGGAACAGACGATCGACATGGGTGGCCAGCAAGATGTGATCGAATGGGTGTGATCCGCTAAATTGAAACTTAGTTGATCACGGTCCTACAACTTAATGTTGTAGAATTTTACTTCTACTCCTAATGTACTGTAGCGGGAGCCACTAGATAGTAGCGATGTAAACTAGGCTAGGCTAGGCTGTGCTAAGAAAGATAAATTGAAAGATAATCTAAAAGATAGATTGATGTGTTTGGTGTAAGCCTTCGAGGTCTTATTCGGATGCTTCTTTTATAGATGTTGAGGTAGTGAAATCATCGTTGGTTTTCTTTGTTGATTCTGAATCCTTCGCACTCACGTCGCAGTTCTAGACATGAAAATCTCCTTGATTGATTCGGAACTAGTGGCTTAAATTAGAAAGAAAGGACTCCATCTAGATTTGGACTTGCTGGCTGCTTGGATCTTCTCATGGTTGATCCTTCAGGGAGATCTTCGTGGTCCACTTCATGGATCATGACCAGGACCACCAAAGTCTCTTTGATGAAGACTACCGGGTTGAGATCTGGGGACCTCAAGGGTTGATTCGAGTGGCAGATCGATCATGAACACTCACCTAGTCGCCCACCTCTTCCACTTTGAAGTGTTAAACAGTCCAGATCAAACCTCCTCTTGTATTTAACCACCTATAAGGTGATGGTTTGGAGTATTGGAAAGATTTGACACCTGATACAGATTTGTTATCTGACCAGATCCGCTCTAGTTTCCTCACTCTTCTAATTCTGAGTAATATACAGAGAGGGAGGCCCAATTGAGCCAATATGTCTATTTCTCCTTATCCGGGCCCAAACCATGGTTGGGTTCGCTTGGGCATTGGTCCGATCTTTAGATCTTTAGAATCTTCTCGAATGCTATAGCCTCTCTGAATGTCTATGGGAATATCTCCCATTCCGAATGAGAGATGGCCTCACCGAGAATATCATAACGAGATATGTGATTAAATCTATTCTCTTAGCGGGTCTTTTATAGGCATACTAGGTACACTGGCTCATTAATTGACACGATAAACATAGCCACATGGCATGTATTGATTTATTCTCAATCTTAAAGGTGAGCGTAAGGGTTCATGCCTCTGCATTTATAACCAAATACGTATCGCTAAAGGAAGATAAAACAAATATGCTCTCGAATGAGAGTAGGTTTCATGCCAGTTACAGCCACGTAAAGTCAACACATGGAAACCTTTGATTGGTCCACATCGGGACACTAAAAATGAGTGTAAAGAGGACCCTAACCATAGGACCCACCTCCATGCATGCATTGTATATTCGGGCTATCCATATGTTCTTCCAGCTTGCTCTAGGGCATGTCACCAAAAATGAAGCAAATGCAAATTTCAAGTAGATTGCACCATAGGAAACAGTGGTCGTTAAACACACACCATTAAAAACTTCTAAGGGCCATTGTAATGTTTGTTGACCATTCAACACACTGACATGAATGAAAGTAAAAAACAATTATTAGCTTGATCCTTAACTTTTGTAGCCCATAAAAAGGTTTTTAAAGATCAATTACCATGGTTTTCTATGGTGTGGTCTACCTGAAATTTGTACCTGCTTCATTATTTAGGATCTAGCCCTAAAATAAATAGGCAAAACAGGGAAGTGGATACTGAATAAACTCTGTGGGGTCCACCGTGATTTGTGTATTATATCCACTCCGGCCATCCATCTTAACGGATAATTTTAGGCCAGGATCCTAAAAATGAAGCATATTAAAATCTCAAGTGGACTACACCATAGGAAAAGTGTGAACTGAATATCTAGCACTAAAAAATTCTTCGGAGACAGAAATTTTGGATCAAGCTGATATTTGTGTTTTTGCATCATCAATGTCCATGTGATCTTATGAACAGGTTGGATGACAAATAAACATCACTATGGGGCCTAGGAAGGTTTCAACAGTGGAAATCATTATTCCCACTGTTTCTTGTGGCATGGTCCACTTGAGCTTTGGATATGCTTCAATTTTAGGCTCAACCCCTAAAACGAGCTGCAAAAATGGCTGGACGGTGTGGATAAACCACATACTTTCTCGGTGGGCGCAACAAAGTTTACTCAGTAAGATAAGAGATGGCCAGGATAGACAATGCATGCATCAAGGTGGGCCCTACGGTCAGGGTCCCACCGATATCCCTCTTCCGGGGTTGTAGTCAAGTCCGCTCGTTATGAACAGGTTCGATGGAAAATAAACATCACGGTGGCCCCTAAAATGGTTTCAGAGGTGGGTGTCATTAACACTGCTGCTTCCTCTGGTGTCGTCCACTTGAGCTTTGAATCTGCATCATTTTTAGGCTCATAACCTGAAATGATCTGAAAAAAATAAATTGACGGCTGGATAAAAAGCATACATCAAATTGGGCGCACAGAACCCCTGACAAGATGGATTATCGTCCGGGCAGGGCCAGGACGCAATCTGCTTGCCCTGGCAGAAATGCCCAGCATAAAGAAAAGGTATCCAGCTCAACTCGTTTAACACAAGTTATAGTTATGGTGCACCTGGTGGATAATTCATACCCTATTAAGTGCACGAGAAATCCAACCATTAAAATAGGTTGGCACACAACATGGATCATCTAGTGATAAATAAATAAATAAAATCAGCCTTATCTAATCATCAGGTGGGTCATGCCATAGAAAACGATGTCTAGTCGTTGATAAATAACACAGTACAAGTGGGACGCTTTATTCGTGGATGTTGCTGATTTTTACAAAAGTCCATCCCCATGATGTGGCTAGCCTGTTGGACAGTTTGGATGTCACATGAACATGAAAGGTTGGGAGTTATCTGCTGGGTGGACTATAACTTATGGCCCAACTTGATGTACTTCAGACCTCCGGTAAAAGATTAGTTAAAACATGATCGACACAAGTGAATAGGGTTCTCAATTGGACGGATCTGGATCAGATCCAGTTGGATCCAGCTCCAAATTCCATATATATGTGCATACGGATTTGGATCGGATTCGGATCGAACTCCGATCCAAAAGGGGACATCCATATCCGATTCATCTATAAATTGTTAGATCCATTTCTGATCTAAAATCCATATAACCGTCGGATTTGGGTCAGATCTAAGTCTGAATCCACCCCATTACAAATCTAAAAATACATATAATATAATATAATATATTTAATTTAGTAGAAAAATGATGTAAATTCCACTATTTACTGTGGTATGGTCCACATAAGAGTGGCATGTCTCAATTTTGAAACATGGCCTAAAGTAATCTGTAAAACGGATGACCAACATGATGATGGCCAACATGAATATAACATATACAGTAAGGTAACAATGAGCTGATCTTAAATCCAGTCCATTTAACTAATTGAACGCCAATATGCTCTTATGAATCCATATCCATTCCATTTAAGTAATCAGACCTATTTTAAGATCCAAATCAAGTCCATTTAACTAATTGGACCTATTTTAAGATTCAAATCCGCATTATACTGATTTGGAGTGAATTGGCTCTCGGATCTAACCCACTCTATTGAGAGCCCTACAAGTGAACACTAAACGTGGACAGTTCACTAATGTCTTCAAACCATTCTTCTTCTTCTTCGTTTTTTTCATGGGTTTTGGTAAAATGCGCCCTGCCTCACATATACTGTCGAGGTCTTGGTTTCCACACGCCTGTGATAGATCCAGCCGTTCAATAATAGGTATTGGACACTGTCCACATGTCCTGGACGAAAAAGTGTCATTTTTCTTCTGATCTGGCAGATCAAACTTGTGCATCAGGAAAAGAACGATTAGGAAAATGCCAACGGTCCAAATTCACTGTACGTTTATGGGTGAATTAATGAGTATGCTAAAATATTCCTGAGACATGGCCCAGGTAAACAACACATGTGCGATCGGACAGCAGGAACACAGGGCCGCGTATTCTATCAAATCTGTTCGTCAAAGGAACGGAATGGAAAAGACAGGGCCCTCCCAGTTCACGTGGAGATGCTCATGAGCAATCCACTCCGTACATTAGAAGCTCACAACGGGACAAGCAGTACAGGAAGCCAAAGAAAAAAAAGGAATAAAAAAATCAACAGATCCAAAACTAAGGCCGGTCACACTACAGTAACAGTGAAAACAGAAATGTGCACCGCTGAAACCTTCCTTAAGCTGACCACGATGTTTATATGCCATCCAAACCGTCCATGAGGTTATTACCACTGGATTAAACAGTAGGCATAAATATCAACCTGAACCAAAACTTTTGTGGCCCCAGCAAAGTTTCTAATTGTGCATGTTTAATTCCCATTGTTTCGTGTCCTGTTGTGCTCCTGAGTTTTGGAATTTACTGATTTTTTGGCCTTCTTCTCTATTATGAGCTTGAGAAACTAGTGCACGGAGGGGATTTCTGACGGAAATATCTGTGGCCCCCACATAGCTTCCAAGCGGGGAATGTCCACCAGGGTGGACCATAATCCGTCCTAGCAGGTCTCTTTTGGGGCCACCATGACATATGAATTTTATCTACGCTGTTCATCTATTTTGCCATGTCATTTTATAATATGTACTAGAACATGAGACATATCACAAAGTGGGGAATGCACTTTGCCATGTCCTTTTATAATATGTACTAGAACATGAGACATATCACAAAGTGGGGAATGAACACCGGTCATTTAAAATTTCTCGAAAGACTAAGGAGTTATGTATCAAGCTCATATTTGTGTTTTCCCTTCCTTGGGGTTTATACAACCTCATGAACATTGCGACTTGGCTATGACCCTCCAACTAATGATGGATGTGAGTGGGACCTGTTGCTCCTAATTCAATTAAACTGAGTCACTCATGTGATCAAAGGGTTATATTTGATTTTCGTGTGTGGGTAAGATGTGCGGGCATGTTAAAGTCTACTTGACTCAAATTTTAACTGTACCGCTGGTCTTCCCTCACGTTGAGACAGGCTGATTGAAGACTGGACATGGGGTCCTCCCAATTACCAATATTACACTCTATTTAGGCAATTTATGAAAGGGTAGGGGTTAGCCCTTCTGAATGAAATCTTTTTGCTTTGTGACAATAAACGTGAGTCTATGGACTTAAGGACTTATTCTTTCACCAATACTATAGTTCAATATTTTTCAAAACAATAAAAATATGCAAATAAATTAACAAAGGCTAAATGTTGCTACTTTTATTAATATTTGAAAGTAATGTTCATTACAATCGATGAGTTATGAGACAACTAAATAAATATACAAGAAAGAAAAGATAAATACATAGTACATCTATTGGAATAGACAATCGTGGTGGGTGGTCAGCAAGATGTGACTGAATGGATGTGATCAACTAAATTGAAACTTAGTCGATCACGGTCCTGCTTAAGGTTGCAGAAATTTACTTCTACCCCTAAAGAACTATAGTGGTAGCCCCTAGGAAATAGCGATGTAAGCTGGGCTAGGCAAGGTTATGCTAAGAAAGATAAATTGAAAGATAACCTAAAAGATAGATTAATGTATTCGGTGTATGGCCTCAAACTCTTCTTTGGATACTTTTTTTATACTAAAAAATAGATTGATATGTATGGTATAGGGCCTCAAGCTCTTCTTTAGTTGCTTTTTTTTATAGATTGTCGAGGCGGTGAAACCCTCGTTGGGTTTTCTTGCTGATCCTGAATCCTTTGTGCTCACGCCACAGTTCTAGACATGGGAATCTACTTGATTGATCTGGAACTATCAGTTTGCATTAAAAAGAAAAGACTTTGGCTAGATTCAAACTTGCTGGCTTCGTGGATCTTCTCATGGCCGATCCTTTATGATATCTTCATGGCCCACTTAATGGATTATGCCCGACACCACCAGAGTTTCTCTTATGAAGGCTACCAGGTTGAGATTTGGGACCTCAAGGGCTTATTCGAGTGTCAGATCGACATGGCCACTCACTTGGTCGCCCACCTCCTCCACTTCGAGGTGCTAGACAGCTCAGATCAAACCTTCTCCTGAATTTAACTACCTATAAGGTGATGGTTTGGAGTGTTGGAGGGATTTGACATCCGATACAGATCTGTTATCCGACCAGATCTGCTCTAGTTTTTCCACTCTTCTAATTCTGATTAATATATGGAGAGGGAGGCCTAATCAAGTCGATGTGTCTGTTTCTCCTAATCCGAGTCCAAACCATGGATGGGTTTACGTGGCATGTATTGATTCATTCCCCTAAAGGCATGCGTAAGGGCTCATGCCTCTAAATTTATAATAGAATATGTATCACCGAAGGAAGATAAAATAAAGATACTCTAGGATGAGAGTAGGTTTCATGCCTGTTACAGCTACGTAATGTCAACACGTGACCACCTTTGATTGGTCCATGTCAGGGCACTAAAAATGGGTGTAAATAGGACCCTAACCATAAGACCCACCTCCATGCATGCATTGTATATTTAGGTTGTCCATGTGTTCTTCCATCTTATTTAAGGCATGGCACCAAAAATGAAACATATACAAATTTAAGGTGGACTGCACCATAGGAAATAGTGGTTGTTGAATGTACACCATTAAAAATTACCTAAGGTCCACTATAATGTTTGTTGACCATTCAACAGGTCACGCCGGCCTAAATGAAAGTAAACAACAATTATTAGCTTGATCCATAACTTTTATGGCCCACAAAAGGTTTTTAATGGCCAATAATCGTGGTTTCTTATGGTGTGGTCCACCTGAAATTTGTATTGTTGTACTCTACTTCTGAACCTGCTTGGAAAGACAAATGGGATGATGACACGTGGTGTTGCAGATGAATGGTGCAAGCGCGCGTGCAAGCTTTAATAACAAAACAAGCGGGTTTGTTGGAGTACTGACAGATGGCAGATATTGGGACACGTCAGCAGGAGAAGAAAGCGGTTGAGAAGAATGGTGAAAGAGTTAAAGCGTTGCAGAGAACTTAAAGAGTCCCAAGAAAGTTTAGGAATCTGAGAATCATAATAGTCTGAGTTAATTGGGAATCTAAATAGTTCTGTTTAATTTATAAATATGGGAGGTAATCGACAGAGGAAGTGGTCTCACACCAAATTAAACAACAAACTCTCTCTATCTTTATCCTTAGCATATTTCTCAGTTTAGGAGTAGCGATAATTGCTTATCCACGCTCATTAGGTAACTTAGTTATAATTGCTCATCCATGCTCATTGGGTAACCTATCTTAATATAATTAGTTCTATTTTATATAAAACTGTTTGTCCAATCATCAATTGTTCTTCGCTAGTCGCTGAGCATCGATTAGTATTTAAAGGAAAGTCCTTTCTGGTGAAAGGCAATGTGCAACCCATTTTCAGAGGACAAACCTACCCTCCATCGATTGCCTGATCCCTTTGAATCCGTTAAACGAGTGGCTGAGTAGGTGACCAAACATTTTCAGGTCCGGTCATATATGGTCGAGTGCGACGTATTTGCCTCTTTTGGCGGTTAGGGTCGAAGTTGAACCGGTTAGAATCGAGTTGCACAATCAAATTTGGCATGCTCATGCACACCACACACATGCGCATGCTAGAAGAGTTGATCCAATCGGGGGCCAACATATATCTGCTTCAATTTTTAGGATCTAGCCCTAAAATAAACGGGTAAAACAGATGGACAGCGTGGATATACAATGCATGCATCAACCCACATCCCCGCTTCCGGGTCACATTCAAGTCCGCTCGTTATGAACAGGTTGGATGGAAAATAAACATCACGGTGGCCCTTAAAAAGGTTTTGGAGGTGGGTGTCATTAACACTGCTGCGGTGTAGTCCACTTGAGCTTTGAATCCGCGTCATTTTTGGGCTCATAACCTGAAATGATCTGAAAAAATGGATGGACGGCTGGATAAAACGCATACTTCAAAGTGGGCCCACAGAGCCCTTGACAGAATGGATTATTTTCCAGGCGGGGCGAGGAGGCAATCTGCTTGCCCCGACAGAAATTCCCAACACAAAGAAAAGGTATCTAGTTCAACTCGTTGAACACAAGTTATGGTGCACCTGGTGGATATTTCATACCCTATTAAGTGCATGAGACATCCAACCATTAAAATAGGTTGGCACACAATATGGATCATCTAGTGATAAATAAATAAATAAAATCATCCCTATCTAATCATTAGGTGGGCCACACCATAGAAAACAATGTCCAGTCATTGATAAATAGCACAGTATAAGTGGGATGGTTTATTGGTGGATGTTACTGATTTTTACCAAAGTCCATTCCCATGATGTGGCCAACCTGTTGGACGGTTTGGATGTCACATGAACATGAAAGGTTGGGAGTTATCTGCTGGGTAGACTATAACTTATGGTCCAACCTGATGTACTTCATACCTCCGGTAAAAATCAATCCAATATGATCCACACAAGTGGACACTAAATGTCGACAGTTCATTAATGTCTTCAAACCATTCTTTCTTTCTTTTTTTTCGAACATGGGCTTTAGTAAAATGCGCCCTGCCTTACATGTACTATCGAGGTCTTGGTTTCCACACACCTGTGATAGATCCAGCCGTTCAATAATAGGTATTGGACCCTTTCCACATGTCCTGAACGAAAAAGTGTGACTTTTCTTCTGATCTGGCAGATCAAACTTGTGCATAAAAAAAGAACGATTAGAAAAATGCCCAAACGGTCCAAATTCACTATACGTTTGTGGGTGAATTTACGAGTGCGCTAAAATATTTCTGGACATGGGTCAGATGAAGAAACAACACATGTGCAATCGGACAACAGGAATACAGGTTCACGCGTTCTATCAAATCTGTTGGTCAAAAGAAGGGAATGGAAAAGACGGGATGCTCCCATTTTCTATGCGGTCTTGTTGGTAGCAAGAAATGGACCGAATAAGTTGGATGTGATCATTCCCTGACCCAGCTGTATATGCGTGATAGAGAGAGTGGGAAAGCTCTCTAATGAGACTAAAAGCAAACTGGGGTTTGCCGCGTGGGGTTTTGGTGGTGGCCCCGCTCATCATTTAACTTTCACCAGCAAACGCTACAAAATCTTCATTAATTGTCCGCATGTGGCACACCATACAACTAATAGCCCCCACACGACGGGTGTGAACATTCTACCCTATCAAGCCGGCTTTGACTGCAGTCGCTGCCCATTAATTAAGGGCTGTTTGAAATGATGTATTTCAGGGTAATTGTATTGTATTTTACCTTTCTTCTTTTTCTGTATTTATTATTTGCCAAAAGGTTTTTGAAGATCGACAGAAGCTTTTTGATACAGAAAACAAGATGGGCCTCTGTGGGTCTCACCACGATGTACATGTTTTATCGATGCGGTCTATTCATTTGGCTATATCATTTGAGAGTATGCCTTTTAAGATGACAAGGATCCAAAGCTCAACTAGACCACATCACAGTAAGAACATTTTAAATGGTTAGCATTCAATTTCCACTGTTTTTAGCGTGGTCTGCTTGAGCTTTGAATATGCCTCATTTTTTGGCCAGTTCCTTAAAATGATCTCTACTAATGAATGGAGGGCATGGATATAACACATATTTCAAGGTGGGGCTATGATGTTTTGGCTAAGCAAGTCCACGTTACTTTCAAACACTGGTGGTGTATGCATTTATTGACGATGTGAGAGAAAATAAATGTAAATACTCATAATAACACCACTTTCCCTTAAGCGTACAACCTCTATTTATCAGATTTGGAATTTCAATCCCACAGACAACAGTTTTAAACCATCACTAGTTTAGCTATAATCACTTTTATCAGACGTTTGTTAATTTCACATGCGTGAGAAAGCTTTACACACCCACAACCCACACGCGGATGCATGTGTCGTAATGTGATGCATGAGTGACGTCAGAGTTTTCCATCAGGTAACCTACATTGTGTAAATCATCCAACATAAAATCAGGCCTTTTCACAGCTTAGGTGGACCACATTGTGTCAAAGCACAAATATATGGACGTGGAATATTGCATAACACAGTAGCCTGCTGTGTAAACTCTGTGGGCCCAGCCATGATTAATGTGTCTTATCCACACCGTCCATCCATTTTATCAGCTCTTTTAGGCCATGAGCTCAAAATTGAACCATATCCGAAGCTCAAGTGGTCCACATCACAGTTGGGTTTATTTTGTCATCCAACCTGCTCGTTTGTTCATGCATACATGGACTGGACAAGGAAAACACAAATATGATCAAAATTTCTGTGGACCTAGAGTAGTTTTTCAACAGTAGGCATTCAATTTCTAATTCTACCGTTTCCTGTGGTGTAGTTTCTTGAACTTTGGATATCCTTCATTACAGGGCTCATGCCCTAAAAGGATAGATGGTGGATATGACAGATATTACGGTGGGCCCCACAGAGTTTACACACTACAGTCGCAATCGGTATCCAAAATAAATGGAGAGAAGAGGAAAGAAGGCTTCCTTTGTGGCCCACGTGAAGATCGACATTATTTGATTTCTTAGATTGAAGATCTATGCACTATTAATTTCAACCTTATAGGAAGCTGAAATCTAACACGTGTTTGATATTTACATTTGTGCCCTGCATGGATGCGCTGGCACCATGCGCCGGTGGAATTGGCAAACCTCTTTTATTATACAAGGAAAGCCTAAGAATAAATAAATAAATAAATAAAATGAATCCTGCGATAAATGGTTATGGGAAATTCACGCCTGCATGAGATCCGAATTGTTACACCCGGATCCATAGCCAAGTGGTAGACTAAGTGAAGATAACCTTGTTTCACTACTGAGGTTTTGGTATCGATTTACAAATGGGGGTGACTAACATTGCAGTGTGACTTGTAATAGAGTGTGTGTACTAACCCAAAAAAACAAAAAAATGAAGATCCGAATTGTTTTTGTACGATGGCCAAAAAGTCATAACCAGATGTGTGTTAGTGCACTTTTTTGTGGCATACTAGTGCATTGTTCACTCGCCGAGTGGAGGGTTGTGATGTAGTAATAAATTCAAAAAGACTGAATATCGTCCCATAGATATGTATATGTAAATATTTTCAGAATTTATCTAAAATAACTTAGAATCAAGATTATATTAAGAGCTAAATTTGAAAAATTGAAATTTATAATTAAATAGTGAATATGAGAGGTAAAATAATAATTTAAAAGGCTCTAGAGCACCAAGGATCTACTTTTGGTTATTTTTAATGCATCAACACAATTAGGTCTCTCACAACTCAATCGGAATTGAATTTCTATCTCTATCCAATCGGAATATGAAGCGGTTTAATCAACACTATCTAAAACAGTTACTTGTTCATTGATTTGATTCCTACAATAATGCTCAGGCATTGGACACATTCAATTGTATAGGCTAAGCCTTTATCCATTCTAGTTAAGATCATAATCATGGCCTTTATCAAATCCAGTCACTAGACTTGACTACAACCAATGATTTGAACTTCAATTAAATAAAAATCAATCAACAAAACAACTATCTCAAATTAACATAAAATATTAAAATTTTAGTTTGAATTAGTTCCCATATTAAGATCATGTTATTGTATAAAGTGTCTATCATGCCTGGAGTCGATGATAGATCAATGAATTACACAAGTATAAACAATGCAAAAAGGTAAGCTACTAGATTTAGATTCACTAAGCATTATATGAGCCCTAAGTCATCACGAGATCAAAGTAGAACTAAACTAGTACTTTATTCAAACTTCCATTAAAACAAATTCATCAATTAAATCATTAAAAAGAAAACCAAGGTTGCATCAATTTATAAAAAACGAATCAAAAGCTTCACCTCTTAGCTCTAGCTAAGAGGTTTTAGTTCATCTCTAACATATGTGAACTAAACTCTCTAAAAAACTTGAAAAACAACTAAAACTAGAAGAAAACTAGAAAATAGAAGTAGAAATCCTTCTTCCAAGCCTTATTGATCATCCCCACGTCTTAGCATGCCTTGGGAATGAAGAGGAGGTGTCCTTTTATAGCACAAATTACCCATTGATGAAGAACCTTCTAGAAATCGCCCAAAGGCTACGCAGCGCGCAAGAAAAATTAGATTTTCGAAATTGGAAATTTCTGTTTTAGTGAATGGCTGACCGGTCACAACCGGTCGGATTAGGGTGGCCGACCAGTCATAACTGATCGAACTGACCTAGGCTTCAGTCCAGTGTGCACATTTTGCTTATCTTCATGGCTGACCGGTTAGCCGACCGGTCTAACATCTGGCCAACCAGTCAGGATCGGTCCGGTCGGACCCACTAATTTGTGAATTGCTTTCCTTTTTTTCTTCTATGTTCTCCTTGCTTCTTCACTCCACTCTTCAATCTTTCTTCCTTTAATAATTATGATGCATTAAGAGTACTGTCCTTTAACATCAACTCGGTGAAGTCTCTCTCTCATTCCTATAATCACAAAACAATGCATTAGATAATTCTTTAAACATAGAAATCATGCAATGTTAGTAATGAAATGGGGTTAGAATATACATATTTCAGAGCTCAACATGCACCTTATGTGGTCAATCATATGCGTCCATGTGTTAAAATGTCAGTTGAGCCTTAGCAAGCTAAAGACTAAAGATTCAAGTGGAAAAGCATCATCAACGAAGAAGAAACAGGTAAAAGAGATGCCTTGGTGACCCTAATCCTGTGAACCAAAACACCTTAAACCTCTAGATGACTTAGACCCAATAGAAAAACCCTTAACCATCATCATTAGCCTTATATCATATAGAAAAACATGATAAGTTAGGCTAATTAAAGAGATGCAAACTGTTGTAAATGACATTACCCAGACAACAGTTTTCGAGTGGACTTTGATACATCGGAGTTCAGTTTCGATAGGTCTTCGATCAATAGGAGAACAAGTTCGATACATTGAACATATGTCCAGCAACTTGCTAAACTCTTTGGACAGTTCTTTGATCAATCGAACACATCACTTTGATACATTGAAGTTGATGTTTCAATCAATAAAAAATATGTCCAACAGCATTGTTAAACTCTCTGGACAGTTTTTTTATATATCGAATGGAATTTTCGATCAATCGAAGATACCTTCGATCAATCAAAATTAATTCTGATCAATCAAAGATGTCATTTTCTGCCCATTTTTTTTTATCGTTGGAACTTTATCTGTAAAAGCGAAAGAGACATTTTCGGGTATGGAGAGAAGAATTTTGAGGAGTTAGAACCCACCATTGTTGAAGACCATTAAGAGCTTTAATTCTAACCTATGTAAACTATTTTCCTTTTGATTCATCACAAACTTGGAGCATTTAAAGCTCAAATGAGAATGAACTTCCTCTCTCTTGATTTTTAGGAGTTTAGACAACTTGATTATAGGTAGAACCTTGGTCTAAACACCACCTAGGAATCCAAATAGGTATATTCCTCTAGGAATCATTTCTTACCATTTTTAGAGGATTCACCACCTCCTAGCACCTTGGCATCTCCGTTGCAGCATCACATGTAAGGTGGCTGATCGTTGGATCTGGAGCATTGGCAATGCAACGACATTAGTGATCGAGGGAGTACAAGAGGAGTTAATCGAAGCATGGGAGAGCGGAGATCAAGCAACCCAAGTGGCACATCAACGAGGCTCAAATCTTACAAGTAAGGTTGTCAATTTGTGTTGAGTCCACCCACTTTCTTCCCGTGGAGAATTAAGTGTACAGTTTGATTATAAACTTGATAGGTTCAGTTGTAGGACCTAGGCTCGGTTGTAGGGTCGAATCAAGTCTCCAAGTGGGGAACCTCTAGCGGGAGTATACGCTAGGTTCGGTCATAGAATCTTAGCTCGGTTGTAGAGCTTAAAACCATTGAGATTCGGTTGTAGGACCTTAGCTCTAGTTTAGAGCCTAAATTGTCAAGTCTCAAAAGGAGATCGAGCCACCGTTACAAGTGTGTACGTAGTCCACCAACACGGGTGCATACGTGTAGGTTCGTTGTAGGACCTGGTCCTTGAGTAGGATTGTAAGGTTGGGAGGAACCTATTTAAAACTCTAAGGTTGTGAGGTGAACCTGATTTAAAATCCTCTAGTAAAATTTGGTGTACTCAAGGGTTGAGTATGGCAATTGGGAGTGGAGTTGACAAGTAGTCAAACCAATACACTTTTATATTTGTGATTGTTATTTGAGCACATTTCTTATTAATGCATTGTGGTTTAATTGTTTACTTATGAATGCTTAATTAAAATGTAAGCTAGGTGCTAGGCACATTCACACACAAGATGTATGTTCACTAATTAGTGTAGACTTGAGCTCATATGATTCATCTTCATATAATTTACATAGGTTGCATAGATTAGGTGCTTGATTTAGTTAATCTATATGTTAATATATGCATGTTAGACTAGGTTGCTTAATTATTAATCATATGCTAGTTTTATGATTGGACCCACTTAGGCTTGGAAGCCGAAGTATTCTTGCTTACTTGGTTTAAATTGTAGAATAATTTAAGTAGGCGAAAATAATTTTAAAAAGGGCCTTATCACCTCCCCTCTAGGACTTAGCCATAATTCTAGTTGCTCCGCTCTATGCTTCTGCACGTAAAGCGTCTCAAGTGTTATCTAAAGACATAATTTCAAGATGTTGATCTTATCCATGGATTGAAGATGCACATCAAACTTCAACCGTTGGTTCTAGACTTGAACAGCTGCTTTGAATGTCTCAAGATTCAAACCGATTAGTGGTCTAGTAGCAACACCTTTGTGACTATTTAGAACACTCATCCATGTTAGGGCCTAATGGATGGAATGTTACATACAAAACCTGATAGCACCGGACCCATTTCTCTGAAACTATTTAGTTACAACTTCCCTTACCTCACCATTTTGATTGGTTTCTTTGCCTCTGTCATCACTCAGGATCCAACACAACTAGCAGTCCACAAGTCATTTAACTGCTAAATGGTTTCATGATCAATCGTTCACGTTGCAGAATCTTTTACATATGGTTTGTTATGGGTAAATCAGGTCGCAGTCCCAATCATGGCTCAGAAGATCTGCAACCGTCGATATGTGGCCCACAAAGCCCAACTCATCACATGTGTTAGAGAAGGATCCAAGCTTGTCAAGGCATAGAGTCCTCATACTCAACTGTAGTCACGGATATAATTTTGAGGCCTCGGCTTCGGCCTCAGATAATGGACAAAGTCCTGAAGACTTAGCTTCAGCCTCAGCTAGTGGAAAGGGCTTGAGGCCTTGGCTTTGGCCTCAGGTGACGAACATAGAACTGAGGCCTCAGCCTTAGGTACTGACGCCTGCCATATATCATTCATTCTATCCTGACAACTCAACTGAGGATGCCGAGTGCCATCCGCACCGGACATCCTCGGATCTGAGCACTTACTGCTCCACTATACGAAGATAACAATTAGTTCCGGGATACACGGGATCCGGACATCATAAGCATAATCTCTCTTAATCTGAAAACATATCCTAGACGAGATCTATGAATTCACTACCATTGATTGTGAATCATCACCTATAAAAGGACACCTCAGCATCGCCTCAAGGTATGCCATACGTAATCCCAGACACAACTAGAGTGCTTACGCTTAATTATCTCCCTTATTGACTTAAGCATCGGAGGGTCCTTAGCCGGCACAACGGGCACCCCCGCAATCTTCCCTTGTGGTTGTAGATTCACCCAATCAGCATGTTCCATCGTCGTGTCCCCATTGAGCGACAAAGATCTACCGTTGATCCTTGATCATCATCTGTTGTTCAATTTCGGACGTTAACAAATTGATGCTGTATGTGGGAACTGTTAAAACTAGAAAATGCACAAGGCAGTTTTCTTTTGTTTCATTGTTTTGGGGGGATTTTGAATAATAGAGACATTCATAGACAATCATAAACATTCACAAATTACACATGAGAAACCATCGCAAGGGGAATTTTATTCCAAAGATTCCGAGATCTTTTATATTCCAGGCTGTGAACTAGTCACAAACCCTTAATTACATTAATGGATGATCCCCCTTGATTAAAAGGAAAAAGTAAATGTATGCATGCATCATAGATAAATTAAATAAAGCATTAAAAGTGCATAAACGTAAATAAAACACACCACAAACAACACAAAGATTTTTATGTGGAAACCCTTACGGGAGAAAACTACGGCACAAAGCTGAAATTGCGGTTTTACCGCTTGTAGAGATACTCGGAGATATGTCTATGGACTTAGAGGGGGTGATATGGACCTTTTTTAAATTCTTTTTGCCTACTTATGCAATTTAATAAAATAAGCTTTGTAAGCAAGAACACCTCGGCTACCAAGCTTTGGTGGGTCCAATCAAAAGACTAGCAAGGGTAAAGCAATAAGCAATCCTAGTCAAGCATGCATAGGTACATAAAAGAATCAAATAATCAAGCTCCTAACCTATGCAACTTGTGTAGACTTATGAGAGTGGATCAATGAGCTCAAGTCTACACAAGTAGTGAAGGTACATCTTGTGTGGGGATGTCTAAAAAGTGCCTAGCATACATTCTTATCAAACATGCATAATTAAGCAATTAAACTAACAATGTGAAGATATGAATGTGCTCAAGAACAATCACAAACACAAGGATGTATAGTGGTTCGACTACGTGTCTACTCCACTCCCGGTTCAAGTACTCAACCCCTTTGAGCACACCGGCATTCACTATCGGAGGTTTTAAATGAGGTTCACCTCTCAACCTTTACACGGAGGTTTTACCGGTTCACCTCTCAACCGTATCCGGAGTTTTAGACATAGGCTAACTCTCAACCTTAACGCACGTTTACTCCCGTGTCGGAGGCTCCCCCTTGGAGACTTAGTTTAGGCCTGGCTGACGGGCCAAGGAATGACTAACGTCCCTAGGTCGAGTTCGAAAACAAACTCTAAAGTGGACTCTCAAATAAGACAACCTACTTGTCGGATGAGCCCCTTGTTTAGCGCCGGATTGGGTAGCTTGATCTCCGCTCTCCCGTGCTTCAATCAGCTTCCCTTTGCTCCCTCGATCATGCCGCCATTGCGTCGCCAATGCCTCAACCACAATCGATCAAACACCTTGCATGCGATGCCTTGAAATGCCCAAGGTGCTAGGAGGATGGGTGAATCTCCTACATGGGATATGTAGGTTGTTCTAACTAGGAGATTCACCTAGAGGTTCTTCTAGAGGTCTAGGAGAAGGGATATACCTATATGGAAAGGTGTCTCACCTCTAGATATGAGAGAGGAATCAAGTCATCTCTTGATAGCATTTGAATGCCCACACTTGTGTTTGAAACACAAGGGATATGACTTGAAACCCTCTTCTTTGAGGCCCCAAAAGATCTGCAAATGGTGAAGGTAAAGGACTCTCAAAAGCATCTCACTTTGCCCAAGAATGGAGCTCCATATATATAGAAAAGGCAGCTCCAACGGTCATAAAACGGGCAGAAAACGGCCAAAAAATGACCTGCCCCGACCTGTCCCGACCGGTCATGACCGGTCGGTCAACTCTGCTGAAGGGCAAACATTTCATAGGCCACAAACATGGGCCGACCGGTCATGACCGGTCGGACCCCTCTTCTGGACAGGCCTAATGCACCAGGCCGACCGGTCATGACCGGTCGGACCCCTCTGCTGGACTAAAAACAACTCCAGGCCGAATGTGAAGGCCGACCGGTCTTGACCGGTCGGTCAGGCTCGCTCATCCACATGCCATGTGAAGGCCGACCGGTCATGACCGGTCGGCTATCCTTATGTAAAGCAGCAAGGCTGCTGGCCGACCGGTCATGACCGGTCGGACCAGCCTGGTTCTCCCCTCCATAAAGCTGAACTCCTCATGATTCAGCTTGGTGTTTTAGGCCAAGGTTAGGGTGATCAAAAGGGACACCTAGGGCCTATCAATGATGCCTAAAGGGTTCTAAATATGGTCAAGGTCATCAAGGATACAAAGGGGATAGGTTTTGGTCGAGGTTAAGGCACCAAGGCATCTCATATACCTGAATCTTCTTCCTAGATGCAGCTGGACGTCTTGAGTCTTCGGTCTTCGTCTTCTTTGGGCTCAACCGACTCTAGGCTCACTGCTGTAAGTGATTGACAAACAAGGTGCACTAGTATGCCACGAAAAAGTGCACTAACAAAAGCGACAAGATTCCACTATGAATATAGTTATACAATAGATGAAATATTAGGGAGAAAGTGTTAAGCTCTTAAATGTGTATATTCTAACCTATTTCATCACTAACTATGCTTGAAATACATGATTAAAGACCTAACTAATGCATGATTTTGTGGTTGTAGGAATGAGAGAGTGTAAGACCCGTACCCTGAAGTGCCCTCCGTACGTTTAGTTTCCAGGTACCGGTACGTCCCGGACGGACCAGATTAGCGAGCCTTGATCGCGACCCTGATTTAAGTACCGCAACGACCCAAGACCTATACCCCGGCGACCGCGTAGGCGCTGCGATTCCAACGCCGCGCGGCACGCCTCATTGCGATAGCCGGTGTGAAAGATGCGTACTTTTGTGCAATCCGAGGTGGGCCGCGCAACGCGCGTGTGGTGTGGGCCCCACTTGCACAAATCCCAACAACATGTCAAATCAATCACCATCACCCTCACCCATACCCCTATCATTACCCTAGCCTACACACACCATACCTATCCTATTCCTCTCTCACCAAAGTCAACTCCAACCCATTCCTCCCATGTCCTCTCCCATCATCATCATCATTACCTCATGCATCCCCCTCTTCCCATACAAGAGCCATACGTAGGGGGTTGGCCTTCTCATTTTCCATGTTTGCAAGGAGAGAGAAAGAGATTTGAGAGAGAGAAGAGAGAGTTAGAGAGATTAAAGGAGGAGATCAAGCTTGGAGGACCTCGATCATCATCCGGACCGTCCGATCGGCAATCCAACCGTCCAACCATCATTGTGAGTGCAAACTTCCCCCCCTCTTCTCGTTTACCTTTCATTTTATTTCCTTGGGCCCACCTTGTGATGGGCAATGAGATGGATAGGTTGGATCGTCCATGAATGGGCCCCACATAACTGTAATAATAATAATAATAATAATAATAATAATTAGTATTATAATGTAGACACCCCACCTTCGGCTACACTGTTGGTAGAGATAGCTGGATGAATGGAGGACCATACCCCCAAATCCCAAGTCCAAACTCAGCCAAACTCACCCTTGTAAGCCCCATTCCATAGCCCAGATCAAGCCTGAACCCAGTCCACCCAGTCTTAAACATCAGCCTGAAAAACCCCCCATAAAAAAGGCCAGTCAAAAAATCCTAAAAAAGTCAAAATCACTGAGTCAACTCGCTGAGTTAAACCGCTGAGTCAACCCGTCAAGTCTACCCGTCGAGTCAAAACACCGAGTCAACCCGTCGAGTCAACCCGTCTAGTCAAACCACCGAGTCGACCCGCTGAGTTAACTCACTGAGTCGACCAGCGAGTCAAACAGCAGCCCCGAGGGAGCGACCGTACTCGCTGGAAACCGAGGAGCGGCCGTACGGGCGGTCCATAGCAGGCCGCCCGGAAAAAATTACGAGAGCTGCCACTCTCCAACGCTATAAATACCCCTAGCCTCTTCTCATAATAGCATCCCTTCGAGTCCAAAGAAAGCCTGTCCGTTCGAGTGCCCTTCTCCACCCCTTAGCCCATTTTTCCACCAAGGAGAGCCCGAGTGAGGAGAGTCTAGCCCTGGTCTAGCCCAGCCTGACCACTGGTCCAAGCCTCTCAAGTCACCCAAGTCTTGATCCAGCCACTCGAAGCCAATCCTTGCGATACCTCCGTCCATCCAGCTATCATTTTTCCAGCATCATCTCATTTGCATCTAGCATAAGTGCAACATTTACTTTTCTTCTAACCCCCCTGCTTCACTACAAGCACCTTGATTATTCAAGCACACCGCATATGTCTTAAATTAAGCACCTGTCAGTTCGAGCATATGCTCTGGGCTTGCCCGTTGTTGGAACCTGCCCATCAGAAACTCTTACTGTTCAGACCTGCATTCACGTACATATCACTATAAGCACTTTGAATATTCAAGCACACAGCATGCATCATCTCGCATAAAGCACCTGTCGGTTCGAGCGTACGCTCTGGGCTTGCCCGTTGTTGGAACCTGCCCATCAGAAACTCTTACTGTTCAGACCCGCATTCATGCATCATGTCATCCATGAGAATATACGAGGATTAAACTAGACTTTCAGGTATCCGATCGATTCTGTGAAGTAGAGACCGTACTTTGGTACGGGCAGTGTGTGGGGTGCTTAACCTCTTCCCACCCTGTAACCGTGATCCCTTACCTTGAATCTCTGGCCGCAGATCAACAGGAGTCATTTTAGAGGAAGGAATCTTCGGATTCCCTTCTCTAACGTTTCTACAGGGTCTAGCCGACTGTAGATTAGAAGTAATTGGCTAGTGGCGACTCTGGTCTTATATAAACACACTTAAACATATCCAGCTAAACACGACTACCAAACGAAGCCCTCGAGAACGAGGCAAGCCAGTGGCACAAACGGCGATTTCGCACTCACGCATCCTCATCTCCTTCTTTTCCGAAAGGAAAGGAGAAGGGAGAAGAACGTCGTGTGGGGAGCGCGGAAAATCGGCGAGGGTCCACAGAATGGCGACTCCGCTGGGGACATGCTAGTCCCACTAGTCGTGATCCGACTTGAAAAAAACAGAATCCTTCCCGTACTTGAAAGTCACTAATCCTCATACAATCTCATCTGCATAGCATTCTACCCAAAATAAAAAAAAATATAGAAAACCCCAAAACCAAACAAAAAAAAATAGAAAATCCCAAAACCTAAAAAGAGTAGAGTACAGTCCTCACCATTGCGCCTCCTCGGGCTCAACGTACGCGGAGACAACTTCCCTTCCGCAGCATAATCCGCACTCAGGCTCAGCAAGCCATGTCCGACCACGAAGAAGAAACTCATCACCTTCCTGCTCTTGAGATGACCGAAGCGCAACCTCCAGCGCAACAGCCCATTGATAATACGCCAATCATACAAGAATTGGCACAAGGAGTGAGAAGCAATGAAAGAAATGCTCTTGCAATTCATGCAAGCACAAGCCACCGCAGCAGCCAACAATCAAGTTGGCCCTAGTTCAGCAATCTCAGCAACCATGCCGGGTCCTCCCGGCCTCCAGTTCAAATTAAGCACAACCATCGGAGTCTGCCCAAGACTACCGACAGCAGCCATCTCAGCCCTTCGCTATGGGGCATCCTTCTCAATATCTTCCTGCGACGACAAGGCCATCTCAGAGCACTTCGTTGCAGGAACATCCAGTCAGTTTCCAGTCAATCTTGCAAACAACAATCTCAGTAGATCTCAGCACGTCCCCGCCGATGGGACACCTTTTCAATTTCAGCACATCCCCATCGATGGGATTTCAATTCAATTTCCAGCAACAGGGACAGCACTGGCGAATGCCCACAATGGGGGTCAGTGTCAAGCCCACATCAATCAGTGGACAGTGGCGAATACCCAACAAGGGGGTCACTTCCCAGCATCTCAGCCTCCTGCAAATAGGAGCACTTTTCAATTCCAGCACATCCCCACCGATGGGATTCCAGTTAATTTCCAGCAATCTTCAATTCAGCAAAATCCAGTTAATTTTCAGCAATCGTCAATTCAGCAAAATCCAGTCAATTTCCAACAAGTTCCAGTTCAACCTTCAGTACAGTCTCCAGTTCAGTTACCATCATTTCAAGTACAAGTTCATCAGAACCCAGTTCAATCATCAAACCAATTTCAGCAACCCGCGATTGCTTTTCAGCAAGCACATAGGGTCGAAGACATCGACCACTATGCCGAAGAAGAACGTGCCTTACTCTAGGAGGCACCAGTCGCTCGAACAGATCACTCAGGACTGGACGAGTTGCGGGAGCAGTTCCAGATCTTGCAAAATCAGCTTCAGCGACAGCAAGGAATCGACTTACCTTCGACCAAGTTCAGAGACTTGTGTCCTTTCCCAGACGCTCAAGTACCTCAAAACTTTGAGGTACCAAAATTCAAAAGATACGATGGCAGCGGTTGTCCCACAGCACATCTCAAGGCCTTCTATGGAGAGCTGAGTGCAATCTCAGGAAATGAAGGGGCCCTTATTCGTTTGTTCCAAAAATCTCTGAAGGGCGATGCCCTAGATTGGTACACTTCATTGGACTGCCACCGCATCAGAACATAGGAACAGCTTTCCCAGGCTTTCGTCGACAGATTCGCATACAATCTCAACATGGCACCCAGAAGAGCCGACCTCGCAGCTCTCAGGCAAAGGAGTGATGAAACACTATCAGCTTATGTGGGACGTTGGCGAGCTATGGCAGTCAGAATGCGGACACCCATTGACGACGAAGAACAAATCTCCATGATTGTTCATTCAACATATCCAGGCATATCCGGATATCTCATCTCGCATCCATATGCGAATTTCTCACAATTGATCCGTGCTGGAGAGTAAGTCGAAGCAGGGATCCGGGCCGGGACGATCTCCCCATGGCCTCATCAAGCCACTCCAGTCAAGAGGAACAGAGTGGAAGGAAGACCTATCGGGCACGGGAATGGAAACCGCAGTGGTTCTCCTCCCCGCCCAACAGAGGTAAACAACATCAACACCACTGCTCAAGGAAATCAACGTGCTCCCCCACAGGGACGTCAACAGTATCAGCAGAATCAAGTTCAGCATCAGCCTCAGCGGTATCAGCCACAACCAAATCCTCAGCCACAACCACCTCGACAACAGCAGCAGTTCAGAGGAAATGGCCAATACTCAAACCAGAACAGGCAGAATTACAGGGAGTCCAGGAAGTTCACTCCACTCAGTCAACCACTTAGTCAAATCATGACTACGTTGGTACAAAAGCAATTACTTACTCTAATGGCACCTAGGCCTCCTCCTCATCCTTTGCCACCAAACTACCGAGAAAATGAGTATTGCGCCTATCATCAAGGACGTGGCCACGCCACTGATCGATGCTATACTTTGAAGAATGCCATACAAGACCTGATTGATGACCGCAAGATCGTCATCTCGGTCCCTGGAACTTCTCCAGCAGCTTCCACCAACATCCTTCAGAATCCTCTGCCTCAGCATCCAACGGACCCCAGTTCGTCTCGTGGCCCTGCAGTCAATAGTATAGAAGAAGGGGACCATCTCGATTGCTTCTTCTCCCCCATCCAGTCCATTCATGCTTACACTTATGGGCCGACAAGTCCTCCTCCGATCATGCAAGGGGCAAGTCCCTTTCCTCCTCCAGTCCTCGAGCCAGTAGTACTCGAAGGAGCATTTCCATATGATGTGCCAGTTGTGCAAGGGGCATCTTACGGCCCCTCATGTTGGGAACCAGTCGTCCTGGAAGGAGCACAATCATACATCGAGCCCACATACGAACCTGTCATCTTGCAAGGGGCAACTCAAGAACAATCCAATCCACAATGGAGGGATTATACTCATCAGCAACAAGAACCCGTTGTATTGGAAGGAGCTCTTCCAGTCGAGCCAGTCGTATTGCAAGGGGCAAACCCCGGAGGCGTGTCAATCACACTACTGCAGCTGGGACGAACAGAGAAACCTCCTGCCATGTCAAGAGGACCCGTATTCATTCCATGGGAGCCTCCTGCTCCAGGAACAATCAAGCCAAGACCACGACCTTATGTGGTCTATGAAGACAAGCCTCGATACTACCCCTTCAGCATAGGCAACAATGTAGTTCTCAAGGCAAAAGCTCCATACGAGGAAGATCTGGTACCCACACCAGCACCGTTGCAAGAAGCCGGTGGTCCTAGAAGGCAAAAGGGAGGAAAACTACAAAGAGGTTCATGGCACTATCCAGAATGTGCGGAAGTGGGGAACATGAATCCCAATGGGCGTTGCATCCGAAGAGATAATCAGAACAGAGGGGATCCCAAAGGCGCTCTCTCAGGCCTCGGCAACAAAAATGAAGCCGCATACGATGTGGCAACTCAGCTCAAGTCAATCCCTGCACAAATCTCAGTATGGGAGCTACTCTGCACATCTCGCATACACCGAGAAATGTTTGCCAAAACCTTGAGCGATGCTCATGTCTCCTCCGATACGGCACCAGAAATGATAGCTTTGATGATTGGACAACTCCTGGCTCCGCGTGCCATCACCTTCACAGATAATGAGTTGCCACCAGAGGGACGTGATCATGGGCGATCCCTCAACATAGCCTTACGATATAAAGACCTCTGCGTCCCACTGGTCCTTATCGATAATGGCTCAAGCTTAAATGTCTGCCCACTCAAGACCGCGGAACGACTAGGAATCAGTCCTTCTTCATTTCGACCAAGCACCATATGTGTCAGAGCATTTGACAACACCCGCCGATCAGTAGAAGGGGAAGTCGACATAGAGGTACAGATAGGTCCGGAAGTCTCCACCATCACATTCCAAATCCTGGATATATCAGCCTCTTTCAACATGTTGCTCGGACGACCGTGGCTGCACAAGGTTGGAGCTGTGCCATCAACCCTGCATCAACGAGTGAAGTATATCTGTGGAAATCAAGTGATCTCTATCCATGCAGAGAAGGAGCTCATCATTCCTTCCAATGCTGCTGCCATTGAACCAGACATCCCGGTCATCGATATCCAGCACTCTGAAGAAGACATCCCGTTTCACAGTTTCGAATTCGAGACTGTGAACTCTATCGCCAATCCAGAACCGATAAGGGTGGATCGTGTCTTTTCACCGGCAGAGCATCTGAGCCTCAAATACCGAATGAAGAATCACTTCAAGTCCAGAAAGGTACCACTTATATAACCAACGCAAATGGGGACTCGGATACAAGGCAACCTTCATGGACAAAAGAAGGAAGAAATTTCGGTGCTCACCCATCCAGTTCGTCAAGCCAGGAGAACCTTGCAAAGATCCAGGAGGGAATCAACCGACTGCACTACACAAAGGCCTCCCGATGAGCCTAGTTTGGGCCACATGGCCCCCCATTCGATGGGATCAGATTCTCGAACCATCTAAGCCTCCAGAAGAAGAAGAAAAGGATGAAGACGAAGAAGGAAGTCAAATACAGCAGCTTTAGGACCAGGTTACTCTGACACCTGCTCCCAACCAGGGGCACAACTTGCCCACTTCTCTCAACCAGGGGCACAACTTGCCCACTTCTCTCAACCAGGGGCACAACCTGCCCACTTCAATCAGCAAGGGGCACGACTTGCCCATCTCAGCACCAATTAGCAAGGGGCACGACTTGCCCATCTCTGCAGAATCAACATCATCAATCATCAGCCAGGGGCAGAAGCAGCCCATCCATTGGACCAAGAAAGGGAAGTGGCCGGCCCTAGATTGGTCTGATGTCCAGATCCCAAACATGTGTCTCACTGCGGAACCAAATGAATTGCAGTGCGAGGTAAGTGATCCGGGAGGGACTGAGTATGACTCAGATCTCAAACCCGACCAGCGAGAAGTCATGGTCATTGGGCCAGACCATGATTCTTCGCCCAAATCATCAACCCCCACCTCTTCAGGGGAGGAAGTGTGGGGTCCTGAATGGTCATCTGTTCCCCTAACTTTTGAATCAGCCAAAGGGCCATCTGAGGGCTCTGGCTTCCAAAAAAAATGCATGTTTAAGCAGTGACCGGAACTTTGGAACAAGTTGGGCTCAATCATGGTCTGCAATGCCTGCTTGTTCAAAGTCCCATGAATTTCAAAAAGCCAAAAAAATAAAAAAATTTCAAAAGCCAAAAACATCTAGCATTTCCATTTCAGAAAAATCTCAAAAACCAAAAAACATTTCTTTTCCTGCATTCAATAGTTTGTCAAGTTCGTCTAAAGAGTCACATGAGTTTGAAGTCGAATCATATGACTTTGACATCGAATTAGACTTCGAGCTCATGGGTCTGGACGAAGCCCGGGATGAGGAAGATGATGATCCAGCTCCCGAACTAGAGGATCTCCTCAAAAAGTTCGAATCTAAAGCCAATGTTGTAGCCGATGATTTTGAGATTGTAAACTTGGGGACGCCTGAGATCCCTAGGGAAGTACGCATTGGAAAATCGTTGCCACCTGAGATGAAACAGAAAATGATAGAGTTCCTAGCTCCAAGATTGTTCAACTTCGCGTTCTCATATGAAGACATGCCGGGGCTCGATGAAGAGCTCGTTGTACACCATCTGCCAACCAAGGCAGATATGAAGCCAGTGAAGCAGAAACTTCGAAGAATGAAGCCAGAATGGGCTCTGAAAGTCCGAGATGAAGTCATCAAGCAGTACAATGCGGGATTCTTGGTAGTCTCCAACTACCCTGAATGGCTCGCCAACATCGTACCAGTACCAAAGAAGAACGGCAAGGTTCGAATGTGCATCGACTTTCGAGATCTCAACAAAGCCAGTCCAAAAGATGACTTCCCTTTGCCACATATCGACACTCTGGTAGACAACACCGCTGGATACAAAATCTTCTCATTCATGGACGGGTTCTCAGGATACAATCAGATCAAGATGGCCGTCGAAGATCGCGAGAAGACATCGTTCATCACTCCCTGGGGAACCTTCTGTTACAGGGTAATGCCGTTCGGTCTGAAGAACGCAGGAGCAACATATCAGCGAGCAATGACAGCACTATTCCACGACATGATGAACAAGGAGCTCGAAGTATATGTGGACGACATGATCGTCAAATCTCGCACAATTGAAGGATACTTTGAAGATCTGAAGAAGTTATTCAACAGATTAGAAAAGTACAAGCTCCGTCTCAACCCTCAGAAATGTGTCTTCGGTGCAATGGGAGGCAAACTCCTCGGCTTTATGGTGAGCGAGGATGGCATCAGGGTCGAATAGACCAAAACCAGAACAATCATCGAGATGCCCCCTCCTAGAACAGAGAAAGAAATTCGTGGCTTCCTCGGCAGAATTCAATACATCAGTCGCTTCATCGCACAGCTCACACCTATTTGTGAGCCTATTTTCAAGCTCCTTCGGAAGAACGTTCCACAAGAATGGAATGATGATTGCCAAGTCGCCTTCGATCGCATCAAGAAATATCTCATGAATCCTCCAGTCCTAGTGCCGTCCCGCTCCCGGACGACCACTATTGTTATACATTTCAGTAGCAGCAGAAGCCATTGGCTGTGTCCTCGGCCAACACGACGAGACCGGGAAGAAGGAACAGGCAATATACTATTTGAGTCGAAGGTTCACCGACTATGAGACCAGGTATTCCCCGATCGAGAAGACTTGCCTCGCCCTAGTCTGGGCAACTCAGCGACTCCGTCAATACATGATTGCATTCCCTATTCTCCTCCTCGCTCACATGGATCCGCTCAAGTACCTGTTCGAGAAACCGGCACTCACTGGGAGAATAGCTAAATGGCAGCTACTCTTGTCTGAGTTTGACATCACCTATGTCACTCAAAAGGCAATCAAGGGGCAGGCCCTCGTCGATCATCTTGCGGCTCACTCTCTCCTGGACTATCAGCCGCTCAAGACGTTCTTTCCTGATGAAGATCTCTTGCTCATTGAAGAGGATGAAAAGAAGAAGAAAGATGAATGGACATTATTCTTCGACGGCGCAGCAAATTCTAAAGGGAGTGGTATTGGAGCAATCCTCTACTCTCCAGATGATGTCCCTATTCCTATCTCGAGGCGCATCGCATTCGAGTGCACCAACATGGCAGAGTATGAAGCATGCATCACTGGCTTAAGGGAAGCCATAATCTTGGGCGTCAAGAAGCTACGAGTGTTTGGAGACTCACAGCTTATCATCAATCAGACCAATGGCGAATGGAAGACCAAAGACGAGAAGTTGATACCATATCATGTGTATCTTAACAATCTGATCGAAGAATTCAAGGAAATCACCTTCTCATACATGCCCAAAGCCAAGAACCAGTTTGCAGATGCTCTCGCCACGCTTGCATCAATGCTTGAGATCCCGAAAGGAGCTTCAGAATGGGAGCTCACAGTCAAAATTCAAGAAGAACCTGCTTTTTGCCTGCAAATAGAAGAAGCCGAAGCTGTCCCTGACAAACCCTGGTATGCCGACATCAAGCAATATCTCGAAACCCAGGAGTATCCAGAATCAGCAACAGCAACAGATCGCCGAACCATCCAACGTTTGGCCGGCCAGTTCACCATCAGTGGCGAAGTTCTCTACAAGCGATCCTATAATCACATCCTCCTCCGATGCGTCGATGAAACAGAAGCTGCAAAGATCATGAAAGAAATACACGAAGGAATCTGTGGCCCTCACATGAATGGGCACATGATGGCAAAGAAGATTCTACGACTCGGCTACTATTGGCTCACCATGGAGACAGACTGTTGCCAGCACGTCAGAAAATGCTTCAAGTGTCAGGAGCATGCAAATCAAATCCATGCCCCATCATCAGAGTTATACAACCTGACCACCCCCTGGCCCTTCTCCATGTGGGGACTCGACATCATCGGACAAAATCAGTCCCAAAGCATCAAATGGTCATGAGTACATACTTGTGGCAGTCGACTACTTCACCAAGTGGGTTGAGGCAGCCTCCTACACCACGATTGCAGCATCTCAAGTGATCAAATTTATGAGGAACAACATCATATGCCGGTATGGAATCCCCAATGCTATCATCACAGATAATGAGACCCCGTTCGTCAACAAGAAGATGGATGACTTCCTCAGCAAATTCAAGATCCAACGTCATCGATCAAGCCCCTACCGTCCCCAGATGAATGGTGGGGTAGAAGCCGCAAACAAGACAATCGTCAGGATACTTGAGAAGATGGTCGTGACCTATCGAGATTGGTCAGATATGCTCCCATATGCACTTTGGGCCTATCGAACGTCTGTACGGTCTGCTACGGGCGTTACTCCTTTCGAGCTTACTTACGGAATGGAAGCAGTCCTACCAGTCGAGGTGGAAATACCATCATTACGGGTATTACTAGAAAGCGGAATTGAAGAAGGAGAATGGCAACGGGCCAGATTCGATCAGTTGCAGCTAGCAGATGAAAAGCGCATGCGTGCACTAAGTTATTCACAATGCTATCAGAAAAGGATCGCTCGGGCTTACAACAAGAGAGTCCGAAAAAGAAGTTTCAAGGTAGGCGACATGGTCATGAAGAAGATTCTACCGTCGCACCTTCCGGATCCCAGAGGAAAGTTCAAACCCTCGTGGGACGGGCCACTGATCATCAGAGAAGTACTTCCCGGAGGCGCCCTCCGACTCACCAGCATGAGAGGGGTGGATCTTCCTGAGCCAACCAACGCCGACAACGTGAAGATCTTTCACGGGTAAGCCATTCTGACCTTATCAAAAGTTACTTTAATAAAGCTGAAGTCAAGAGGTTGAAGCTAAGACCTCTGAGAAATCATTTCCGTCCACCAACAAGTGTTTCAAATAAGGGGATTCAAAAAGAGAAACATACAAAAAAAAAGAAGAGGGATTCAAAAGGAAAAGAAAAAAAAGGGGAGAGAAAAGAATATAAAAGAAAAAAAAAGAGAAAAAAAGAGAAAGAAAAAGGGAAGCCAAAGAAAGGCACTCAAGAAAAAAAATCAATCCAAGAAACACAGTCATCCATCCATTCATCTCAGAGGGGTCTTTAGCAAAGACCGACAGCTCTATTATCGTAACTCAGGATAAGGGCTGAAAGACTGCCATCGGCCGGCAACGACGGATTCCCGACCTCTAGCCGCCGCAGTTATCCAAGGATGCAGAAAAAGAAAAAGAAAAAAAAAAGAGAAAAAGAAAATGTGTGCCTAAACAAAGAGGGCGGAGTGAAAACCCGAAAGGGCGCTCCGAGTAAAAACAGTGGGCATACAGCGGACTTGGTGAAAACCTGAAAGGGCGCCAAGGGTAAAAACAGCATAGCTGCCAAGGGGCAGGCAAGACCAAATACCCGGGACGTGGTGAAAACCCGAAAGGGCGCCACGGGCAAAAATGACGGGAAAAAGCCGGCTGTGGTGAAAACTCGAAAGAGGACTGCAGGCAAAAATGGCTCAAATGAAAAAAAAAGAAAAAATAAAAGTGCAGGTACCAAGAAATCAGACAGTCCAGATCGGTTCAAGCAGTGAAAGTACAAGAACAAGAGGAAGTACAGTCAGGAGCGAAGAACTCTACAAACTCTGACAATCTCAGGAAGCAAGAGTTTCCATTGCCTACATCTCTAGGGAACCAAAGGATCAAGCAAGTCAAATCTCGAGACATCGGTCAAATCATTGGCCGAGCCCTAGTTCTGATTCCTATATCCCGACACAAAATCCAGACACACTCACAAGACAACTAATGGAACAATAGATTCCCAAAACAGTTTTCTTTTTCATTAAAAATATCATATTTCTTTTACACATGTCATATCATCTTTTTCAAAAAAATACAAAAAAAAAAATGCATCATCATCAATCATATACGCAAAAAATCAGTGTGCAGGTGGCCAACATAATCAATCTCTACCCTCCTCCCCGGCCACATCAGGTGAGTCCTCTGACCCATAAAAAGGTAGCCTCGCTCTCAACCTGCTCACCTCCATACGCAGGTAATGCGCCTCATCGCGCTCAAGGGTACGGATCACTGTCTCCTCGTCAGACAACCTCTGATCGGCAGCCAATCTCCTCGACATCATCTCACAATGATACCGAAGTGCAGAGATCTCAGACAGCAGATGGCCATGAGTGGCCAAAAGGAAGCCAGGATCGATAAACGGGCGCTCCTCAAAGGGTTCATATGAACCGGATGAAGAGCCAGCATCTCCAAGGATATCCTGCTCATCCTCATCAACAGTCTGGTGCCAACAAGGGATACGTCGATACAAAGACTGCTCAGCAACCCAGTACTGATATGGGGCGATCGCCATCGAAAAAGTCCACAGCTCAAAACCCAGCAAATCAGCAGTCAAGTGACTCGCCCAAGAACAATCAATCCGGGTCCTGAAGTCAGAGGACCTAGAGGGAAGTGCTCGACGCCCGATACCCGTGAAAGCGAAAGGAGGAACATCCTGCTCGTATCCAAACTGCCGCAGGAATCGGACGGGATGGTAAGAAAAGTAAGATCGAAAGCCTACCAATATCAGAGGAAGGCGATGTGCATCACAAAGCACTGGAGGAAGTGAAAGCCAAGATGACTCCCAACGAACGTTCCAGTCACGAAGTTCAGCGAACATCCTGCGATATAAGGGCTCGCTCATCCTAGCTGTAGGCGGAAGGAACTCCATGATATAACGCATGATGTCAGAGCCCGGGATGCCAGGAAGAGGTACAGGAACGGTCAGAGAAAGACGCTCCCATAGCCAGATCCTGATCACAAAAGAAGTTCAGCTAGAGCAAAACAAGTCCTGACAAAGCAAAAGGAAAAGGTGTAGGAGAAATACCTGAAGAAATGCACAGCAGCCGCGAAGGACACGAGTGCGGCCCAAGGCGCAGTCGGTCAGCCCATCGAATAGCTCGGCCAAGATGAGAGAAATGATCCCCTGTCGACGGATAGCTCGGCTTATCACCTCAAAAAGCAAAGGAGTCTGGGATCTGCGCCATCCCCAGAACAGCACCTCAGCAATCAAGCAGAACATCAGTGCGTTCCGAGCAAAGGTAGAGCCGGCCGTACTCTGAAGACCCGAAAAAAGATCATACAACAAGTCCAAGGAGAACACCACAGCATCCTGGCCACCGGCTGCAGGCCGAACAAGATAGGGGATCCCGAACCAGTTCTGCGGTGTAGCAGTCTTCGGCGATGTCTTCGGCGAGAAGTACTGAGTATAATCCAAGGGTAAGCCTGTCAAGCGTGCAAGCTCCTCCAAAGAAGGCCCCATCTCCATATCGTTGAACGCAAACAAGTTCAACGAAGGGACCCAGTCAATCAAGGCAGCTCCGAGCATCCTCCAGTCAATATCAACTCTGGCCATATGGATCAGACTGCCGAAGCCATAGGACTCTAACTCCCGAATCTCATAAGCTGACAAACTGTCAAGCCAAGCAAGCAGTCGAGGCGAGCAAGAAGAACGAGGAAGCAGCTGACAAGTCCTCACTGGTACCCCCTCCAGCACAAAAGGCCCAGAAATCAATGATGACTCATCAAGGATCGGAAGGTCAACGGGCGAAGGAGAAGGAAAAGCTGGAACCTCTGCAGACTCGACAGCCCCTGACCTACCCTCAATAACGGCTATGTCTGATATAGTCGCATCACTATCTGAAACTGTCATAACCTCAGCCGCATGGGAAGACTCGCCCACCTCATGAACAGAGCGTAAAAGACTGACGATCAGGAGAAAGACGATACTCCCCATCAAAAGGGCTACCAGTAAAGATCACACCGCACATCGTGGCACCCTGGCTAATCTGACCATCAAAGAATGCATCTGAACCATCCAAAAGGGTCCCGGCTACCCCGATCGAAGAATCAACGGCCAGATCCGGACCTGCGGCCCTCTCCAGTAGGAAATCATGAATCCAGTCATCATCCTGGCCGATCAAAGGGATCATCGAGGCATCCACACCGTCCATCATCAGGGGAACATCATCATGATCACATCAAGTCCACCCAAAGAAGTATACCGCACATCCTGGCCCTCATCAAGAGCATCCAAACCGTCAAAAATACCATCTGAACCATCTATCCCATCCAAGCATGAGATCAGCCCATCTATGTCCCTCATGGTCCCATCATCACCATCCATCACATCATCCATGGGGCCCACACTCAAGGGATGCATAGCTTCACCCATGTCCCATCTTATCATCCTATCCATACCATCCATTTCTCCCACAATCAAAGGCCTACCCAAATCTGGAATTATAGCCATTCCACCATTAATAGAGCCATTCAAAGCTCTCCCAACAACCACCCCTAATTCATCATCAGTACCCCTATTCAATGCTCCATCCCTACCATCAATCAAAGGCACCTCACCATCTTTAAAGCCTTCATCAATTGCTGCAACATGGGACCCACCAATCTCTCCCACAATGGCCCCCAAGCCATCATCAATGGCTGCCCAAGAGAGGATCAATAAAGAAAAAGACAAAAAGAGAAGGAAATAAGGGACAAAAGGAATATTCATGGCTGCAATCGAACCCGGACGTGCAGGGAATGAGGAGACAGGGACAGTGGACAGAGGAGAGTGTCCGAACCAGAGCCAGCCCAGGCCGCTCAAGAGGCGAGCCTTGGGCGGCCTGCCCTGGGCCGCCCGTACGGACGCAGATTTCCTCTCTTCGCCGGATTGGCTCCAGGATTCTTGGTAGGTGAGGCTGACAGTCCACGTCAGCAGATGGCGCTCCGTGGGCCGCCCAAGGCTCCGGTCCACTCCAGATTTCGACTAAAGCTGATCAAGATCATATAAAAGGTGCCCCACCGGTCCAATCACAAAGCAATGCAGCCAGAGCATGGCTAATCAAGTCAAAGAGAAGGAAAGGTGATCAAGTGGGGGCCACAAGCAATCCAAGCCATTCCAAGATCAGATCATCATGATCTAAACCATTGAGGGACCTACATGAGCCACCAAACAACAAGATCAAAGGGCGGATCATCAAAAGAAGGGCCAGAATCTAAGATCTAATCATCAAGTGGGCCCACAAAGCCAAATCAAGCGATCTGAGACGTTCAAGCCATCATCCACACCATGAGAAGCCTTCTTAGTCTCACAAATCATCAAAAGAGGTGCCCCAAAGTAAAGCTAAGGTCTCAAGTGGGCCCACAGGGCCGAATCTATCAATCTGAACCATTCAAGGATTAGATCATCAGGATCCAAACCGTTGGAAAGCTTACTCAAGTCATGGAGCAGCAAGATCAAAGGTTCGATCATCAAAAGAAGTGCCAGAATCCAAGATCTAATCATCAAGTGGGCCCACAAGGCCTAAACAAGCAATCTGGACCGTTCAAGTCATCATCCATGCAGCTAAGAAGTCTCAAATCATGAAGGAACAAGTCAAAAGTCAAAGCGTCCAGACATCATCAAAGAATTTGAGACAAGTCAAAGACTGTATATTCATTCAAAAAGAGCTTGATACAAAAGAAGATAAAAGCAAAAGTACAAGGCCATACAAAGCAGAGCACCCGAGCAGGCTACAAGTCGCCAACATAATCATCATCGTCCCTCCTCGTGTCTCGCTCCCGACGATAAAGATCCATCAAAGGAGCAGTCACCGAACCTCCAACATACCTGCGACGGCCACCCGGAACATAAAGCGAAGGAAGCAGAGGCCCCTGGCCGAACAGTAAATACCACTCATCATAATCACGATTCGGGATCATGAAATGAAATCCAGGTTGGCCCACAAGAGCCTCAACTCTCTCATCAACTGGCATCCGAGCAGCTGGAGGAGGTGCAGAACAAGGGACCCGAGCCACCCCAGTGACTTGCCGAAGCAACCTCTCCCCCAGGTACCACTGAAAAGATTCAGCGTCGGAAAGCATGATACGGAGACATGAAGCATCGTATGCCTCCACACGCTGAGGGGTATAATAGAGAGGGAAACTGGCATATGGCATCCGAGCGAGCTGCAGCAGATGAGGTTACTACGATCAGTTACAATATAGCACGAGGGGTAGGGAAAGCAAGATACTTACGTCCTCGACAGTCAGCCCGTCTATGTCAGCACGCCAATTGTCTCCAGGAACTCGGGAGTTCCGCTGACGGTTTTGTTGGTGCCAGTACATGTGGCGATACTGAGAGGGCTCAACATCAGCCCTCATCCTCGGCGCGAGATGGGAAAAATGGTCATAAAAGTAAGTCTGGACAAAAGCACATCTAATGATCAGAGAGGGAAAGAAGGCGAAAGCCCTTCAAGGAAGGGGAAAGAAGAAATACCTCAACAACAGGCCAGAAACCTATGAAGGACCGGCTATGCCGACAGGTCTTGTCCAGACCCTGAAAGATACGGGTCAAGATAGCCCCATTCTAGTTATAGGGGTGATGAAGATCCTCGACTAAACGAAGAAATTTGGGGTCAACTCTCTCATTCGCATGGCAGAAAAGAAAGGATCCAAAAGCATAAGTAATCATGGCCCGGGCTTTGTGGAGGGCCTCTCACTCGGTGGTAGGGATGATAGAAGCAAAACTGTTGTAGAACCATCGCATCTTCACTTGATGGCCTTGGAATTCACCCTCGGGTGGGACATCACCAACAAGCCGTAGCCAGTCGGTGGAAGTGAGAGGAGCTAGGGAGCTAACTTGAAGAACAATTGTCCCATGAAACGGGAAGCCTATCTGCATATAAATGTCCAAGGGGGTTATCCCCCATTCTCCACAAGGGAGCTGAAAGGTGTGGGTCTCATCCCGCCACCGCTCGCAAAGGGCCGCGAGCATCATGCGGTTGGCATCATTATTGTGGAAACGTAGGGTGAGGAGGCCAGCAAAAGGAGTACCATCCAGTACTCGTTCAAGCAAGGGCTGTGGATCCTTCATCCAGTCATCCCAGCGATCCCTGGTACCTCGACCCTTGATAGCGGGAAGAGGTTGATGCTCCATAGCTAAGGAACACATGTGGTCCCCTCGGCGGACGATGAAGGCGGATCATCTTCGTCAATTACTCGGTGACCTCTGGTACCATCCGCCATTGAATCCTACAAGCTCGACAAGGTAAGTCCCTATCCCTTTACCCATTAAAATCCAAATTCTCATCCAAGAAACCCATGGGATTGGACTCACATTCAAATGCAAAATCTAAAGTCCAACTCCATGTGTCACTTAGGATGTATGTTGGGCCCTTTGGAAAAAGTAAGGCCCACCTTAAAGAAGGTTACAAGGCATGCCTTAGGCAAGAAAAAGTCCATCATCCAAGGACACATTTTGGACAACAAATGCACTCAAGTGCCATGAGATCAACAAAGAACAAGAATCCTACTTCACATGAGAAATCCCTTTTCAAAGTCCATATGTGGCCAAGGATTGATCCATTTTTATGCCAAGGCCATGGTTCTCACTTAAGATGTTTCCATCTTTTTACACATGTGCATGGACAAGTGGGGAATAGAAAGGAAGTGGGCCCCCAAGAGCAACCCAAATGCCTCATCTCAATGGATTGGAGAGAGCACATAGCCCACTTTGAAGAATATGAGGACCCATTCATGGGTTAACCATGGGCAACTTTATGTGCCTCATCTTGATGAAAATTTTGACCATGAAAATGCAACAAGGAGGTCTACCCACAAACATATGAGTCAAAGAAGCTAGGGGTAGAAAGTTGATGCACATAGCCCATATGAAGAATCAAAGTTGAAAATGCCCATGAAAAGGCAAGTTTGGGCAACTTATGTGCACCAACTTTTTCACCAAAAGGGAGACCATTTGAGCACAAAAGAGCATGGATTGATGAGTCACCCAACCATCATAAAAATGCCTAAGAATGATATACATAGCTCACTTGAAGATCAAAATCCAAAATGCCCCAAAGCATGGGTCAAAATTGGGCAACTTATGGGTATCATTCTTTCCCACAAATTTAAAGGAAAATCACCCATACATGAGAATGATGGTGGATGACCCACCAAGCCCCCAAAGAAAAGATCAAGGAACTATGGTTGTATGGATAGCTCACTTGAGGATCATCCATTTGATGTTGATAGCATTAGAGGGAAACTCTTGAGAACCACATTCCTACCACAAGGAAAACCATTTGAACTTAGTGAGATTGTGGGAACAACTCACTCATGGGACTTGTAGATGGTCAAGTAACTCAAGTCCTCCATCCATTAAAGAAAAGAGCATGAAAAGAAAAAACCCACATGGACAAAGTGTAGTGGTGCACACATTGGTCCAAAGGAATCCAAATTTCAATAAGGACCCAAAAGCCCATCCACATATAGAGACTCCAAGGAGCCCACTACACCTTGTACAAGGATGTACATCATAATCAAGAAATGATGGAAGAGTTGGGCTACTTGTCCATATAGGCCCAACTAGGAAATCTAGCCCACTTGAGATCCAAATGAAGAATGGGCTAGTCATCTTGATCCATACATATGTGAAAAAAGATGGGGTCACCTAAAGTGAGCCCCATGAGCCCAAAACTTGAGATGGGCCCTACCATGCCCATGGGCCCAAACCTTGAAAAGAAGATGGAAAAGAAAGGAAGAGCATTAAGGAAAAATGACAAGGGCAAGAAAGCATGAGGGAGCCCAAAATGAAGCATTGGGCCCATCAAATACACCAAGGGCCATGACTTCACTTTGAGCCCATTTGATACATATGAAGAGAGGCCCAGCTCCCATGAAAAAGATAGAGTATTTTGCCATGCACACTTGATGACATGGCAAAATCACCCTTTACATACACATGAGGGGAGTGTGAAAAGAAGAAAGAAAAAATGAAGTGGAAAGCTTGCAATGTCCTTCTCCATGCACCACCTTTGAAAAGGACTTGAGATCTAGAAAGTGGCCAAAAACACTTGGGCCCACCCTCACTCTTCTTGGAATAACTACATGGAAAAAGAAAAGAGTCATGAGAAGAGACAATGAAGAAGGAAAAGGACAAGAAAGAGAAAGGGAGTGGTTCATACCTTTACCACTCACCAAAGAGGGACCACCTTGCTGTCCCAAAATGTCTCTAAGGGCCACCACTTGAGAGAAGCAAAGGACCACCAAAGAAGAGAGAGAAAACTTGAAAAAAGAGAGAGTATGAGAGAGAGAAGAGAGAGATTGCACGATGGAGGGGGCAAGGGTGCCCCATGTTATATAGAAAAGGGGAGGGCACCCTTTTACCCTAGCCCACTGAAGAGACCAGGAGGCAGAGACCGGTCGGGCGGCCCATGGGAGGCCGTCCTAGCCCCTACCTAGGTGAGGTGACTTCTCACCTCCTCTCCTTGGGAAGAACTCCTCCTTGGGAAGGGTGGTTGCAAGTGAATCTTGTACCTTCATGTAAGAATGAAGTGATGGAAGAGAATGGTGAGAAAAAAGGAAGAAATCTCACCAAAATCTCATCTCATGAGAAATGAGGTGAGAAATTGGGTTGATGATGTGGAAAAGTTCCATGGAATTTTCAAAGAAAAGAAAGAAGAATTTGACTTGGTCAAACAATGATCTCAACCATCCAAAGGCATGACCAGATGATCCAAACCATTCCAAGAAGAATCCCAAGAATCTCCGCCCTTGATTACTGTTTACTTGTATAGACTTTGGTCCGAAGACCTTAAACTACGTTGGGATCAGGATCCCGAGGGATTTTCAATAAAAGCCGACATCGGTTTGGATCGAATCAAGACCTGACGATCTCGGACATTCTCAGAAAACCAAAAAAATATATACATCACATGTACAGTTTCATGGTCCGAAGACCTTAAACTACGTCGGGATCGAGATCCCGAGGGATTTTTAATAAAAACCAGCATCGATCCCAGCCTTTCAGGCCAAGATCTGATGATCTGGATCATTTCAAATATATATATATATATATATATATAGATATATATATATATATATATATATATATATATATATATATCTGCCCCTTTTTGTACAGTTTCATGGTCCGAAGACCTTAAACTACGTCGGGATCGAGATCCCGAGGGATTTTTAATAAAAACCAGCATCGATCCCAGCCTTTCAGGCCAAGATCTGATGATCTGGATCATTTTGAAAATATATATATATATATATATATATCTGCCCCTTTTTGTACAGTTTCATGGTCCGAAGACCTAAAACTACACTGGGATTAATTTCTCGGGGGACCTTTTCTCGCTTTCAACTAAAAACCGGCATCGGCCTCGACCGTTGGGATCAAGGTTTGATAACCCGGATCATTTCCAAAAATACCAAAAATATTTTAAAGCTTTCCACAAAAACCAGTATCAATCTCGATCATTCGAGCTGAAATCTGAAACTTTTTCCAAAAAACAAAAAAAAAATGATTCATAAAAAATTTCAACTGCACAAATTCATCTCCAGTGGTCCGAAGACCTAAAACTACACTGGGATTAACTTCTCGGGGGCTTTCTTTCCTAACCTGTCTCGGACATGGCTGACACTTGATCGTACGGGTGTCCGGAATCTTTTAAACAGGTAAGGGCTGAGGTGGGCAGAACTCCGCAACCCTGTTCGTGTTGAACGCACCGTGATAGACAACCTTGATTTGGAAGTCGCTGTTGAATCTGACGGATGTTCCTTGTTCCTAAAACTCATGAAGGGGATTAAGGCTGTTGGGAGGTGGAGCGCACCCTCACGGAATTGTGAGCAACGTAAGGCCCCAAACTGGATTGACTAAGGGAAATGTGAGGATGTGGCTCATTTTGTGGCCGAAGGAGTCCGTCAGACGATACGTGGTCTATGTGCATTGCACATGAGGAACATGCAACTTTGTGGGTGTGTTGACTGAAAACCCTCAAAATCTCCTCATCCGAAGATGTAAAACTACAGCACTTAACTGTGTGAGACTCGTCTTGCTCGCTGACGTAAAATGGATCGGGTGCCTTACCAGCAGTAGAAGCTGGAAGTGGATGAAAATTCCACACTTTTCCCTGCATTTCAGAAAAATCACAAAATACAAAATCATTGCAAAATCACCTCTTCAAAAATCACAAAAATATTTCCCTTGCTTTCAATAAAAAAAAAATATTGTCAAAAATCACAAAAAATATTTCCCTTGCTTTCAAATCAAAGTATTGTCAAAAATCACAAAAAATATTCCCCTTGCTTTCAAATAAAAAATTTACAAAAAGTCACAAAAATATCTCCCTTGCTTTCAATCAAGATATTGTCAAAAAATCACAAAAAATATTTCCCTTGCTTTCAAATCAAAGTATTGTCAAAAATCACAAAAAAATATTTCCCTTGCTTTCAAATAAAAAATTTGCAAAAAATCACAAAAATATCTCCCTTGCTTTCAATCAAGATATTGTCAAAAAATCACAAAAATATTTCCCCTGTTTTCAATCGAAATATTGTCAAAAAATCACAAAAATATTTCTCTTGCTTTCATTAGAAAATATTTCGAAAATCACAAAAAATATTTCTTGTATTTTCAATAACCGATCTCTATCCTGACCACTCAGTTGAAGACTCGGACCACATATTTACAAAAAAATCACAAAAATTAGCATCCCCAGCACTACAATTCAGGAGTCTTGAACTCCGCTCACTTCACAGTATGGGATGACCGATCCAATCGCCCGCAAATTGGAATCTTGACCAAAACGGGCAACCAAACACCATCTCAATCAAATGTATGCCCAGAAGAACATCTTGAAGTTGAATGATATCCTCGTACATTCTCATTAACAAAGAAACAACATCTTGGGACGATGGACCTGATCGACCACGGGTCGGGATCTTGACCAACCCGCTGTCCAAACCTCCATATCAAAAAGAAAATCCCCAGGGAAGCACAACCCTGCAAGCAATAAGCTCAAAGTTCTCTGCACCCACAGCAAAAGCAAAATCATCAAACGAGAAGAGGATGAGCCAAATCATGCATTCATCATGCATCTCCCAGCATCAGCATCCATCGCATCAATCATCATGTTTACCTGCTTTCAATAAAAGTCGGTTAGCCAAAAGCCCCACAGGCATCCCTAGTGGAGGCGAGTGCAAACCAGATTCCCATTTCCAAAAGACAAAAAATATTTCCATTTGCAAATAAAAACCCCACGGAGTATCACTCCCCAGAGTGGGTGCCTTTTCAAAAATCCAAAAATATTTTCCCAGTAGAGCGTTATGCCTCCAAAACACCAGGAGATCTTCCATATCTCTGGGTAGGAGCCAACGTAAAAATCAAATAAGATCCGATGTCTCGCGGTTTCCCCGGGGACCATCGGATCCAATGCACTCAAAGTACGATCGAACTGAACTCCAGTGTCAGTGCGGTCGTGCCACATGCCAAGATACAAAAAAGATGAAAGCCAAAAAGCTCGGTCACAGAAACCATTAGAACAGGTGGAAACGATGAATTGTAACCCAAGTATCAAAATCAGCAGATTGGGTGGAAAGAGTTCACCCGCACATACCTAGGCGTGGATGCCTGAAGTACCTTGACTGAGTCCAAGTCGGCGTAGTAGAATCCCGTAAGACTATCTGACGCAGGGCGTCTAACCACTTTGACAGTCAAGCGAAACAAGTACTCTTGGAGTGATCTGGGAAAACATCAAACATCACACAATCAGTCTCAGGGTTAGCATCCTCGTAAGACTGTCGACGCAGAGGCTCTGCTGTACCTTTCTGATGTTAGTACCGATCGGGAATGGAAGGGTTGCGATTGGGTACCCAGGTTGCAGCAAACTGCAGGGACAATGGCAACGTTTTCTCCAAACTCTCGCGGTATGTGCGAGTTATCAATTTCTAGACAATCAACTGACTCAGATACAAAGGACAACAAAGATTCCAGACCACAATCAAGGAAAGAATGAATTGCAAACCAAGCATCGAAATCAGCAGATCGGGTGGAAAGAGTTCACCCGCACATACCTAGGCGTGGATGCCTGAAGTACATTGACTGAGTCCACGTCGGCGTAGTAGAATCCCGTAAGACTATCTGACGCAGGGCGTCTAACCACTTTGACAGTCAAGCGAAACAAGTACTCCTGGAGTGATCTGGGAGAACATCGAACATACAATCAATCACAGGGTCAGTAACCTCGTAAGACTGTCGACGCAGAGGCTCTGATGTACCTTTCCGATGTTAGTACCGATCGGGAATGGAAGGGTTGCGATTGGGTACCTAGGTTGCAGCGCATGCAGGGACAATCGCAACGTTTTCTCCAAACTCCCGCGGTATGTGCGAGTGATCGGTTTCCAAACGATCAACTGGCACAGATGCGAAGGCAAGCAAAGATTTCAGAACATGATCCATGAATGACCGGGCCAGAAGTGGGGTGTCCACTCGCTTTGGCATTCGGTTGCACGCAACCTCTGCCAAAGAGGGGCATCTGTAGACACCCCACCTTCGGCTACACTGTTGGTAGAGATAGCTGGATGAATGGAGGACCTATACCCCCAAATCCCAAGTCCAAACTCAGCCAAACTCACCCTTGTAAGCCCCATTCCATAGCCCAGATCAAGCCTGAACCCAGTCCACCCAGTCTTAAACATCAGCCTGAAAAACCCCCCATAAAAAAGGCCAGTCAAAAAATCCTAAAAAAGTCAAAATCACTGAGTCAACTCGCTGAGTTAACCCGCTGAGTCAACCCGTCAAGTCAACCCGTCAAGTCAAAAACACCGAGTCAACCCGTCGAGTCAACCCGTCGAGTCAAACCACCGAGTTGACCCGCTGAGTCAACTCACTGAGTCGACCAGCGAGTCAAACAGCAGCCCCGAGGGAGCGACCGTACTCGCTGGAAACCGAGGAGCGGCCGTACGGGCGGCCCATAGCAGGCCGCCCAGAAAAAATTACGAGAGCTGCCACTCTCCAACGCTATAAATACCCCTAGCCTCTTCTCATAACAGCATCCCTTCGAGTCCAAAGAAAGCCTGTTCGTTCGAGTGCCCTTCTCCACCCCTTAGCCCATTTTTCCACCAAGGAGAGCCCGAGTGAGGAGAGTCTAGCCTTGGTCCAGCCCAGCCTGACCACTGGTCCAAGCCTCTCAAGTCACTCAAGTCTTGATCCAGCCACTCGAAGCCAATCCTTGCGATACCTCCGTCCATCCAGCTATCATTTTTCCAGCATCATCTCATTTACATCTAGCATAAGTGCAACATTTACTTTTCTTCCAACCCCCCTGCTTCACTACAAGCACCTTGATTATTCAAGCACACCGCATATGTCTTAAATTAAGCACCTGTCAGTTCGAGCGTATGCTCTGGGCTTGCCCGTTGTTGGAACCTACCCATCAGAAACTCTTACTGTTCAGACCTGCATTCACGTACATATCACTATAAGCACTTTGAATATTCAAGCACATAGCATGCATCATCTCGCATAAAGCACCTGTCAGTTCAAGCGTACTGCTCTGGGCTTGCCCGTTGTTGGAACCTGCCCATCAGAAACTCTTACTGTTCAGACCCGCATTCATGCATCATGTCATCC
The DNA here is from genome assembly GCA_003013855.2 of Liriodendron chinense. NCBI lineage: Eukaryota > Viridiplantae > Streptophyta > Magnoliopsida > Magnoliales > Magnoliaceae > Liriodendron > Liriodendron chinense. The sequence continues at coordinate 1,850,046 of ML058350.1, forward strand.
ATGAGAATATACGAGGATTAAACTAGACTTTCAAGTATCCGATCGATTCTGTGAAGTAGAGACCGTACTTTGGTACGGGCAGTGTGTGGGGTGCTTAACCTCTTCCCACCCTGTAACCGTGATCCCTTACCTTGAATCTCTGGCCGCAGATCAACAGGAGTCATTTTAGAGGAAGGAATCTTCGGATTCCCTTCTCTAACGTTTCTACAGGGTCTAGCCGACTGTAGATTCGAAGTAATTGGCTAGTGGCGACTCCTGGTCTTATATAAACACACTTAAACATATCCAGCTAAACACGACTACCAAACGAAACCCTCGAGAACGAGGCAAGCCAGTGGCACAAACGGCGATTTCGCACTCACGCATCCTCATCTCCTTCTTTTCCGAAAGGAAAGGAGAAGGGAGAAGAACGTCGTGTGGGGAGCGCGGAAAATCGGCGAGGGTCCACATATAAAAAGAGAAAAAGGAAAAGAAAAGGAAGAGGAAGCGGAAGCCCGGCCGCTGGACAGCCAGCGTCCAAAGGACGCTGCTGCCCAGCAGTGCCTAGCCTTTGGGCGTTGACCGTGGCCCCCCCTCGTGGGACCCACCTTGATGTATGTAGTTGATCCACGCCGTCCGTCTGTTTCTCCAGCCCATTTTATGTCTGGACACCAAGAATAAAGTAGATCCAGATCTCGGGTGGACCACACCATCGAAAACAGTGGAGAACACAATGTCCACTATTGAAACTACCATGGCCCACCGTGATGTTTGTAGATGGAATCACCTGCCCAATATTGGGCTTATTAGGTCCCCAACGAGCTGGGAAACCTGATGAATGGATTGGATTTTCCCTAAGTGGGCCCCACCTAAAATAAGCTAAGAGAAAAGAAAAAAAGAAAAAGAAAATAACGTCCAAACGCTGGACGTTCACAGCGTCTGGGACGCTGGAACCGTCCAGCGTCAGGACGGTTGGAATGGGGTCCCTACTCGTGGGACCCACCTTGATGTTTTTGTTGTATCCACACTGTCTATCTGTTTTCCCATATCATTTTAGGGCTAAGGCCCAAATATGAAGCAGATTCAATTCTTAAGTGGGCCGCACCACATGAAACAGTGGGGTGAATGATGTCCACTGTCAAAACTTCCTCGGCCCACATTGATGTTTGTAAATCACCCAATATGGGGCTCTACAGATCCCCCACGAGCTGGGGAATATGACGAGCGGAGTGGATCACCCTTATGTAGGCCCCACTCGATCAAAACCATTGAAAAACAAAAAAAGAAAAAAAAGAAAGAAAGGAGGAGGGGTCTCTGACGCGCTGGAAGTACCCAGCGTCCGTGGACGCTGGGCTCGTGGGGTGCCAGCAGGTGGGCCACCCTGTGGGTCCCACCGTGTTGTATGTGTTATATCCGCACCGTCCATCCATTTGGGGAGATCATTTTAGGGCATGATCCCAAGAATGAGTCAGATCCAAGTCTCAAGGGGGGCCCCACCACAGAAAACAGTAGGGACAGTGACCCTACCGTTGAAACCTTCCTATGGCCCACCATGATGTTTATTTGAGATCCAACCTGTTCATAAGTTCACACATGCATGGAAGAAGGGAAAACAACAATATCAGCTTGATCCAAAGCTTCTATGGGCCCCACTTGGTAAAAATAAAATATATATATATATATATATATATATATATATATATATATATATATATATATATATATATGCATATAATAAATAAATAAATAAATAAATATGGGGGTCTGCCAAGCCAGTGGCCCACTCGTGGGACCCACCTAGAATGTATGTGCTTTAGCAATTCCGTCCATATGTTTTTCCAGCTCATTTTAAGTGGCCGCCCAAAATTTAAGCATACCCAAATGTCAAGTAGACCCTGCCACGGGAAACAGTGGGGGATAATGAATTCTAACGTTGAAAACCTTCCCAGGCTCTACAGTGATGTTTATTTGTCATTTAACCTGTTCATAAGATCACATGGATATGGATGAAGGAGGAAACAAAAATATTAGTTTGATTCAAAACTCTTGGGGCCCATTTGGGTGCTACGCTCTGTGGGTCCCACCACGATGTATCTGTTTTATGTATGCCGCCCATCTGTTTTTCCATATTATTTTAGTCCATGGGCCCTCCAAGAAAAGATGAGGTAAATACAAACCTCAAGTGGACCACATTGTAAGAAACCGTGGCCATTGATGCCCACCTTTGAAACCTTCCTTGGGGCCATTGTAATATTTATTTTTCCATCCAGCCAAAGGTGATGGGGCCCAACTTTGGGTCCCACCTTGATGAATGTTGGGTATACCTTGTCATTCTTCTTGGCAGGGGTGTGGGCTCAGTTTTGGGTGGGCCACACATAGAAAATAAGGGTGATTGAATGCCTACCACTGGAAACTTTACAGGACCCATCTGTTATGTTTATTTGCCATTCTCCTTGTTCATAAGTCACCCAACCATGGGTGAGGTTCCACACGTGTGGTGTGCGGGCCCCACCATGGTGTTTGGTTGCCATCTCACTTGATTAGTGGGAAAGCACAAATATCGGGTTGATCCCAAATTGTTGGGGCCCATTGATGTATGTGGCTCCCCCACTCCTTTGTGCGGTTATCCCCAACCACGGGTCCACCTTGTTATGCACGTGTTCTATCCACGTCAGCCATTGGCTACTATGGTGCGATATGTATGTTGCCCATCAATTAGGACCGCCTTAACTTGTGCTTGATCCAAACCATTCGAATGAATGGACCCTAGCATGTTATGTACAGGATGGCCTTAGGACCACCTCAGTGTACGTGTTCGAATGATCGCGTTGTCCATCCCGTGGATCCACCTTGATGATTAGTTGTGTAAACCCTTATTGAAAGGTCATCCTTAGAGTTTGCTCGATCCAAGTCACAGGGTTACCTTCTTAAACTCACCCTGTTGAACCGTTTTGTCAATTCACCTTGTTAACTCACCATGTTGACCCGCCTTGTCAACCTGCCTTATTGACCCACCTTGTTGACTCACCATGTTGATTGATCTTGGTAACTCATCTTGTATACTCATATGACTCACCCCTTCTACCCTTGTACCCAACGATTAAAGACTACCATATTGTGTATATCTCATCCACACCAGTCCGTTTACCTATAGGACGAGTATGGGGCTCATCCTCGACGTTCGTATGTCATCTAGGCCATCCATTATATGGAGCCTATCGTGTAGTATGAGGTTAGACTTGTCGTCCCTTTTTGGACCTCATTGTATTGACCATCTATCTCAGATTACCCTACCATGTATGATTCTTTGTCATGACCTGTCTATCTTGCAACCCGTTCTATGACATTCCTTTTACGGACCATTATTGTGTTTATCTCAACTGTACTACAGGATTATGGGTCTCGGCATGATTTTGGGTATTCTACTCTTGCCGCTCAAGTAGGTTCTACCTTTGATATGCCGGTAGTGTATTCAATCATTTTCTTTCCATTTAGGTTATCTGAATGTTGAAGGTTAATCCACACCGTTCAGTTGTTGGACCATCTGTGTTGTTGTATACCATCCATTTAGAGTCTTATCTCTTTATGTTTGCTTGTATTATAAGTGAATTATCTTTTTATACTATTTTTGGTATGTCTGTTGCCACACGTAGTGTTGTTGAAATACTTATATGTGATCTTTATACTATATGCTTCGATGACCACCATGCATGTGTAATGAGTATGCATCCCGAATCACCATTGTTAGTTGGGGACCACTAGGGCATAAACGCATTCATAAAGCATTCGAGATGTAGTCGCGCAAATGTAATTCACGTGCTCTCTATCGCAAACCTCTCCAATAGGTATGGGACTATTCGAGGACAGGAATCTATCATCCTGACTTACACTGTATGGTAGGCATAACTTAGCATACCTTGTAACCCTTGGTGCGAGATTCCCTGGCTAGCGACATCCCGCACTATGACTCGATCATTCATATGTGTCCCCTCATCTTAATCCTATCTCAAATAAGTTTGACTAGATTGATTTATAGCCATCGTGGTAGATGGACTACTTGTTGGCACTCATACTGTATACTTGACTCATGCATCATGAATGCTTGGCTCATCTGATTGTCTTGTATCAACCGGCCATATCGGTCGTGATTGTCGTGCAATTCATTACCAGCTGACGGTGACTTTGTGTTTGAGACCTTATAGTTTTATGGTGCTCTTTGGAGACTTGCATGGGCATGTCGTCCCACGTTTGTATGCATGGTTGCATTTCACACCGTTTGCTTGTGCCGCATATAACATGGTTACTACGTTGCAACCACAGCTCCATCGTGGTTTGCAGAACACCGGAAATATGTGATCTTTAAACTGGATGCCAAAGATGTCCCTGGGTGAAAGTCCCTGATCCCGTTGGTACCAAGGTGGGTGCTCCATTCAAGGACCGGGTGGTTTAATCATACACCAGTATGCCGAATACCAAACGGCGGTGTTTTCCACTGCACGTGGTCAGTTTGGAAGGAGGTCTGACTTAACCTGCCGGAAGAGTGTTGGCAAAGTGGGTTGAGTTTGACCAGCTGTGAGTAGGTCCGCTATTGCATCAGATAGGCTTTGGCATTCTACTGGTGAGTAGTGAGGTCTGTGAGACCCCGGTGATGTTCCGTTTCAGAGATGGTATTGGTATCAGTGATGTGACTGATGTTCTGTATGGTGTGGGACGGTCCTGATGTGGACGGGTGTGATGTGGGGGGGCTGTAAGCCTGGGCGAGCTACCACTGGGCGAGCTACCAGTTTCGAGTCCTGCATTGTTTAGGCGATCGCATTATGACTGTTCGTATCTGGACCACTCTACTTAGAGGTGGTGTTTTGCATACATGCATTGGATCATTATATGCGACATTAGGCCCTGTAGGCCATTGCATAGTATGAGTATATAGCCTTGGTAGGCTGGTTACCTGTATTGCATGCTTGAATAGCCATGGCAGGTTGGTTATCTGTATTACATGCTTGCATAGCCGTTGTAGGCTGGTTATTCATATTATATGATCGTGTAGCGTAATTAGGCTAAGTTTTGTTTAGATTTCTCATCATGCTTTACTGCTTACTCTGATATTTATCATGCTTGTCATACGCATTGCGCACGTACACACGCACTCACAAAGCTTCATTCGAAGCTTATGCGCGTTTGTTACGCTGCAGGTTATACCAGAGTGTATCAGCAGCGTTGAGTTGGAGTTGGGAGTGCAGTAGCAGGAGGTGCCGGATTGTGCACAGTTTTTATATTTACGCATTGTGTATTTACTTTTCAGTACTGTATTTAAACGATATGATTTAGTGGAAATATTGTGTTTGTCTCTGATGGTACTCATATGGTGATGCTCATGTTTAAAAAAAAAAAAATCAGACCCTAAAATCCTCCTTGTGGTATCCCAGGATTGGAACCTGACGTGTAAGGTTAGGATCCGAGATCGGGGTACTACAGAGGCTGCCACCTCTGAATTCGGGTTACAGCAAATGGACGTCGAGAACCGAATTTGGGGCGTGACAGAGAGAGAATTCATCAATTGAAGGCTTAGAGACACTGTTTACAAGCATTGAAGATCAAAAGACCAAGCGGCAAAAGGTGGAAGAAAGAAAGCAAAGGAGAGAAGAAGGAAGTGCAGAAAATTCCACTGAAGACCGGTCATCCGATCGGTTGGCCATAGCCTAAGACCGGTCGTTCGACTGGTTCGAACACTCAATAGGAGGACCTTGCTGCCAAAGGTTACTAGACTAATCACGACCGGTCGTCCACTACTCAGACCGCTCGTCTGACCTGTCGTTGAATTAAAAATTTGGGTTCGAATTTCTAGAAAACTCTCTGGACTATTTTTGGCCTTTTGCGACCGATCGTCCATGAGCTTAGATCGATCGTCTGCGTAACAGAGCTTCTTTTACAAGCTCCGAAATTTGCTGTGCAAAGCGCAATTTTTACGTATTTTCTCGAAGTTTCTTCACATTTAGGGCCTCAAACCTATAAAAGGACTCCTTTAGCTCGTTCCTAAGGCATCTTAGAAGAGAATTACTATGGTGGGAGGCAGTGAAAGTCGGATACGGAGTTCTACAACTCCTCCAAGTTTGTTGTTCTAGTTTTTATATTTTTCTTAGTTGCTTTTATGTTTCCTTAAATCATGAACGGTTAAACCTCTTAGCTAGGGCTAAGAGGTGAAGCTTGTAGTGAATCTAAGATGTTTTAATTCGTTTGTTTTAGTTTCAAGTTGGATTATTAGTGAAGAACAATGGTTTGAAGTTTGAATAAAGTTCTAAGTATTCTTTCTTAGTCTTATGATAGCTCATGGATGTTTAGAAGAATTGTTTGAGTTTTTAATTATTTTGAATGGTTCTAAACTTGTACGCTCCGAGGAATCGGATTCAATACGCTCTAGACCTTGGATTCTTATGTGGGAACTTTTAACCAAAGTTCTACTTTTCTGAATTTCTGAGTTATGTGTGATTTTGTAAGTGATTTAAATGAAGTTCAAATCATGATCTAGTTATAGTTTGTGACAGAGTTTAATGATTATTATGGTTGTGATATTAATCTATTGGAACTAGGATTGACCTATGCAATTGAGTGTGCTTAAGTCCTAACTTGAATTGATGGAATTATGTATATGAATTGCACATATGGCAGATTGTTTATTATAACCACCCTATCATTCGACTAGGTAGGATTTGATTTCGATTCTAGTTGTGTAATTACGAAACCACAGCGAATTAAGCATCAAGGATTGCTTCGAGTGGATCCTTGTACCCCTAGTGCTCTTTATTATTGATTACATTCAGTTTTAGTTCAAAATATCTATCTACATTCAATTTAAAATCCTGTTAGTTAGTTCTCAATTAGAAACCATTGGAAGTGTTTTGTGAGTTCCTACACAAGTCCCTGTGGATCGACCTCGGCCTTACTGAGATTATTACTACATTGCAACCCTACACTTAGGGAAGCGAACAAGTTTTTGGTGCCGCTGCCAAGGAGTTTGACTATTTTTCACAAAAAATTTTAAAACAGTTTCTATTTGAGACTTTTAGGAGTCCTTTACTAACTTAGTTTGTTTGCTTTGTTTTGTTTTTACAGGAATTCTAGGAGTCGAAGTAGTCACTTCAAATCAGATTTTTCTAACCATTTTTCTTTTATTTTTCTGAGATTTGCATGCCACATTGGGTTAGGGATTCTAATAACCGACTCATTAGTGAATGGGGAATTGTTGAAGAGATTGATAGGGAGCCATGTGCTAAGAAACGTTTAGATTCTCCAATTTTGTTTGAAAGTATGGCTGGAAATCAACCCAACCCTATGACCAATCAAAATCTGGCCAAACTGAAATGGGAGAGAATGAGGTTGAGAATGTTCCCCGACCTAGAACACTACGTGATTACTTGCAACCTTGCAAAAGCGAGCACTCCATCATGATTTTTTCACGTAATGTAGGGAGCATAGATCTTAAACCGGGAGTAATCCAACTCCTTCCCAAATTCCATGGACTAGACAGTGAAAGTGCCTATCAATATCTTAAAGAATTTGATGAGGTTATAGCCACAATGCACTTTGCAAATATAACTGATGATGTGGTGAGACTCAAATTATTTCCTTTTTCCCTTAAAGAGAAAGCTAAGACTTGGCTTCATGCATTGAGGCCAAGATCAATTAGCATATGGAATGAGATGACTAGGGAATTCATTAAAAAGTTCTTCCCTACTCACAAAATGATCATTTTGAGGCGCCTTTGTTCGCTCGCCTCAAGTGCAAGGCTGCGATGTAGTAATAAATCTCGGTAAGACCGAGGTCGATCCACAGGGAATAAGGTAAACCAATTCAAGTTTTTCCAGCAACTTCAAATTCAATGAATTAAGGATTTCAGGTTTATAAACTAACTTAAAACGGTAATTGTAAAAATCTGTAATTAATAGGAACTAAGGCTTTTGAGGATCCACTTGTGATAGTCCTCATGTAAATTCACTCATCCAAGAATAACTCAACTAGAATTAAAGTTTTATCTCTCTTCTAGTTGGAAGATATGGCATTCAAACACAAACAATCTCTACTCAAGTTGAAGAACAAGGTTCCAGTTCTAATGAAGCCCATAGAAGTCGAATATGTAGCCTTCGAAGTAACGACCTTGCCAATGGATTATGGTACACTCTAGGGTTACTACAATTCGAATCTAATCAATCAAAACATGATAATCTCAGAGAATTGCAAGGAACTCATGTCCGAAGCACATGAACTCTCACAGAACATCCAAAAATATCTCTTTTATTCAAACTAGAACTTAAAAAGTAAAACTTTAAGCAAAGTACTTGAATTAGAACTGAATCCAACATGATAACTACTCACAAGCTTCACCTCTTAGACTTAGCATAGAGGATCTAGTCGAGCATTATCATGCTTCAACTAGAATTCAAAGAAAAACTACATAAAAACATGAAAAACTAGAAAAAAAAACCCTAATTGGAGGAGTTGCAGTCGCTTCACGATGATCTCCCTTGCTCCCCACGAACTTAGAACTCTTCTAGGATACCTTAGCAAGGATGCCAAGGTGTCCTTTTATAGGAAAAACCACGAACTGCCTCGGATTGCGTAAAAACTTACGCACATATGTCGGTGTCGGACGCTAGTCAGGGCGCTCGACCATGCTTCAATTCGGTCAGTAGCCTTTTGGTGAAATCCCTTTTAAATATCGGGCGCCTGAGCAGATGTTAGTCGGGTGCCCGGTCTGGTCTAGAATTGAGCAGTAAGTTCAGCCTTTTATCTCCCAATTTCGGGCGCCTGGCCATGTTTTGGTCGGGCGCTCGGTGGCCTTCTGACATGTATGCTAAACTCTTCTTTCTTCTGGCCTTTTATTTGCCAACTAATTGCATTCACATCTAGTCAATAAGATGTTTGCCAACCAGATTAGCAAGACCATGGAAGTTTATGTCGATGATATGCTCGTCAAGAGCATCTGATCTAAAGACCATCTATCAAATCTTTGGGAGATGTTTAAGATTCTACGTAAGCATCAGATGAAGTTGAATCCAACCAAGTGCGCGTTTGGCGTGGCCTTAGGAAAATTGCCTAGCTTTATGGTCGAGGAAGAGAGGGATTGAGACCAATCTTGAAAAGATCAGAGCCCTTCTTAGGATGAGCTCTTCAAAAACTACTAGGGAATTATAGCGGCTTATGGGTCGGGTAGCTTCCTTGAACAGATTCATCTCCAAGGCATCAGACAGATGCCTACCCTTCTTCAAACTCTTGAAAGGGTCTCAGAAAACAGATTGGATAAATGAATTTCAACAAGCTTTCCTCCGCATCAAAGAATATATGGAAGCTCCTTCGGTGCTCTTAAAACATGTTCCTGGTGAGGAACTCATATTATATTTGGCGGTGTCTCCCCATGGCTGTCAGCTCCGCATTGATACGAGACAACAAGGGTACACATAGGCCGCTTTACTACATCAGCTGAGCAATGGTTTATGTTGAAACAAGGTACCTTGAGATAGAAAAATTGAAGTTGGCCTTGGTGGTCTCAGCCAGAAAGCTTCGGCCTTACTTTAAATCCAATATGATCATGGTTCCAACGAACCAACCTTTGAAGTAAGTGCTATAAAAACATGAAGCGTCCGGAAGATTGGCCAAGTGGGCCGATGAATTAAGTGAACACGATCTCAAATTTTACCCTCTCACAGTGATAAAAGGGCAAGCAACGACTGATTTCATTGCAAAATTCATGTATCCGGCTGCTGTAAAATAGGAAGAACCCTCCTCCTCTGAGCAGCCTCCATGGATGTTATATGTAGACGACTCTTTCAATTCTCGGGGGAGTGGGACTGGGTTGATCTTAATCGTCCCTGACGACTCCAAATATGAATATGCATTTCATTTTAGGTTCTCAACCTCCAACAACGAAGCAGAATATGATGCCCTCTTAGCCGGCCTCCGACTGTAAAAAATAATGGGAGTACACAACCTGAAGATACACAGCGATTCACAACTTGTAGTGAATCAGGTCATGGATGAATTTTAGGCAAGAGGGGAAAAGATGACAACCTACAGAGTCAGAGCACTCGAGTTACTGAAGGAGTTCGAGAAATGCGAGCTCGTGCAAGTTCCTAGAGAAGAAAATAGGTTGATTGACTCTCTTGCCAGGTTGGGCTCAACATCAAACAATGACCTCGTCTAGACTGTTGCTATTGAGTACTTAGCTGAGCTCAATATCTCTCAGAGTAAGTCAACAAAAGTACTTCCCATGGATCTGACTCCGTGCTGGATGGATCCTATTGTCTAATTTCTTTAAATTGGGCAGCTAATTTCCTAAAGACAAGAAAGAAGCCTGAAAGCTCAAATACCACGCACTAAGGTATTTCTTGTAAGAAGGGGTCCTATTCAAGTGGAGTTACTCCATGCCATATCTGAGGTGTCTCCGTCCAGATGAAGTCGACTAAGTCCTCAGGAAAATTCAGGAAGGAATATGCAGAAATCATTTAGGAGGCCGAGCAATGGCCTACAAAACAATTAGACGGGGTTACTATTGGCCCACCATGAAGGTAGATGCAATACAATTTTCAGAAAAGTGTGATAAATGCCAGTAATTCAACTCCATCTCTTAGTAAGATCTCGAGAAGATCACTCCAATGTTAAGCCCTTGGCCTTTTGCCCAATGGAGAGTTGACATCATCAGTCCCCTACCAAAGGAAAAAGTGAAAGTTAAATTTGCAATAGTAGCAGTTGATTATTTCACCAAGTGGGTTGAGGCTGAAGCCTTAATGACCATCACTAAATAACAAACAACAAAGTTTATCTAGAAGTCGATCATCTGTCGGTTTAGAGTCTCATACATGATCATCATAGATAATGGGCGATAGTTTGATAATGCAAAGTTCAAAATTTTCTATCAAGAGCTGAAGATCAGAAATGTGTTCGCTGCCCTGTATTATTCTCAAGCCAATGGCCAAGTTGAAGCGGTCAACAAAATTATCAAGCACCACCTAAAGACAAAGTTGGAAGAGCATAAGGGCGCTTGGTCTGAGAACTTGGTAGAAGTCCCCCGGGCATATAGGACGAATGCTCGGACCACTATGAGTGAAAACTCCATCTCACTTGCCTTCGGTGCTAAGGTCGTTGTCCCATATAAATCGGGATGCCTTAATACCCCACTGAACATTTCACCCCCGATCAGAATGAGGAATCCATAAGGTTCCATCTCGACACGCTGGAAGAAAAGATGAATAATGCATAACTGCGAGTTGCAGCCTATCAACAGAGACTGACCTGACACTACAATTTCAAAGTTAGAGTCAGAACATTTTGGGTAGGTGACCTCGTCCTTATGAGAATCATCCTGAGCACACGGGAGCTAGGGCCTCGAGCCTTCGGACCAAATTGGGAATGCCCATACAAGATCTAAAAAATAGTCCAACCAGAGACTTATTATCTCGAAACCATGTAGGGCAGAGTCCTTCATCGCCCTTGGAATGCATCAAATCTGTGGAAATACTATTAGTAATTCGACAATCTACTAAACAACTAAGATGTAATAAGGCAATTTATGCCGGATCAAAACAAATGAAGTTTCTCCCATTTTCCTCAAGTATGCTCTCAAATTCAATGATTGGCCGCCCTTATTCCTCATGGATAAGAGGCCTCAGGGAGGAACGCAAGACGTTCCCCAGCTAAGTACTTTGTCCTTAAAGGAAATAATCCCAAAAGACTCAGTTGAAAATTCAATTTGCCCGAAGGGAGGGGGACAACACCTATGTCACCCTCCGACTGAGCAAGTCTGTTTAGACAGACTGACAAATAGCTCGATAAACAAGTATGTTCAAAAGCTCAATGAACAAACCAATGATCGATCTAAAGTCTGCTAACTCTTGCCAATCGAATAGGTAAGTTATTAAAGCCTAAAGGGCTGAGGACTGAGCAATCAGTAAAATTAAGGGAAGTTAGCAAAATGTAATGAGACAGAAAAATAAAGAAAATATTTTTCTCATTAATTCCCAAATGCCTGAAGGCAGTACATTAAAAAAAAAAAGAAAAAAAATTAAACTGTTACTCAATAACAATTTCACGGGAGTCTTCATCAATTTGCAAGACCTGATCAGCAACATTGACGATTGGCTCAGAGGTCTTGGCGACAGGAGGAAATGAAGTAGAGAGTTCAATGGCTAAGGCTATGGCTTCGGTGGTAACTTCCTCCCCAGTATCAGAGGCCTTAGTCACCACTATAGTTTCTTCCTCCTCAGTGGCTCTCTCCTCTTCAGTGATCTTTTCCTCTAGGCTTTCAAAGCTTAAGAGGTCAGTGCCAGGATGTAGCCTCTAAAACACCTTTAGAGCCCGGCTGTGAGTGGTGGAGTAAACCAAGAGCCAGTCCTCTTTAAAGGCCTCAGATTCCTTGAAGGCCTCGACTGCCTGACTCCCCTCACCTTGGAGCCTCTCCTCCAGAGCGACCTTTTTCGCCTTGTAGCTGGGTGATCTCAGAATCCAATGTGGTCTTCTCCAGCTCCAGCCCATTCTTATTGCCTTGGAGTTGGATAAGCTCCTGCTCCAACCCTTTAAAACGGGAGCGGAACTCCTGGGCGAATTTGGTGGAGTCTCGAACTTCCATCTCCAACTCTTTATTACGAACCTTGAGGGCCTTAGCCATTTTTTCCTTTTCATGGGCACTAACTTCTATGGCCTTCACCTTCACTTCTGCGACTTTCACCTTTCCTTTAGCGGCTTTCATCACCTCTTCCGTGGCCTTCACCTTCTCCTCGGTGTCGACAATAAGGCGATCCTTCTCGTTTAGGAGTCGCCTGGCCTCGAAGATATCTCTCATGGCCTTAAGATTTACATCCAATGCCTATCCACATCGAAGATAAATGAAGTTAGAGAAAATACAAGAAAAAGATCAAACACACGGCCTTAAGATGATTAGTTAGAAACAAATCCTCACCTTGATGCACTTAATTTTTACACGAGTTGCGGTGTCCTCGGGCGACAGCTGATGGGGTCGGCTCGATGTTCTCACCCCCAACGTGCTCGAACATGAATCGACACATCGGTATCAGATTTCTGGGACTGGATAGCCACTAGACTCACCAGAAGTGGGGGGCAAGGACTAACCCTTATTTAGATGAAACTCGAGCGCCCCCTTACCCAAGATCTCAGGATGAGGATGCTCCAGGCCTAGTCCCCCCCCCCCCCCCCCCCCCCCCCCCAAGGTGGTTATGATGGTGGAGGCTAAGGAGAAGATGCCGTAGGAGGTTGAGGACACATCACAGTAGGCGTTTGAGGATGAGAAGAAGAGGGGGGGCCTGCCCCTGTAGTGTTCTTGGGAGCCCTACCTACAGCAGGCAGAAGGTTGGAGGCAAGTCTCTTCTTGCTAGGCTCCCCAGAAGTCATCACTGTGAGATAAAGATCCATATCAGCAACGTAAAATGAACAGTCACTTAGCAAAAGAGAAGAGAAAGTCAAGATCTTACCTTTGTTGAGGTCGCTGTTCAAAAGAGAAGAAGGTACGAGAAGCACTTTGATGTTCTGGGAGTCCTTGAGCACCCAGACAACTTTCTAGATCTTCTCTTGGATTGCTTCTCTTAACTTCAATTTTTCAATCTGTACTCCTATAAAAGACAAGTAAAAATACTAGAATTGAGTTCTTAATCAGAGCGCTCGGATAAAGAAATATAAAAAATAAAATACTTCTAAGGACCCTGACCTGAGAGGAAGGCGCGAGAGACAGAGCCCAGGCCCAGTGCCTCATCGGCCTCGACTGTCTCACAGGCACCCGAGGCAAAGAACCACTCATTCTTCCAGTCTTTGTTGCAAGATGGGTTTCTGAGGATAAAGTTTTTTCTATGCCAGTATCTAAGGTAATACCATCCATTGTATTGAGGGCTCTTTTTTAGCTGAAACATCTTGACGAAGTCCTCGACACTGAGGTCCCCGACACCGGCTTGCTTCCAAAGCACATAGGAGCCCAACATTACTCTCTATCCATTTAATTGGAGTTACATAGGGGTAATCCCCAATCCAACCAAGATGTCTCTTATGTAGGGATGTAAAGAGAGCCTAAACCCTACAGGAAAAAGATAAGTATAGATGGTCATCTCCCCTAGAGGCAGCCTACTCGAAAATTCACCCGCGCTAGGCAAGGGCATCATGACAGACTCTGGAATGTGATAAGTAGAGCAGAACTTCTCCAGATCTGCTTTGGAAAGGGTGGACGGATGATCGTCAATGAAAATTCGGAAGGAGGTTGATTGCTTTTTCTAAGGGTTGGGTAATTTGAGGAAAAAGAATAAGGGGTTTGATCCCCTAAGGCTTCTGCTTCCGATTCAGAGCTATCAGAGTGATTGGACATGACAGATAAATATAAGGAAAAGGAAAAAACCCTAAATCGACAGGGAACAAAGAAAAACCCTAAGGGCTGGCTAAATGCCGATTAAGGGAGAAAAGTAAGAAAGAAAAGTAACTAAGAGAGGAGCACTATGATGGCCTGAAATCTCTAAGTGCGGTAGAAAGAAATGGAGGAGCGGAATTTCAGCTGAACAGAGGAAGGAATTTCAGGGTTTTGGTGCTTCAACGAAGGAGAGGGATGGAATATTTATAAAGCAATCATACCTTCATCTCTCTCTCTCTCTCTCTCTCTCTCTCTCTCTCTCTCTCTCTCTTTCCAAGAAGGTGATACTTGGAAGCTCCTCGTTCACTGCAACATAAGACATGGAGTGCCGCATTAAATGCATTGCGCCTTGTCATACGAAATAAAATGATTGTGACATTTCCGCTTCGCATGCCTATTTAATGTGATGAAGACATTTCGAAATCTGTGCGCAACTATATACGATCGTTGCGTAAGAAAGCCCTCTTTGGATGATCCGAGGATAACATTTCAAGTTTCATGCTTAGATTCTTTGACCAGGGGACTTGAAGGACTACTGTTATGGGTAAATCTAGTCGCGCTCTCGATCATGGCCCAAAAAATGCGCAAACATCAATATGTAGCCCATAAAGGCCAGCTCATCACACGTGTTAGAGAAGGATCCAAGCTTGTCAATGCATAGAGTCCTCATATTCAACTAGAGCCATGGATATAGTTTTGAGGCCTTGACTTCGGTCACCTCAGATATCGGACAAAGTCCTAAAGACTCGACTTCAGCCTCTGATAGTGGAAAGGGCCTGAGGCCTTGGCTTCGGCCTCAAGTGACGGACATAGAACTGAAGCCTTAGCTTCAGGTACTCACGCCTGTCATATAGAAGTCATTATATCCTGACAACTCAACTGAGGATGTCGAGTGCTATCTGCACCAGACGCCCTCCTCTCTGAGCACTTATCGCATGTTGAGCTCTGAATTGTGCATATTCTAACTCCGATTCATCACACATTATGCATGGCTTACATGTTTAAAGACTAATCTAATACATGTTTTTGTGTTTGTAGGAATGCGAGAGAGATTTCACTTATATGATGTTAAATGACTCACTTTACATGCCTTAGAGATCAATGGAAGAAAGGACACAAGCTGGAGGTGAATTGCAATGAAGACGGAGGAGAAGAACCATGAAAAATCATGTTTCATGGACTGTCCGGCCGGCTGGCCAAACCCTCTAGAAATCTCAGTTTCTCTGGACATATTTTTACACTGTCTGAGCTCTCCTCCGGCTGGCCGGCAGGTAGGTCAGCCTATGTATAAAAATAACCAGATGTTTAATAAGTTGTTGTCCAACATCCGACTGGCCAGCCAACCAACATCCAGATTGCGTAAGGACTCTCTGATCTCTGAAAGATTCCGCATCAGTGATGAATTTTTTATTATAAAATGACACCTCTACATCGTTCCTAAGGCATCATGGAAGGCTAGGAAGTTCGTGGGAGGTGGAGAGGAGCATCGTGGAGCGTTCGCAACTCCTCAAACTAGGGTTTTTATGATTTTTCTATGCTTTTAGAGTATTTTTCTTTTGAGTTTTAGTTCAATTTATTAATGGTTGGCTAAACCTCTTAGTTAGGGCAAAGAGGTGAAGCTTTTAGTTATTTACAATGCTTAATTTGAATTTGTTCAAATACTTTTGAGTTTTATGAAGAACACTTCTAGTTCTAGTTTGAAATAAAGTTAGTATTTTTTGTTAATCTTCTATCGCTTGTAATTGCTATTACATGGGATGTTTTGATTACTGAGATTGCTTAATGGGGGTGTTGTTTGATAGAATTTTGGGTTGTAGAGATCTTAATCCATCATGATGTGTTGGATGCTAGGGGATCTTACAAACTAAGTTTTCTAAGTGCTTATCTAGAACTAAACTAGAAGAAGTTCTTATCTTTGAGATTAATTTAAGATAAGTGTTTATGTATTGATTTTAGTTCAATAGAAGTTCAATTCATACTTCTAAATCAAGTCTAGTGACAAGCGTTGAGGAAGAATCATGAATGTGATCTTAATTGTTTTGTGAATGATTTGACTGTGTGATTGAATACGCCCAATGCCTTAGTTGATTATGAGATAACCATATCAGTAGATGATCCATCTATGTTAGACATGTTGTGATGATTTGATTGCTCTATATTTCAATTGGATAGGGATAGAACTCCAATTCCAATTAAGTTATTAGCTTGAATAATTTGAATTGACATTGTGAATTATTATAAGTAGATCCTGAAAGTACGTCGGGTAGTCTAACACGACACCCACGTATGCGTGCGGAAGCGTAAGAGCAACTAGAATTATGGCTAAACCTATAGCAGGGGGTGATTAGGACCTATTTTGAAATTCTTTTCGCCTACTTATATAATACAACAAATCAAACTAAGTAAGCAAGAATACTTCGGCTTCCAAGCCTAAGTGGGTCCAATCATAAGATTAGCATATGGTTAAGCAATAAACAACCTACTCTAAAGCATGCATAGGTAATCAAAAGATTTAACTAATCAAGCTCCTAACCTATGTAACCTATGTAGACTTATGAGAGTGGATCAATGAGCTCAAGTCTACACAACTAGTGAAAGTACATCTTGTGTGTGGATGTGCCTAATAAGTGCTTAGCATACATTCCTATCAAGCATTCATAATTAGACAATTAAACTAACAATGCTAAGATATCAATGTGCTCAATTCAATCACAAACATCAGTATGTATAGTGGTTCGACTACTTGTCTACTTCACTCCCGGTTCAAGTACTCAACACCTTTGAGCACACCGGCATTGTTGAACCTCCAATTTATACATTGCATTGCCTAGTACATCACATTATATGCACGATTTTCATGCTCAAAAGGCCTATCTAATGCATGTTTTGTGATTTCAGGGATGAGAGCGGACTTCACCAAATTGGAGACTAAAAAGGGCCATTTGAAGCCATTGGATGAAGAAGAAAGAAGGACCAAAGAAAGTAGAAAGAGAGGAGAAGAAAGGAAGAAAGAAACAAAAGGAGAAAAGCAGAAACATAGGCCAAGACCGGTCGTGCTACCGGTTGTCCATCGCCAGGACCGGTCGTGCGACCTGGTCCGATTTTTGCACAGAAAGAAATTTTCCAGAGAAGGTCACTGGACCATTCACGACCGGTCGTGCGACCGGTCGTCCGATGCCCAGACCGGTCGTGCGACTGGTCCTTCAATTAAAATTTAAACACGAAATTTTGGAAAAACTCACTGGACTGTTTTTGGATGTTTTGCGACCGGTCGTCAGGGAGCTCAGACCGGTCGTGCCCGGTCGTCTGCTTAACAAAACTTCTTCGTGAAGTTTCGAGATTTTCTGCGCAGTGCGTAACCTTGCGCAATTTCTGGATGTTTCCGATGCAAGAGGCTTCCACACTATAAAAGGACACCTAGGGGCTCTTCCTAGGTCATCATAGAAGCTAAGGAAGGTCGTGGGAATGGACGGAAGTCGTCGTGGAGCGTTAGCAACCCTCCAATTTTCGGTTTTTCTAGTTTTTATGCTGTCTATTATGAGTTTTAGTTGTAGTATGACAATGCTCGGCTAGAATCTCTCAGCTAAGGCTGAAAGGTGAAGCTTGTAGCTTATTTCATGTTTAATTCAGTTTAATTCAAGTAATTTCAATTCAAGTTTGGATTTTTATTTATTTTAGTCCCTTGAGTTGGTAGTTTGAGATGTTTTATGAGAGTTCATGTGCTCCGGACATGAATTCCTTGCAATTCTCTGAGATTATCATATGATGCTTGTTTAGATTCGAATTATAGTAATCCTTGAGCAAGCCATAGTCCATAGGCATGGCTGTTACTCCGAAGGCTATGATTTTGAATTCTACATTGATTGAATGGGACTAGAACTTGGAAGTTCAGCTTGATTGTAATTGAATGTGTTTGAATGCTTTATTTTCCAACTAGATGAGAGATAGGACTTCAAATCTAGTTGTGTTCTCTACTTGGATTGATTAGATTGACATGGGATTGCTACAAGTGGATCCTTGAATGCCTTAGTACCTTAAATCACTGATTTTCCATTAAGTTTCTGTTGTAGTTTAATTACTCAATTGAATCTTATTTATTGCAAAACTGAGTTGCTGGAATAGTTTGAAAGTTGTTTCTAATTCCCTGTGGATCGACCTCAGTCTTACCAAGTTTTATTACTACATCGCAGCCTTACACTTGAGGCGAGCGAACAAGTTTTTGGTGCCGCTGCTAGGGAACTTAGATAACGGTTTTCAAATTGTTTTAGTGGCTGTAGAAATAGAAGTAGATAGGTTTTCTGATTTTTTTCTAGAACTAACAAATTGTTTGGTTTTGTAGGATTTCTTCTCTAATTAAAAGCGCATCAGGTGATACCTTTCTAACTTAGCTTTTTACAGATTTTCTATTTTCAGATTTCTAGGATTTAGGACTAGTTTCAGTTTTTGGTTGAGTGGTTTATGTCCCGTTGGGAACGTAACCACTCAAATCGTCTCCAATCTGAAGGTGGTTTAGTTGGAAAATGACAGTCCATAGACGAGTCCGAAATTACCAAGAGCATTGTGAAAGTTTGGGGCGTATGGATCAAACGCCTTTAAGGAATCCTCCCCCCCCCCCCCCCCCCCCTCACTCCAACTACAAACGCAAATCAAGAAGGAGTAGGAGAGAATGAGGTACATAATGTTCTTCCACTGAGATCATTGTGGGATTTCCTACAACCAGCCCGTGCAATTACACCCTCTTGTGTGGTTCTACCACCAAACGGGGGAAACATTGACATAAAACCGGGTGTAAGTCAACTCTTACTAAAATTTCATGGGTTAGACTCTGACCGCCCATATCTACACTTGAAAGAATTTAAAGAAGTGGTGGCTACCTTGTAGTACGCCAATGTTTCAGAAGATACCATTAGACTTAAACTTTTTCCCTTTTCATTGAAAGAAAGAGCCAAAGATTGGCTTCACTCTCTTAGACCACATTCGATTGGGTCATGGGTTGAGATGACCCGGGAATTTTTGAAAAAGGTCTTCCCGGCTCATAAAACGAACACCCTTTGAAGAGCCATAATGAATTTCTCGGCTAAAGAGGGTGAATCTTTTTTTCAATGTTGGGAGAGATTTAAGGACCTCCTACTTGCTTGCCCACATCATCGCTATGAGAGTTGGCGAATTATAAATTTTTTCAATGATGGATTAAGTTCCAATATGCGCCAATTTGTAGAGATGATGTGCAATGGCGAGTTTATGAGCAAAAATCCAGATGAGGCTTGGAGTTATTTGGACATGTTGGCTGAAAATGCCCAATCTTGGGATACCTCGGATAAACCCAATAACCCCAAGCCTATTCAAGAGAAAGGAGGGATCTATGTCCTTAAGGAGGAAGATGACGTGAATGCAAGGATAGCCAACCACACAAGGAAGGTTGAGGCCATGAAACTTAGTAAAAGTGGAGTTCCAAAGTCCAATGAAGCTGTTGAAACCATATGTGGGATTTGCCTCACCGATTTACACGCTACGCAAGATTGTCCCACAATTCCTGCATTTCAAGAGGTATTACATGAACATGCAAACGCCACATATGGGTATCATCGGCCTTTCAATGGACCGGTGGGTAATACGTACAATGAGAGTTGGAAGAATCACCCAAATTTTAGTCGGAAGAATGCTCCTACAGGCAATCCTACCAACTCTCAAAGAGGGCCACCCATGCAAAATATGGCCTCACCTTAGTTCTCAATGGAGGATACCTTGAAAGCATTTATACAAGGGTAAACACAAATCAATCAAACAAATCAGAAAATGTTCCAAGAGCTTAAAGTCTCGGTTGATGAGATCAAGGGACGCTTGAATGCTAGGGAAGGGACCTTTCCGGCCCAACCTCAGCCCAATCCAAAGCAAGTACATGAAGTGAGCATCCCTAATCCTTCCAACCAAAACATGGAGCAAGCCAAATCCATCACCACTCTTAGAAGTGGTAAACAAATTGACAAATTTATTCCGATGAAGGCCGATGAGCCTAATGATCCGGTAAATTCTGAGGATGAGGATGGATCTAACTTAGCCCCACAAGAACCGAAACGCATTTACAAGCCCGTAGCACCATTCCCTTCAAGATTGGTTGCCCCAAAATCTCTTCCAAACTCTCATGATATTCTAGAGATTTTCAGACAAGTCAAGATTAATATCCCTCTGCTTGATGCCATCAAACAAATCCCCTCTTATGCCAAGTTTCTAAAGGACCTATGCACAACAAAACGCAAATATAATGTGCAGCAAAAGGCCTTTTTAACTGAGCAAGTGAGTGCCATTCTCACTCAAAAGACCCCCCCAAAATTCAAAGATCCCGGTAGTCCCACTGTCTCATGTATCATTGGAGACTATCGGATTGAGCGTGCCTTGTTAGATTTGGGGGCGAGTGTGAACTTGATCCCATACTTGGTATATGAGCAATTGGGTCTTGGTGAATTAAAACCCACCAAAACCACGTTGCAACTCGCTGATAGATCTATCCGTATACCGAGGGGGATAGTTGAGGATGTTCTAGTCCAAGTTGACAAATTCTACTACCCGGTAGATTTTATCGTCTTGGATACACAACCGGTTTTGGATGCTAGCACTCAAATACCGGTGATATTAGGTTGCCCATTCCTTGCCACATCAAACACAATCATCAATTGCCGGAATGGGGTGATGCAACTATCCTTTGGAAACATGACGTTGGAGGTGAATGTGTTCCACTTAGGCAAGAGGCATAGGGATGATGATGATGTCCACGAGGTTGATATGATTGATTCAATCGTGGAAGAGGAGGTCGCTTTAAGGCAGAATTTTGATCATCTAGATGTTGTTAGTTTTGATCCCTTTGAGGATTGGGACGACAATGATGGTCCCCATGAGGTAAACATGATAGAATCCATGGATGATGGGGGGTTTTCCCAACATGATCTATCTGAAAGTTTGGAGACATATTTGACATATTCTAAGGATAAATCTAATTCTCATTTTCTTAAGACCTTGGAAGTGTCAATTTCTGAAAATTCAATTGACAAGTCACCAATTTCTGATTTACACAAAATTGTTGTGCAGGATTTGGAAGAGTTGGTGCTTGATTTGCCTACAGAGAGGCCAATTCCTGAAAGTGTAGAGGTTGAGGACCCACTCCAACCTACACAAAATTCTGAGAAGGAGGAAGACATAAAGGGTCCAAATCTGAAAATTACCTCCGATGAGGTCTCTTATACACTTGAAGAGTACCTAACGTACTTTGAGGATTGGGATGATCCCATGATTTAGGATATTGTACATGCTTTGAGAGAGACCTCCCCGATGCCTAAAAATGTTCCTTCCACAGAACACCAAACTGAAAATTCAATTGTGGAAGCACCGGTGAAATCTAATTTTGTGGAGATAATATCGACTTGTGAAGAAGAAATACAAGTCTCCACATCTCTTTGGTTTGTTCAAACCAAAGAACACTTCTGGAATGATCCGTACTTGAATAATTTTTGCCCAGATAAGAAGGAAAGGAGATCTATATTTAATGATTTCCATCCAATGAAATTCTCCTTTCCTAGTACATGTGACAATTTTGTTGAAGAACCTGCTGAAATTTTTCAGCAGGATTTTCAATGGGGTAGAATGATCGATGTCACTAAAGTACTTTCCAAAGCAGGATGGTGGATAGTTCTACTGAAAAATTTGTTACACCACTTGATGATCCTTGCTCAACTTTGTCCTTTTGGATGTTATACTGATAATCGATCTCTTAGTCTGATGGAGATCCTCTTTTTACAAGGACGGGTTAGTTATCTTTATTGCTTTCCGTAGATTAGGTTTAGTTTTATTTAGTTTTACTGTTTTAGTAGGTTTTAGTTGTTGGGTTGTAGACTTCCATGATCGCTCTCTCAGGTACTACTGTTCTCACTCTCTCATATTTTACCATTGCTCTCATGTTCATGCTCATTGCATATCTTTTTACATTGAGGACAACGCAAGAATTGGTTGGGGGGTGAGATGAGATTCCTCATCTAGCATGTTGCAACATTTCGAGCTTCATATGCGCAATTTTTTTTCAAATTTTCTAAAATTTCAAAACTCTTTTAGAAAACCTTATTTCCATACATTCGAGATGATATGAGTATAAGAAGAGGAGATACGAAGTGTGCGATGTTGTAAGTCTTGAATTTCTCCCAACATAATGGTTTTATATGTTAGTTCCCCTATTGTTGTGATTGATAGAAAATTTGAACACTTTTTACACCTAGTTCACATTAAACGATTTTCATGAGTTGAACGGTTTATGTGATTTTTGGATTAGCTAGACTTTGATTTAAAGGTGTTGAGAAACCAAGCCGGGGTATTTTGTCCATCCTTGTCCATGGAAAAATAACGGAAGATATGGATTTTTAAAAATCCTATCTAAATCAAAAGAAAAAGGAAAAGAAAGGATGAAATCGGGAATGAAGGAAAAATTGTGGAAAATTCCGAAAAGGGCTACCTATTACCAACCGGGGGATGGTCGAACCGTAACCAAAGCCGGAAATGGGACGTAGTGTGAAAGCCGTCGGAAGGACGGTAAGGCAAATTCCTGTCATAGGCTTGTTGTTGCTCTGTGCACCTTAAAATCCTTAGTTTACTTAATCTATGAAGAAGGTAATCCCAGAGACTCATGAGATGAACTTTCACTATGCACACTGGGTTGAAATTGTTCGAGTCCTTCTATTTATCAATCAATCAGCGGGAATTTCATGTAGACACTTCTTATGCCTTGAGAGTTTAAGTTTGCAATTTCTATCACCTAGTTTCTCCAAATTTTATACTTATATGTCTTGGAATGGATAGAAACATGGTTTCTGAAAGAGAGTTGGGTTTAGAGGTTTGAAATTGTTTCACGCATGTTTTGCTCGGGACTAGCAAAAGGCTGGTTGGGGGGTGTGTTGAACCTCTAATTTATACATTGCATTGCCTAGTACATCACATTATATGCACGGTTTTCATGCTCAAAAGGCCTATCTAATGCATGTTTTGTGATTTCAGGGATGAGAGTGGACTTCACCAAATTGGAGACTAAAAAGGGCCATTTGAAGCCATTGGATGAAGAAGAAAGAAGGACCAAAGAAAGTAGAAAGAGAGGAGAAGAAAGGAAGAAAGAAGCAAAAGGAGAAAAGCAGAAACAGAGGCCAAGACCGGTCGTGCGACCGGTCGTTCATCGCCAGGACCAGTCGTCCGACCGGTCCAATTTTTACACAGAAGGAAATTTTCCAGAGAAGGTCACTGGACCATTCACGACCGGTCGTTCGATGCCCAGACCGGTCGTGCGACCGGTCCTTCAATTAAAATTTAAAGACAGAATTTTGGAAAAACTCGCTGGACTGTTTTTGGATGTTTTGCGACCGGTCGTGCGACTGGTCGTCTGCGTAACAAAGCTTCTCCGTGAAGTTTCGAGATTTTCTACGCAGTGCGTAACCTTGCGTAATTTCTGAATGTTTCCTACGCAAGAGGCTTCCAAACTATAAAAGGACACCTAGGGGCTCTTCCTAGGTCATCATAGAAGCTAAGGAAGGTCGTGGGAACGGACGGAAGTCGTCGTGGAGCGTCAGCAACCCTCCAATTTTCGGTTTTTCTAGTTTTTATGCTGTCTATTATGAGTTCTAGTTGTAGTATGACAATGCTCGGTTAGAATCTCTCAGCTAAGGCTGAGAGGTGAAGCTTGTAGCTTATTTCATGTTTGATTCAGTTTAATTCAAGTAATTTCAATTCAAGTTTGGATTTTTATTTATTTTAGTCCCTTGAGTTGGTAGTTTGAGATGTTTTATGAGAGTTCATGTGCTCCGGACATGAATTCCTTGTAATTCTCTGAGATTATCATATGATGCTTGTTTAGATTCGAATTATAGTAATCCTTGAGCAAGCCATAGTCCATAGGCATGGTTGTTACTCCAAAGGCTATGATTTTGAATTCTACATTGATTGAATGGGACTAGAACTTGAAAGTTCAGCTCGATTGGAATTGAATGTGTTTGAATGCTTTATTTTCCAACTAGATGAGAGATAGGACTTCAAATCTAGTTGTGTTCTCTACTTGGATTGATTAGATTGACATGGGATTGCTACAAGTGGATCCTTGAATGCCTTAGTACCTTAAATCACTGATTTTCCATTAAGTTTCTGTTTTAGTTTAATTACTTAATTGAATCTTATTTCTTGCAAAACTGAGTTGCTGGAATAGTTCGAAAGTTGTTTCTAATTCCCCGTGGATCGACCTCGGTCTTACCAAGTTTTATTACTACATCGCAGCCTTACACTTGAGGCGAGTGAACAGGCATTCACTATCGGAGGTTTTAAATGAGGTTCACCTCTCAATCTTTACACGGAGGTTTTACCGGTTCTCCTCTCAACCGTAACTGGAGTTTTGGACAAAGGGCTAACTCTCAACCCAAATGGAGTTTTGGACATAGGCTAACTCTCAACCCGACTCACGTTCTCTCCCGTGTCGGGGGCTCCCCCTTGGAGACTTAGTTTAGGCCCGGCTAACGGGCCAAGGAACGGCTGACGTCTCTGAATTTAGGCCGACTAACAGGTCAAGGATCGGCTAACGACCCTAGATCGAGTTTGACAAACAAACTCTAAATGGACTCTAAAAAAGGACAACCTTACTTGTCGGATGATCCCCTTGTTTAGCGCCGGTTCGGGTTGCTTGATCTCCGCTCTCCCGTGCTTCAATCAGCTTCCCCTGCTCCCTCGATCGTGTCACCATTACGTCGCCAATGCCTCAGCTACACTCGATCAAACACCTTGCATGTGATGCCTTTGAGATGCCCAAGGTGATGGGAGGATGGTTGAATCTCCTACATGTGATATGTGGCTTGATCTAACTAGGAGATTTACCTAGAGGGTCTTCTAGAGGTCTCGGACAAGGGATATGCCTATATGGATTAGTGTCTCACCTCTAGATTTGAGAGAGGAATCAAGTCATCTCTAGATTGCATTTGAATGCCCACACTTGTGTTTAAAACACAAGGGATATGACTTGAAACCTTCCTCTTTGAGGCCTCATATGATGTATACCAGGTGTGGGGAATAGGCTCTTAAAACCCTCTCTTGCAGCCCTCAAAATGAGCCAAGCCCTTATATAAAAAAGTGTGCAACGGATACAAAACGGGCAAATAACGGCTAGTGCCAACCGGTCGCAGGACCGGTCGGCCAGGGGCCACGACCGGTCGTCCAGGGGCCACGACCGGTCGTCCAGGGTCCACGACCGGTCGGCCCTATGGCCAGTGCAAAGACAGGCTTGCTGTCTTAAGGAGGATGGCCTGCACGACCGGTCTTGACCGGTCGGCCAGGGGTCCACGACCAGTCGGCCCTATGGCCTGCACGCACCAACACTCACTGTCCAAAACTGGACTAACTGTCTGACCGGTCTTGACCAGTCGGCCAGGTGTCCACGACCGATCGCGACCGGTCGGACAGGCCTGGGTTCAGTCTAGTGTTTTGCTGACCCATCCATTTTCCAACCTACTCACTTAGGCCAATTTTAGGTGATGTTTTGGGACACCTAGGGCCAATCTATGATGACTAAAAGTTTCCTAATATGGTCAAGGTCATCAAAGAGGTTAAGGGGTTGGGTTTTGGTCGAGGTTAAGGCATCAAGGGCATCACTTTTACCTGATTCTTCTTCCTTGATGCAGCGGGGCCATCTGAGTCTTCGGTCTTCGTCTTCACTGGGCTAAACCGACACTAGACTCACTGACATAAGTGATTGACAAATAAGGTGCACTAGTATGCCACAGAAAAGTGCACTAACAGATCCTTGACGCTCTAGTGTTTTATTTTCCTGATTTAATAAATAGTTTTATGTTCTTAATTTCTATCCATTAATACAAATTCGAATTTAGCCCATCCTAGTTATAACGTTTAGAATTGTTATGACAATCCCTGAGGATCGACCTCGATCTTACCGAGAATTATTACTACATTGCAGCCTTACACTTGAGGCGAGCGAATACCGCACCGTCATACGAAGATAACGATTAGCATCGGGATACGCGAGATCTGGACGTGATAAGCATAATATCTCGTCATCCGAAAACGTATCCTAGATGAGATTCACGAATCCACCACCATCGACTGTGAACTATTACCTATAAAAGGACACCTTCGAATCACGTCAAGGTACGTAATACGTAATCCCAGACACAAATAGAGTGCTTACGCTCAGTCATCTCCCTTACTCATGACTTAAGCATCGGAAGGTCTTTAACCGGTACGTCGACCAACACCCCCTCACAATCTTCCCTTGTGGTTGTAGGTCCGCCCAATCATCATTGTCTATCATCATGTCCTCATCGAACGATAAAGATATACTGTTGATCCTTGATCATCATTTTTCGTTTAATTCCAGACGTTAACATGGTCCCTACGAGAAATTTAGGTTGAAAGGATGATTGTAACCTTCACCATCTCTAGATGAATTTATAATAACGGATCAAATTCAACTTGAAAAGATAGTAATTAAGATGGTAAAGATAATGCTAACGGTTGAAAAGATTAAACTGGTAAAGATAATGCAACCGGTTGAAAAGATTAAACCATCTCAGCATGTGGGCCCCAGCGACTCTCGACACACGCTGGATCTGAACTCGGATTGGGTAGTGCCCCTTGCCCTCCCGACCTGGGAAGGGACAGCGGCTCTGAGCGGCCAATATGCTGTATGAATTTTATCTACAACGTCGTTCATCCCATTTTTTCATATCATATATACAAGGCTCGAATGGACCACACTACAGGAAGCAGTGGTGGTAATGACACTCAACATTGAAACCTTCCTAGGGCCCACTGAGATGGTTAATTGCAATCCAACCTGTTCACAAGGTCACGTAAACATGGATGAAGGGAAAACAAAAATACCAACTTGATCTAAAACTTCTGTGACTTCCAAAAGTTTTTAATGGTGGATGTTTAATCCCCAACGTGTGGTCCACTTGAGCCTTGTATCTTCCTCAATTTTGGGCTTGTACCCTAAAATGATCTATCAAAATGGATACACAGTGGATAAAACCCATACATCATGGTGGCCCCTCAGAAACCCTGTCCGTTCCTAGCTCGGAGCAGGCGGGGTAGTACCCAGTCTGGATCCGCTGGATCTGAGTCGCGACAAAGGCATGACCAACTCTTTAAATGATATGTCATGGTCCACACGGAAACGACTCCGAAGATACGGAGAGAGAGAGAGAGAGAGAGAGATGCAACCAGTTGGCCACCGGTCACCACGTTAAGATGAGCTACGGTGCTCTTTTCTAAGGTGTGGAAAACGGGGTAGGAAGAGGGAGAAATAAGGTTAGTTTTGAGGAAAAACTGAGCGATGTCACATCTATTAGGACGGGCGAGAGTTCCTTTCACGTGTCCAACGAGCGGACCGTCTCTTCACCTATACATGGGCCCACATTAAAACTCCTCATTAGACTCCAGTCCTCTCCTACAAAAATCTTCCCTTATTCAAACTTTTCATAAAAAAATATAATATATTACCACTGTTTTTTCTACAGGTTTGGTTTTCGGTGGGGAATGCGGACAAAAAGAAAACGGAAGGAAAAAGAAAAAAAAAAGAGTTATGATTTCTTATTCCAGGCGATTACAAACAACTTGAAATCAGTGATCATTGTATTTTGGGTGAAATTTCAGCCATCGAATGGAACCGGTTTACTTAAGCAAATAAATCGCTTGAACACAAAATGTTGCAGTTGGAAGACGCCTAGGCTTTTCAACAGCAGGTCACAAGTTCAAATGCTAAGGAGACATACTAACCCCGCCAAGTGAGTGCTTTGTGCGGCTAACAGGGTTGCAGATGAAAAGCCACAAAAAATGGTTCTTCTCAAGGCACCAATTCAATTCTCCAACAAAATTGGTACCGTGCTAATCGAGCAGCTGGTCTGAACACTGGGACCCCTTAGGACGGCCACATTAGTTATAATACAGTGGAAACGGTGGGACCAACCTGCGAATCCAAAAGAGAAGAGGAGTGCTTAGTCTATCTACTTCAACAGGTTGGACCGTTGCGTCCGCCGATTGTCATTTAGCCCAAAAATCATGCTTATCTACTCATCAAATTTGCTAGATGTGTATGTTGGGTGTGGACGAGTCCATTTTTTTTTCCTTTCATACAATTGCAGCTTTGTTGGGGGAGATTTTTGGGCTAAATGAGAATCGGCGGACGCAACGGTCCAACCTGTTGACGTGGATAAAATAATAATAATAAAAAAAAGGATGAGAATTACGTATTCACTAACTCAGTAGGTTACAGCGTACTGAGTAAACTCTGTGGATCCCACCGTGGATGTAATTGTCTTATCCATGCCGTCCATCTACTAGTTTAGATCATTTTAAGGCATGAGCCCAAAATTGAAGCACATCCAAAGCTCAAGTGGACCACACGAAAGGAAAAATAGGGATAGTAACGTCCACCGTTGAAACCTTCTTAGGCCCACAGTGATGTTTTTTTATCATCCAAACTGTTCATAAGGTCACGCAGATATGGATGAAGGGAAAACATAAATGGAGCTTGATCCAAAACTTCTATTGCCCAGGAAGCGATTTACACTCTTTCCTTTGTTGTGGTCTGCTTGAGCTTTGGATATGCTTCAAGTTTAGGCTCATTCTCTAAAATGTGATAGTAAAATGTATGGTCGGCGTGGATAAGAAACATACATCACGGTGGGCCCCACAGAGTTTACTCGGTACGCTATAGCATACGGAGTTAACTCAGTACCTCAGTACTCAATCCGCTTCTTCATGCAGCAAGCCACGTATCTCCTGCAAGCTCAATACACCGGAACCGGATTGTGTACTGATTAACTCAGTACTCTTAACGTACTTAGTAAACTTTGTGGGGCCTATGGTAATTTATTTCTTTCATCCATGCTGTCCATCCATTTTACCAGCTCATTTGAGGGATGAAACCAAATTTTCAAGTATATCCAAAGCTCACGTGGACCACACCGCAAGGAACAGTTTGAATTGAACACTCAATGAAAACTTCTTTGGGGCTACAGAAGTTTTGGATAAATTTGATATTTGTGTTTTCCCTTCATCCATGTCTGTGTGACCTTATTAACAGGTTGGATGACAAATAAACATCACTATGGGCCCTAGGAAGGTTTCAATGGTAGACATCATTATTCCAACTGTTTCATGTGGTGTGGTCAACTTGAACTTTAGACATCCTTCAAGTTTGGTATTTTGAACTTAACCGATCTGGAATAATGGATGGACTGACTGGATAAGGCACACACATCCATGGTGGGCCCCACAGAGTTTACTCACTCAGTACACAATCCGTGCTTCACACCACACTCATTGTTCCTCGATGGAGAACCGAAAAAGCAGCCAGTTACGTCCAAAGTCCATGTTGACCGTCATTTAAGCAAGCAATCCAGTACTGATACAAACCCATAGTTAAAACTCGAAGCTTGACTCAGACTCGTTGCCTAGCCGGGCTGGCCGTTGAATAAAACCTCAAGCAAGTGTTTATTTGACTCAACTTAATGTTTATGAATTAAATTAATATTATTTATATAGTTTTTGAATAGCTGCGTATGGATAAAATATAAAAAATAATGGAAGTGACTCTTGGGTCAACTCCCAGGTTCAGAACTGTTGTTTAGGTTCTTTAAAAGAACTCATCTCAAGAGAGTGTCTCCTTTGAAATGTAATCGAGTCAAATTGACCCGTCGAGGTTTCCAGTCGAGTCACTGAGTTGCAGAGACACCAGGAAAACTAAAAGGCCAAGTTGGGAGTAGGAGAGCACCCGTGTTCGACTTATAAGGTTGAGGTCAAAGGATTATATATCATATTATATAGTTTGTCTGGGTTTCTATTGGTGCAGATATTCTAATCAGGAACCACTAGTGTTCGTGCCAAAGCTACTATACAGATCTCATGCTTCAAGATGACTTGGTTGCAATACGTTGTATAAGTATGTATGTCATCCGATATATAAACTCATTAGGCAGGCCACAACTGACATTCACACCCTTAAAGCATTATTTGCCCCATCCCATTGTTATGAGATCATTGCCAAGTTGCTAGCAAATTGCTTTCGAGAAATGACAAGCATTGATGGTTCTACATGTAGTAATAACAAAGAAAACATAGAAAGAACTCAATACACAGCTTTACAATTCTAGCAAACTATGATTAAGAAAATAGACAACTCACTTCATGTGCTTGTAAAGAGAAAATAATAGATAATATAATTGGAGATTTTTGTCTTTGAAAAGAGCAACGAAAGATTTGATTAATTCTCCATTTACATTGGATTTTATAAAGAACGAAAGGGTGTACGTTTTCATAAAGAGACATTTCAGAACAAGCATTTTTGTAACCATTCAAAACAGTATGTCTATTAATGAAGAAACGTGACTTAACTTAAATTGGCCAAACAAACTATTTCTCATGGCCGAATGACATGATATTCAAATTCTGTTAGCCAAAACTTCGTAATGGTTGAAATTTGCCAGCCAATTTTTATTAGTCAATTATTAAAATAACGAATCTTATGATAGATTTACTCGCAAACTATAAAGTGCACCATTAGCTCCTCTACAACCTCATTACCCACAATGCGCGTACACTAGCGTGAGTGTGCATACACTCTAGTACTTTAAATTGAACATCTAGGTTAACCTTCTTCTCTTTATAATCTCCAAGTAAGAATATTAAAGAACTCAATGCTTATAAATCCCTCTAACTTCTTCCCCCCGAGCAATGTGGGATTGAAAATTTTCTAAGAGTTTCGAGCTTCACTTTTTCAAATAATGTTTAGAAGGGAATACAAAATTCAAACGCTTTTAAATAAAGGTAGGAGAAAAGATATATGTGCCAAGACTAATATTTCTATTATTTTATTTAATTAAATCCAATTGAGATAAAATCTCGATCAATGATGTATACATTAGATATAAGGAGTAGCACAATGGAAGAAAGGGTTGCTATAATTCCTATCAATTAGTCACTCTCCTTGATATAAGGCCATAAAAGAAAAAAAAAATCAGCCCAATGGAAAACCCAAGTGTGCAGCACCAAAAAGGAGTAACCCAAGTAGCACGTTCACTTCTACTAGTAACTAGTCTAATAAATTTAGGCCAGTGCTCGATCCACAGGCCTAAACACCAAACTATATAGGCGGACTCGATATGGCCAGGATCGGACCAGCCCAGTTCACATGCCGTCACACAGGTTTATCCACACATTACGTAATCTCGAGGGCTCTTATCTCAGCAGAAAAAGGGAGATACGAAGAACCACCCAATCCACAGGTGGCCCCATTGTCATTCATTTCAACTCTCAAAGGAAGAAGAAGGAGAGGAAAAAAAGAAAAGAAGAAAAAACTCGAGTATACAAATTGTAGTCCTGTGGACTACTATTAGAAAGTTGCGCGAAGGCAGGAGGGTCAAGTGAAGAACCCAGCGAGCCTTCCAATTAAAGTACAGACATGACCCCACTTCCAACCAAGGGACGATCCGAGTCAATAGGACTCACCACGGGGTCGAATTTCAACTGCTGGCGTCATCTTCTCATTTCCTGATGCTGTGGGTGGCCCACTGCTGCCAGACTTGCCTTCTATATATAGCAGCTTTCCCTTCGGGATCTCTTCATTCCCACTACGAGTTTACACTTGCAAGTCCTTGAGATCTTCTTCTACCACTCTTGTCTCTCTCTCTCTCTCTCTCTCTCTCTCTCTCTCTTTCTCTGAACAGAAATGGAAGCAAGTGACACAACAACAGCTAAAACAACAACATCCCTTCCTCTCTTTTTTTCCCCATCTACGTCGCCAACGTCTTCTCCCCCTCCTCCAACCATTGTAGTCAGCCCGTGTGCCGCTTGCAAAATTCTCCGTAGGAGATGCATCGATAAATGTGTTCTTGCTCCCTACTTTCCGCCTACGGAACCCCTCAAATTCACCACAGCTCATAGAGTCTTCGGGGCCAGCAACATCATCAAGTTCTTGCAGGTTTGTAAATCATTTTCTACCACTTAAAAATTCGTGCATAGTCTTCATAACAATCATAAATTACTACTTGCATTTTGCATCGGGAGTTTCCTTCATTCCTTTCGGTTCTCTTCTCTCCAACATTGACTTTTCAACTCAGAAAGTATATTTTTCTTTAAAAAATAAATAAATTATTTATGATTGGCTGCACACATAACATCAACCCTTCCTATTTATTTTTTGTGTGGATTTCAGGATCTCCCAGAGTCTCAAAGGGCCGACGCAGTGAGCAGCATGGTTTATGAAGCCAATGCTAGGATTCGGGATCCTGTATATGGGTGTGCAGGCGCAATTTGCCACCTCCAAAAGCAGGTGAACGAACTCCAGACCCAACTCGCTCAGGCGCAGGCAGAGCTAATCAATATGCAGACACAGCAGGCCAACCTAATGACCATCATATGCATGGAGATGGCACATTTTCAACAACCCCAACTCGACAACGGCTACTTAGCTACCAATCCTTACACGGCCAATACTGATAATGCTAGCTTCCTCGATAACAGCGACAGTGACAGCAACAATAACATCAACAACCCAGACTCGTTGTGGGAACCTTTATGGACATGAACGAGATTTGCTAGGATATATACAATAAGAGAATCGCCAGCAATATTAATAAACCTGATCGGATTTTTTTATTAGGATTAGATTCAAAGAGATGTAAACGAATAAAAATGCTAGCACATGAAAATTCAATCTTTGAGCAAAGCAAATGAGATTGATGAATATAGTTGTTGTTATCATTGTCTACACGTTCACTATAATGCTGATTGTTGACTTTTTCAAACGGGTAAGCGAATGGGGAAATTTCGCAGAGATCTTCCATTTCGTACTTTTTTTTTTTTAATTTTTATTTTATTTCAGAAAGAAGATGAATGGCGCCTGGAAAATCTTTCCTAGAATTTTAATTAGCTTCAAGTCACCTTTCCGAACTGGCTGTAGATTTTGAAAGCAAAACAGATGACTTCGATGCGCCCAAGGACCATAGAGATCAGTTGCTGCCATGGTGACAAATCTCAGCATTTTCTCTCGTCCTGCAATATTGTTGGAAAAATCTTCGCTTAAAATACTTATAAAAATTTACAAAATATTGGTATAAAATAAATTATTTTAACTTGTATAAATAAAATAAAAATTTTTTAAAACTGGCAAGATGTTGAGAATACCATGATATTATTGCAATAATATCGTTTGATCAGAATTTAGCGGGACGATATTTGTAATTGCTGCAAGCACATCTTCCCATTTTAAAGACACTTTTCGTGGGGAATAATCAACCTTTTGGTTTTGATTTTCAAAATAATATTCTGAAATGCACATGGAGTGTTGGATGTCAGGAAGTACATACTCACCAACTCTTCAATCTTTTTCCCCAAATAAAAATAAAAATAAATAATGGAATTATTAGCTCAAAATCACATGGGTTTGTACTTAAATCCGTTTTTGACCGACTTGAACTCATCCTCCTTTTTTTTTTTTTTTTAATTACAAGTCAAATTTAAGTTGAGTGAATCCGGAAGACTGAATAGGATGGGCGATACTGAACAAATGCAATTTTGTCATAAGAAACGGTTCAAGCTCGCAGCTTATATGAAATGTTTCATCCAGGTTCTGAATAACATCCCACTATCAATACACCTTAAATCTCTCTCTGTCTCTGTCTCTCTTCTCTCTTTATATGTGGGGGGGAATGGTACTATGAGGTCGACCTCATGAGAAGTTCCCATGAGGTCGAGCTTTGTGGGCCCAACAGTGATGTTGATCGGACATCAACACCGTGCACTTTGATGGGTCCCCTTTTTTTCATTGGATATCCCAAAAATCACCCGTACATGGAACTCAGGTGGGCCATAACATCTAAAACCATGTGAAGACATGCCTAAAACAGCCGTAAAAGCGCCTGGTGGGGCCCACCTTAGTTTTGGATGCAGCTGAAAGTTGGTATGACCCCTCATCTAAGTGGAGCACACACAATGGATGGGTTGGATTTGTGAAAAACTTTTTGGTGGGCCCAATAAATGATCATGAAGGTTTTAATGGGCGGATCACCCCTATCAACTGTTATATGTGGTGTGGACCACCTAAGCCATGGATTGACCTGATTTTTAAGACCTTGGCCCATCACGGAATGGTGCATCTGACCGATGGAGTAGATTTCGGATCAACATCACAGTGGGGCCCCCACTGCTCGACCTCGTGGTAACTTCCCATGAGGTCGACATCATAGTACCATTTCCCTATATATATATATATATATATATATATATATATATATATATATATATATATATATAATTGACCGGTTTTGGATGGTTTTGCCCCCACAATTAGTTGTGAATGACCATCCTCAACCTTTGATGCCGGAGGGACGTTGGGATACTGTTGGGCATTAAAAATGTGAGTAATGAATAATTGAGGTTATTTTCGCTTGTCATTTGGAAAAGGTCATGATCTCACTTCCGTCTCTCCACGGGCAACATGCATGTGCCACAGCTTTAGTCAGCTTAAAAGAACTTACTCCAAACGGGAGACTTTCTTAGCCGACATGCATGCCTTACACACCGCACATGTGCTAGCACCGCACATAGGTCTGGGATCCAATCCATCCACCAGAACGGCACTACCGTATTGATGACCTACCTCAAGAATCAGGTTGACCCACTGGTAAAGAAAAAAATTAATAATAAAAAAAAGTTGACCCACTGTTAAGGTGGGCTGAAGTTTACAGAGGAAATGTTCGACTATGAAAGGCTTGGCTAAGGTTTTCTGACCTGTTCAGCTGTTTCCAAAATTGAGGCCCACATGCTGATTAGACTGGATTTTGGTCTGGGGAAACATGGGATTCGATCTTGCGTGCAGGAGAGCTTTATTGCACGCGTCCTGTGCCCTTGGCAGAGCTCCCGAAATTGTAATAACAGTCTCTTTAGAATACGGCTGTCAATGAGCCGGGCCTGAGGTAAGTCTGGCCGACCTGGATTTTGAGCTGTTTCAGGCCGGGCATTGGGTCGCTCCTATTCAAAATTATGTTTATAAAGGCCCCCTACCCGGCCCATATATAGACAACCCTATTTAGAAATTGGGATTTTTTTATTATCAAAATGTCCACATGGTTGACAAGATGCTACTGATGGCCTCCCTTTTGAAAACCTTATTTATTTGGCCCTTCAACAGCTTTTGAATTTTTATTTGGTTCGATAATGCCCCTGCATCGGGATGTAGCTAGCTATACAACTGCTGAGCGTTAAGGAAGTTGAAAGGGCTTTTTCATGGGTCCCATCAAACCTTCTACTGGACCCATTTCACAGAAGATCCAATCCATTCATTTGATCAGCCAATCTTAAACCCATGAAAGGTGTAAATTTCATCATGATCAAAGCCCTATATGCCTACAAGTGGCAATAATGGTGTTTACGTCGAAT
The DNA here is from genome assembly GCA_003013855.2 of Liriodendron chinense. Classification (NCBI taxonomy): domain Eukaryota; kingdom Viridiplantae; phylum Streptophyta; class Magnoliopsida; order Magnoliales; family Magnoliaceae; genus Liriodendron; species Liriodendron chinense. The sequence goes on from ML058350.1 coordinate 1,885,879, forward strand.
TTTGTAACAGAGTCCTCCAGACGTTCACCTTCTCTCCAAGTGATTTCCTCATTGGGCCTGAAAGGAGACAGAAAATAACTAAGGGTGGCCGGCGTCCAGCCGTTGGCCCTCCGATGCCTAAGTTAGATAGGGTGAGGTTGAAAAGAGAATAAATAAATGACGGGGGTTAGAGATTGAGTATTGTGTACCTTTATCATCAATAGAGTCATCTATTTATACAGATCTAAATGATCCAACCTGCTACGCAAGATATTAAGATTGGTACTGATTTCATGGGATAAGAAGCTTATCTTGTTAATCCTTGGATAAGGAAGTAGTCAAAACATTTAGACGTCTAGCTGATTACGTCTCTAGATATTCGGAACTATGAATAGATATAAACCAAAATCGGCCTATACGGGCTGCTGGTACTATGAGATGAGGGTCATCCATGCCAGAGACCAGAAACCACGACCGCTCATATGTCAGGAGCTGCTCATATCAAGAGTACTCACATTCTCGGATGCGACCCATTTCGACGATCACGAGCCGAGCTGGTTGCATTTTGGAGATGCGACCCCTTTCGTCGAGCACGAGCCGGGCTGGTCGCATTTTGGAGATGCGACCCTTTTCATCGAGCACGAGTCGGGCTGGTCGCATTTTGGAGATGCAACCCTTTTCGTCGAGCACGAGCCGGGCTGGTCGCATTTTGGAGATGCGACCACGATTCCTCACTTCTCTTTAAAGCCAAATTTGTCTACAACAAGTGCCCCGCAAACCCTTGGCGTTGAGGAACTATGCCAAGGGTTTTGTTTGTATGCATACCTGACTGCTGGGAGAGAATCGCGCATGATTCATTTAACATGATTCTGCATTTATGATGGCCAGCTTTACGCAGCTTTTCCTGCCGCAAGAAATGAGGCGTCGGTCGCCACGTGTCTTCGTATTTAATGCTTGTGCCCGTTCGTCTGTTGTGCCTGATGAGAGGCTGTCGTGTGTTAACCAAATCAAACGAAATGATTGCGTATAAATATCAGATCTTGCATAATTTTCTTCATTTTTGAATTTTCGGCTGCAGGGTATTCTTCTTTCTTCTTCTCCTTTGTTTCCGGTGCAAACCTCTTCGCAGAGGTAGTCCTCCTTCATCTTTTTCTTTTTCTATCTTGTTTTTTCTTTTGCAATGGTGGAGTTTTCCGATAAAGAGATTGTTCCCTTGGGAGATCACACCCCCGATTCATCTAAATCTAACACTGCCAGGGTACCGGGAGGAAGGTATTCTGCCGCCGGTTACTCCTCAATACTAACAGAAGAATGGCTCTCTAACCTTCGGGAGAGATATTGGGTCCCAGATTCCGTTACTTTTAGATTACCTGGGAGAGGGGAGACAGCCGATGCACCACCACCAGGCTATGTGGCCTTTTATGAATATTTTTTCAAAGTTGGCGTGCGTCTTCCCCTTCATCCAGTCATCCAAAATTTTCTACGTATTTATAAGATTGCCCCTGGCCAAGGTTATCGTAAACGGCTGGCGGGTGCTTATAAGTACCTTCGTCCTCTGGAAACAAGCGTGTAATGATGAGTTAACTGCTGAGGAATTTTTGAGGTTATTCCAGTTAAAACAGGGCCCCATCTACCGAGGGTTGGTATTACCTCTGCTTCTGGCACCGAATAACATCATTCTGGGGAACCCCTCTTCCAATTGCCCTGGATGGAGGAAAAAATGATTTTACGTCTCCGGTAACTGGGAGTCCGAAGCGGGCTCTGACCCCAAAGGCCATAACGTTAGTCGTTATTTTGACGAAGGTGGGTTGAGTTTTTGCCCGTCTATCTGAAAGGGAACAATAATTTCGCTTATGGTGATTGATGTACCTTTCCTATATTTCTTGCAGGCATTCCGACTAGGTGTAAAATTGAACCTCCAGAGAGGACTTCTCGAAAAGCTAGTAAAGGTTTACAAGCTCTCAGCGGCCTCGTGCCACGTTAACGTCGCCTTAGAGCCACGTTGCCTCTGTGCCGCGGGCCTAATTTCGCAAGGAAGAGATGAAGAACGTAGGAGATAAGAGGGGTGCGCTAGGGGTGCTCCCTCGTTTGAAGGGTACAGCCTCGAAGAGGCAAAAGAAAACTATGGCCAGTCCTTCAACTGCGCCCGATCCGGCAGAAGGATCTGCTCGCGGCAAACAGCCGCATGCTGCTGAAAAAGGGGGCCCCGCCCCGACTCCTCATGCGACTACGACCCCTCCGGTTGCTGCGATTCCTCCGTCTAGCACTCGTGGCCAGCCGGTAATCGAAGTCGCTGATAATTCACCGAAAGGCGATCAAAGCGAGAGAGGCCTCCCTCTGAAGGAGACAGTATGCAAGCCTTTTGCTGCTCGCGAGTCCGTGACACCTTCCTTGGGTGTTGCGAATGCTCGCGAGACGGGCTCCAACGAGATGGTTGTAGCCCAACCCTCTGGGTCGGGAGTCTTTGTTATCCCATCGTACTTGCACCCAATATGCAAGTTTATGTTCGATAACATCTCCCCCAACTCCTTCGGGAGCCTCCCTGAGCCAAGCCCAGAGGCTCTCTCTAGTGATATAGGGGTGAGATTGATTCAGGTAACAGCTCCTTTCCCCTCTATCGTTCTGTCTATGGATTAATAATGTAGCGAGCCAATCTAATCCTTCTTTCTTTATTTATATCAGAGTCTGGATCTCACGCTTCGTGTCAGACGTGACATTGAAGTTGCCCGCCGCACTGTTGAAGATGCGGAAAAGAAGAAAAAGACGATGGAGGACGAAGTCCAGGGAAGGGACCACTTGGTGAAGGCACTGGAAGCCCTAAATCGCCAAACTGGATGAGGAAAAGCAAATCCTCCTTGTCAAGATTCAGGCCCTGACTGACCGTTTTCAGTCAGTGGACCTTCAACTTGCGAAGCTCCAAGAACTCCATACCAAGAGCGAGAGGGAGAAGGAGATTTTCCGCGAAGACAAGATCCGCCTCGAGGAGCAGTTCAAGGATTCTCGGACTAAGCTCGAGGAGGCCATGAAGAGACTCGACCAGCTGAAGGATGACTCCATTCACCAGGAGGAGGAGCGAGTGGCTCTTGTTCAGATGGTATCTGACGAAGGCCCTCGTGTAGTCCGAGAGTTCCGAACCTCTCAACTCTACGACGAGGAGTGCTATGAAGTGTATATCGCTGGTCACGATTTTGCGGTCAGGGTTATACAGCTGATTGCTCCATCTTTCAACTTTGAGGAGTTTGAGAGGGTGGCTTTCGAGGTCGCGGCTAGGGAGCGAGCTGCGGCTGAGAATGAGGTCACCGAAGCCACAGATGCCGCGCCTGCTCCTGAGATCGGCCCTGAAGCCGAGAGCCAGCGAGCCTGCTCTAGATGGGGATGACCAATGTTAAAGTGTTGTCCGCCTTCCTCTATTTTGTATGTTTTTACACCTTTGAGAAGAATTTGTGTATGTAACTAACTTGACTTTTTGGTTAATTATAATGAAAGATCCATTTCTTCAATGTTGTGTACTTTCCCTAGCTTTTTCGCCCTGTGTTGATCGTATACTGACTGCTCGCATAACTAACTCATGAAAAAGTGAATTAGACTCAATCCGGGGGTCGTATGACCATGTCCGCGTTGAGATAGACTGGTCTATCGATTGAGGTTTTGATTCCACCAAGGGTAGCAGATTGGTCAAGAGAACACGTATGTTCTCTTCAGGGCTATTTTTGATCCATAAAATGGAGAAGCAACCAACAAGAATAATCTTAACCCTACCAAGGGTAGGCAATTGGCCAAGAGAATGTATGTATTCTCTTCGGGGCTATTCGATTCCAATTAAATGGAGTAACGACCAAAAGGAATGATTTTAATTCTTATTCATTTGGAATGTCGTTCGGAATTATATCGAATTAAGGGAAATACCTTAATAAGTGTTCCACGTGCCAAGGGAGACGTACGGGTCTTCCCTGCATGTCTTTAAGATAATAAGTACCGGGTCGCACAATTTTGATGACTCGATACGGACCTTCCCAATTCGGATCAAACGAACGAGTAGGAGCTCCGAGGTTCTGTCTAAGGACTAAATCGTCGAGCTGGAAAGCTCTAGGCCGAACTTTAGCATTACGGTAGCGAGCAATGCGCTGCTGATACAGCTGCTGCTCTCATCTGGGAGGCAATTCTCCGTTCTTCCAAGAGATCGAGGTGAATACGAAGACTTTCCTGATTACAAGTGGGATCGTACTGCTCGATCTGATACGAGGGTACTTGAATTTCAACTGGTACTACCGCGTCGGTACCGAATGCCAAGGAGAAGGGAGTTTCGCCTGTAGACGTGCGAGTCGTAGTCCTATACGCCCATAAGACTTCTGGCAGGAGTTCTGGCCACATACCTTTACACTTACCGAGCTTGGTCTTCAAATGATGCTTGATGATTTTATTCACTGCTTCAACTTGCCCATTTGCCTGAGGATGATAGGGAGAAGTGCGGATATTGCGTATCTTCCATGTTTCGTAAAATTCATCGAAAGCGGCGTTGTTGAATTGCTTTCCATTGTCGGTGATTATAGTATGGGGGAGTTCATAACGGCATATGATGTTTCTCCATACGAACTTAGTGGTCTGTTTCTCAGTAATTTTGGCTAGTGGCTCCGCCTCGGCCCATTTGGTGAAGTAATTGACCCCCACTAGCTGCGAACCTATTTTGTCCTTTTCCAGTAGGCAAGGGCCCGATGATATCGACCCCCCATTGAGCGAAGGGCCAAGGGCTATCAATTGGAGTCATTTTCTTGGACGGTACATGAGGTATAGGAGAGTATCGCTGGCACTTGTCACATTTTTTAGAGAATTCAATTGCGTCTGCCTTCATAGTGGGCCAATAGTATCCTTGCCTCATCGCCTTATACGCTAGGGATCGCCCCCTTGGGTGGTTACCACATGCCCTCTGGTGTATTTCATCTAGAACACGATGTGCTTCTTTTGGGTGAAGACACCTTAAATAGGGCAAGGAAAAACTCTTACGTAATAATATTCCATCTTGTAAGGTATACCTGGCGGCTCGATGATGAATTTGTTGGGCGGCTTTCTTATCGTCTAGGAGGTATCCGTCTCTGAGATAAAGGAGTATGGGGTCCATCCAACATGGAGACGGATGTACCAGCAATCACCTGCTCGAGAGTTGCTTAGTCGATACTCGAGTTCTGAAGGTGCTTGATGGGAATTGAATATGATAACTCAGATTCTGGTGCAGAGGCGAGTTTTGCCAAAGAATCAGCGACCTTATTCTTCTCGCGAGGGATGTGGATTATTTCATAATTCTTTAGCTTTGCGAGCAGGATGAGCACTCGAGATTTGTATAAGGCTATCCTTTCTTCTTTTACTTCGAATTCACCGAGTACCTGATTAACTATGAGCTAAGAATCACTGTGAATGAGTAAATTCTGAATTGAGAGGACGTTTGCTAGTTCGAGACCAACGATCATGGCCTCATATTCTGCTTCATTATTCGAGATGCGAGAATCGAAACGTAAAGCGTATTGGAAATGCGACCCGTCTGGGGCGACTAAAATTAGGCACGCTCCACTACTGGTGGCCCTTGAAGACCCGTCCACAAAGAGTGACCAGGAGGGCTGGTCGCTGATCGCGACATTATCATCGGAAGAGGAGTATGTGAATTCGGCGATGAAGTCAGCTACGGACCTGGCCCTTGATTGCGGTCCTAGGGCAAAACGATATGTCATGCTCACTGATCTCGACTGCCCATTTAGTTAATCGTCCGGAAGTCTCAGTTTTTGAAGGACTTGTCGTAGCGGATGATTTGTTGGTACTAAAATAGCGTGGGCTTGAAAGTATGGTCGCAGTTTTCGGGCTGCCGTGACTAAAGCAAGGGTTAGTTTCTCCATATTAGAATATTGAGTTTCAGCGTCCACCATTGCTCGACTGATATAATAAACGGGCCTTTGTGTCCCGAATGTTCTCCTATTAAAGTGGCGCTAACGGCCGTGGAGGACACAGATAATAAAGGATGAGTTGCTCGTGCGCCACAGGTTTAGATAAAACAGGGGGTATGCTCATATATTGCTTCAGTTGTTGAAAAGCTTCTTCGCACTGTGGTGTCCACTCCCAATCAGATTTTGCTGTGGCACAGAGGAGCTTAAAGAAGGGTAAGCACTTGTCAGATGCCCGTGAAATGAACCTATTTAGCGATGCAATGCGACCAGCCAGACGTTGGACGTCCTTAAGAGTGGTTGGGGATTTCATCTCTATTAATGCTTTTATTTTTTCAGGATTTGCTTCAATTCCTCGCTGGCCGACCATAAATCTAAGAAGTTTTCCAGCAGACACTCCGAACGCACATTTTTCTGGGTTTAGCTTCATTTGATATTTCCTCATCAGGTCGAAGGCTTCTCGAAGATCTAAAAGGTGATCATCTTCTACGACACTTTTCACGAGCATGTCATCAACATAGACTTCCATATTCCTGCCAATTTGCGCGGTGAATATCTTATTGACGAGACGCTGATAGGTGGCCCCTGCATTTTTAAGACCAAACGGCATTACCTTGTAACAATATAAACCTCTATCAGTGATGAAGGCAGTGTGTTGGCTATCGGGCGGATGCATCATGATCTGGTTATAACCAGAATAAGCGTCCATAAAACATGAGCAGAGCATGCCCAGCTGTTGAATCGACCAACTGGTCAATTCGCGGGGTCGGAAGCTATCTTTGGGGCACGCTTTGTTCAAATCCGAATAGTCGACACGCATTCTCCATTTGCCATTAGATTTTCGAACGAGAACTACATTCGCGACCCATTCTGAGTAGTCAACTTCTTTTATGAAATTGACCGTAAGCAGCTTCTCGACTTCAGCCTTGATCGCCATTTGCCTTTCTGCAGTGAAGGCACGGCGGCGCTGGTGGACGGGTTTATACTTTGGTTCGATGTTGAGACGGTCTAGCGATGACACTAGGGTCAATGCCAGGCATGTCTTGGTAAGACCAGGCAAACACATCTTGATATTCAGTGAGGAGGCAGATCAAATTTGCTCGAAAGACGTTCCTCAAAGAGGATCCCACACAAACAACTTTGGATGGGTCATCTTCATTTAAATGAATCGCTACTGTCTCTTCCCGGGAGTTCTTGATTGGAGAGCATCCTCTCTTGGGTCCAACGAGGTATCCACTGGGGAGTTGGATGAACCTTGTGCTACCATCATAACTGGTGTCGCTTGTGCTTTCTTTCGATCTTGTAGGGCTATCTCATAACAAGACCGGGCCTCTTTTTTGTTTCCTCGTACAACCCCAACACCATTCGGGGTAGGAAATTTGATGCACAAATACAAATGATGTAAAGCTGTCCCAACCTTATTAAGAGATGGCCGCCCCAAAATGGCGTTGTATGTTGATCTTCGGTCCACCACGAGGAAATTTATGAAGATAGTCGTCTTCGCTGGACTCTCCCCAAAGGTGACTGGAAGGTTAATGCTTCCTTCAGGTGTCACCACTTCACCCTCGAAGCCGATGAGGGGAGTTGAGACTGGCTTGAGTAGGCTTCTGGTGAGTGCCATTTTGTTGAAAGCCTCCAGGTATAGAATATCAGCAGAGCTACCTGTATCCACCATAATATGATGAGTCAAATAGTTTGATACCTTTAGTGTGACTACGATGGAGTCTTCGTGAGGGGAGTGAATTCCCTCTGCATCTTCGAGGGAGAAGAAAATTGGAGGATGACTGGTTTTTGACACTGTTGGGCGTCTGTTCCAGCCAGTAGATGTACTGGGGCTTCTTGGACGCCTTACGAGTGTATGCTTTTCTTAAAGCTTGAGAATCGCCACCGCAAGCTGGTCCCCCGGCGATGGTACGAATTTCGCCAATAGGTTCAACGTCTTCTTGTGAAGTATGATGGTGAGGCGACTTCTTTTGGTGGGGTGAGGCTTTTGCCATTTCTGGTGATCGACCTCGACGAGCAACATAATCTTGGAGATGGCCCTTTCGAATGAGAGCTTCAATGTGATCTCGCAGAGATATACAGTCTTGGGTTCTATGCCCATGATCTTTGTGGAAGTAACAAAACTTGCCCTTATCTCTCTTTTCAGGATCAGATTTGATCTTGGCTGGCCATTTTACGTATGGTTTATGTTTAATCTCCATTAACACCTTTTCATGGGATCGGTTGAGAGGAGTGTAGTTATGATTTTACCAGAATAAGGCTTCTTGGGAGAGCGGTCTCGTCGATCGCGTCGATATTTTTTATCTGGGGGTGAGATTTCCTCCGGCTTGCGCTTCTTACCCTGTATACCATGACGTGCCAGAGCAACTTCTTCTGCATTGATATACTTCTGAGCTTTAGTTTGGAATTCTGCCATGGTTTTTGGAGGGTTTTTATCTAAGGCAAATCTGAATTTTTTGCTCGTAATTCCGGCTATGAGGGCGGTGAGGCCTTTTTCTTCGGTATATCCTTTAGTTTGGACAGCTTCGGCAGTGAACCATACTGTGAACTCCTTTATCGTCTCCCCATGCTGCTGTTTCAAATCCATTAGGTGGGACGCTGGCTTCTTAATACGGATGCTTCCCATGAATTGAGAAAGAAAAAGCTCCGATAACTGTGAAAAGGAGCCGATAGATCGAGGCTTCAGCCTCGGAACCACGTACGAGCTGCTTCCTTTAAGGTTAGGGAAAAAGCTCTACACATGATTTCAGACCCATGTCCCTCCAGCTCCATAAGAGACCTATAATTTTCCAAGTATTCGAGAGGATCGCCTATACCTGTATATGGAGTGATGACAGGTGTACGATATTTTTTAGGTAAAGGTGCTCCCATGACCTCACTGGTGAAAGGAGACTCGGATCGATGTATCGACGCCACCACAGCTGATGGTCGATTTTCCTGATATCACTGCTCCATGACATCAAAACGATCATGGATTCTTTTGAGGTCTTCTTCCCATGGTAAAGTATAACCTGACATTTCAACGGTGGACCCCTGAGATTGATGTTGACGAGAAGCACTAGAATGTATGGAATGTGGAGGTAGCACAGGGGGTTGGTTGCCAAGCGGCATTCGATTTGATGGAGGATGATTTGGTTGGACCTGTGGCTCGTCCATAGAATGTCTGGAAGCCACCGGTATGGGTTGCGCTGGCAACCCTTCGGAAGGTTGTCTCTGCGGCTCCAGGAAATGCTGATCAAGCCGATTAGACAGGGCTTGAACTCCGGCGTTGAGGGTTAGAAGGGTATTTTCGAGGAAACGCATGACGTCCTCTTGACTTTCGGAAACCTCAAATAACTTGTTTGCTGATGGCACGTTTGGAGCTCATTGAGGGATGTTTATTGAAGTGGTTTGAGGAACAGGCACTGATTCCATAACGTAAGGCGGAGGTAATGTCTGCCTTGATGTGGAAGGATGAACAGCCTTTTTAGGAGGCATGGTGGAAGGATTTTGATCAGTGGTAAGAACAACTGACTTTGATGATCAAATCATTCCCACACACAGCGCCAAACTGTTTACGTCGAATTTTGTAACAGGGTCCTCTAGACGTTCACCTTCTCTCCAAGCGATTTCCTCCTTGGGCCTGAAAGGAGACAGAAAATAACTAAGGGTGGCCGGCGTCCAGTCTGTTGGCCCTCCGATGCCTAAGTTAGATAGGGTGAGGTTGAAAAGAGAACAAATAAACGACGGGGGTTAGAGATTGAGTATTGTGTACCTTTATCATCAATAGAGTCATCTATTTATACGGATCTAAATGATCCAACCTGCTACTCAAGCTGTTAAGATTAGTACTGATTTCATGGTATAAGAAGCTTATCTTGTTAATCCTTGGATAAGGAAGTAGTCAAAACATTCTAGACGTCTAGCTGATTACGTCTCTAGATATTTGGAACTATGAATAGATATAAACCGAAATCGGCCTATACGGGCTGCTGGTACTATGAGATGAGGGTCATCCATACCAGAGACCAGAAACCACGACCGCTCATATGTCGAGAGCTGCTCATATCAGGAGTACTCACATTCTCGGATGCGACCCCTTTCGACTATCACGAGCAGAGCTGGTCGCATTTTGGAGATGCGACCCCTTTCGTCGAGCACGAGCCGGGCTGGTCCCATTTTGGAGATGCGACCCTTTTCGTCGAGCACGAGCCGGGCTGGTAGCATTTTGGAGATGCGACCGCGATTCCTCACTTCTCTTTAAAGCCAAATTTGTCTACAACAAACGGTGTGTATTATTTTCCAATTTTTCCACTAGTGTTGTCCACGTTGATGCCTTTTCCCATCGTTCTTGCGCCCACGCCCCGAAATGAAGATCCCAATCGACTGAATGGCATGGATTTCACACGCAAGTCATGGTGGGCCCCATAGAAAACTATTTGAATGTCTATTTGTGGGGCCATGCCATTGTAGAGATCCCATTCCGCCATTTTAGTTTTTTAACCGAGAGACGGGACCACCACCACCGTAGCTGCTTTGACCGTCTGTAAACTCTTGCATTGTTGCCCTTAATTGCTCCTCCTAACTCAATTTCCTTTCCCGAAACAAGTAGCTCCTGCAAAACAAAACATATTGTTTAGTGCGTGTGACGTCTAATCTCTCCAACTCACATGTGGAGAAAGATAAATTCATCACCACTCCTAGAAGTGGTAAACGAATAGAAAAATGTATTCCGATGAAGGCCGACAGGACTAATAATTCAGTAATTTCTAAGGATGAGGATGGATCAAGCTCAGCCCCACAACTGAAGGAACACAAATACAAGTCTGTTGCACATTGTCTTTGTTGTAGAATAAAGTTGGTCGTTAAAGAAGTATAAAAGATATGCGACCAGCGAGCGTCTCTCCATAAAAGTCACGACCAAACCATCTGACTAGCGAGCCTTCCTGCTCACGTCTTGTATATCACTCAAACCTGCGACCGCCTATACGCCCCTCGTATATGAGCAGCTCCCGTCATATGAGCAGCTCCTATCATATGAGCACTTCCGACATATGAGTAGCTCCCGACATATGAACAGCTCCCATCATATGAGCAGCTCCCGACATATGAGCAACTCCAGACATATGAGCAGCTCCCATCATATGAGCAGCTCCCGACATATGAGTAGCCCTTCTCTTGGTCGTTGAGTGGGGAGGCCCTCGACATATGAGCAGCTCCCATCATATGAGCAACTCTGCTCTTGGTCGTTGAGTGGGGAGGCCCCCGTCATATGAGCAGCTCCCGTCATATGAGCATCTCCCGTCATGTGAGCAGCCCCCGTTATGTGAGCACCCCTAGTCTCTGGTCTCTGGTCTCTGGCAAGGATGTCACTCGTCTCATAGTACCAGCAGCCTATATAGGACGATTTTGGCTTATTTCTATTTGTAGCTCCGAACTATGGGAGATCTCCATCAAGAGACGTAATCAGCTAGACGTCTAGAGTGGTTAGGCCATCCCCTTATCTAAGGATTAATAGGATAAGTGCCTTATCCCCTGAAATTAGCAGTGATGTTAATGGCTTGCGTAACAGACTGGATCACCCGAATCTGCATAAATAGATGACCCCATGGATGATAAAGGTACACAGTCTCTAAGCCTACTGTTTTCACACTTCATCTTACTATCAAGTCACCTCTGACTTAAGCTTCGAAGATCCAATGGCCAAGAGCCGACCACCCTTAGTTTTCTTCTTTGGCTTTCAGGTTTGGAGGAGAGCTCAGTTCGAGAAGGTCATATACTTGAGAGGGACCTGTTACCAGAATCTTACGTCAACAGATTGGCACCGTCTGTGGGAACGAGTATTCAATTCGTTTTCATTACAAATTGTCACCTCCCGCTATGCCTCCTAAGAAAACAACTCATCGTTCCACCTCAAAGAAAACATTACCACCACTAGACATCCCTGACCCAACTCCCAACCTCCCTCAGGCTACTTTAACAGGGATTCCTCCTGCAGAGCCCAACCTTCCTGGACAGAATCCGTTCCAAGATATATTTGGTGGCTTCAATAGTATTATGCGTTTCGTTGGGGATACACTCCTTACTCTCCAGGTTGGATTTCAAACCTTATCTAATTGGTTTGACCAACATTTTCCCGAATCGCAGCACCCTCCAAAAACCGCTGTTACAACCTGCGCCTGCAGCTTCTAGACATTCTCTAGATGAACCACAAGTTCAGGCCAACCCTCCTCAAATCGTATTCCTCACGGCAATCAAGTTCCTAATCAACGCCCACAATCTATCTGCTCCAGTGTTTCCCGACAACATCAATCTGAAGAACAACTTGATGTCGAGACATCCAGTTATACTCTGCCTTGGGAAGGGGATCTCAGGAAAATTAAAGATCGTTTCGCTAATATTGAACAGTGATATCAGTCTAACCTCCCGACATCCACTCCTGGTGACAATTTGACGATCTGAACTTCCCTTTACTCGCAAAGTGATGGAGGCTCCTTTACCTAAAAAATATCGAACGACCAGCGTAGTTCCATATACCGATATCGGTGATCCCCTTGAGCATCTGGAGATGTACAGATCTCTTATGGAGCTAAAAGGATATAGCTCAAAAATTATGTGCAGGGCCTTTTCTTTAACTCTAAAGGATGCAGTGCGTACTTGGTTTCGCGGTTTGAAACCTCGGTCCATAGAGTCTTTCTCTCAATTATCGGATCTTTTCCTTTCTCAGTTCATGGGAAGCATCCGTACCAAAAAACCTGCATCTCATTTATCAGATTTGAAGCAACAACATGAAGAGACAATTAAAGAATTCACAGTCTGATTTACGGTAGAAGCAGTTCAAACCGAAGGTTATACTGAAGATAAGGGTCTTACCGCCCTTATAGCAGGCATTACGAGCGAAAAATTTCGATTTGCCTTGGATAAAAATTCTCCTAAAATAATGACTGAGTTCCAAGCCAATGCTCAAAAATATATTAACGCTGAAGAAGTAGCCTTGGCTCGTCATGATATTCAGGGAAAGAAGCGAAAGTCTGAAGAAATTTCTCCAAGAGACAGAAAGTATCGGCATGATTGACAAGACCTGCTCTCCAGAGAAGTCTTATCCCTGGGAAATATCGCAATTATACGCCTCTCAATCAGTCACTAGAAAAGGGTACTGATGGAGATCAAACATAAGTTGTATGTTAAATGGCCTGCGATGATTAAATCAGATTCCGAAAAAAGAGACAAAAAAAAGTTTTGTTACTTCTATAAACATCATGGGCACAACACCCAAGATTGTATATCTCTTAAAGACTAGATTGAAGCCCTCATTTGAAAGGGACACCTCTGAGACTGTTGCACGGTAAGGTCGTTCGCCCAAATGATCCAATCACCCAGCGCATCGTGAACATCAAGCGCGAAGGAAGAAGTTACTGCACGTCGTCCTTCACAGGAAGATGCCGAACCTGCAACGAAATTCAGACCATTGCAAGTGGTCCGGCTTGTGGAGGAGATTCCCAAGCTTCAAGAAAAGCATATATTCGAAAGGCATACTAGAAGCCTTAGCATATTTATTGGGTGGAGAAATCAACCAGCACGTCAGGTTTTGAGCCATCATCCAATCTCTTTCTCTCATGAAGATGCTAAAGGAATCCAATTCCTTCATAAGGATTCCATCGTCGTAGGGTTAAAGCTTTCGTGTCGCAAATAACGAAACGGAATATGAAGCCTTAATTGTCGGCCTCAAATTAGCAAATATACTCGCAATAAGGAACCTGCTCACTCATAACGACTCTCAGCTCGTCATATACCAAGTGCTCAATGAATTCGAGGCAAAGGAGGAGCGGATGGCTTCGTACAAATCTCAGGTACTCATCTTACTCGCTCAAATTGAACAAATATAAAATAAGTCATATTCCTCGAGAGGAGAATAAGCTCGCAGATTCTTTGGCAAAATTATATTTTGCACCTGAGCTCGATCTGACCCGAGCTGTTCTTATCGAGCATCTGTCTACCCCGAGTATAGATTAAGTTGCTCCAGAGCAGGTCATGTTGGATGGACCCCATCATCCTTTACCTCCAAAGCAGATGACTCCCAGATGATAAAAAATCTTACAAAATGGAAAATTGTGCTGCCAAGTACATCTCACAAAATGGAAAATTGTCCTTTACGCCATCGCTATCGTGCTGCCAAGTACATCTTACAAAATGAAAAATTGTTACGTAAAAGTTTTACTTTACTATATTTAAAGCATCTCCATCCAGAAGAAGCACACCGTGTTTTAGATGAAATACACTAGGGGGTATGCGGTAATCATCCCAAAGGACGGTCTCTAGCATATAAAGCAATGAGGCAATGATACTATTGGCCCACTATGAAGGCGGATGCTATCGAATTCTCAAAGAAATGTGATAAATGTCAGCGATATTCTCCAGTCCCTCATTTACCGTCTGAGAAAATGACGCCGATGGAAGGCCCTTGGGCTTTCGGTCAATGGAGAATCGATATAATCTGACCACAACCTATGGGAAAAGGACGTGGTAGTCGATTACTTCACCTCGATCTCCTAGAAGAGAAAATGGACATATCTCGTCTTCGAGTAGCGGCTTATCAACAACGTATGGCCTGTTATCATAATTCAAAGGTCAAATTCAGGATTTTTCAGCTCGGTAACTTGATGCTCAGGCAAAACATCGGAACAGCCACTCGGTCGTTGGATCCTAACTAGGAAGGCCCGTATCGAGTCATCGAGATTGCTCGACCAGGTACATATTATCTGAAATTCACGCGAGGAAGACCCCTACGTCACCCTTGGCACGTGGAACATCTACTTCGATATTTTTCATAAAGCATGTGAATATTGGACCATTCTTAAATAAAGACGATCTCTTTCATTCCAGCTGTTGTTAATGTCAGATTTTGTAACGAGATCCTCCGGCTTTTCTCCTTCACTCCAGCAGGGATTTCCACCACCAGACCTGAAGCAAGACAGCAAATAAGGGTGGCTGGGGACCAGCCGTTAGCCCTCCGATGCTTAAGTCAGGCCACAGTAAGAAGAGAAGCCAAGCAAAACGGGACCAAGATTGAATGTTGTGTGCGTACCTGCTCTTAATGGAGCCACCCCTTTATATAGATCTAAAGCAATCCAATTTGTTACGTAAGATGTCGAAATCCCGCTGATGTCGCATACGATACTGAGATCTTGCTGATTTCGTGGGATAAGATCCTATCTTTTGAGTCAGATCCAACCCAATGACTTATTTCAACAATCACGCCCCTTGATGGCAATCCCTTGAGATCCGGATCCATTTAGAGAAGATAAGCCCAAAAACCGACCTATACGGGCTGCCAGTAAGCGTAGTAATAGCGCTGATGTGTCATGATAACTGGAAGCCGTAGTTGGAGTCATAGCTTCCGAAAAGGAAGGAGACGCCCGTAGTTGGAGTCATAGCTTCCGAAAAGGAAGGAGACACCGACAAGACGGAAACCACCGAACTGGATGTAGCCCTGCTTGGTGTCGCAGAGGGATTGGACAAGCTGCTCGACGGGAATCGGGTGCTAGTACTGAAGATATTACCGCAGGAAAGCTGCTCGCATGTTAGAATGTGGTCGCGAGTCCAAGTACACACTTAGATGTAACGTCTTTCAACGACTTGTGAGAAGGTCTGCTCGCGGATCGAGCTTTGCCGTATTTGACTATCGGTTATGAAGACTCGAGACTTGCGAATAGCTGCTCCGTATTTTTCAATCTATGACTCCTGATCAGGTGAGCTCGAGGGTCGAATGGACCTCCCACACTTATCCAATATTCGACTCTCGATCAGATGATCTCGAGAGTCGAATGGACGTCCCGCACTTATCCATTCTTCGACTCCCGAGCTTACGATCTCGAGAGTCGAATCGGCACTCCACTTTTACCCGTTCTGCGACTCTTGATCAGATGATCTCGAGGGCCAAATGGGCACTTCTGTGTGAAATCTTTATCTCCACCATTTTGCCTATAACAGATGCCCCCCAAGTCCTTGCCGCCAAGAATTCTTAAGGAAAGGACTTAGCTCACTATTACACGTAACCGCCCGCTGCTTTCATCAAGAACGGCACCTCACATGATGGGCTGGAATTAATGAGCGCCAGCTTTCCGCAGCCTTTTCGCTGATGGAAAATGAAGGGGCGCTCGCCACGTGTTTGAGGAGTTAATGGGCGTGCCTGCTCGAGCGCTGTGTCAAGGGAGGGACTGCCACGTGCCATCAGATACGGCGGAATGATTGCCTATAAATATACGGAGTCCTCCATTTCTTTGATTTTCTACAGAAGCTTTTTCGAAAGGAACCTGCAGTCTTTTCTTTCCATTCTTCTTCTTCCTCCGGTGTTCATTTTCTTTTCTGTTTTTGGTATACTTCCTTTTTTCTCCTTCTTTTATTTTTATCTTCTCATGGCTGGGAACTCTGACGAGACCACTGTCCCTCTTGGTGATGCCACTCCGGAATCCTCTGCCTCCAGCAGTGCAAGGGTTCCGGGAGGGAGATACACAGCAGCCGGATATCCTTCCGTTTTATCGGAGGACCGGCTGGCTGAGCTACGGGAGAGATACCTGATCCCCGACTCAGTAACTCTCCGCTTGCCCGGAGGTGGAGAAACACCAGACTCCCCCCCCCCCCAAAGGATGCGTAGCATTTTATGAGTACCAGCTTATCCTGGGGGTACGCCTTCCCCTCCATCCCTTCATTCGCGATGTACTCCGGTGTTACAAGATTGCCCCTGGGCAACTTATCGTGAACAGGTGGAGGGTAGTTTTGGGCTCCTTTGCCCTTTGGGCTCAGGCTGGCAACGGGGAACTCACGGCGGAGGAGTTCCTCCGTATGTTTCGTCTGAAGAAAGCTCCCTCCAGCGAAGGCTGGTATTATTTGTGTTATTGGCACCGGGATAATTTCGTGTTGGGGAAGCCCTCCTCGAACTATCCCGGCTGGAGGAAGCGGTGGTTCTATGCTTCCGGGAGCTGGGAGTCTGCCTCCTCCAGGGGTCCAGGAGTGACCCGGTTTTTCTGTGAAGGTAGACACAATCCCGCATTGTGCAGTTTCCCCAGAATGGTTTTTAGGGTTTTGCTTCGTTTGACCCCTGTTTGTGCTCGCAGGTATCCCGGCCTTGAGAAAATCGAATTTGAAAGGAGGGATCAACGAGAAGATTGTCAAAGTGTACAAGGTGCCTGTCGGAGATAGGCATATCGAGGCTTGCTTGTCTCCTTCGCGACTTGCAGCAGCAGGCCTCATATCCAGAAGAGAAGTTGAAATGACGAAGGCTGGAGAGAAGAGAGGCCTACTGCTCGACTGAAGGGCACAAGCTCCAAGAGGCAGAAGAGAACCCCTGCCGAACCTTCTCAATCTCTATCCGCACGGGCAGCGATCAGCCTGCCCTTCCCGCGAGCATGGCGGGGGCCCCAGCTGGGCCCACTATTCCTTCACTGGTGGTCGCACCTGGGCCACCAGTGATTAACATTGCTGATAATTCCCCAGATGGGGTGGGGTCCGGCTGCCCCCCAGCTGAAGAGGCTCGAGAGCAGGTAGAGCCTCAAGAGCCGACTCCTGCTCGCGAACTGGTCCCTGCTGCCGAGCAGGGACCTGCTCGCGAGTCAATGCCTCCACCTCGTGAGCAGGCCGGGTTGGTCGTTGCCCAACCGTCTGGGAGCGGGACGTACTCTATTCCCCGCCACCTCCATCCAATATGTAAATTTTTGTTCGAGAACGTCCCGCCTCATGCCTTCGGCTCTCTTCCCGAGCCAAGTCCTGAGAACCTTCTCCTCGAAGCGGGGATGAGGATGGTTCAGGTAAGACTTCGTCAAGACCTGCTTCGATCTGTTATTACGTTCCAGAATACTCTTATATTTTTCATCTCTTTTGCAGGGCTTAGATCTTATTCTGCGAACGAGGCGTGATATCGTTGCCGCCCGTCGCACGATAGAGGAGGCTGAGGGAAAGACGACTGCCTTGGAAAAGGCAGTTCAAGGAAGAGATCAACTGCTCAAGGCTCGTGAGGCGGTGATCACGAAGAGAGATGAGGAGAAAAAGATCCTCATCGAGAAGATCCAAGTCCTGACCGACAGGTATCAGGCCTTGGACTCAGACTACGTGAAGCTCACGGGTTTGAAGGAGAAGGCTGAGAGAGAGAGGGAGATCTTCCGACAAGACAAGATCTCGTTAGAGGAGCAGTTCGCGGGGGCCAGGTCGCAGCTCAAGGAGGCCTACGACAACCTGACCAGGGAGCGCACCGCTCTTGTGCAGCTTAAGGACGACTCGATCCACTGGGACGAGGAGAGAGTCGCCCTTGTAAAAATGCTCTCGGAGGAAGGTCCTCGGGCGGTTTCCGAGTTTCGGACTTCGCAGCTGTATGACGATGAACGGTATGAGTCATACGATGCTGGTCGAGACTTTGCACTGAGAGTAGTGCAACGAATGATCCCATCCTTCGATATGGGGGAATTCGGCCGAGTCGCGACCATCATAGCTGCAGAAGAGCAAGCTGCTGCCGAGAACGAGGTGACTGAAGCCACGCAGGCTGGAGGGGCTCCTGAAATGGGCCCTGAAGTCGAGAGCGTGGCTCCTCCTCCAAGCGATTGATTTCCTTTTATTTTCTTCTCTCTTACACCTGCGATCATGTATCTGTAATCATCTAAACATCAATGAAAAGATATTTTTGGAAGTGTTACTGTTTTGTTGTTGTTCTCTCTTTATCTTTCATTTTTTGCTTTATGTTGATCTCGAATGGATTTATCAGAGATGCGACCCTTTAATTCGAGCACGAGCTGCGCTGCTCGCATTTAGGGTGTATGACCACATATTCGAGCGTGAGCTGTGGTGCTCGCAATTAAGGTGTACGACTGCGATTCGAGCCCGAGCTACGGTGCTCGCATTCCGGAGTGCGATCCCTCCTCTCACCAATCGCGAATAACTCATGAAAAAATGAATTAGACTCAATCCGGGGGTCGTGAGACCGTGTCCGCGTTGAGATAGACTGATCTATCGATTGAGATTCTGATTCTACCAAGGGCAGAAGGTTGGTCAAGAGATGGTATCCATTCTCTTCGGGGCTATTCAGGTCCATGTAAATGGAGAAGCAACCAACTAGTAACGATTTCAGTCCTACCAAAGGTAGGCAATTGGCCAAGAGGATGTGTAAGCACTCTCTTCAGGGCTATTCAGGTCCATAGAAATGGAGTAGCGGCCAAAAGATATCTTTCACTTTATTCATAAAACGTTGTAATAAACTACATCGAATCTAGGGGTAGTATCGTAGCAAATGCTCCACGTGCCAAGGGCGACGTACAGGCTTCTCTTGCATGTCTTCAAGATAATAAGTACCGGGTCGTACAACCCTAATAACCCGATACGGACCTTCCCAATTCGGATCCAATGAACGAGCAGGAACTCCAAGATTTTGTCTTAGGACCAAATCCCCGAACTGGAAGGATCTAGGCCGAACCTTCGCATTCCGATAACGAGCAATACGTTGTTGATATGCTGCCACTCGTACTTGGGAAGCATTTCTTCGCTCTTCCAAGAGATCGAGATGAAGTTGGAGGTTTTCCTGATTGCTCGCGGGATCATACTGCTCGATCCGATATGAGGGCACTTGAATTTCCACTGGTACCACTGCGTCAACACCAAATGCTAAGGAGAAAGGAGTTTCACCTGTTGATGTGCAAGCCGTGGTTCTATAGGCCCATAATACCTCTGGTAGAAGTTCTGGCCACACCCCTTTATATTCACCTAGCTTGGTCTTTAAATGATGCTTTATGATCTTATTCACTGCCTCGACCTGCCCATTCGCCTGAGGATGATATGGAGAAGTGCGGAGATTACGTATCTTCCATTTGTCGCAAAATTCATCAAAGGCTGCGTTGTCGAACTGCGTTCCGTTATCGATAATTATAGTATGAGGAAGTCCGAAACGACATATGATATTTCTCCATATAAACTTAGTAGTTTGTTTTTCAGTAATCTTGGCTAATGGTTCTGCCTCGGCCCATTTGGTGAAATAATCAACCGCCACGATCGCGAACATATTCTGTCCCTTTCCCATAGGTAAGGGCCCAATGATATCGATCCCCCATTGAGCAAAAGGCCAAGGGCTATCAACTGGGGTCATCCGCTCAGACGGTACACGAGGTATAGGTAGATATCGTTGACACTTGTCGCATTTTTTAGAAAATTCGATGGCGTCTGCTTTCATAGTAGGCCAATAATATCCTTGCCTCATCGCTTTATATGCTAGGGATCGCCCCCTGGGATGATTACCACATGCCCCCTGGTGTACTTCATCTAGAACACGAAGTGCTTCTTCTGGATGAAGACACCTTAAATAAGGCAAGGAGAAGCTTTTTCGCAACAATATTCCATCTTGTAAGGTGTACCTGGCAGCTCGAAGCCGAATTTGTCTTGCAGCTTTCTTGTCTTCTGGTAGGTATCCATCTCTGAGATAAAGGATGATAGGATCCATCCAGCATGGAGACGATTGTACCGATATAACTTGCTCGAGAGTCACTTGGTCGATACTCAAGTTCTGACGGTGCTCGATGGGGATCGAATGTGATAACTCCGATTCCGGTGCAGAAGCGAGTTTTGCCAAGGAATCGGCAAGTTGGTTCTGCTCGCGAGGGATATGAATTATTTTATAAGTCTTCAGTTTGGCGAGCAGGATGAGGACACGAGACTTGTATAAGGCCATTCTTTCTTCTTTGGCTTCGAATTCACCAAGAACTTGATTGACAATGAGCTGGGAGTCGCTATGAATTATCAAATTCTGGACTGCGAGGACAATGGCCAGTTCGAGGCCAACAATTAGGGCCTCATATTCTGCTTCATTATTGGAGACGCGTGATTCGAAACGCAGAGCATATTGAAAATGCGACCCGTCGGGAGCCACTAAAATCAGGCCCGCTCCACTGCCAGTGGCCCGTGACGACCCGTCCACGAAGAGCGACCAAGGAGGCTGGTCGCTGGTCATGACATTATCTTCAGAAGAATATGCAAATTCGGCGATGAAGTCAGCCACGGCCTGGCCCTTGACTGCGGTCCTAGGACAGAATGAGATATCATGCTCACTGATCTCGACCGCCCATTTAGTTAAGCGCCCGGAAGCCTCAGGTTTTTGAAGGACTTGTCGTAGTAGATGATTTGTTGGTACTAAAATAGAATGGGCTTGAAAGTATGGTCGCAGTTTTCGAGCCGCCGTGACTAAGGCTAGGGCCAGTTTCTCCATATCAGAATACCTAGTTTCTGCATCGACCATTGCTCGACTGATATAATAAACGGGCCTTTGCACCCCGGAATCTTCTCTTATTAAAGCGGCGCTAACGGCCGTGGAAGACACAGATAAATAAAGAATGAGTTGCTCATGTGCTACAGGTTTAGATAAAATGGGGGGAGCGCTCAAGTATTGCTTCAGTTGTTGAAAAGCTTCTTCACACTGAGGTGTCCACTTCCAATCAGACTTGGCCGTTGCACGAAGGAGTTTGAAGAAGGGCAAGCACTTGTCAGATGCTCGCGAGATGAACCTATTCAATGATGCGATGCGACCAGCCAGA
Organism: Liriodendron chinense; assembly: GCA_003013855.2. Taxonomy (NCBI): domain Eukaryota; kingdom Viridiplantae; phylum Streptophyta; class Magnoliopsida; order Magnoliales; family Magnoliaceae; genus Liriodendron; species Liriodendron chinense. The sequence goes on from ML058350.1 coordinate 1,907,327, forward strand.
CGCTGGACGTCCTTCAGAGTAACGGGGGATTTCATATCTATCAATGCTTTAATCTTTTCGGGATTCGCCTCAATTCCACGCTGGCCAACCATGAACCCAAGAAATTTCCCTGCTGACACTCCAAACGCGCATTTTTCCGGGTTTAATTTCATTTGATACTTCCTCATCAGATCAAAGGCTTCTCAAAGATCAGAAATGTGGTTATCTTCAACGATGCTTTTCACGAGCATATTGTCAACATACACTTCCATATTCCTACCGATTTGAGCAGCGAACATTTTGTTGACAAGACGTTGATAAGTGGCCCCTGCATTTTTAAGACCGAACGGCATTACCTGGTAGCAATATAGTCCTCGATCTGTGATGAAGGCAGTATGCTGGCTATCAGGTGGATGCATCATAATCTGGTTATAACCAGAATAAGCATCCATAAAGCTGAGGAGAGCATGTCCAGCTGTTGAGTCGACCAACTGGTCGATCCACGGTGTCGGAAAGCTATCTTTGGGACATGCTTTGTTCAAGTCTGAATAGTCGACGCACATCCTCCATTTGCCATTAGCTTTCCGGACGAGAACTACGTTTGCGACCCACTCTGGGTAGTCAACTTCCTTTATGAAATTAGCCGCGAGCAGCTTCTCAACTTCAGTTTTGATTACCATTTGTCTTTCTGCAGTAAAGGCACGTCGACGCTGATGTACGGGTTTATGCTTCGGGTCAATGTTGAGACGATGTGCGATGACATTGGGATCGATGCCTGGCATATCTTTATGAGACCAAGCAAACACATCCTTGTATTCGGTGAGGAAACAGATCAAATTTTCACGATGGACAGTGGTCAAGGAGGACCCGATGTACACGATCTTAGATGGGTCGTCTTCGGTCAGGTGGATCGCCACTGTTTTCTCCCCCGGAGTTCCCGACTTCAGAGCATTTTCTCTCGGATCCAACGAGGTGGTTGAGGGAACGTCGGGTGATCCTTGAGCTATTTCCATGACGGGCGTCGCTTGAGCCTTCTTTCGATCTTGGAGGGCTATCTGGTAACAAGACTGTGCCTCCTTCTGACTTCCTCGCACGACCCCGATGCCATTTGGGGTAGGAAATTTAACACATAGATATGAAGGGTGCAAGGCCGCTCCAACCTTAGTTAGAGACGGCCGCCCCAAAATGGCGTTATATGCTGATTTTCGATCCACGACGAGGAAGTTTACGAAGACGGTGGTCTTCGCTGGACTCTCTCCAAAAGTGACTGGGAGATCGATACTTCCTTCAGGTGTTACTACCTCTCCTCCAAAGCCGACAAGGGGGGTCGATACTGGCTTGAGGAGGCTTCTGGCAAGTGCCATCTTGTCGAAAGCCTCCAAATACAGAATATCGGCTGAGCTACCTGTATCCACCATAATTCGATGAGTCAGATAATTTGATACCTTCAATGTGACTACGATGGAATCTTCATGAGGGAAGTGAATTCCCGCTGCATCTTCGAGGATGAAAGAAATTGGAGGATGGCTCGCTTTCGATGAGTTGGATGTTTGTTCCAGCCAATAGATCTGCTGGGGTTCTTTGGACGTCTTTCGAGCGTATACCTTTCTTGAAGCTTGAGAGTCACCTCCGCAAGCTGGTCCCCCGACGATAGTGCGAATTTCTCCCGTGGGCTCAGCGTCCTCTTGGTCGGTTTGATGATGAGGTGGTTCCTTTTGGCGAGATGAGGTTTTCGCCCTTTCTGGTGATCGATTTTACGAGCAACATAATCCTGGAGATGGCCTTTTCGAATAAGGGCTTCGATATGGTCTCGTAGAGAGATGCAGTCCTGAGTCCTATGCCCATGATCTTTGTGAAAGTAACAGAACTTGCTCTTGTCCCTCTTCTCGGGATCGGATTTGATCTTTGCAGGCCACTTCACATATGGCTTGTGTTTAATCTCCATTAGAACCTTTTCAGGAGACTGATTAAGAGGAGTGTAGTTATGATATTTACCAGAGTAAGGCTTCCTGGGAGAATGATCGCGCTGGTCACGACGGTATTTCTTATCTGTAGAAGAGGTTCCTTCTGGCTTGCGCTTCTTACTCTGTACTCCATGGCGTGTCAATGCGACTTCTTCTGCATTGATATATTTCTGAGCTTTGGCTTGGAATTCTGCCATAGTTTTTGGCGGGCTTTTATCTAAGGCAAACCTGAATTTCTCGCTCGTTATTCCGGCAATGAGGTCTGTAAGACCCTTTTCTTCAGTGTAACCCTCAGTTTGAACGGCTTCGGCAGTGAACCGTACTGTGAACTCCTTTATTGTCTCCCCATGCTGCTGTTTCAGATTCATCAGATGGGAGGCTGGCTTCTTAATGCGAATACTTCCCATGAATTGAGAAAGGAATATCTCCGATAATTGGGAAAAGGAACTGATGGAACGGGGCTTTAACCCCCGGAACCACGTACGAGCTGCATCCTTCAATGTTAGGGGAAAAGCCCTACACATGATTTCTGAACCATGTCCCTCCAACTCCATGAGGGACCTGTATGTTTCCAGATGTTCCAGAGGGTCGCCAATTCCTGTGTACGGAGCGATAACAGGCGCTCGATACTTTCTGGGTAACGGGGCTTCCATGACCTCGCTGGTGAAGGGAGATTCAGATTGATGTATAGCCGCCATGACGGCAGATGGCCGATTTTCCTGGTATCGCTGTTCCATGACATCAAAACGATCTTGGATTCTTTTGAGATCTCCTTCCCATGGTAGGGTATAGCTAGATGTTTCGGCGGTGGAGCCTTGCGGTTGAGGTTGTCGAGACGAACTGGAATGTATAGAATGTGGAGACGGCACAGGGGGATGGCTGCCGAGTGGTGGGACCTGTGGTTCGTTCATAGAATGTCTGGAAGCTACCGGTATGGGTTGCGGTGGTAACCCTTCGGAGGGTTGTCTTTGTGGTTCAGGGAAGTGCTGATCAAGCCGATTTGACAGCGCCTGAACTCCGGCGTTTAGAGTTAGGAGAGTGTTTCAGAGGAAACGTAGGACATCATCTTGATTTCCAGAGGCCTCCAATAATGGGTTTGTTGATGGCATATTCGGGGCTCCTTGAGGGATATTCGTCGGAGCAGGTGGGAGGGCAGGTACGGATTCCGTCTCATCAGGCGGAGGTGGTGCCTGCCTTGAAGTTGAAGGATGAACAGCCTTTTTAGGAGGCATCGCCGAAGGATTTTGATCGGTGGTTAGCACGATTGATTTTGATGATCAAGTCGTTCCCACAGACGGCGCCAAACTGTTAATGTCAGATTTTGTAACGAGATCCTCCGGCTTTTCTCCTTCACTCCAGCAGGGATTTCCACCACCAGACCTGAAGCAAGACAGCAAATAAGGGTGGCTGGGGACCAGCCGTTAGCCCTCCGATGCTTAAGTCAGGCCACAGTAAGAAGAGAAGCCAAGCAAAACGGGACCAAGATTGAATGTTGTGTGCGTACCTGCTCTTAATGGAGCCACCCCTTTATATAGATCTGAAGCAATCCAATTTGTTACGTAAGATGTCGAAATCCCGCTGATGTCGCATACGATACTGAGATCTTGCTGATTTCAGTGGGATAAGATCCTATCTTTTGAGTCAGATCCAACCCAATGACTTATTTCAACAATCACGCCCCTTGATGGCAATCCCTTGAGATCCGGATCCATTTAGAGAAGATAAGCCCAAAAACCGACCTATACGGGCTGCCAGTAAGCGTAGTAATAGCGCTGATGTGTCATGATAAACTGGAAGCCGTAGTTGGAGTCATAGCTTCCGAAAAGGAAGGAGACGCCCGTAGTTGGAGTCATAGCTTCCGAAAAGGAAGGAGACGCCCGTAGTTGGAGTCATAGCTTCCGAAAAGGAAGGAGACGCCGACAAGACGGAAACCACCGAACTGGATGTAGCCCTGCTTGGTATCGCAGAGGGATTGGACAAGCTGCTCGACGGGAATCGGGTGCTAGTACTGAAGATATTACCGCAGGAAAGCTGCTCGCATGTTAGAATGTGGTCGCGAGTCCAAGTACACACTTAGATGTAACGTCTTTCAACGACTTGTGAGAAGGTCTGCTCGCGGATCGAGCTTTGCCGTATTTGACTATCGGTTATGAAGACTCGAGACTTGCGAATAGCTGCTCCGTATTTTTCAATCTATGACTCCTGATCAGGTGAGCTCGAGGGTCGAATGGACGTCCCACACTTATCCAATATTCGACTCTCGATCAGATGATCTCGAGAGTCGAATGGACGTCCCGCACTTATCCATTCTTCGACTCCCGAGCTTACGATCTCGAGAGTCGAACCGGCACTCCACTTTTACCCGTTCTGCGACTCTTGATCAGATGATCTCGAGGGCCAAATGGGCACTTCTGCGTGAAATCTTTATCTCCACCATTTTGCCTATAACAGCTGTTGAGCTAGGAAATCTATAACTTGGTCTCTACTCCATTTTTTGGACCTGAATAGACTTGAAGAGAATATAAACATTCTCTCGACTAAGTCTTTGCTCACGACAGAGCCAAAGACTCAATTAATAGGCCAGCTTATCTCTATGTGAACATGGTCGCCAAGACCTCCCTAATTGAGCCCAACTCATTTTCATGAGTTGAGTAAAACATTTTAGCATGAATTGACTAAGTCCTCTGCTCACTGCAGGGCCAAAGACTCAATTGATAGTGTTATAGACAAAATAATGGAGACCAGCTCAGCTATTAAAGATTGTATACGAACGCCCTATTCGACTCGCGATATCATCTGATCGAGAGTCGCAGATTGGGAAAGTACGGAAGTAACTCTCGAGATCATCTGATCGAGAGTCGTAGATCGGGTAAGTGCGAGATGCCCATCCGACTCTCGAGATCATATGCTCGAGAGTCGTAGGATGGATAAATACGGAGCACCTATTCGTAAGGCTTCGAGCTCCCCTAGCCAATGGTCAGATAAAGTGAAGCAAAGATTCCCTTCTTGAACAGCGAGCAGACCTTCTCACAAGTCGTTGGAAGGTATTACGTCAGAGTGAGCAAGCACTTGGACTCGCGACCATGTTCCAACTTGTGAACAGCTTTTTTTTTTTGCGGTTACACCTCTTAACCTTCAGTACCAGCACCCGATTCCCGTCGAGCAGCTTGTCCAATCCCTCTGCGATGCCAGGCAGGGCTACACCCAGTTCGGTGGTTTTCGTCTCATCGACATCTCTTTCCTTTCCGTGGTTATGACTCCAACTACGATTTCCAGCTTTACATGAGCGATCAGCGCTATTACTACGCCTACCGGCAGCCCGTATAGGTCGGTTTTTGGGCTTATCTTCTCGAGTGGTTCCGGATCTCAAGGGATTGCCATCAAGGGACTTGATTGCAGAAATAAGTCATTGGGTTGGATCTTGTCTCAAAAGATGAGGATCTTATCCCATGAAATTAGCAAGATCTCTGTATCGTACACGAGATCAGTGGGATCTCGATATCTTGCGTAACAGATTGAACCGCTCCAGATCTATATAAAGGGACGACTCCATTGAGGGAAAGGTAGACATAATACTCAGTCTCGATTCCATTTTGCTTGGCTGCTCTTCTTCTTGCTTTGGCCTGACTTAAGCATCGGAGGGCTAACGGCTGGACCCCAGCCACCCTTAGTTGCTGTCTAGTCCTCTTTAAGGTTTGGCGAAGGAAATCTCTATTGGAGAGAAGGCGAACGTCCGGAGGATCCTGTTACAAAATCTGACATTAACAGTTTGGCGCCGTCTGTGGGAACGTCTTGATCGTCAAAATCAATCGTTCCACCGATAAAAAATCCTTCGGCGATGCCTCTTAAAAAGGCCGTTCATCCTTCGACTTCAAGGCAGGCACCACCTCCGCCAGATGAGACGGAATCCGTACCTGCTCTTCCACCCACGTCGACGAATATTCCTCAAGGAGCCCCGAATATGCCATCAACAAACCTATTATTGGAGGCTTCTGGAAATCAAAACGATGTCTTGCGTTTCCTCGGAAACACTCTTCTGACTCTAAATGCCAGAGTTCAAGCCCTGTCGAACCGTCTTGATCAGCATTTTCCTGAACCGCAGAGACAACCCTCCGAAGGTTTACCACCGCAACCTATACCGGTGGCTTCCAGACATTCTATGGACGAACCACAGGTCCCACCACTTGGCAGCCATCCCCCTGTGCCGTCTCCACATTCTATACATTCTAGCTCGTCTCGACAACCTCAACCGCAGGGCTCCACCGCCGAAACATCAAGCTATACCCTACCAGTGGGAAGGAGATCTCAAAAGAATCCATGATCATTTTGATGTCATGGAACAGCGATACCAGGCAAATCGACCATCTGCAGTCATGACAGCGATTCATCAATCCGAATCCCCCTTCACCAGCGAGGTTATGAAAGCCCCTATTACCTAGAAAGTATCGAACGCCTGTTATCACCCCGTACACAGGTATTGGCGACCCTCTTGAATACCTGAAAACACACAGGTCCCTCATGGAGTTGGAGGGACATGGTTCAGAAATCATGTGTAAGGCTTTTTCCCTAACATTGAAGGGGCAGCTCGTACGTGGTTCCGAGGATTAAAGCCTCGTTCCATCAGCTCCTTTTCTCAGTTATCGGAGATATTCCTTTCTCAATTCATGGGAAGCATCCGCATCAAGAAGCCAGCCTCCCATCTAATGAATCTAAAACAGCAGCATGGGGAAACGATAAAGGAGTTCACAGTACGGTTCACTGCCGAGGCCGTTCAAACTGAGGGTTACACTGAAGAGAAGGGTCTTACAGCCCTCATTGACGGAATAACGAGCGAGAAATTCAGGTTCGCCTTAGATAAAAGCCCTCCGAAAACTATGACAGAGTTCCAAGCCAAAGCTCAGAAGTACATCAATGCAGAAGAAGTCACATTGACACGTCATGGAGCACAGGGTAAGAAACGCAAGCCAGAGGGAACCTCTTCTGCAGATAAAAAATATCGTCGTGATCAACGCAATCGTTCTCCCAAGAAGCCTTACTTCGGTAAATATCATAACTACACTCCTCTTAATCGGTCTCATGAAAAGGTTCTAATGGAGATTAAACACAAGCCATATGTAAAGTGGCCTGCAAAGATCAAATCTGATCCCGAGAAGAGAGACAAGAGCAAGTTCTGTTACTTCCACAAAGATCATGGGCATAGAACCCAGGACTGCATCTCTCTACGAGACCATATCGAAGCTCTCATTCGAAAGGGCCATCTCCAGGATTATGTTGCTCGTAAAAATCGATCACTAGAAACGGCGAAGACCTCGACTCGCAAAAAGGAACAACCTCATCATCAAACTGACCAAGAGGATGCTGAGCCCACGGGAGAAATTCGCACTATCGTCGGGGGACCAGCTTACGGGGGTGACTCTCAAGCTTCAAGAAAAGCATACGCTCGAAAGGCATCCAGAGAACCCCAGCAAATCTACTGGCTGGAACAGACGTCTAGCTCGTCAAAAACCAGCCATCCTCCAATTTCCTTCACTCTCGAAGATGCAAAGGGAATTCACTTCCCTCACGAAGACTCCATCGTAGTCACATTGAAGGTATCGAATTATTTGACTCATCAAATTATGGTGGATACAGGTAGTTCAGCCGATATTCTATACTTGGAGGCTTTCAACAAAATGGCACTTGCCAGAAGCCTACTCAAGCCAGTTTCGACCCCCCTAGTCGGTTTTGGAGGTGAGGTAGTAACACCTGAAGGAAGTATCGATCTCCCAGTAACTTTTGGAGAAAGTCCAGCGAAGACCACCGTCTTCATAAACTTCCTTGTCGTGGATCGAAAATCAGCGTATAATGCCATTTTGGGGCGGCCATATCTTACTAAGGTTGGAGCGGCCTTGCACCCTTCATATTTGTGTGTTAAATTTCCTACCCCAAATGGTATCGGAGTCGTGCGAGGAAGTCAACAGGAGGCACGGTCTTGTTACTAGATAGCCCTCCAAGATCGAAAGAAGGCTCAAGCGACACCCGTTATGGAGATAGCACAAGGTTCACCCAACTTTCCCTCCAGCACCTTGTTGGATCCGAGAGAAAACGCTCTTAAGTCAGGAACTCCTGGGGAGGAAACAGTGGCGATTCACCTAACCGAAGACGACCCGTCTAAGATCGTGTACATTGGATCCTCTTTAACCAGTGTCCGCCGTGAAGATTTGATCCGTTTCCTCACTGAATACCAGGACTTGTTTGCTTGGTCTCATAAAGATATGCCAGGCATCGACTCTAACGTCATCGTGCATCGTCTCAATATCGATCCAAAGCATAAACCCGTACACCAGCGTCGACGAGCCTTCACTGCAGAAAGGCAAATGGCGATCAAAGCTGAAGTTGAAAAGCTACTCACGGTCAATTTCATAAAAGAAGTTGACTACCCAGAGTGGGTCGCGAACGTGGTTCTCGTCCGGAAAGCTAATGGCAAATGGAGAATGTGCGTCGACTATTCAGACTTGAATAAAGCATGTCCCAAAGATAGCTTCCCGACACCGCGGATTGACCAGTTGGTCGATTCAACAGCTGGGCACGCTCTGCTTAGCTTTATGGATGCTTATTCTGGTTACAACCAGATCACGATGCACCCACCTGTTAGCCAGCATACCGCCTTCATCACAGACCGAGGATTATATTGCTACCAGGTAATGCCGTTCGGTATTAAAAATGCAGGGGCCACTTATCAACGTCTTGTCAACAAAATGTTCGCTGCTCAAATCGGTAGGAATATGGAAGTTTATGTTGACGACATGCTCGTGAAAAGCATCGTAGAAGATGACCACATTTATGATCTTCGAGAAGCCTTTGATTTAATGAGGAGGTATCAAATGAAATTGAACCCAGAAAAATGCGCGTTTGGAGTGTCTGCAGGAAAGTTTCTTGGGTTCATGGTCAGCCAGCGTGGAATTGAGGCAAATCCTGAAAAGATAAAAGCATTGATAGAGATGAAATCCCCCGTTACTCTGAAGGACGTCCAGCGTCTAGCTGGTCGCATCGCATCATTGAACAGGTTCATCTCGCGAGCATCTGACAAGTGCTTACCATTCTTCAAACTCCTTCGTGCAACGGCCAAGTCTGATTGGAAATGGACGCCACAATGTGAGGAAGCTTTTCAACAATTGAAGCTATACATGAGCACACCCCCCATTTTATCTAAACCTGTAGCACATGAGCAACTCATTCTTTATCTGTGTCCACTACGGCCGTTAGCGCCGCTTTAATAAGAGAAGATTCCGGGGTGCAAAGGCCCGTTTATTATGCCAGTCGAGCAATGGTTGATGCAGAAACTAGGTATTCTGATATGGAGAAACTGGCCCTAGCCTTAGTCACGGCAACTCGAAAACTACGACCATACTTTCAAGCCCACGCTATTTTAGTATCGACAAATCATCCGCTACGACAAGTCCTTCAAAAACCTGAGGCTTCCGGACGGTTAACTAAATGGGCGGTCGAGATCAGTGAGCACGATATCTCCTTCTGTCCTAGGACCGCAGTTAAGGGCCAGGCCGTGGCTGACTTCATCGTCGAATTCACATACTCTTCCGAAGATAATACCATGACCAGCGACCAGCCTCCTTGGTCACTCTTCGTGGACGAGTCGTCGCGGGCCACTGGTAGTGGAGCGGGCCTGATTTTAGTGGCTCCCGATGGGTCACATTTTCAATATGCTCTGCGTTTCGAATCTCGCGTCTCAAATAATGAAGCAGAATATGAGGCCCTGATCGTTGGCCTCGAACTAGCCATTATCCTTGCAGTTCAGAGTCTGTTAATTCATAGCGACTCCCAGCTCATTGTCAACCAAGTCCTTGGTGAATTCGAGGCCAAAGTAGAAAGGATGGCCTTATACAAATCTCGTGTCCTCATCCTGCTCGCAAAACTGAAGACTTATGAAATAATTCATATTCCTCGCGAGAAGAACCAACTTGCTGATTCCTTGACAAAGCTCGCTTCTGCACCAGAATCTGAGTTATCACATTCGATCCCCATCGAGCATCGTCAGAACCTGAGTATCGACCAAGTGACTCTCGAGCATGTAATATCGGTACAATCATCTCCATGCTGGATGGATCCTATCATCCTTTATCTCAGAGACGGACACCTACTAGAGGACAAGAAAGCTGCATGGCAAATTCGTCTTCGGGCTGCCAGGTATACTTTGCAAGACGGAATTTTGTTGCGCAAAAGCTTTTCCTTGCCTTATTTAAGGTGTCTTCATCCAGAAGAAGCACTTCGTGTTCTAGACGAAGTACACCAGGGGGCATGTGGTAACCATCCCAGGGGGCGATCCCTAGCATATAAGGCGATGAGGCAAGGATATTATTGGCCCACTATGAAAGCAGATGCTATCGACTTTTCTAAAAAATGTGACAAGTGCCAACGATATTTACCTATACCTCATGTACCGTCCGAGCGGATGACCCCAGTTGATAGCCCTTGGCCTTTTGCTCAGTGGGGGGTCGATATTATCGGGCCTTTACCCATGGGGAAGGGACAAAATAAGTTCGCGATTGTAGCGGTTGATTACTTCACCAAATGGGCCGAGGCAGAACCATTAGCCAAGATTACTGAGAAACAAACCACTAAGTTCATATGGAGAAATATCATATGCCGTTTCGGACTTCCTCACACTATAATTACCGACAACGGAACGCAGTTCGACAACGCAGCCTTTGATGAATTCTGTGAAAAATGAAAGATACATAATCTCCGCACTTCTCCATATCATCCTCAGGCGAATGGGCAGGTCGAGGCAGTGAATAAAATCATCAAGCACCAGTTAAAGACCAAGCTAGGTGAATGTAAAGGGGTGTGGCCAGAACTTCTGCCAGAAGTATTATGGGCATATAGAACCACGGCTTGTACATCAACAGGTGAAACCCCTTTTTCCTTAGCATTTGGTGTCGACGCAGTGGTACCAGTGGAAATGCAAGTGCCCTCATATCGAATCGAGCAGTATGACCCCGCGAGTAATCAGGAAAATCTCCGACTTCATCTTGATCTCTTGGAAGAGCGAAGAAATGCTTCCCAAGTACGAGTGGCAGCATATCAACAACGTATTGCTCGTTATCGAAATGCTAGGGTTCAGCCTAGATCCTTCCAGCCCGGAGATTTGGTACTAAGGCAAAATCTTGGAGTTCCCGCTCGTTCACTGGATCCAAATTGGGAAGGCCCGTATCGGGTTATTAGGATTGTGCGACCCGGTACTTATTACCTTGAAGACATGAAGGGAAAGCCCGTACGTCGCCCTTGGCACGTGGAGCATTTGCTACGATACTATCCCTAGATTCGATGTAGTTCATTACAACATTTTTATGAATAAAGTGAAAGATATCTTTTGGTCGCTACTCCATTTACATGGACCTGAATAGCCCTGAAGAGAATGCATACCATCTCTTGACCAATTGCCTACCTTTGGTAGGGATAAAACTACCTTTTGGCTGCTATCCCATTTATTTGGATTTGAATAGCCCCGAAGAGAATATACACATCCTCTTGGCCAATTGCCTGCCCTTGGTAGGACTGAAATCGTTACTAGTTGGTTGCTTCTCCATTCTATGGATTAAAGATAGCCTCGAAGGGAGCATACGTGCTCTCTTGACCAACCTTCTGCCCTTGGTAGAATCAAAATCTCAATTGATAGATCAGTCTATCTCAACGCGGACACGGTCACACGACCCCCCGGATTGAGCACATTCACTCAATCGATAGATCAGTCTATCTCCACGAGGGTTTGGTCGCTACGACCCCCCGGATTGAGCACATTTGCCCAATCGATAGATCAGTCTCTCCACGAGGGCATGATCGCTACGACCCCCCGGGTTGAGCATAGCTCATTGCAACAGGAGGGCATTCAATGCATGAAAAGAAAGTAAAAAAGAAAGAAAAGGCATTCATTACATGAAAGGGAAAGAGTAAATAAGAACAACACTTCCAAAAAATATCTTTTCATTGATGATAAAATGTTTACACAATATCTACTCACGAGTACAAAGAGAGGTAAGAGAAAATCAGTCTCTTGGAGGAGCTGGTCTCTCGACTTCAAGGCCCATTTCTGGAGCCCCTCCAGCCTGCGTGGCTTCAGTCACCTCGTTCTCAGTAGCAGCTTGCTCTTCGGTAGCTATGATGGTCGCGACTCGACCAAATTCTCCCATATCGAAGGATGGGATCATTCGTTACACTACTCTTAGTGCAAAGTCGCGACCAGCATCATATGACTCGTACCTTTCGTCGTCATATAGCTGCGAAGTCCGGAACTCAGAAATTGCCCGAGGACCTTCCTCCGAGAGCATTTTTACAAGGGCAACTTTCTCCTCGTCCCAGTGGATCTAGTCGTCCTTGAGCTGTGCAAGAGCGGAGCGCTCCTTGGTCAGGTTGTCGTAGGCCTCCTTGAGCTGCGACCTGGCCTCCGCGAACTGCTCCTCCAACGAGATCTTGTCTTGGCGGAAGATCTCCCTCTCTCTCTCTCAGCCTTCTCCTTCAAACCCGTGAGCTTCACGAAGTCTGAGTCTAAGGCCTGATACCTGTCGGTCAGGACTTGGATTTTCTCGATGAAGATCTTCTTCTCCTCATCTCTCTTCGCGATCACCACCTCACGGGCCTTGAGCAGCTGATCTCTTCCTTGAACTGCCTTCTCCAAGGCAGTCCTCTTCCCCTCAGCTTCATCTATCGTGCGACGGGCGGCAACGATATCACGCCTCGTTCGCAAGATAAGATCTAAGCCCTGCAAAAGAGATGAAAAATATGAGAAAGTATTCTGGAATGTAATAACAGGTTAAAGAAGGTCTTGACAAGGTCTTACCTGAACCATCCTCATCCCCGCTTCGAGGAGAAGGTTCTCAGGGCTTGGCTCGGGAAGAGAGCCGAAGGCATGAGGAGGGACGTTCTCAAATAAAAATTTGCATACTGGATGGAGGTGGCGGGGAATAGAATATGTCCCACTCCCTGACGGTTGGGCAACGACCAACCCGGCCGTCTCGCGAGGGGGAGGCATTGACTCACGAGCAGATCCCTGCTCGGCAGCAGGGATCAGTTCGCGAGTAGGAGCCGGCTCTTGAGGCTTCATCTGCTCTCGAGCCTCTCCAGCTGGGGGGCAGCCGGACCCCGCCCCATCCGGGGAATTGTCAGCGATGTTAATCACTGGTGGTCCAGGTGCGACCACCAGTGAGGGAATAGTGGGCCCAGCCGGGGCCCCCGCCATGCTCGCGGGAGGGGTAGGCTGATCGCTACCCGTGCGGATGGATGATTGAGATGGTTCGGCAGGTGTTCTCTTCTGCCTCTTGGAGCTCGTGCCCTTTAGTAGGGGCATCAGACCCCTCTTCTCTCCGGCCTTCGTCATCTCAACCTCTCTTCTGGATATTAGGCCCGCTGCTGCAAGTCGCGAGGGAGATAAGCAAGCCTCGATATGCCTATCTCCAACAGGCACCTCGTACACCTTGACAATCTTCTCGTTGATTCCTCCCTTCATATTTGGTTTTCTCAAGGTCGGGATACCTACGAGCACAAACAGAGGTCAAAGAATGAAGTAAAAACTCTAAAATCCTAACTGGAGAAAACTGCACAATGTGGGATTGTGCCTACCTTCGCAGAAAAAACGGGTAACCCCTGGACCTCTGGAGGAAGCAGACTCCCAGTTCCCGGAAACGTAGAACCACCGTTTCCTCCAGCCGGGATAGTTCGAGGAGGGTTTCCCCAGCATGAAGTTATCCCAGTGCCAGTAACACAAATAATATCAGCCTTCGCTGGAGGGAGCCTTTTTCAGACGGAACATACGGAGGAACTCCTCCGCCGTGAGCTCCCCGTTGCCGGCCTGAGCCCAGAGGGCAAAGGAGCCCAGAACTACCCTCCATCCGTTCACGATGAGTTGCCCGGGGGCAATCTTGTAACACCGGAGAACATCGCGTATGAAAGGATGGAGGGGGAGGCGTACCCCCAGGATGAGCTGGTACTCGTAAAAAGCTACACATCCTGGGGGGGGGGGGGGGGGGGGGGGGGAGTCTGGTGTCTCTCCATCTCCGGGCAAACGGAGAGCGACTGAGTCGGGGATCAGGTATCTCTCCCGTAACTCAGCCAGCCGGTCCTCCGATAGAACAGAAGGATATCCGGCTGTTGTATATCTCCCTGCCGGAACCCTCGCACTGCTAGAAGCAGAGGATTCCGGGGTGGCATCTCCTAGAGGAACGGTGGTCTCGTCAGAGTTCCCAGCCATGGAGTTTTTAAGAAGATTATGAAAAAGAAGAGGACCGAAGCATACCCAGAAAAGAAAGAAGGGAAAAGAATGAGCGCCGGAGGAAGGAGACTGAGAAAAGATGACTGCAGAAAAATTCCTTTCGAAGGGCTTCTGTAGAAAACCAGAGAAATGGCGGACTCCGTACATTTATAGGCAATCATTCCGCCGCATCTGATGGCACGTGGCAGTCCCTCCTTTGGCGCAGCACTCGAGCAGGCACGCCCATTAACTCCTCAAACACGTGGCGAGCGCCCCTTCATTTTCTGTCTGCGGAAAGGCTGCGAAAAGTTGGCGATCATTAATTCCAACCCATCATGTGAGGTTCCGTTCTCGATGTAGGCAGCGGGCGGTTACGTGTGATAGTGAGCTAACTCCTTCCCTTAAAAATTCTTGGCGGCAAGGACTTGGGGGGCAAGGACTTGCGGGATGCCCATCCGACTCTCGAGATCATATGCTCGAGAGTCGTAGGATGGATAAATACGGAGCACCTATTCGCAAGGCTTCGAGCTCCCCTAGCCGATGGTCAGATAAAGCGAAGCAAAGATTCCCTTCTTGAACAGCGAGCAAACCTTCTCACAAGTCGTTGGAAGGTATTACGTCAGAGTGAGCAAGCACTTGGACTCGTGACCATGTTCCAACTTGCGAACAGCTTTTTTTTTTTTTGCGGTTACACCTCTTAACCTTCAGTACCAGCACCCGATTCCCGTCGAGCAGCTTGTCCAATCCCTCTGCGATGCCAGGCAGGGCTACACCCAGTTCGGTGGTTTTCGTCTCATCGACGTCTCTTTCCTTTTCGGTGGTTATGACTCCAACTACGGTTTCCAACTTTACATGAGCGATCAGCGCTATTACTATGCCTATCGGCAGCCCGTATAGGTCGGTTTTTGGGCTTATCTTCTCGAGTGGTTCCGGATCTCAAGGGATTGCCATTAAGGGACTTGATTGCAGAAATAAGTCATTGGGTTGGATCTCGTCTCAAAAGATGAGGATCTTATCCTATGAAATCAGCAAGATCTCAGTATCGTACACGAGATCAGCGGGATCTCGATATCTTGCGTAACAGATTGAACCGCTCCAGATCTATATAAAGGGACGACTCCATTGAGGGAAAGGTAGACACAATACTCAATCTCGATCCCATTTTGCTTGGCTGCTCTTCTTCTTGCTTTGGCCTGACTTAAGCATCGGAGGGCTAACGGCTGGACCCCAGCCACCCTTAGTTGCTGTCTGTCCTCTTTCAGGTTTGGCGGAGGAAATCTCTATTGGAGAGAGGGCGAACGTCCGGAGGATCCTGTTACAAAATCTGACATTAACAGATAGGCCAGCCTATCTCTATGCAGAAAGCTGGTACTCATAAATGCATGCTCAATCAAGTACGGCTTCTCCTCCGAAAATAGGCGGTTACATATACAGACAAGTCCTTCGCGTAGCTCCTCAACACTAAGGACTTGGGGGGCATCTGTTGTAGAATAAAGTTGGTCGTCGAAGAAGTATAAAAGATATGCGACCAGCGAGCGTCTTTCCATAAAAGTCATGACCAAACCATCTGACTAGCGAGC
The DNA here is from genome assembly GCA_003013855.2 of Liriodendron chinense. Taxonomy (NCBI): domain Eukaryota; kingdom Viridiplantae; phylum Streptophyta; class Magnoliopsida; order Magnoliales; family Magnoliaceae; genus Liriodendron; species Liriodendron chinense. Next base: position 1,923,091 of record ML058350.1, read on the forward strand.
CTTCCTGCTCACGTCTTGTATATCACTCAAACCTGCGACCGCCTATACACCCCCCGTATGTGAGCAGCTCCTGTCATATGAGCAGCTCCCATCATATGAGCAGCTCCTGACATATGAGCGGCTCCCATCATATGAGCAGCTCTGCTCTTGGTTGTTGAGTGGGGAGGCCCTCGTCATATGAGCAGCTCCCGTCATATGAGCATCTCCCGACATATGAGCAGCTCCCATCATATAAGCAACTCTCGACATATGAGTAACTCCCGACATATGAGCAGCTCCCGACATATGAGCAGCTCCCATCATATGAGTAGCTCTGCTCTTGGTCGTTGAGTGGGGAAGCCCTCGACATATGAGCAGCTCCCATCATATGAGCAGCTCTCGGCATATGAGCAGCTCCCATCATATGAGCAGCTCTCGGCATATGAGCAGCTCCCATCATATGAGCATCTCTGCTCTTGGTCGTTGAGTGGGGAGGCCCCCGTCATATGAGCAGCTCCCTTCATATGAGCATCTCCCGTCATGTGAGTAACCCTCATTATGTGAGCACCCCTGATCTCTGGTCTCTGGTCTCTAGCAAGGACGTCCCTCATCCTATAGTACCAGCAGCCTATATAGGCCGATTTTAGCTTGTTTCTATTTGTAGCTCCGAACTATGGGAGAGCTCCATCAAGAGACGTAATCATCTAGACGTCTAGAGTGGTTAGGCCATCCCCTTATCTAAGGATTAACAGGATTAGTGCCTTATCCCTTGAAATCAGCAGTGATGTTAACGGCTTGCGTAACAGACTGGATCACCCGGATCTGCATAAATAGATGACCCTACAGACGATAAAGGTACACAATCTCTAAGCCTACGTTTCATACTTCATCTTACTATCAAGTCACCTCTGACTTAAGCTTCGGAGGGTCAACGGCCAAGCGCCGGCCACCCTTAGTTTTCTTCTTTGGCTTTCAGGTTTGGAGGAGAGCTCACTTCGAGAAGAGCGTATACTTGAGAGGGACCTGTTACCAGAATCTGACGTCAACAGTCATCAAGGTAGATTGTACCCAAACCTCTTGCTAACTCTCATGACATTCTAGAGGTTTTTAAACGAGCTAAAATCAACATTTCAGTGCTTAATGCAATCAAACAAATTTCCTCTTATGCCAAGTTTTTGAAAGACATCTGCACAATCAAACGTAAACATAATGTGCAACAAAAGGCCTTTTCAAATGAGCAAGTGAGTGCCATCTTAACCCAAAAGACCCCTCCCAAGTACAATGATCCCGGGTAGTCCAACAATTTCCTGCATTATTGGAGACTACTGGATTGAACACGCATTGTTAGACTTGGGGGCAAGCGTAAATTTGATTCCCTTCTCAGTATACAAGCAATTGGGTTTTGGTGAATTAAAATCCACTAAAATCACATTGCAACTTGCTAATTGATCTAGCCGAGTACCGAAAGGGATGGTAGAGGATGTGTTAGTCCAAGTCGATAGGTTTTACTACCCGGTAGACTTCATCATCTTGGATACATAACCAGTTATGGATACGAGCACTCAAATTTTGGTTATTCTAGGCCGCCCATTCTTGGCTACATTAAATGCCAGAATGAGGTGATTAAATTGTCTTTTGGGAACATGACATTAGAGGTGAACATGTTCCACATGTGTAAAAGGCAAGAGGATAATGATGACGATGAGCTCCATGAGCTAAACATGATCGAATCTATGGAGGAAGAGGAGCTCCTTCAATTTGAACCCCTTAAAACATTATAGACATGCTTGGAACATTTTTCGGATACCAATGACCCCATTATTTCAGAAATAGTGTAAGCATTGAGTAATGAGAAGCCGGTAGTTAATACAAACCGGTGGAGGCATCAAATTGAAAAGTTACCACCAACCACATCAAAGACTATATAATGCACCTGCCACATTTCAAAGATGTATGTTGAGCATATTTTCAAATATGGTGGGTCATTTTCTCAAGGTTTTCATAGACGGCTTCTCAGTTTTTTGGAGTATGTTCGATGAGTGTCTCGACCACTTGTTCGCTCGCCTCAAATGCAAGGCTGCGATGTAGTAATAATCTCGGTAAGACCGCGGTCGATCCACAAGGAAGGAGGTAAACAATTCTAACTACTCTAACAACTAGAATCTTAAGAGGTTTGCGAAATTGGTTTTGAACATAAAATAGAAAAGTTGATAATGAAAAGATAACTAGAGCATCAAGGATCCACTTATAGCTCTCCTTAGATGCATAATTCGCTATGGTTTCTCACTTTCTCAACTAGAATCGAAATTAAGTTCTATCTAGTCAGATAATAGAGCAGTTAAAACAATCAATCTGTCACATGTATGATTCATGTACATGATTCTCTCAATGCAAGCTAGGACTTGAGCACAGTCAATTGCATAGGTCAGTCCCAATTCCAATAGGTTAAGATCACAATCATAACCATCATTAAATCCTGTCACAAGAAAAAACTAGATCATGATTTGAACTTGATCCAAATCACATACACAATCTTACATAAATCCAGAAATTCCAGAAAATAAACCTTTGGTAAGAAGCTCCCACATGAGGATCATAGTTCTAGAGCGTATTCCAATTCCTCAGATCATACAGGTCTAGACTAGCTCAAAATACTTAAGAACTCAAGTAATTCTTCCAAACATCCATGAGTCATCATAAGATTAAGAAAAACTACTTAGAACTTTATTGAAACTTCAAGCCATTGTTCTTCACTAGAAATCCAACTTGAAATCAATAAAATAAATTAAACAATCTAAGAAAACTATAAGGTTCACCTCTTAGCTCTAGCTAAGAGATTAGCTAATGAAAAGCATATTAAAAATAAAACTAGAACTAAGAAAAGGAAGAAAAACTAGCTAGAGGAGGCTAGGAAGCCTCCTATGACTTGAACTCCTTGCTCCCCACTGTCCTTAGTTGATTTGGAATAGAAGAGAGCACCTCCTTTTATAATACAGCAAGAGTACCGCACCAGTAACAGATTTTATTTCGCTTCGTACGGCTTAACCAATGGTTGGATTGCCTTTAAATTTGATTTGTAGCTTCCTTGTAATGTGATCTTCCTCATAGATGATTTAGATTTTCAAGATTATCTTCTGAATGGGCCCACCAATCCGATCAGCGACCGCCTCTCAAAATCGCGCAATTCGGGTACCTTTAGAACCAGTCATCTTGCTTTCAATGCTCCGGAGTGTACAGATGTTGGATTGATCCCAAATTTTGAACATTGGTAGAAAACTTTCTCCTCTACATGATAGATGTATTAGATTGTTCAAAACAATCCCAGAATGTGGTTCGAAAATTAGAACACTTAGGGATTTTATAAACTCTGCGCAGTTGAATCTTTCTGGATGGTCCATTTTTCTTCAACCGGTACGATCAAACCACACATCCTTTTGATCTGAAACTTTGTGGTTATTCATATATGGATGTGGTCTAGAAGATGGTCAAAGTAGATTCTTCATATCGTCCATGATGGGCCACCTGGACCGGCCCAAAGTGGAGTAGGCGAAATCTGGAACTTTCTGGACAGTTTGTATTGTTTTAGCCACCACGGTCAATCCGTAGCTCCGATCGACACGAAACCACTTGGGTTATTTCAGTGTCGAGTTTATCTTCGACATGGATGTGTTGGATTTCCAAATATCATCAGGATGGCTCCAAAAAACTGTGCCGAAAATCTAAAAACGGAAATAGCCTGCTGTCTGAAATCTGGAACTCTAAAATTGCATGGCCGACCGGTCTTGACCGGTCTAGCCCATGTGTCCTTGCTCCAGTAACTTTAAGAGAGGGGAGAGCAACTGGCCGACCGGTCAAGACCGGTTGGGGCCTGTTTGGCCAGCCGGTCTTGACCGGTCGGACCACCTTGTGGGGCTCCTTTTCATACTTTCCTTCTTTCTTTTCTTTCCTTCTTTCTTCATGATTCTTTGGCCCACCTTAGGTCTTCATCCAAGGTTCCTAAATGTGATTCTTTTAGCTATTGATCGAGTGAACTCTTTCTCATTCCTGCAATCACAATACCATGCATTAGAATAGTCTTTAAACATAAAATCCATGCATAATGAGTGATGAATTGGGTTAGAATATGCACAATTAAGAGCTCAACACACCCCCCAACCAGCATTTTGCTTGTCCCGAGCAAAACATGCGTGAAACAAGTTCAATTCTCCAAAAACCAACTCTCCTTCAGAAACTATGCTTCTATCCATTCCGTGACATATAAGTGTAAAATTCAGAAAAATTAGATGATAGAAGTTGAAACCTTAAACTGCTCAAAACATAATAAGTGTCCATATGAAATTCTCGCTAATTGATTGATGAATAGAAAAACTCGAACAAATTTAACCTAGTGTGCATAGTGAAAGTTTATCTCATGAGTTTCTGGGCTTATCTTCTTCATAGATCAATTAAACTATGGATTTCAAGGTGCACAGAGCAACAACAAGCTTATGACAGGAATTTGTCTTACCGTCCTTCTGACGGCTTTCACACTACTTCCCATTTCCGGCTTTGGTTACGGGTAGACCATCCCCCAGTTGGTAATAGGTAGCCCTTTTCGGAATTTTCCACCATGTTTTCCATCATTCCCAATTTTCATCCTTCCTTTTCCTTTTTCTTTTTCATTAGATAGGATTTTTAGAAATCCGTATCTTTCATTATTTTCTCATGGACAAGGATGGACAAAGTACCCCGGCTTGGTTTCTCAATACCTTAAATCAAAGTCTAGCTAATCCACAAATCACATAATCCTTTCAACCCATGAAAATCATGTAATGTGAACTAGGTGTAAAAGTGTTCAAATTTTCTATCACTCACATAAATAGGGGAATTTACATATAAAACCATTATATTAAGAGAAGTTTAAAGCTTGCAACATCACTCACTTCGTATCTCCTCTTCTTATATTCGTATCATCTTGAATGCATAGAAACAAAGTTTTCTAAAAGAGTTTTAAATTTTAGAAAAATAAAAAATTTCTACATAATTGCTCGAAATGTCACAAAAGCTAGTAGATTCATCTAAGGAATCTCATCCCCCAACCAAAATCTTACATTGTCCTCAATGTAATAAGATATGCAATATGCATGACATGAGAGCAATGATATAAAACAAAGGAGAGTGAGAACGAGAATACCTGAGGTTGCAAGTAGATCAATTCTAGCATCTTCCATTGTTTCAATGAGACTTATTCAATCCTAAATGTAGAAAAGAAATCCTAACCTACTTATCTACCTTTGATTAGTCCGATCGACTACATGATCAAATTTGAGCAGGATCTTCATGAATTTCAATAGGTTTCTCATGAGGACCATCCAAAGTCCTGCTCGAATGTATACCTGGGTGTGTTTCTTCATGAAGGTCCAATCATAGTGTGCACCACATGCATGTAAGGAGGAGATAAGAGCAGCAAAAAGATATCTCCTCAAGTTCCGAATCGGGTTGTAATTGATTAAAAACGGGTCCTCCCAATCAGAATTTTCAATGGGTTGAAGAACCCTTGATGTTGGAGAGACATTCATTAAGTATTTTTCAGTTTGGGTTATCTCCTCCACAAATTCAGAATTGCATGGTGATTTCACAAACAATGGTAAAGAGTGTAAATCAGTGGAATGGTGTTCTTCAGGCACCGACACTATGTCTAACAAACTATCCAACTCCTTAATCATTTCATCATCCAAATCATAGGGGTGGGTCATGCATTCCTCTAGGAAATCGAGAAAGTCGGATGAAGGGTCCTCGTTCTACCTAAGTGATTGAGGAAATTCTGTTTCAAGGGTAAGGAATTCCTACTCTATAGAGGGGAGGTCTTCCAAAGAAAATTTTTCAGATTCAGTGGTAAGCACATCATCTAACATTGGTTGATCTTTTGAAATTTCAGATTGTGCCACCTCGTCATCCACAGAAACATAATTTTCAACCCAAGGGAGTTCTTCCCCAATAGAATTGGTCATGTTATGTTGGTGGGAAGACTCAAAGAGATCCACTTCGGCCATCTCTTTAGCAAGAATATCTTCCGGCGACTCATAAATATTCGGCCCATTGGAAGAAGAAATCATGGACTCACAATTATCCTTCAAACCTTCATTATAGGCAATCAAACTATCACTTTCAGATTTTGTAGATTCCTCGGGTTCGTCAACCGTCCTTGAAATCTCTTCATCATTCAAATCGGAATAGCTAAAAGAGATAGTTGATTTACCATAATCGATGGTAATGTTGGGATCACTGAGATCTACATCCCCTAAAAGTTTAGTCATCAAATCAGAAGAGGGTTGGGCTTGGATAGCCTCATCCTCCTCCTTGTTGGGGGATGATTCAGTGTTCCCAATGTTGGGTTCAGGATTTTGAGATGGGGAGAGGTTTTGTATGCATCGCTCAGTTATTTCCATAAACTCTCGCAGAGTATCCTCAAGAGTTCGTATCGGTTGTGGCTCATGAGAAAGAAACTCTTGAGGATAATTGTTGTTATCCATGGTTGGCTCGTCTCTCAAATTAAAATTTTGATGCTCCCACCAATTAGGATTATGCATGTCATATGTTAGGCTATTAGATGGTTGTTGATATGTGTAGCCGAACAAGTGATCATGCATTGTCCTAACCGGTGGAACATTATTCATCTCTTTCCGATACTCTCCAATTGTCTTACCCGGTGAAAAGTTATGCACATTGTTCGTATTTCGGTAATCTCGCAATGTCTTACTTGGAGGAGTATTAGAAGTAGATTGAGTCTTAGGAAAATATTCATGCTTGTAATGGTTCCAATCATAATGATTTTTGATTTGGTGCAACCTCTCTTCTTCGAAAAGGTATTTAGACAATCCACCCGTCCAATCATTCATAATGAAATTATAAGAAGTTGAAACTACCCTAATCTAGAAAGAAAAACAAAAAGAAGAAAGGAAGATGTTACCCGTGAATGTGAGAACTATGTCAACAACTAAGTTCCGACAAAACACAAAAACAGAAGATTGTTAGTAATCTAGAAAAAAAATCAGAAAACTTACTTCTAGAAAAACTGAAAATCCTATCTAACTAAGACTACTCTATAGCTACTAGAATAATTAGAACCGTTTAACCTCTTCCCTGGCAACGGTGCCAAAAACTTGTTCGCTCGCCTCAAGTGCAAGGCTGCAACGTAGTAATAATCTCGGTAAGACCGAGGTCGATCCACAGGGAAGGAGGTAAACAATTCTAACTACTCTAACAACTAGAATCTTAAGAGGTTTGTGAAATTGGTTTTGAACATAAAATAGAAAAGCTGATAATGAAAAGATAACTAGAGCATCAAGGATCCACTTATAGCTCTCCTTAGATGCATAATTCGCTATGGTTTTTCACTTTCTCAACTAGAATCGAAATTAAGTTCTATCTAGTCGGATAATAGAGCAGTTAAAACAATCAATCTGTCACATGTATGATTCATGTACATGATTCTCTCAATGCAAGCTAGGACTTGAGCACACTCAATTGCATAGGTCAGTCCCAATTCCAATAGGTTAAGATCACAATCATAACCATCATTAAATCCTGTCACAAGACAAAACTAGATCATGATTTGAACTTGATCCAAATCACATACACAATCTTACATAAATCCAGAAATTCCAGAAAATAAACCTTTGGTAAGAAGCTCCCACATGAGGATCATAGTTCTAGAGCGTATTCCAATTCCTCAGATCATACAGGTCTAGACTAGCTCAAAATACTTAAGAACTCAAGTAATTCTTCCAAACATCCATGAGTCATCATAAGATTAAGAAAAACTGCTTAGAACTTTATTTAAACTTCAAACCATTGTTCTTCACTAGAAATCCAACTTGAAACCAATAAAACGAATTAAACAATCTAAGAAAACTATAAGGTTCACCTCTTAGCTCTAGCTAAGAGATTAGCTAATGAAAAGCATACTAAAAATAAAACTAGAACTAAGAAAAGGAAGAAAAACTAGCTGGAGGAGGCTAGGAAGCCTCTTATGACTTGAAGTCCTTGCTCCCCACGTCCTTTTATTTGATTTGGAATAGAAGAGAGCACCTCCTTTTATAATACAGCAAGAGTACTGCAACATAACAGCTTTTGTTTCGCTTCGTACGGCTTAACCAACGGTTGGATTGCCTTCAAATTTGATTTGTAGCTTCCTTGTAATGTGATCTTCCTCATAGATGATTTAGATTTCCAAGATTATCTTTTGAATGGGCCCACCAATCAGATCAACGACCACCTCTCAAAATCGCGCAATTCGGGTGCCTTCAGAACCAGTCATCTTGCTTTCAACGCTCTGGAGTGTACAGATGTCGGATTGATCCCAAATTTTGAAATTGGTAGAAACCTTCCTCCTCTACATGATAGATGGATTAGATTGTCCAAAACAATCCCAGAATATAGTCCAAAAATTAGAACACTTAGGGCTTTTATAAACTCTGCGCAGTTGAATCTTTCTGGATGGTCCATTTTTCTTCAACCGACACGATCAAACCACACATCCTTTTGATCTAAAACTTTGTAGTTATTCATATATGGATGTGGTCTAGAAGATGGTCAAAGTAGATTCTTCATATCATGAATGATGGGCCACCTGGACCGGCCCAGAGTGGAGTAGACGGAATCTGGAACTTTTTGGACAGTTCGTATTGTTTTGGCCACCACGGTCAATCCGTAGCTCCGATCGACACGAAACCACTTGGAGTATTTCGGTGTCGAGCTCCTCTTCGACATGGATGTATTGAATTTCCAAATATCATCAAGATGGCTTTAGAGAACTGTGCCAAAATCCAGAAGCTGGGAATAGCCTGCTGTCTGAAATCTGGAACTCTAAACTTGCATGGCTGACCGGTCTTGACCCGTCTAGCCCATATGTCCTTGCTCCACCAGCTTTAAGAGAGGGGAGAGCAACTGGCTGACCAGTCAAGATCGGTCAGGGCCTGTTTGGCCGACCGGTCTTGACCGGTCGGACCACCTTATGGGGCTCCTTTTCATACTTTCCTTCTTTCTTTTCTTTCCTTCTTTCTTCATGATTCTTTGGCCCACCTTGGGTCTTCATCCAAGGTTCCTAAATGTGCTCCTTTTAGCTATTGATCGAGTGAACTCTCTCTCATTCTTGCAATCAGAAAACCATACAGTAGAATAGTCTTTAAACATAAAATCCATGCATAATGAGTGATGACTTGGGGTTAGAATATGCACAATTAATAGCTCAACACCACTTACGATTGATCTTGACCTAATGTGACAAAAAGAACCTCGTTTTAAATTGAGAAAAGTGTCATTTCATGGTACAAAAAGGAATAGTCCTTTGAAATATTATATCGTCCAATAGAATTGGGGTGATGAAATTACGTCTTTGGGATCAACACACTTGTATAAGCATATGCGTGTGGAAGGTTAGAGCGGAACTTGTAAAACTATAACTAACTCCTAGAAAGGGGGGGGGGGGGGGGGGGGGGGGCATGATTAGTACCATTTAAAAATCCCTTTTAAAACCCCTTGCCTTAATTAAATTAATTAACAATTCTAAACTAATTAAGCAAGAACACTTAGCTTGCAAGCTTAAGTGGGTCTAATCACAAGGCTAGCATATGATAAATATAAAGACAACCTAGCCTAAGTATGCATAGATAATCAATTGGTTAAACTAATCAAGCACCTAATCTATGCAACCTAAGTAGGCTATATAAGAGTGGATCATATAAGCTCAAGTCTACTCTACTTAGTGAAAGTACATCTTGTGTGTGAATGTATCTAACTAGTGCCTAGCATACATCTTAATTAAGCATGAATAATTAAGCAATTAAACCATACAAAGCTAGATTAACAATGTGCTCAACTCAATCACAAACACAAGCATGTATAGTGGTTTAGTCACCCTACTGCACTCCTGATTCAAGTACTCACCCTTATGAGCACACCGACATTCACTAGGGAGTTTAAATCTGGTTCCTCCCAACCAAAGTGTTTAAATGATTCCACCTACTGGGGAGTTTAACAAGGTTAACATATAAAGGAGATTTCAAGGTTCATCTCTCAACCTAGGAGTTTGACAAGATTCATCCCAACCCTTCGGTTCCAATCCAAGAACCCAACGTATACTCCTGCCAGAGGCTCCCGGCGAAGAGTTGTTCGAGTTTGTAGATCCAAACTCTCAAACTAAATCCTCACTGAGGAAGGAGTGTAACCAAACTCTCAATATGACAACTTACTTATCGGATGAGCCCCTTGTTCAGCACCGCTCTAGGTAGCTTGATCTTCACTCTCCTCTACTTCGATCAACTCCTGTTTTCTCCCTTGATCGTGTTGCCACTACGTTGCCAATGCCTCAGCTCCACTTGATCAATCACCTTTCTTATGATGACTTTGAGATGCCCAAGGTGATAGAGGGTAGGTTTGAGAATGTTAACGTATGATTCTGGTAACAGGCTCCTCCAAACGTTCACCCTCCTTCAAGTGAACTCTCCTCTAGACTTGAAAGCTAAAGAAGAAAACTAAGGGTGGCCAGCGCTTAGCCGTTAGCCCTCCAAATTTTAAGTCAGATGGGATTCAATAGTAAGATGAAGTGTGAGACATGAGTTTTTAGATTGCATACCTTTATCATCAATGGATCATCTATTTATACAGGTCCGGGTGGTCCAGTTTGTTACGCAAGATGTTAAGATCACTGCTGATTTGGGGGGATAAGGAGCTTATCCCGTTAATCCTCAACTAAGAAGATGGCATAACTAATCTTGACGTCTAGCTCATTACGTTCCTTAATGGAGACCCCCCGAGGTCTGGAACTATGAATAGAAACAAGCCAAAACCGGCCTATACGGGCTGCTGGTACTATGAGACGAGGGACGTCCCCAGCGAACGATCAGAGTCCAGGGCTGCTCAGATTTGAAAATATACTCATTCGACGATCAGGGAGTAGAGCTGCTCGGGTAATGGAGGTATCCCCACCCGGTGACCAGCGACCAGTCCTGCTCGCATATTCGGGAGTGTGTATGGACATGTCTACCCGACATGCGAGCTGCGACCATAAGGACTCCCTAGTCGAATGATTGGGTTGTACCTTTACGGAGTCAAAAGGCACTCGTGGGTCTTGGGTCTCAAACCTCTTTGACGACCAACTTTATACTATAACAGATGCCCCCTAAGTCCTTGGCTTTGAGGAGTCTAAGCGAAGGACTTGCCTGTCTACACATGTAATCGCCTAATGCATTTTTTGGAGGAGAAGTCGTACATGATTGAGCCCTCATTTATGAGCGCCAGCTTTTCGCAGCTTTTCGACTGTGAGGAAATAAAGCGGCGCCCGCTACGTGTCTCCGGAGTTCATGATCGTGCCTGTTCGACTGTCGTGCCAAACGAATGGTTGCCGCGTGTCGCCCAAAGCCTGAAGGAATGATTGTTTATAAATATACAAAGCCTGTGGAGATTTCTTCATTTCGAAGTTTCATTGAAGGATTTCGAAAAAGTTCTTCTTCTCTCCTTGTTCCTGTCTCCCTCTGGTGTCCCTGCCTCTCTTTGGCGTGACTTTCATATTTTTTCTTTCTTTTGAGGTATTCTCTTTTTCCTTGTTCTCTTCCTTGAATGACAATGGTGAGAGATTTCGATAATGAGGTTGTCCCTTTGGGGGACGTAACTTCGGATTCTTCTTCAAACACTGCAAGAGTCCCTACGGGGAGATACTCTGCGTCCGAGTATCCTTCGGTAATGACAGAGGAACGATTAACTGAATTACGAAAAAGATACCGGATCCCTAACTCCGTCATTCTCCGGTTACCCAGAGAGGGAGAGACTCCGAATTCCCCACCTCCGAGCTATGTGGCCCTGTACGATTATTTTTTTATTCTTGGAGTGCGTCTTCCCCTTCACCCCTTTATCCAGAACGTACTTCGTATCTACAAAATTGCCCCTAGACAACTCATTATAAATGGCTGGAGAGTTGTTTTGAGTGCTTTTGTCCTCTGGAAGCAAGCTGGGAATGAAGATTTAATAGTTGAAGAGTTCTTAAAAATGTTTCAGCACAAGAAGGCTCCTTCTAGTGAGGTGTTGAGCTCTCAATTGTGCATCTCTAACCCCAATTCATCACTCATTATGCATGATTTTCATGATTTAAAGACTAATCTAATGCATGGATTTGTGATTGTAGGAATGAGAAATAGGCTTTACCATTCGAATGCTTAGAGGCCCGTCTTACACACTTTGAAGACCAAAGAATAAAGGATAAAAGGCGGAGCAAAGTGGCAATGAAGATGGAGGATGAAAAGATGAAGAATCTATAATTTTCATGCCTGACCGGTTGGTTGGCCAAACTGCCCAAAAATAACAATTTTGTTGTCCAATATTTGTGAAGGCCGACCGACCGACTGGTGGGTCGGCCAGTGTAGTAAAACGTCCAGAGAGTTGGGTTTCTTTTCGCTCAAGCTCTGGCCGGCCGGCCAGGGGGGTTCTGTTCGCTTCCCCAAGTGTAGGGTTGCGATGTAGTAATAATCTCGGTAAGACCGAGGTCGATCCACAGGGACTTATGTAGGATTTCACAAACACATCCAAAAGTGTCTATTGAAAGCTAGTAATCAGATTTTGAATAGAATTGATGTGAGTAACAAAGTTTAATTAAATTAAAGTGACTAATGATAAAAAGGCACTAGGGGTTCAAGGATCCACTTGTAGCAATCCTTGATGTTCAATCCGCTGTGGTTTCTCATTCTCTCAACTAGAATCGATATTAAGATCTATCTAGTCGGATGATAGAGCTGTTAAACCAAACAATCTGTAATATGTAAGTGCTATGCATAAGATTCACTCAATGTAGGCTGAACTGAGCATGCTCAATTGCATAGGTCATTCCCCTTTCCAAAAGGTCTAGTTCACAATCATAACCATCCTCAAGTCCTGTCACAAGACAAGGCTAGGTCAGGATTTGAACTTGATTCAAATCACATGCACAGTCCATACATATTCCAGAAAAATAGAAAAATAGAACTTTGGTATGAAGTCCTTTTATGAAGATCATAGTACTAGAGCGCACTTCGATTCCTCGGATCATACAGGTCTAGACGGATACAAACCAATTAAGCAATTAAGTAATTCTCCCAAACATCCATGAGTCATCATAAGACTAAGAAAAACTACTCAAAAACTTGTATAAACTTCAAACCTTAGTTCATAATCATGAATTCCACACTTAAAACCACTTAACTACGAATTAAAACATCTTGGATCCACTACAAGCTTCACCTCTTAGCCCTAGCTAAGAGGTTTAGCTGCTCATGATCCAAGGAAACATGAAACAACTATAAAAAGCATGAAAATAGCAAAGCAAACTAGAAGGAGTTGTGAAACTCCGAAATCCACTTCCACAGCCTCCACCCTCGCTTAAACCCTTCTAGGATACCCTAAGAACGATCCCTAGGTGTCCTTTTATAGTCTGGAGGCTCCACAACTTCGGAAGAATCGAGAAATTGCGTAACAGTTGCACAGCGCAGAGAAATCCGGGTTTAAAAATAGAAATTTCTAAGTCCTCACGCACAGCCGACCGGTCACGATCGGTCGACCTCAATGGACAGTCACTCCAGCATGCATGGCTGACCGGTCATGACTGGTCGGGCTTGTCCAGCCTTGGTCCAGCAACCCTGTCTGACCGGTCATGACCGGTCGGACGTCTTCAGCCACGTTCTAGCGACCATGGTCGATCGGTCATGACCGGTCGGACGTCTTCAGCCACGTTCCAGCGACCATGGCCGACCGGTCATGACCGGTCGGACGTCTTCATTAGCCTCCCAACGTGCATGGCTGACCGGTCACGACCGTTCAGGCCTCCTTCTCTTCTTGTTTTCTTCCTTTCTTTCTTCTGCTTTCTTCTTTCTTTACTTCTTTCTTTCTTCGGCCCTCCTTGGGTCTTCATCTCAGGTTCTAAATCAGCTCTTTTCATCATTTATTAGGCGGCGTTCTCTCTCAAACCTGCAATCACATAACATGCATTAGTTTTGTTTATAAACCATGCAAACCTCGCACAATGAGTGATGAATTGGGGTTAGAATATGCACAATTAAGAGCTCAACACACCCCCCAACTAGCATTTTGCTAGTCCCGAGCAAAACATGCGTGAAACTAATCCCATTCTTCAAAACTCAACTCTCTTTCAGAAACCATCCTTCTATACATTCCAAGGTTCATAAGTGTAAGATTCAGAAAGATTAGGCGTCAAAGGTTGAAACCGTAAATCCTCAAAACATAATAAGCATTCATATGAAATTCCCGTTGATTGGTTGATAAATAGAAGGACCTGAACAAATTCAACCTAGTGTGGGTAGTGAAAATTCATCCCACGAGTTTCTAGGATTACCTTCTTCATAGATCAACTAGACTATAGAACTCAAGGTACATAGAGCCACATCAAGCCAATGACAGGAATTTGCCTTACCGTCCTTCCGACGACTTTCACACTACGTCCCATTTCCGGCTTTGGTTACGGGTAGACCATCCCCCGGTTGGTAGTAGGTAGCCCTAATCGGAATTTTCCGCCATTTTTCCATCATTCCCAATTTCATCCTTCCTTTTCCTTTTTCTTTTTAAATTAGATAGGATTTTTAAAAATCCATATCTTTCATTATTTTCCCATGGACAAGGATGGACAAAGTACCCCGGCCTGATTTCTCAACACCTTAATTCAAAGTCTAGCTAATCCATAAATCACATAATCCCTTCAACTCATGAAAATCGTGTAATGTGAACTAGGTGTAAAAGTATTCAGATTTTCTATCAATCACAAAAATAGGGGAGTTCACATATAAAACCATTATGTTATGAGAGATTCCAGACATCCAGCCCCATACACTTCATATCTCCTCCTCTTATGCTCATATCAACTTGAATGCATAGAACCGGTGTTTTCCAAAAGAGTTTTGAATTTTTAAAAAATCAAAAAATTTCCACATAATTGCTTGAAATGTTGCAAAACGCTGGATTCATCCAAGTGATCCTACACCCCCCAACCAAATCTTACATTGTCCTCAATGTAAAAGATGTGCAATGAGTAAAACATGAGAGCAATTTGAAAATAAAAGGGAGTGAGGAATGGTAGTACCTGAGAGAGTGAAAAGTGGAATTCTTCCTCCTTCTAACAAACCTATGAAAATAGAAAACAAAAGCAGCAAAATCCTAATCCTAACTACTCTATACCTCCGTCAGACTAGGAGATCAATCATCCTGATACACAGGATCATTCAGGGGTATGGACATACCTTCTGAAGGAAATTTCTCAAAGAACGGCTTTAATCGCTGCCCATTTGCTTTAAAAATGTTGCCGTTCCTCGGATTCAATAGCTCGACAGTCCCATATGGATAGACAGTTTGCACAATGTAGGGACTGGTCCATCGAGATCTCAATTTTCCCGGAAATAGATGTAAGCGAGAATTATACATGAGGACTTTTTGATTGATCGTGAATTTCTTGTGAAGAATATTCTTATCATGGAATATCTTCGTCTTGTCCTTGTAAATTCTCGCATTCTCATAAGCTTCATTCCGGATTTCTGCAAGTTCATTCAATTGTAGTTTGCGTAACAAGCTTGCCTTGTCAGAATTGAAATTTATCTTCTTAATATCCCAATATGCCCTATGTTCCAACTCCACAGGCAAGTGACAAGCCTTCCCATAGACAAGTCTATAGGGAGACATTCCAATAGGGGTTTCGAAAGCTGTACGGTAAGCCCAAAGCGCATCGGTAAGCCGAAGCGACCAATCCTTGCGATCGGGGTTCACCGTTTTCTCTAAAATGTGTTTAATCTCCCTATTGGATATCTCAGCTTGTCCACTAGTTTGTGGGTAATAGGGAGTGCTCACTTTGTGTGTTACGCCATATTTCTTCATTAAGGTTTCAAAAGGGCGATTGCAAAAGTGAGACCCTCCATCACTTATGATGACTCGAGGCGTTCCAAACCAGAAAAAAATATTTTCTTTTAAAAATCGAATGACCGTTTTATGGTAATTATTCCGGCAAGGGATGGCCTCGACCCATTTGGAGACATAGTTAACGGCAAGCAAGATGTATAGGTTTCCAAAAGAAGATGGGAATGGGCCCATGAAATCGATGCCCCAACAATAAAAAATTTCGATTATTAAGATGGGATTGAGTGGCATCATATTTCTACGGGAGATTCCCCTTAATTTCTGACAAGGTTCACATGCTTTGCAAAACTCATGTGTGTCTTTGAACATGGTGGGCCAATAAAACGCACATTGCAGAATTTTCGCTGTGGTCTTTTTAGCCGAAAAGTGGCCACCACATGCTTGAAAATGACAGAAGGAGATGATACTTTGTTGCTCATCATCTGGGACACATCTCCTTATGATTTGATCAGGACAATACTTGAATAAGTATGGGTCGTTCCATAGGAATTTTCGCACCTCCGTGAAGAATCTATCCTTATCTTGCTTTTTCCAATATGTAGGAATTGTACCTGTAGCAAGATAGTTAGCAATGTCCGCATACCATGGCAATTGGGAAACAGAAAAAAGTTGTTCATCAGGGAACATGTCATTGATTGCAGTCGTTTCAGGGGAATCAGTGAGGACAAGTCTGGAGAGATGGTCAGCTACAACATTTTCTACTCCTTTCTTATCACGTATTTCTATGTTGAATTCTTGGAGTAGAAGGATCCATCTTAACAAACGTGGTTTAGCATCCTTCTTAGAGAGAAGATACTTAAGTGCGGCATGGTTAGTGAATATAATGATCTTGGATCCAATCAAGTAGGACCTAAACTTGTCCAAGGAAAAAACTACGGCTAAAAGTTCCTTTTTAGTAGTGGTGTAGTTTGCTTGGGCTGAGTTTAGGGTTCTACTTGCATAGTAGATGACACATGGCTTTTTATCTTTTCTTTGGCCTAGCACGGCCCCAATAGCATAGTCGCTAGCATCGCACATAATCTCAAAAGGAAGGCTCCAATCAGGTGGTTGCATTATTAGGGCACATGTCAACATACCTTTAAGGGTGGTAAAGGCCTTTTGACATTCTTCATTCCACTTGAATGAATTTTCCTTTTGAAGTAGGTTACATAAAGGGCAAGAGAGTGAACTGAAGTCCTTTATGAACCTTCTGTAGAATCCTGCGTGTCCTAAAAAGGACCGTACATCTCGTATGCTTTTGGGTGGTGGAAGGTTAGAGATAAGATCAATTTTCGCTTTGTCCACCTCAATTTCATTTTGTGAAACGATGTGACCAAGTACAATTCCCTTTTGAACCATGAAGTGACACTTTTCCCAATTCAGCACAAGGTTCTTCTCTTCACATCTTTTCAGCACAGATTTCAAGTGCTCAAGGCACTCATCAAAGCTACAACCAAATACTGAAAAATCATCCATGAAGACTTCGAGAATGGTCCCCACCATGTCAGAAAAGATGCTCATCATACAACGATGAAAGGTGGCAGGGGCATTACATAGTCCAAACAGCATCCGTCGATAGGCGAAAGTGCCGAATGGACATGTGAATGTAGTCTTTTCTTGGTCTTCACGGGCAATTTCTATTTGGTTGTACCCTTGAATAGCCATCAAGGAAGCAAAAGTGGGAATGACCCGCCAACCGTTCTAAAATCTGATAAACAAACGGTAGGGGGAAGTGGTCTTTCCTCGTGACAGTGTTTAGCTTCATGTAGTCAATGCACATTCTCCAACCAGTAGTGACTCTAGTTGGCACGAGTTCGTTATTGGCATTGGCTACGATGGTTATTTCGGATTTCTTAGGCACCACTTGAGTTGGGCTCACCCATTGGCTATCGGATATTGGGTAAATGATACCTACATCCAATAGTTTCACCACTTCGGCCTTAACCACATCCTTCATGTTTGGATTTAGTCGTCTTTGTGGTTGCCGGGATGTCTTTGCATTTTCCTCAAGGTGTATGCGGTGAGTACAAATCAGTGGATCTATGCCTTTGAGATCCGCAATTGACCATCCAATGGCACTTTTGTGCTCTAATAGAGTAGCTATTAGCCTACTCTCTTGTTCCTCATCCAAGTGAGAAGAAATCACCACTGGATATGTCTCATCTTGACCTAAATAAACATATTTTAGCTCACTTGGCAATGGTTTTAGGTCGAGTGTTGGCGCCTTGATGTTGGATGGGAGGGCCTTGTTCTCATTTACAGGCAAAGGCTCAATTGGGGCCCTCCATCTTTTATTCTCAAGCACCGGCATCACATCTAGAATGGCATCCATCTCTTGTGTTGTGTCATCATTCATCTCATGAGGATGGGCCACACATGCCTCCAAAGGGTCGGAAAATAGTGACAAGGGGACTGTTTCCTCCACGAATGATTCAATCATGTTTAATTCGTGGACATCATCATCAACCTCCCGTGGTTGTTTGCATAAATCAAATATGTTAAGCTCAAGGGTCATATTTCCAAAGGACATTTGTATAAGTCCGTTTCTACAATTGATAATGGCATTTGAAGTAGCTAGAAACGGCCGTCCAAGTATGACGAGAATTTGCGCACCGGTGCCTATCACGGGATGTGTATCCAAGACAATAAAGTCTACTAGGTAGTAGAATTTATCAACTTGGACTAGAACATCCTCTATCATTCCTCTCGGTATACGGATAGATCTATCAGCAAGTTGGAGTGTGGTTTTGGTGGGTTTCAATTCACCTAACCCAAGTTGTTCGTAGACCGAGTATGGAATGAGATTCACACTTGCCCCCAAATCGAGTAGGGCTTGTTTAATCCGGTAGTCTCCTATGATGCATGAAATGGTTGGACTACCCAGATCCTTGTATTTTTGGGGCACCTCTTGTTTGATAATGGCGCTCAAATTCTCAGTCAAAAGTACTTTGTTATGAACATTGTGTTTCCTTTTGACTGTACACAATTCCTTTAGAAATTTGGCATACGATGGTATTTGTTTTATTGCATCTAACAACGGGATATTGATCTTCACCTGCTTGAAAACTTCTAAAATCTCCAGATTTTTGTCTAAAGGTTTAGGTGAAATCAACCTTTGTGAAAATGGAGCAACCGGCTTGTATTGCCTTTCCGGTTCTTTATCTTGTGGGGTATTGTTCGGGCTATCATCCTCTTTGAAAATTTTCGGATCCTTAGGCTTTGGGGCCTTCACCGGATTGGATTTGTCAATCTCTTTCCCACTTCTCAAAGTGGTGATAGCTTGAACATGTTCCGTATGGTGGGAGGATGAGCTTGCATCTTGTATCTCAAACTGGGTTCTTGGGTTAGGAAGAGGTTGGGCAGGAAGTGTGCCCTTCTCTCTAACACTAAGATGAGATTCAACTCTAGCCAGTGATGTTTTCAATTCATTGATGGCTTGAGTTGAATTTTGATTGAATTTCAATTGCTCTTGCATGAACCCATCTATTTTGAGAGAATTTGTTTTGTTATACTCAGCTTGGACCGATACGAATGCACCCAACATCTCCTCTAGTGATACTTTTGGAGTATTATTTGCATTTGCAGTGGGTCCATTCCTCCAACTGAAGTTGGGATGGTTCTTCCAATTAGGATTAAACGTGTTTGAGTTTGGAGCACCATATTGCTGCTGATAACTGTTTATGGCATTTGTTTGTTCTTGTAGGATGCCTTGAACTGCTGAAATTGTGGGGCAATCTTGTGTTGCATGTTGATTTTCAGCACAAATTCTACAAACAGTTTCAACGTCAATGGAGTTGATTGTTTCTCCTTTCCTTAATTCCATGGCTTCGACCTTTCTTGTGAGGCTAGCCAACCGTGCACTTATGCTATCTTCTTCTGATAAGACATACATTCCTCCCTTTTCCTTTTGTCGGCCAGTCTTGGAATTTGTTGGTTTAGATGTGTCCCAAGACTGTGCATTCTCAGCCAATTCTTCCAAATAATCCCATGCTTCATCAGCTTCCTTATTCATGAACTCCCCATTACACATCATCTCTACAAATTGGCGCATGGGTGAAGTCAGTCCTTCATAGAAAAAGCTTATAACCCGCCAAATTTCATAGCCATGATGTGGGCATGCGTTTAATAGGTCCTTAAACCTCTCCCAACATTGGAAAAAGGTTTCATCTTCCTTTTGGGCAAAGTTCATGATAAGGCGCTTCAACATATTCGTTTTGTAAGTAGGGAAGAATTTCTTTATGAATTCTCTGTGCATATCAGTCCATGCACCAATTGATCTTGGCCTCAATGCATAAAGCCAACCCTTAGCTTTATCTTTAAGAGTGAAAGGGAAGAATTTAAGTCTCACCACATCTTCCGTCACGTTTGCAAAGTGCATGGTGGTGATTACCTCATCAAACTCCTTAAGGTGTTGATAGGCACTTTCACTATCTAATCCATGGAATTTAGGGAGAAGTTGAATCACTCCCGGTTTCAAATCCACATTCCCTGCATTTGGTGGAAATACTATGCATAAGGGAGTGCTCGTTCTTGCAGGTTGCAAGAAATCACGTAAAGTCCTAGGTCGAGGAATATTCTCAACCACATTCTCCCCTGTTTCAGTTTGGTTTTGGCCCGGATTAGGTTGATTTGCAGCCATATTTTCAGACAAAATTGGAGAGTTTAGTTGTCTCCTAGCACGTGGCTCTCTATCAATTCCTTCTACTATCCCCCCTTCACTTATGAGTTGGTTATTGGAATCCCAAGCCCAATGTGGCATGCAAAATCAAAATAAGAAACAAAAAAGAAGAAAGAATTCTTTCTCCCTTTCGTCACTCTTCTCTAAGACTGAAGCACAAGGTGTCTTGCAATGGCTAGGCCAGAAGCAAGGATAGAGACCGATTTCTCCTGGTCAATAGGGGTTCAAAGAACTCCCCACCCACTCTTTGAATCTTTTGAGAAAAAGTGCAGAAAAAAGGAGAAAGAGAAGCAAAGATGAGAAAAGAAATCTCTGAGCACAAGGTGATCCAAGACGGCAGAGCCGACTAATAGGAATCCAGGTGGCAAAAAGGCCGACCTTTTAGAGATCCAAAAGGAATCTCCACCCACTCTACAAGAGATGAATATGATAGGAATGAATAGGAGAAGGAGAAGAGTAAGGTTTAGAAAGATAGAACCTGATTCGGCACTTGAAACCCTTGTATCTTCTTCAACTTCCTAGAAATCCCTGAAAAGAAAATCAAATAAACAGGCTAAATTAGTCCTAAAATCCTAAAAATCCTATACAGATACTAATTTCAGATATTTGTGATAAACCGTAAAAAATCCCCGGCAACGGCGCCAAAAACTTGTTCGCTTCCCCAAGTGTAGGGTTGCGATGTAGTAATAATCTCGGTAAGACCGAGGTCGATCCACAGGGACTTATGTAGGATTTCACAAACACATCCAAAAGTGTCTATTGAAAGCTAGTAATCAGATTTTGAATAGAATTGATGTGAGTGACAAAGTTTAATTAAATTAAAGTGACTAATGATAAAAAGGCACTAGGGGTTCAAGGATCCACTTGTAGCAATCCTTGATGTTCAATCCGCTGTGGTTTCTCATTCTCTCAACTAGAATCGATATTAAGATCTATCTAGTCGGATGATAGAGCTGTTAAACCAAACAATCTGTAATATGTAAGTGCTATGCATAAGATTCACTCAATGTAGGCTGAACTGAGCATGCTCAATTGCATAGGTCATTCCCCTTTCCAAAAGGTCTAGTTCACAATCATAACCATTCTCAAGTCTTGTCACAAGACAAGGCTAGGTCAGGATTTGAACTTGATTCAAATCACATGCACAGTCCATACATATTCCAGAAAAACAGAAAAATAGAACTTTGGTATGAAGTCCCTTTATGAAGATCATAGTACTAGAGCGCACTCCGATTCCTCAGATCATATAGGTCTAGACGGATACAAACCAATTAAGCAATTAAGTAATTCTCCCAAACATCCATGAGTCATCATAAGACTAAGAAAAACTACTCAAAAACTTGTATAAACTTCAAACCTTAGTTCATAATCATGAATTCCACACTTAAAACCACTTAACTACGAATTAAAACATCTTGGATCCACTACAAGCTTCACCTCTTAGCCCTAGCTAAGAGGTTTAGCTGCTCATGATCTAAGGAAACATGAAACAACTATAAAAAGCATGAAAACAGCAAAGCAAACTAGAAGGAGTTGTGAAACTCCGAAATCCACTTCCACAGCCTCCACCCTCGCTTAAACCCTTCTAGGATACCCTAAGAACGATCCCTAGGTGTCCTTTTATAGTCTGGAGGCTCCACAACTTCGGAAAAATCGAGAAATTGCGTAAGAGTTACGCAGCGCAGAGAAATCCGGGTTTAAAAATAGAAATTTCTAAGTCCTCACGCACAGCCGACCGGTCACGACCGGTCAGCCTCAATGGACAGTCACTCCAGCAAGCATGGCCGACCGGTCATGACCGGTCGGGCTTGTCCAGCCTTGGTCCAGCAACCCAGTCCGACCGGTCATGACCGGTCGGACGTCTTCAGCCACGTTCCAGTGACCATGGCCGACCGGTCATGACCGGTCGGCCTTATTCAATCTTCCTCCAGCGACCATGTCCGACCGATCATGACCGGTCGGACGTCTTCATTAGCCTCCCAACGTGCATGGTTGACCGGTCACGACCGGTCAGGCCTCCTTCTCTTCTTGTTTTCTTCCTTTCTTTCTTTTGCTTTCTTCTTTCTTTACTTCTTTCTTTCTTCGGCCCTCCTTGGGTCTTCATCTCAGGTTCTAAATCAGCTCTTTTCATCATTTATTAGGCGGCGTTCTCTCTCAAACCTGCAATCACATAACATGCATTAGTTTTGTCTATAAACCATGCAAACCTCGCACAATGAGTGATGAATTGGGGTTAGAATATGCACAATTAAGAGCTCAACAGGTTCGACCAGGCCGGCAAGTGTCCTGATTGCACTAGGATGTTTCCAAATCCAAATTTCACTGCACAAGAGCGGTACTTCTCCGCAAATTCTCAGAATTTTTCTATAAAAGGCTACCTCCACTCTCTTCCTAAGGCATCTAAGGACGTGGGGAGCAAGGAGTTCAAGTCATAGGAGGCTTCCTAGCCTCCTCCAGCTAGTTTTTCTTCCTTTTCTAGTTCTAGTTCTAGTTTGTTTTTATGCTTTTCATTAGCTAACCTCTTAGCTAGAGCTAAGAGGTGAAACTTATAGTTTACCTAGATATTTTAATTCATTTTATTGGTTTCAAGTTTGGATTTAATGAAGAATAATGGTTTTTGGAAGTTTGAATAAAGTTCTAAGTAGTTTTTCTTAATCTTATGATGACTCATGGATGTTTAGAAGAATTACTTTAGTTCTTAATTGTTTTGCATGGATCTAGACCTGTACGCTCCGAGGAATCGGATTCAATACGCTCTAGATTTGGATTATCTTGTGGGAACTTCAAACCAAAGTTTTATCTTTTTCAGAAATTCTGAAATATGGGTTCGGTGTTTATGTGATTTGAATCAAGTTCAAACCATAATATTAGTTAAGCTTTGTGACAAGGTTTGATGATTATTATGGTTATGATCTTAATCTATTGGAACTAGGATTGACCTATGCGATTGTGTGTGCTCAAGTCCTAACTTGAATTGAGGGAATCATGTTGATGAACAATACATTTGTTGGATTGCTTTGATAATATAACCGCTCTATCATCCTGCTAGATAGGATTTGATTTCGATTCTAGTTGAGTAAGTGAGAATCCACAGCGAATTATGCATCTAAGGAGAGATATAAGTCGATCCTTGATGCTCTAGTTATCTTTTTATTATCAGACTTTTCTTTTTCATGTTCAAAACTGATTTCACAAACCTCTTAAGATTCTAGTTATTAAGATAGTTCGAATTATTTACTTCCTTTCCTGTGGATCGACCTCGGTCTTACCGAGATTATTACTACATCGCAGCCTTGCACTTGAAGTGAGCGAACAAGTTTTTGACGCCGTTGCTGGGGAAAGAGGTTAAACGATTCTAATTGTTCTAGTAGCTATAGAGTAGTCTTAGTTAGGTAGGATTTTCAGTTTTTCTAGAAGTAGTTTTCTGATTTTTTCTAGATCACTAACAATTCTCTGTTTTTATGTTTTGTAGGAATTTAGTTGCTGACATAGTTCTCACTTCCATGGGTAACATCTCCCCATCTCCCTTTCTTCTTTTTATTTTTTCTTCCTAGATTGGGATTGTTTCAACTTCTTATAATTTCATTATGAATGATTGGACATGTGGATTGTCTAAATACCTTTTGGAAGATGAGAGGTCAGACCATGAAATCAAAACTCATTATGATTGGAACCATTACAAGCATGAATATTTTTCTAAGACTCAATTTACTTCTAATACTGTCCCAAGTAAGACATTACGAGATTACCGAAATGAGAACAATGTGCATAACTTTTTGCCGAGTAAGACAATGGGAGAGTATCGAAAAGAGATGAATAATGTTCCACCGGTTAGGACAATGTATGATTACTTGTTTGGCTACACATATCAACAATCATCTAATAGCCCAACATATGACATACATAATCCTAATAGGTGGGAGCATCAAAATTTCAATTTGGGAGACAAGCCAACCATGGATGACAACAATTATCCTTAAGAGTTTCTTTCTCATGAGCCACAACTGACACAAATTCTTGAGGATATGCTACGAGAGTTTATGAAAATAATTGAGCAATGCATACAAAACCTCTCGCCATCTCAAAATCTTAAACCCGACATTGGGAACTCTGAATCATTCACCAACAATGAGGATGAGGCTATCCAAGCCCAACCCTATTCCGATTTGATGACTAAACTGTTAGGGGATGTAGATCTCAGTGATCCCAACATTACCATCGATTATGGTGAATCAACTATCTCTTTTAGTTATTCCGGTTTGAATGATAAAGAGATTTTAAGGACGGTTGACGAACCCGAGGAATCTAGAAAATATGAAAATGATAGCTTGATTAACCACAATAAAGGTTTAATGGATGATTGTGAGTCCATGATTTCTTCTTCCAAAAAGCTGAATGATTATGACTCGTCGGAAGATATTCTTGCTAGAGAGATGGCCGAAGTGGATCTCTTTGAGTCCTCCCACCAACATAACATGACCAATTCTATTGTGGAAGATCTCCCTTTGACTGGAAATTCTGTTTTTTTTGGATGATGTGGTGGCACAATCTGAAATTTTAGATCAACCAATGTTAAATGATGTGCTTACCACTGAATCCGAAAAATTTTCTTTGGAAGAACTCCCCTTTGTAGAGGAGGAATTCCTTGCCATTGAAACAGATTTTCCTCAATCACTTAGGGAGAACGAGGAACCTTCATCTGACTCTCTCGATTTTCTAGAGGAATGCATGACCCACCCCTATGATCTGGATGATGAGATGATTATAGAGTTGGACATTTTGTTAGACATGGTGTCAGTGCTTGAAGAACACCATTCCATTGATTTACACTCTTTACCATTATTTGTGGAAACATCATGCAATTCTGAATTTGTGGAGGAGATAACCCAAACTGAAGAATACTTGATGAACGTCTCTCCACTATCATGAGTTCTTCAGCCCATTGAAAATTTTGATTGGGAGGACCCATTTTTAATCAATTACAACCCAATTAAGAACTTGAGGAGATATCTTTTTGCTGCTCTTATCTCCTCACATGCATGTGGTGCACACTATTGTTGAGCTCTTAATTATGCATATTCTAACCCCAATTCATCACTCATAATGCAAGGTTTTTATGATTTAAAGACTAATCTAATGTATGATTTTATGATTGTAGGAATGAGAGGGACTTCATCCCATTGGAGACTAAAAAGGATACATTAGGACCCTTTGAATGAAGGCCCAAGGTGGACCAAAGAAGAAAGAAGAAAGAGAGAGAAAAGAAAAGAAAGAAAAGAAGAAAAAAGAAGAAAATGTTCAAGGGCCGACTGGTCCAGACCGGTCGGCTGACCTGCCGGCCCCTGTGAAGCATGCAGGGCAAATGACCAGTCGGTCCGACCGGTCAAGACCGGTCGGTGACCTTGCTGAACTCGCTGGACTAAAAATACAAGATGGTCCGACCGGTCTTGACTGGTCGGCTAATAGGCCCTGTGCACGCTGGACTGTTACTGAACAGGCTAGACCGGTCTTAACCGGTAGGCCACATGCAAAAACAGTAGCTTTCCAAATTGGGCTCCAGATTTCTCTACGCACTGTGTAATCTTACGCAAATTCTGGAAGATTCCGACATTGCGGAGCTTCCCCACTATAAAAGGACACCTAGGGATTGTTCTTAGGGCATCTAAGAACGGATTAAGCACGGTGGGAGACGACGGAGGTGGATTTCGGAGTTCCACAACTCCTCATAGTTTGTTTGCTGTTTTTATGGTTTCTTTAGTTTGTTTCATGTTTCCTTAGATTATGAACGGCTAAACCTCTTAGCTGGGGCTAAGAGGTGAAGCTTGTAGTGAATCTAAGATGTTTCAATTCGTTTAAATTGGTTTTAAGTTGGATTTCATGTTTAAGAACAATGGTTTGAAGTTTAATTCAAGTACTAAGTAGTTTTTCTTAGTCTTATGATGACTCATGGATGTTTGGAAGAATTGCTTCAGTTCTTAATTGTTGGGAACTAGCTAGACCTGTATGATCCGAGGAATTGGAGTACGCTTTAGTACTATGATCTTCATGTGGGAACTTCTTACCAAAGTTCTATTTTCTGGAAATTCTGTCGTATGTGGGACTGTGCATGTGATTTGAATCAAGTTCAAATCATGATCTAGTTTTTTCTTGTGACAGGATTCGATGATGGTTATGATTGTGATCTTAGCCTATTGGAATTGGGACTGACCTATACAATTGACTATGCTCGTCCTAGCTTGCATTGAGTGAATCATATACATGGATCTTACATATGGCAGATTGTTGGTTTAACTGCTCTATCATCTGACTAGATAGATCTTAATTTCGATTCTAGTTGAGAAAGTAAGAAACTACAGTGAATTGAGCATCAAGGATTGCTACAAGTGGATCCTTGAACCCCTAGTGCCTTTTAATTAATTGATTACTTTCAGTTTAGTTCAAAGTTACTATTTACATCAATCTTCTCAAATCTGGTTGTTAGCTTTTCAATAGAAACTATTGGAAGTAATTGTGAATTCCCACATAAGTCCCTATGGATCGACCTCGGTCTTACCGAGATTATTACTACATCGCAACCCTACACTTGGGGAAGCGAACAACTATGATTGGACCTTAATGAAGAAACGCACCCATGTGTACATTTGAGCAGGACTTCGAATGGTCCTCATGAGAAACCTATTGAAATTCATGAAGATCCTGCTCAAATTTGATCATGTAGTCAATCGGACTAATCAAAGGTAGGTAGGTAGGTTAGGATTCCTTTTCTACATTTAGGATTGAATAAGTCTCATTGAGACAATGGAAGATGCTAGAATTGATCAACCTCCTACCTCAGGTACTCTTGTTCTCACTCTCCTTTGTTTTATGTCATTGCTCTCATGTCATGCATATTGCATATCTTATTACATTGAGGATAATGTAAGCTTTTGGTTGGGGGGTGAGATTCCTTAGATGAATCTACTAGCTTTTGTGACATTTCGAACAATTATGTAGAAAGTTTTCAATTTTTCTGAAAATTAAAAACTCCTTTGGAAAACCGTGTTTATATGCACTTGGGATGTCGTAAGTATGAAAGGAAGAAAGATGTAGTGACATCAGTTTGAAACTCTTAAAGGACTTGTAACATGATGGTTTTCTAATTGGATTCCTCTATTGATTTGATTGATAGAAAAATTGAAATACTTTTATACCTAGTTCATTTTACACGATTCTCATGTTTTGAAAGGATTATGTAGATTTGTGGATTGGCTAGGTTTAGATTTGAGGTGTTGAGAAACCAAGCCGGGGTACTTTGTCCATCCTTGTCCATGGGAAAATAACGAAAGATATAGATTTCCACTTCTATCACTCAGTTTTGTTAATTTTTGTACTTGCATGTCTAGGAATGTATAGAAACATAGTTTCCGAAGAAGAGTTGGGTTTTGAAGAATAAAACTTGTTTCACGCATGTTTTGCTCAGGACTAGGAAAATACTGGTTGGGGTGTGTGTTGAGCTCTCAATTGTGCATACTCTAACCCCAATTCATCGCTCATTATGCATGGTTTTCATGATTTAAAGACTAATCTAATGCATGGATTTGTGATTGTAGGAATGAAAGATAGGCTTTACAATTCAGATGATTAGAGGCCCGTCTTACATGCTTTGAAGACCAAAGAATAAAGGATAAAAGGCGGAGCAAAGTGGCAATGAAGATGGAGGATGAAAAGATGAAGAATCTATAATTTTCATGCCTGACCGGCCGGCCGACCAAACTGCCCAAAAACAGCAATTTTGCTGTCCAATATTTGTGAAGGCCGACCCTTGGTCCGGCTGACCAGCCGACTGGTGGGTTGGCCAGTGTAGTAAAATGTCCAGAGAGTTGGGTTTCTTTTCGCTCAAGCTCCCGTCGGCCGGCCAGGGTGGTCCGTATGGCCGGCCAGTGTCCTGATTGCACTAGGATGTTTCCAAATTTGGATTTCACAAGAGTGGTACTTCTCCGCAAATTCTTGAATTTCTATAAAAGGCCACCTCCACTCTCTTCCTAAAGCATTTAAGGATGTGGGGAGCAAGGAGTTCAAGTCATCGTAGGCTTCCTAGCCTCCTCCAGTTAGTTTTTTTTTCCTATTCTAGTTCTACTTCTTGTTTATTTTTATGCTTTTCATTAGCTAGCTAGAGCTAAGAGGTTAAACTTATAGTTTACCTAAATGTTTTAATTCGTTTTATTGGTTTCAAGTTTGGATTTAATGAAGAATAATGGTTTTCGGAAGTTTGAATAAAGTTTTAAGTAGCTTTTCTTAATCTTATGATGACTCATGGATGTTTAGAAGAATTGCTTTAGTTCTTAATTGTTTTGCATGGATCTAGACCTATACGCTCTGAGGAATCAGATTCAATACGCTCTAGACTTGGATCATCATGTGCGAACTTCAAAACCAAAGTTTTATCTTTTTCAGAAATTCTGAAATATGGGTTGGGTGTTTATGTGATTTGAATCAAGTTCAAACCATAGTATTAGTTAAGCTTTGTGACAAGGTTTGATGATTATTATGGTTATGATCTTAATCTATTGGAACTAGGATTGACCTATGCAATTGAGTTTGCTCAAGTCCTAACTTGAATTGAGGGAATCATGTTGATGAACAATACATGTGTTGGATTGCTTTGATAATATAACCGCTCTATCATCTGGCTAGATAGGATTTTATTTTGATTCTAGTTGAGTAAGTGAGAAACCACAACGAATTATGCATCTAAGGAGAGCTATGAGTGGATCCTTGATGCTCTAGTTATCTTTTCATTATCAGATTTTTCTGTTTTATGTTCAAAACCAATTTCACAAACCTCTTAAGATTCTAGTTATTAAGATAGTTCGAATTATTTACTTCCTTCCCTGTGGATCGACCTCGGTCTTACCGAGATTATTACCACATTGCAGCCTGGCACTTGAGGCGAGCGAACATGAGGGTTGGTATTATCTGTGCTACTGGCATCGAGATAATTATGTTTTAGGAAAACCCACTTCGAATTATCCTAGGTGGAGGAAACAATGGTTTTATGCCTCCGGGAATTGGGAATCCGACGTAGGGTCTGAGTGAGTCATTTCTTTGGTGAAGGTGGGTAGATCTTCATTTCACCACAATTTTCGAAGTAGTCTTAATCTTCTATTCACTCGGCTCTGCTCGTGTTCGCAGGCATTCCGACTGGAGGAAAGCTGAGTTTGAAAGGGGAAATCAACGAGAAGATTGTTAAAATCTACAAGCTGTCAGTTAGTGATAGGAATATCGAGTCCGCCCTCTCACTCTCACGACTTGCTGCTTCCGGACTGATATTTCAGGAGGAAGTTACCATGGCGAACGTTGGAGAGAAGAGGGGATTGTTGCCCCACCTGAGGGGTACCAGCTCAAAGAGACAGAAGAAGATGATAGCTGGTCCATCTCACCCATCTGGTCGGTCGAGTGAACCTGCCTGAGGCTCACAACCATGCGACCCCCTTCGTGAGTCTATAATGGATGTTCCGGTGGTTCCTCCAGAGCCGTCGGTTATTGATATCGTTGATAACTCCTTGAAAAGCGACGGGGCAGGGCCAAGTCACCCCTTGAGTGAAGAGCATCATGAGCCTGAAGTTGCTCTCAAGTTGATCCTTGCTCATGAGCAATCTGTTGCTCAAGATGCGATCACTGCTGGGCTACTCGTGGCTCAGCCATCTGGAGTTGGGACATTCAATGTCCCAAGTCACTTACATCCAATTTGCATGTTTATATTCAACAACATCACCCTACAGACTTTCGGTACTCTTTCCGAGCCTAGTCCCGAGGATCTTTCCCTAGATGCGGGGGTGAGGATGATCCAGGTAAAAGTACTTCGAGTTCGACTTGTTTCTTGCTTCCTCCCTTGGTTTTTTTTGTGATGATCTGATAACTCTTTAACTCCTCGAACAGGGACTGAACCTCATTATACGGACGAGACGGGACATCATCGCTGCTCGCCGTATCATTGATGAGGCTGAGGAGAAGAGGCTCGCTCTGGAAAAGGCGGTCCAAGGGAGAGACCAAGTCATCGAATCTCGTGAAACTCTGATCGCGAAGATGAATGAGGATAGAAAAAGCCTCATCGAAAAGATCCAGGTCTTGACCGACAGGTATTAGGCCTTGGATACGAACTTCACGAGGCTCATGGAGATGAAGGAGAAGATCGAGAAAGAGAGAGAGATTTTTCGCCTAGATAAAATCTCTCTGGAGGAGCAGCTCACTGAGAGCAGGTCACGGCTAAAAGAAGTCAGCGACAGCTTGGAGAAAGAACAGTCCATTCTAGTGCAGCTCAAAGATGATTCCATCCATTGGGAGGAGGAGAGAGTGGCCTACGTCAAAATGCTATCTGAAGAAGGACCTCGAGCTGTAATGGAGTTTCGTACTTCACAGCTGTATGACGACGAGCGGTATGAGTCATACGATGCTGGTCGTGACTTTGCATTGAGAGTAGTGTAGTGGATATCTCCATCTTTCAATATGAAGGAATTTGAGAGGGTCACGGCCATCGTCGCTGCTGAAGAGAGAGCAACCACTGAGAATGAAGCGATGAAAGCTACCCAAACTGCAGGGGTTCTGGAGGCGGGCCCTGAGGTTGAGAGTAGCGCTCCTCCTCCAAGCGATGCGCAGGAATGATTGCCTCCTCTCTTTTCTTTTTCCTTCTTATGTTGATTTTGGTTACTCCCTTATTGTAAAAATGATCTTGATACCGTCCTTAATAGAATGAATCATATTTGATATTTTAGCTTCTTATAGTGATTGATCGTTTGTATGTTGAATGCACAAATGCTTAACTCATGAAAAATGAGTTAGGCTCAATCCGGGGGTCTTGGTGACCACGTCCACGTAGAGATAGAATAATCTATCGATTAAGGCTTTGGCTCTGCAGTAAGTAGAAGATTTGGTTAAGTGAATGTTTGTCTTCCCTTCAAGGTTGTTCCGGTCCAAAGCGGAGCAACGACCAAATTATGAAACTTATAGTTGGTTAGCCGTAATGAAAAACATGACCTTTATTTAAACGTGATCCACGTATTTAATACATAAATGTTTTATGAATAATATTGGAGTAGATGCTCCACGTGCCTAGGGCGACGTAGTGGTCTTCCTCACATGTCTTCTAAATAATATGTATCTGGTCGCACAATTTTGATAACCTGATAGGGGCCTTCCCAATTTGATCTAACGAATGAGTAGGTGTTCCAAGATTTTGTCTAAGCACCAAATCGCCGAGCTAAAAAGCTCTAGGTTTGACCTTTGCGTTATGGTAACGAGCTATACGCTGTTGGTAGGCTGCTGCTTGAAGTCGCGATACATCCCTTCTTTCTTCCAAAAGGTCGAGATGAAGCCTTAGGCCCTCTTGGTTGCTCACTAGGTCGTATTGCTCGATTCGATACGAGGGTACTTCAACTTCGACTGAAACAACTACTTCGGTACCGAATGCCAAAGAGAAAGGGGTTTCTCTAGTTGACGTGTGAGTTGTCGTTCTATAGGCCCATAAGATTTCAGGTAGAAGCTCCGGCCACATACCTTTACGTTCATCAAGTTTAGTTTTCAGATGATGTTTGATAATCTTATTGATTGCTTCAACTTGTCCATTAGCCTGAGGATGATATGGGGAGGTTTGAATACTTCGTATCTTCCACTTTTCGCTAAACTCCGAGAACGCAGTGTTGTCGAACTATTTTCCATTGTCAATGATTATAGTATGGGGGAGCCCATAACAGCATATGATGTTTCTCCATATGAATTTAGTAGTTTGTTTTTCAGTGATTGTGGTTAAAGGTTCTGCCTCGACCCATTTGGTGAAATAATTGACCCATTTGTTCTAGCCTTTCCCGGTGGGCAATGGTCTGATTATATCGACTCTCCATTGGGCGAAGGGCCAAGGGCCATCCATCGGTGTCATTTGCTCAGATGGCATGCGAGGGATTGGAGAATATCGCTGGCATTTATTGCATTTCTCAAAAAACTTGATTGCGTTCGCCTTCGTGGTGGGCCAGTAGTACCCTTGCCTCATTGCTTTATATGCTAAAGATCGTCCCCTGAGATGTTACCGCATGCCCCTTGGTGTATTACATCGAGAACACGGTGTGCCTCTTCTGGATGGAGACACCTTAAGTATGATAAAGTAAAACTTTTACGTAATAATATTCCGTTTTGTAAGGTGTACCTGGCAGCACGGTAAAGAATTTGTCGCGTAGATTTTCTATCATCTGGGAGTTGTCCACTTTTGACGTAAAGGATGATAGGGTCAATGCAGCATGGAGATAAATGCACTGTGACCACTTGCTCTGGAGCGACTTGATCAATACTCAATACTCGGAATATGGAGATGCTCGACAGAAATAGATCGCGTTAAATCTGACTCTGGTGCGGAAGCTAGCTTTGCTAGAGAATCTGTGAGTTTATTCTTCTCGCGAGGAATGTGAATTATTTCATATTTTCTTAGCTTTGTGAGCAGGATAAGTACTCGAGATTTGTACAAAGCCATTCGCTCTTCTTTCGCCTCGAATTCGCCGAGCACTTGATTGACTATGAGTTGAGAGTCACTGTGAATAAGTAAATTCCGTATTGCAAGCACATTCGCTAGTTCGAGGCCGATGATCAAAGCCTCATATTCTACTTCGTTATTAGAGACATGAGTCTCAAAGCGTAAAGCATATTGGAATTGTGATCCGTCAGGAGCGATTAGGATCAAGCTAGCTCTGCTACCAGTGGCGTATGAAGACCCATCTACAAAAAGCGACCAGGGTGCCTACTCGTTGGTTACAAGGTCATTACTAGAGGCAGAATCAGCAGGGGTCGAATACGTAAATTCAACGATGAATTCGACTACGGCTTGGACCTTAGTCGCAATTCTTAAGCAGAATGTAATGTCATGTTCATCGAGCTCAATTGCCCATTTAGTCAACCGCCCTGATACCTCAGGCTTTTGAAGGACTTGTCTTAATAGATGATTCGTAGGTACCAATATAGAGTGGGCTTAGAAATAAGGTCGTAGTTTTCGGGCTGCAGTCATTAAGGCGAGTGCTAATTTTTCCATATCGGAGTATCGAGTTTCGGCATCCACCATTGCTCGACTAATATAATAAACGGGCCTCTGGACCCCAGAATCTTCTCTTATAAAGTGACAATAACGGCCGTGAAGGATATAGATAAATAAAGAAAGAGCTGCTCAGTGTGGAAAATGTTTGGATAAGATAGGAGGCGCGCTCATATATTGATTCAGTTGCTAAAATGCCTCCTCACACTGTTGGGTCCATACCCAGTTGGCTTTTGCGGTAGTGCGGAGAAGCTTAAAAAAGGGAAGGCACTTATCAGAGGCACGCGAAATAAACCTATTCAACGATGCAATGCGACCAGCCAATTGTTGGACATCTTTGAGAGTGAATGGAGACTTCATTTCGATCAAGCCTTTTATCTTCTCGGGATTTGCTTCGATCTCCCGTTGACCAACTATGAATCCAAGAAATTTTTCGACTAGAGACCTCGAAGGCACATTTTTCTGGATTTAACTTCATCTGGTACTTCCTCATCAGATCGAAGGCTTCCCGGAGATCCGCGAGATGATCATTGGTCATGACGCTTTTCATGAGCATGTCGTCGATGTAAACCTCCATATTCTTGCCAATTTGTGCAGCGAACATTTTGTTGACCAAACGCTGATAGTTGGCCCCCGCATTCTTAAGACCGAAAGGCATTAATTTATAGCAATATAAGCCTTGATCAATGATGAAGGCAGTGTTTTGATGATCGGGCGAGTGCATCATAATCTGGTTGTAACCAGAATAGGCGTCCATAAAGATGAACAAGGCATGCCCTGTTGTTGAATCGACCAATTGGTCGATGCGGGGAGTCCGGAAATTGTCCTTTGGGCAAGCTTTGTTCAAATCAGAGTAATCTACACACATCGTCTATTTACCATTGACTTTGCGGACAAGAACCACATTTGCGACCCATTCTGGGTAGTCAACCTCTTCGACGAAATTAACTGCTGATAATATTTCGACCTCAGCTTTAATCACCATTTGCGTTTCAGCTGTGAACGATCGTCAACGCTGATGAATGGGTTTGTGCTTCGGGTCAACATTTAGACGATGGACCGCAACGTTGGGGTCGATACCTAGCATGTCTTCATGAGACCAAGCGAATACATCTTGATATTCGACTAGGAAATTGGTCAACTTTGCTCGAAAGAAACTACTTAGAGAGGATCCGATGTAAACCTTCTTGGAGAGGTTATCTTTAGATAGGTGAATTTCGACTGTCTCCTCTCCTGGGGTTCCTGATTGATAAACATACTCCCTCGGGTCCAATGTTGTTGCTATTAAGGGATTCGCTTGGTTTTCTGTAATCGTCATAATAGGAGCTGCTTGGACATTTTTTCGATGCTGTACCACGATTTCATAGTATGCCCGAGCTTCCTTTTGGTTCCCTCGTACTACCCTGACTCTGCTTGGAGTAGGGAATTTAATGCATAGATACAGGGGATGTAGAGCTACTCCTATTTTGGTGAGCAACGGTTGACCTAGAATAACATTGTATGCTGATTTTCGATCGACCACTAGGAAGTTGACGAACATAGTGGTTTTTGCTGGACTTTCTCCGAAGGTAACTGGAAGGTCGATGCTCCCCTCTGGTGTTACAACTTCACCCCCGAAGCCAACGAGGGGGGTAGAGATAGGTTTAAGTAAATTTCTGGCAAGTGCCATTTTATTGAAGGCTTCTAGATAAAGGACGTCAGCAATCTACCTGTATCCAACACAATACGATGAGTTAAATAGTTTGATACCTTTAATGCGACCATGATGGAGTCCTCGTGAGGGAAATAAATTCCTTCAGCATCTTTAAGAGAAAAAGAGATTGGATGATGGCCAGGATTTGGCGTATCGGATGATTTTTCCAGCCAATAAATATGTTGAGGCTTCAGAGATGCCTTCCAAGCATATGCTTTCCTTGAAGCTTGAGAATCTCCCCCACAAGTTGTACCTCCAGCAATGGTTCGAATTTCACTAGTGGGTTCCGCATCTTCCTAAGGAGGGTGATGTTAAGGCGACCTTTTTCTTCGTGATGAGGTATCGATTCTTTTAGGCGACCGATCCTGTCGCGCAACGTAATCCCTGAGATGTCCCTTCCGAATAAAAGCTTCAATTTGATCTTTCAGAGATATAAAATCTTGGGTATTATGCCCATGATCTTTGTGGAAATAGCAGAACTTCCTCTTGTCTCTTTTTTCAGGATCTGATTTGATCCTTGGAGGCCATTTTACATAAAATTTATGCTTTATCTTCATTAATACTTTCTCAGGAGATTGATTGAGAGGCGTATAGCTGCGATATTTACCGGAGTAAGGCTTCTTAGGGGAACGATCACGCTGATCGCGCCGATATTTCCTCTCGGAGGAAGAGATCTCCTTAGACTTACGTTTCTTTCCTTGTACACCGTGATGAGCCAAAGCAACTTCTTCTGCATTAATGTATTTTTGAGCCTTGGCCTAGAATTCAGTCATGGTTTTAGGACGGTTTTTATGTAGGGTGAATCGAAATTTCTCGCTTGTGATTCCTGCTATAAGGGTAGTGAGGCCTTTGTCTTCAGTATAACCTTCAGTTTGGATGGCTTCTGTTGTAAATCGAACTGTGAGCTCCTTAATTGTTTCTCCATATTGCTGCTTTAGATCCGATAAATGAGATGCAAGCTTTTTGATAGAGATACTTTCCATGAACTCAAAAAGAAAAGATTCGATAATTGGGAGAAAGATTTTATAGACCGAGGTTTTAGGCCTCGTAACCACGTACGCGCTGCATTCTTTAGAGTTAAGGAAAAAGCCCTGCACATAATTTCTGAACTATATCCCTCTAACTCCATGAGAGACATATACATCTCCAAATGCTTGAGAGGATCGCCAATACCAGTATACGGGACGATGCTGTGTGTTCGATATTTTCTAGGCAAAGGGGCCTTCATTACCTCGCGGGTGAAAGGGGGTTCAACTCGATAGCTTGATGCAAAAGTAGCAAGTGGGAGGTTGGATCGATATCGTTTTTCCATATCGGTGAAAGGATCTTCGATTCTCCTGAGATCTCCTTCCCAAGGTAAAGTATAACTCGACGTTTCAACACCAGATCCATGAGATCGTTGTTGCCGAGATGTACTAGATTATAGATTATGGAGGGGCTGGAGTTTAATTGCCAAGTGGCATGCGATTCGAAGGATGATTTCGCTGAGCTCGTGGTTCTTCTGCAGAATGTCTAGAAGCTACTGGTGTCGATCGTAGTGGCGGTCTTTCTGGAGGTTACTGTGATTCGAAAAAATACTGATCGAACCGATTAGATAAGGTTTGAAGCCAAGCTTTGAGGGTAAGGAGTGTATCTCCGACAAAATGCATTACACCATCGTAGCCACCATATATATCGTGAAATGGATTTTGGGAAGGTAGGCTGGGCTCTTCCGGGGGAATCCCCATCGAAGTGGTCTGAGGGAGATTGGGCATTAGATCAGGGATGTCAGGCGGAGGTAACATTTGCCTTGAAGTAGAAGGATGAGTTGTCTTCTTAGGAGGCATAGTGGGAGGTGACAATCGGTGATGGGGCGGATTGAATTTTGAGAATTTCCCACAGACGACGCCAACCTGTTAACGTCTAATTCTGGTAACAGGCTCCTCCAAACATTCACCCTCCTTCAAATGAACTCTCCTCTAGACCTGAAAGCCAAAGAAGAAAACTAAGGGTGGCCAGCGCTTGGCCGTTAGCCCTCCGAAGTTTAAGTCGGATGGGATTCGATAGTAAGATAAAGTGTGAGACGTGAGTTTTTAGATTTCATACCTTTATCATCAATGGATCATCTATTTATACAGGTCCGGGTGGTCCAGTTTGTTATGCAAGCTGTTAAGATCACTACTGATTTGTGGGGATAAGGAGCTTATCCCGTTAATCGTCAACTAAGAAGATGGTATAACCAATCTAGACGTCTAGCTGATTACGTTCCTTGATGGAGACCCCCTGAGGTCCGGAACTATGAATAGAAACAAGCCAAAACTGGCCTATATGGGCTGCTGGTACTATGAGACGAGGGACGTCCCCAGTGAACGACCAGAGTCCAGAGCTGCTCGGATTTGGGAATATCTTCGTTCGACGACCAGGGAACAGAGCTGTGTTCGCTCGCCTCAAGTGCAAGGCTGCGATGTAGTAATAAATCTCGGCAAGACCGAGGTCGATCCACAGGGAATAAGGTAAACCAATTCAAGTTGTTCCAGCAACTTCGAATTCAATGAATTAAGGATTTCAGGTTTATAAACTAACTTAAAACAGTAATTGTAAAAATCTGTAATTAAAGGGAACTAAGGCTTTTGAGGATCCACTTGTGATAGCCCTCATGTGAATTCATTCATCCAAGCATAACACAACTAGAATTGAAGTTCTATCTCTCCTCTAGTTCGAAGAAATGGCATTCAAACACAAACAATCTCTACTCAAGTTAAAGAACAAGGTTCTAGTTCTAATAAAGCCCATAGAAGTTGAATATGTAGCCTTCGAAGTAACGACCATGCTAATGGACTATAGTACGCTCTAGGGTTATTACAATTCGAATCTAATCAATCCAAACATGATAATCTCAGAGAATTGCAAGGAACTCATGTCCGAAGCACATGAAATCTCATAAAACATCGAAACTCTCATAAAACATCGAAAAATATCACTTTTATTCAAACTAAAACTTAAAAATCCAACTTAAAAGCAAAGTACTTGAATTAGAACGAATCCAACATGATAACTACTCACAAGCTTCACCTCTTAGCCTTAGCTAAGAGGTTCTAGCCGAGCATTATCATGCTTCAACTAGAATTCAAAGAAAAACTAAACAAAAACATGAAAAACTAGAAAAAAAACCCTAATTGGAGGAGTTGTGATCGCTCCACGATGATCTCCCTTGCTCCCTACGAACTTAGAACTCCTCTAGGATACCTTAGTAAGGATGCCAAGGTATCCTTTTATAGGAAAAACCACGAACCGCCTCGGATTGCGTAAAAACTTATGCACATATGTCGGTGTCGGATGTTGGTCGGGCGCTCGACCGTGCTTTAATTCAGTCAGTAGCCTTTTGGTGAAATCCCTTTTGAATATCAGGCGCCAGACCAAGGTGCCCGACCAGATGTTGGTCGGGCGCCCGGTCTGGTCCAGAATTGGGGATAAGTTCAGCCTTTTATCTCCTAATTTCGGGCGCCCGACCTTGTTTTGGTCGGGCGCCCGGTGGCCTTCTGACATGTATGCTAAACTCTTCTTTCTTCTGGCTGATCCAGGTCTTTCTGACGTGATTCTTCAGGGCTTCTTTTCAATGTCTTCAATGTGGTTTCAAAGGACCCTTTTAGCAACAATTTCATGACTTCTCTCTTACATTCCTACGTACACAAAACAAGCATTAGATGAGTCTTTAAAGCATGCAAACCATGCATGTAATGTGACGTAATGGGCTAGAAAATGTATAAAATGGGAGCTCAACAAGCTGCTCGGGTAACGGAGGTATCCCCACTCGGCGACCAGTGACCAATCCTGCTTGCATATTTGAGAGTGTGTACAGACGTGTCTACACGACATGCGAGCTACGACCATAAGGACTCCCTGATCGAATGATTTGGTTGTACCTTTACGGAGCAAAAGGCGCTCGCGGGTCTTGGGTCTCAAACCTCTTCGATGACTAACTTTATCCTATAACAGAGAACTCTACAACTAATGGGAATGGGTTGCCTAAAGTTCCTCACCTATAACAATCTCATCTTAGAGCTTTGAATAAGGATATGACTATCAAGAAAGATCCAAGCTCTAGAGATCAAAGAGGGGCAATATCATCTTCTTCTTTGAGTTTAGAATGCTCCATTCTTGTGTTTAAATCATAAGGAAGATGCTTATAAAGGTTAGGAATGTGCCTCAAATGGTTTCTAACAATGGTGACTTCAATCCTCTCAAAATCCCTCTTACCCCATCATAAATCACCCCATGACATTTTATAAGGAAAATCTAAATGGACAAAAAATGGCTAAATAATGGCTAGTACCGACCGGTTGTGACCAGTCTGACAGGGGTCCACGACTGACCAGTCATGATCGGTCGGTCAAGGCTAGTGGGTTCCATCAAGTTTGCTGCCCTATCTTGTGGTCTGACGACCGGTCAGCTAGAGGTCCGACCGGTTGGCAGCCCTTTCCTCATGCTGTTTTCAGTTGTAATTTGCAGCAGTAGGGGCACCACTTTGGCCAACCTATTAGTGATCTTTTGGGACACTTAAGGCCAAACTAAGATGACTAAACATATGCCTAAATGGTCAAGGTCATCAAGAGGTTATGGTTTTGGTTTTGGTCCAGGTTCAAGGCTCACCAAGGCATTTCTTTTACCTGTTTCTTCCTCCTTGATGCAGCAGGTCCGCTTGAGTCTTCGATCTTTGTCTTCATTAAGCTCAACCGACACTAGACTCACTGACCTAAGTGATTAACAAACAAGGTGCACTAGTATGCCAAGAAAAGTGCACTAACACCTAGGTGTTTTAACTCGGATCCACCTTACTGGGAGTTTATAGGTTCCTCTCAACCTACATGTTTACACCCGTATTGGTGACTCCCCTTGGAGACTTTGTTTCAGGTCCAACAAAGAGGCCAAGGATCAACAAACGAACCTGAGATTTAGGCTCAACAAACGAGCTAAGGATCAACACACGCCCCTAGACTTTTAAGCTTAACTAACAAGCCAAGGATCAACAAAGGATCGATAAATGAACCTAGATCGAGTTTGACAAACAAACTTTATACTCAATTTTTCATGGAAAGAGAGTGGTGAGACTCTTACAAATTAACAACTCACTTGTCGGATTTGAGCCATGTTGATACGCCACTTTGGGTTGTTTGATCTCTGCCCTCCGATGCTTCAATCAGCTCCCTCGATCGTTGATGTTGTTGAGTCCCCTAATGCTCTAGCTCCACTGATCAGCCACCTTGCATATGATGGTCCGACGGAGATGCCCAAGGTGCTAGGAGTTGGTGAATTCTCTACAAATGACAGGAAATGAGTTTCCTATAGGAATACACATATTTGGATTCTTAGGTGGTGTTTAGACCGAGGATCTACCTATGATCAAGGTGTCTAAACTTCTATGAATCAAGAGGGGACAAGTCCATTCTCATTTGAGCTTTTGAATGCTCCAAGCTTGTGATAAATCACAAGGAGAATGTCCTGTAATGGGTTATGATTAGAGCTCCTAATGTTCTTCAACAATGGTTTCATCTAAATCATCAAAATCCCTCTATTTCTGCCCAAAAACATCTCTCCCGCTTTTATAAATAAAACTCCAACAGGTGAAAAAATGAGCAGAAAATGGTCGTTTTGATTGATCGGAATAACCATTCGATTGATCAAAGTTATCTTTGATTGATCAAAACCACCAATTCGATTGATCGAAAAATCTGTCCAGAGAGTTCACCAAGCATGTTGGACATATTTTCGATTGATTGAACTAAGTTTTGATTGATCGAAACATCAATTTCGATGTATCAGATTGACTTTTTCGATGCAGCTTTGATTAATCGGAATAACCATTTTATTGATCGAAGTTATCTTTGATTGATCAAAACCACCAATTTGATTGATCGAAAAATCTGTCTAGAGAGTTCAGCAAGTTGTTGGACATATTTTTGATTGATTGAACTAAGTTCTGATTGATCGAAACATCAATTTCAATGTATCGAATTGACTTTTTCGATTGATCAAAGAACTTGTCCAGAGAGTTAGCAAGTTGCTGGACATATATTTGATTAATCGAACTGACTTTTTTGATCGATCAGAGTCTTATTGAAAATGCACTCCGATGAATCGAAGACCTATCGAAAACTACTGTCTTGGGCAGGACTGTTTACAACAGCTTCCACCTCTTTTATTAACTTAATTTATTATGTATTTTTATATGATCTAAGGCTAATAAAGATGACTAAGGGTTTTCCTAGTTGGTCCAACTCATCCAGAGGTTTAGGGTGTTTTGGTTTAAAGAGTTAGGATCACCAAGGCATCTCAGTTACCTATTCAAAGATGATTAGCAAAGAAGCCTGGGAGATCCTACTAACCACCCATGAGGGAACGTCTACCGTCAGGCGATTCAAATTGCAACTCCTCACTACACAATTTGAAAATATTAAGATGGATGAGGATGAAAATATCATGGGGTACTATTCTAGATTGAATCATGTTTATAACTCCATGAGCGGCTTAAGAGAACGGGTTTCAGATGAGAAAATTTATAGAAAAATTCTTAGATCCCTCCCAGAAAGATTTAACTCTAAAGTCATTGCAATAGAAGAGTGTAGAAACATAGATAACATGAAAGTAGAAGAGCTCTTAGGTTCCACACTTACACATGAACTACACTTTAAGACCCCCTCTACGAAGAAAAAATATTGCCTTGAAGACTTCACATAGGCACTCACATAGGAAAAATAAAGTTGAGAGTGAATCTTCGGAAGATAGCAATAATAAGGATAATGAACTAGATCAAAGGTTTAAGAGATTCCTTAAATTTGAAAGAGGGAAGAGTTGTGACAAGATGGACAAGAATGAGAAGAAATTTAAAGGAAAATTCAAAACCGTCCAATGTTACAATTGTGATAAATATGGTCATGTTGTCAATGATTGCCAAGAAAAGCCCAAAAGGCATGAAAAGAAGGCTATGACGGTAACATGAGATGACACGGAAGAGTCCAAATCTGAATCCAATAACTCCGCTAGTGATGGGAGAAAAAACCAATGAGAATTCTCATGGCTACCACCACTACCTCTTTTTCCCCTAATCTAAGAGAGGATCTAGACCATTTTCCCTTCTTGGAGAATAAGGAGTTCCCAACCCCTCACCTTATGCTACATTTTATGAGGGTGTTGAGGAAAATAATTACGCTTAGGAAAACCAAACCAGAAATAGTTAGTGAGGGTAGCTAGAAACTGAAACTATAGAAAAATGTGAGGATTTTAGCCTCATTTGTGAGCTTAGGGGCATATCAGAGGATTTTAGCTTCATTATCCCGTTAATGGCAGTTTAGCCTTCTTTTACTTGGTATATTTGTTGTTAGACTATAATCCTGCTTAGATTAGCATAATCTTGCTGAATTTCATGCTTAA
Source organism: Liriodendron chinense (assembly GCA_003013855.2). Classification (NCBI taxonomy): domain Eukaryota; kingdom Viridiplantae; phylum Streptophyta; class Magnoliopsida; order Magnoliales; family Magnoliaceae; genus Liriodendron; species Liriodendron chinense. Next base: position 1,965,796 of record ML058350.1, read on the forward strand.
TGTATGTTAATATATGCCTTGGTCATTATGCTTCATGATTATCTTAAATGACCAATTTTGCATGATTAATTATGCTTAGATAGTTATATTTTCTTGATAATCATGTTCCTTTGCATGCTTCTTGTTTTAATGTTCATGCACCCTATACTCTTCTCAGTTAGCATATGCTTATTCTTATAAACTGCGACATGCTATGTACTCTTACCTTAACCTTAAATGATGTATCATTAAGGGGGAGAGAATAGTTTGTCAATTGCTGATGAAAAGGGGGAGAAAGATCAAGTCCTAAAAAAACTAGTTTGTTATGTTTTGTGTTGCAGGGATTGACAGGTTATGGGGGAGCAACTGAAGAAGAGTTGCCTAGTTAGGACATGTCTCGAGTTGTATTTCATTTTAATATCATTGTAATCGAGTACATGTAATTTTTATTTTGGTAGTGTTTACATCGGATTTGGTAACATGATCCTCCAGACGTTCACTTTCCTTCGAGCAGGCTTCCCTCCAAACCTGAAAGAATACAAGAGAAAACTAAGGGTGGCCGGCATCCAGCTGTTGGCCCTCCGAAGCTTAAGTTAGACGGGACATGGTTGTAAAGTGAACAGCGGGATATGAGCTTAGAGATTGTGTACCTTTCTCATCTATGGGGCCATCCATTTATATAGATTCAGGTGATCCAATCTATGACGCAAGCTGTTAAGATCACTTCTGATTCTAGGGGATAAGGTGCTTATCTCGTTAATCCGTAGATAATGGGATGGCCCAACAACCTTGGACGTCTAACTGATTACGTCTCTTGATGGAGATGCTCAGAGTTATGGATAAGGATGAACCAAAATTAATCTGTACAAACTGATGCTGAGAGGTAGCGGTTATTCGCCTAGAAGGTAACCTCAGTTTAACATCCTTAAATTGGGCTTCTCGCATGTAGATATACGATCCCTTTCTACGACCACGAGCCGAGATGCTCGCATGCAGGACCTTTGTTTTGCGACCAAGAAGTAAAGACAGGACCAATTATGAGAATACCTTCATCTGATGACCAGTGACCAGGCCAGCTCGCATATTCGGGAGTGTATACCGTACTTTTACGATATGCGAGCCTCGACCATAAGGGCTCGCAGATTAAACACCATAAAAAAGGCGCTCGAGGGTCTTGAATCTTTGATATCTTCGACCACCGCTTTTTGGCTATAACAGATGCCCCCCATGTCCTTGCCGTCGAGGAGTCTAAGGGAAGGACTTACTTATCAACATACATAACCGCCTAATGATTTTCTTGGAGGGGAAGCCGTACATGATTGGACTGTCATTAATGAGGGTCAGCTTTCCTCAGCTTTTCGACAGAGAGGAAATGAATAGACGCCCGCCACGTATCTACGGAATTAATGATCATGCCCGTTCGACTGTTGTGCCAAACGAATGGTCGTCGTGTGTCACCAAATCTTGAGGAATGATTGCTTGTAAATATACGGAGCCTGCGAAATTTTCAAAATTTCATCCGAAGTTTTTGAAATTTTTTTTTCTCTCCTTGCTTCCTTCTTTTCCTTTGGTGTCCTATCCCTTCTCTGGTGTAACTCCGTTCCTCCAATTTTCTCTAGTGTAACTTCATTCTTCTTCTTTTCCTTCAAGGTATTATTCCTTTCTTTCATCCTATCTTAAAAAAATGGTGAGAGATTCTGATGAGGAAATCGTCCCTCTGGGGGATGCTGCTCTGGAATCTTCTTCCTCCAATAATGCGAGGGTTTCGGCCGGCAGATACTCTGCATTCGGGTATCCCTCCATAATGACGGAGGAACGGCTGGACGAGTTACAAGAAAAATATCGAGTTCCCGACTCCGTCATTTTTCAGTTGCCCGGAGAGGAAGAGACTCCGGATTCACCTCCCCTTGGTTACGTAGCCCTCTACAATTACCTCTTCATCCTTGGAGTACACCTTCCCCTTCACCCTTTTATTCGTGACGTACTCCGTACTTATAAGATTACCCCTGGGCAACTCATTGTAAATGGTTGGAGGGTGGTCTTGAGTTCTTTCGTTCTTTGGACACAAGCCGGCAATGGAGACTTGACCGTCGAGGAGTTCCTCAGAATGTACCAGCTCAAGAAAGCTCCCTCCAGCGAAGGCTAGTATTACTTATGTTATTGGCACCGGGACAATTTCATTTTGGGGAAACTCACTTCGAATTATCCCGGATGGAGGAAACTCTAGTTTTTTGCTTCCAGGAACTGAGAGTCTGAGATGGGATCCACCCCTGGGGGCCATAATGTGAGCCGCTTTTTCAACGAAGGTGGGTGAAGCTTCACTCTGCCCTAATTTATAAACAGACTTTGAATTTTTTATTTATTTGACTTGTGCTCGTATTTGTAAGTATTCCGACCGTGGGGAAACCGAGCCTGAAGGGAGGAATCCACGAGAAGATTGTAAAAGTTTACAAATTACCAGCTCGTGACAGGCATATCGAGACCTGTCTGTCAGCCTCCCGACTCGCAGCTGCTGGGTTGATATCTCGCGAGGAGGTCACGATGACGAACGTGGGAGAGAAGAGGGGGTTGCTGCCTCGCTTAAAGGGCACCTACTCGAAGAGGTAAAAGAAGACATCTGCCGATCCATCTCACCCGTCTAATCGGTCGGGTGAGCCTGCCCAAACCCCACAGTCCCGTGAACCCCTTCCTGACACTGCGGCAGCTGCACCAGTGGTTTCTGCACCGGTGGTTCCTCCCGAAACATCAGTCATTGATATTGTTGATAACTCCCCGAGGAACGATGGGGCTGGGTCAAGTTGCCCCCTAGCTGAAGAACCTCGCGAGCCTGAAAGTGCTTGCGAGTTGATGCCTGCTAGCGAGCAACCTGTTGCTCAAGATGCGAGCCCTGCTGAGCTAGTCGTAGCCTAGCATTCCAGAGTTGGGACGTTTACCGTTCCGAGCCATTTACACCCGATCTGCAAATTTCTTTTTGACAACATCTCCCCCCAGACCTTCGGCACTCTCCCCGAACCAAGTCCTGAAGACCTCTCTCTAGACGCAAGAGTGAGGATGGTCCAGGTAAAAAATACTTCGACTTCAACTTGTGTTTGCTTTCTTCATTGGTTTTTAAGTGATCATCTCATCATCCTTCTTCTCTTTGAACAGGGCCTAGATCTCATCATACGAACGAGGCGTGACACCCTCGCCGCCCGTCGAATTATAGATGAGGCTGAAGGGAAGAGGATTGCCTGGAGAAGGCGATCCACGGGAGGGACCAGGTCATTAAATCTCGCGAGACCTTGATCACGAAGATGACCGAGGAAAGGAAAATCCTCATTGAAAAGGTCCAAGTCCTGACTGACAGATATCAGGCCTTGGACTCGAACTTCGCTAAGCTCATGGAGATGAAGGAGAAGATAGAGAGAGAAAGAAAGATCTTTCGCCAAGATAAGATCTCCTTGGAGGAGCAGGCTCGCAGAAAGCAGGTCGCAACTAAAAGAAGTCAGCGACAGTTTGGAGAAAGAACGCTCCACCCTTGCGCAGCTTAAATATGACTCTATCAATTGGGAGGAGGAAAGGGTGGCCTTCGTCAAGCTGCTATCTGAAGAGAGGCCCTGAGCCATTATGGAGTTTCGCACTTCACAGCTATACGACAACGAGCGATACGAGTCGTATGACGCTGGTCGCGACTTTGCACTAAGAGTAGTGCAACGAATGACTCCGTCATTAGATATGGGGGAGTTCGAAAAGATTGCGGCCATCGTAGATGTAGAAGAGAGGGCAGCTGTTGAGAACAAAGTGACCAAGGCTACTCAAGCTGCGGGGGTCCCAGAAGCTGGCCCCGAGGTCGAGAGCGGCACTCCTCCCCAAGGCGATGTCTGAAGATGATCATCTCTTCTCTATCTTATGTAAAAAAATTTCATTCTCCTTTTGTAAACAATTTGAATGTTTCAGTCAATGAAGTGGAATGTATAATCTTTTAAAATTATGGCTTGTTTGTTGTTTCTCCTTCCCTCTTTCTTCCTCGTTGGTCGTATGTTGAATGCCTGTGTACTTAACTCATGAAAGAATGAGTTAGGCTCAATCCAGGGGATCTTGGTGACCATACCCTCGTATAGATAAACTGATCTATCGATTGAGGCTTTGACTCTGCTGAAAGCAGAGGATTTGGCCAAGGGAATGCGTATGTCCCCTTCAGGGCTATTCGGATCCAGCTAATGGAGTAACGACGAAAAGGAAATTTATCTTTATTTGAATATCATTCGGATTTACACAAAATTAAGGAAAATATCTGAGTAGATGCTCTACATGTCAAGGGCGACGTAAGGGTCTTCCTTGCATATCTTCGAGATAATATATACCTGGTTGCACAATTTTGATGACTCGGTAAGGGCCTTCCCAGTTTGGATCCAACGAGCGAGCAAGAATTCTGAGATTCTGTCTAAGGACCAAATCGCCGAGCTGGAAAGCTTCGGGTCAGACTTTGGCGTTATGATGGCGAGAAACACGTTGTTGGTAAGCTGCTGCTCGAAGTTGGGATGTGTCCCTTCTTTCTTCCAGGAGGTCGAGATAAAGCCTCAACCCCTCTTGATTATTCGTGGAATCGTACTTCTTGATTCGATACGAGGGTACTTGGACTTCGACTGGGACAACCGCTTCGGTGCCGAGTGCTAAAGAGAAAGGAGTTTCTCCAGTTGACGTGCGATTCGTAGTTCTATAGGCCCATAAGACTTCAGGTAGAAGCTCTAGCCACATGCCTTTACATTTATTGAGCTTAGTCTTTAGATGATGTTTGACGATCTTATTGATTGCTTCAACTTGCCCATTAGCTTGGGGATGATATGGGAAGGTACGAATACTTCGTATCTTCCATTTTTCTCAAAACTCCGAGAACACGGCGTTGTCGAACTGCTTTCTGTTATCGGTGATTATAGTGTGGGGGTGTTCGCTTCCCCAAGTGTAGGGTTGCGATGTAGTAATAATCTTGGTAAGACCGAGGTCGATCCACAAGGACTTATATAGGAATCCACAAAACACTTCCAATAGTACTACTGAAAAGGCTAACAAATAGATTTGTAGAAGATTGATGTAAATAGTAATTTTGAACCAAACTGAAGGTAATCAATTAATTGAAAGGCACTAGGGGTTCAAGGATCCACTTGTAGCAATCCTTGATGCTCAATTCGCTGTGGTTTCTCACTCTCTCAACTAGAAAAGAAATTAAGATCTATCTAGTCGGATGATAGAACAGTTAAACCAAACAATTTGCCATATGTAAGATCAATGTATATGATTCACTCAATGCAAGCTAGGACGAGCATACTCAATTGCATAGGTCAGTCCCAATTCCAATTGGCTAAGATCACAATCATAACCATCATTAAATCCTATCATAAGACAAAACTAGATCATAATTTGAACTTGATTCAAATCACATGCACAGTCTCACATACTTCAGAATTTCCAGAAAAATAGAACTTTGTTAAGAAGCTCCCACATGAAGATCATAAATCTAGAGCGTATTCCAATTCCTCGGATCATATAGGTCTAGATTAGTTCACAACAACTAAGAACTCAAGCAATTCTTCCAAACATCCATGAGTCATCATAAGACTAAGAAAAACTACTTAGTACTTGAATTAAACTTCAAACCATTCTTCTTAAAAATGAAATCCAACTTAAAACCAAATCAAACAAATTGAAACATCTTAGATTCACTACGAGCTTCACCTCTTAGCCCTAGCTAAGAGGTTTAGCCGTTCATGATCCAAGGAAACATGAAAACAATTAAACAAACATAAAACTAGAAAGCAAACTAGGAAGAGTTGTAGAACTCCAAATCAGACTTCCGCCGTCTCCCACCGTGCTCAATCCCTTCCAAGCTACCCTAGGAACGATCCCTAGGTGTCCTTTTATAGTGGGGAAGCTCCGCAGCGTCGGAATCTTCTAGAATTTACGTAAGGATACGCAGTCCGTAGAGAAATCCGGAGCTTGTAGAACACGCATCATTACGCAGACGACCGGTAGCACGACCGGTCTGAGCTCCTGAAAGACCGGTTGCACGACTGGTCGCAAAAGTGCGAAAAAAGTCGAGAGAGTTTTGGAAAATTTTGAGCCCGCAATTTTAATTCAAGGACCGGTCGCACGACTGGTCTGAGCAATGGATGACCGGTCGTACGACCGGTCTTGGACAGTCTAGTGAGTTATGGCCGCAGGGCCCCTCTGTTGAGTAATCGGACCGGTCGGACGACCGGTCCTAGGCTATGGACGACCGGCCTTGGGCACATTCTTCTGCTTTCTTTCTTCTTTTGTCTGACTTCTTTCTTTGATCCTTTGACGCTGAGTCCTTTGATCTTCTTTGCTTATAAATGGCATTTTTAAATCTCCAATCGATGAATCGTCTCTCTCATCCCTATAATCACAAATCCATGCATTAGATTAGTCTATAAATCATGAAAACCTTGCATAATGAGTGATTAATTGGGGTTAGAATATGCACAATTAAGAGCTCAACAGGGGGAGCCCATAATGGCATATGATGTTTCTCTATATGAACTTTGTGGTATGCTTTTCGGTGATTGTGGTTAATGGCTCTGCCTCGACCCATTTGGTGAAATAATCGACTGCTATGATTGCAAACTTGTTTTGGCCTTTTCTGGTGGGCAATGGTCTGATGATATCGACTCCCCATTGGGCGAATGGCCAAAAGCCGTCCATCGGCGTCATCTGCTCAGATGGTACACGGGGTATTGGAGAGTATCGCTGGCATTTGTCGCATTTTTTGAAAAATTCGATCGCGTCCGCCTTCATGGTGGGCTAGTAGTACCCTTGCCTCATTGCTTTATATGCTAAAGAGTGTCCCTTAGGATGGTTACCATATGCCCCCTGGTGTATTTCATCAAGAACGCGATGCACCTCTTCTGGATGAAGACACCTTAAGTATGGTAAAGTAAAGCTTTTACGTAGTAATATCCCATTTTGTAAGGTATACCTGGCAGCACGATGACAAATTTGCCGTACAGATTTTTTATCATCTGGGAGTTGCCCATCTTTGAGGTAAAGGACGATGGGATCCATCCAACATGGGGACGAATGTACTGTAACTACTTGCTCTGGGGTCGTTTGACTAATACTCGGAGCATGAAGATGCTCGATGGGAACAGATTACATTAATTGAGACTCCGGTGCAGAGGCTAGCTTTGCCAAGGAATCTGCGAGCTTGTTCTTCTCGCGAGGGATGTGATTTATTTCATATTTGTTTAGCTTTGCGAGCAAGATAAATACTCAAGATTTATATAAAGCCATCCGCTCTTCTTTCGCCTCGAATTCACTGAGCACTTGATTGACTATGAGTTGAGAGTCACTATGAATAAGTAAACTCTGAATCGCGAGTACGTTCGCTAGTTCAAGGCCGACAATCAAAGCCTCATATTCTGCTTCATTGTCAGAGACGTGAGTGTCAAATCGCAAAGCGTATTGAAAATGCGACCCATCAGGAGCAATTAAGATTAAGCCGGCTCCGCTACCGGTGCCGCGTGAAGACCCATCCACAAAGAGCAACCAGGGGATCTGGTCGCTTGTTGCTGGGTCATTGTTGGAGGGAGAATATGTGAATTCAACAATGAAATCAGCCACAGCTTGACCCTTAATGGCGGTTCTTGGGCAGAACGATATATCGTGCTCACTGATCTCAATAGCCCATTTAGTCAATCACCCTGAAACCTCAGGTTTTTGAAGGACATGTCTTAATGGATGATTCGTAGGTACCAATGTAGCGTGGGCTTGGAAATATGGTCGTAGTTTTCGAGCAGCTGTCATTAAGGCGAGAGCTAATTTCTCCATATCAGAGTATCGAGTTTCGGCATCCACCATCGCTCGACTAATATAATAAATGGGCCTTTGTACCCCGGAATCTTCTCTTATTAATACGGCGCTAACGGCCGTAGAAGACATAGATAAATAAAGGAGCTGCTCGTGTAAAACGGGTTTTAATAAAATAGGGGGCACACTCATATATTGCTTCAGTTGTTGAAATGCTTCTTCGCATTGCGGAGTCCATACCCAGTCAGTTTTTGCGGTAGCTCGAAAAAGTTTAAAGAAAGGAAGACACTTATCAGAGGCACTCGAAATAAACCTGTTCAATGATGCAATGCGACCAGCCAGTCGTTGGACATCTTTGAGAGTGGACGGAGACTTCATTTCAATCAAAGCTTTTATTTTCTCGGGATTTTCCTTGATTCCTCGTTGGCCAACCATAAACCCAAGAAATTTCCCAGCGGAAATTCCGAAAGTACATTTTTCTGGATTTAACTTCATTTGATACTTCCTTATCAAGTTGAAGGCTTCTCGAAGATCTGCGAGGTGGTCATTTGCTACGACGCTTTTCTTGAGCATCTCGTCGACATAAACTTCCATATTCCTACCAATTTGCGCGACGAATATTTTATTGAGTAGGCGTTGATAGGTGGCTCCTGCATTCTTGAGACCAAAAGGCATTACCTTGTAACAATACAAGCCGCGGTCAGTGATAGAGGTAGTGTGTTGACTATCGGGCGGGTGCATCATGATTTGGTTATATCCAGAGTAGGCGTCCATAAAACTGAGCAGTGCATGCCCCGCTGTTGAATCAACCAGTTGGTCGATGTGTGGAGTCGAGAAACTGTCCTTCGTGCATGCTTTGTTCAGATCAGAGTAGTCCACGCACATTCTCCACTTGTCATTAGCTTTTCGAACAAGGACCACGTTCGCGACCCATTCTAGGTAGTGAACTTCCTCAATGAAATTGATGGTCAACAACTTGTCGACCTTAGTTTTAATCACCATTTGCCTTTCTGCGGTGAAGGCACGTCGACGTTGATGAACATGTTTGTGCTTCGAATCAACATTCAGGCGATGAACTATGTGCTGGGGTCGATACCTGGCATGTTGTTATGGGACCAAGCAAATACATCTTAATATTCAGTGAGAAAATTAATCAGATTTTCATGAAAGACATCGTTCAAAGAAGATCCAACATAAACCTTCTTAGACGAATTTTCTTCAGACAAGTGGATTGCGACTGTCTCTTCCCCCGGGGTACTTGATTGAAAAGCACTCTCTCTTGGGTCCAACGTTGTAGCTATCAGGGGATCCGATGAGTCTCCTGTAATCATCATAATAGGAGCTACTTGGGCTTTCTTTCGATCTTGTACGGCGATTTCGTAACATGCTCGAGCTTCCTTTTGATTTCCTCGTACAACCCTGACTCCATTTTAAGTAGGGAATTTGATACACAGGTACAAGGCGTGTAAAGCTGCTTCTATCTTGTTGAGCGAAGGTCGACCCAAAATAGCGTTGTATGCTGATCTTCGATCCACCACGAGGAAATTAACGAAGATACTGGTTTTTACTGGGCTTTCTCCAAAGGTGACTGGAAGGTCAATACTTCCTTCCGGTGTTACAACTTCGCCCCTGAAGCCGACGAGGGGAGTTGAGACTGGTTTGAGTAGACTTCTGGCGAGTGTCATTTTATTGAAAGCTTCCAAGTAGAGGACGTCAGCGGAGGTACCTGTATCCATCATGATACGATGGATTAAATAATTTGATACCTTTAACGCGACCAAGATGGAGTCCTCGTGAGGGAAATGAATCCCTTCTGCATCATCAAGAGAAAAAGAGATCGAATGATGGCCAGGATTCGATACATCAGGCGTCTTTTCCAACCAATAAATATGCTGGGACTTATGAGACGCCTTGCGAGTGTATGCTTTTCTTGACGCTTGAGAATCTCCCCCACAAGCCATACCTCCAGCAATGGTCCGGATCCCACCAGTAGGTTCAGCATCTTCTTACGAAGGATGATGTTGAGGTGACTTTTTCCATTGTGATGGGCTTCCACTCTCTTAGGCGACCGACCTGTCGCGCCACGTAATCTTAGAGATGACCCTTTCGAATCAGGGCTTTAATGTGATCTTTTAATGATATACAATCTTGGGTGTTGTGCCTATGATCTTTGTGGAAGTAGCAGGACTTTCCCTTGTCTCTTTTTTCAGGATCGGACTTGATCTTTGAAGGCCACTTTGTTCGCTTCCCCAAGTGTAGGGTTGCAATGTAGTAATAATCTCGGTAAGACCGAGGTCGATCCACAGGGAAGGAAGTAAACAATTTAAACTATCCTAACAACTAGAATCTTAAGAGGTTTGTGAAATTAGAGCATCAAATTAGAGCATCAAATCTTAAGAGGTTTTGAACATAAAATAGAAAATCTGATAATGAAAAGATAACTAGAGCATCAAGGATCCACTTATAGCTCTCCTTAGATGCATAATTCGCTATGGTTTCTCACTTTCTCAACTAGAATTAAAATTAAGATCTATCTAGTTGGATGATAGAGCAGTTAAACCAACAATCTGCCATATGTAAGATCAATGTACATGATTCACTCAATGCAAGCTAAGACGAGCATACTCAATTGCAAAGGTCAGTCCTAATTCCAATAGACTAAGTTCACAATCATAACCATCATTAAGTCCTGTCACAAGACAAAGCTAGATCATGATTTGAACATGATTTAAATCACATACACAGTCCCACATAGTACAGAATTTTCAGAAAAGTAGAACTTTGGTAGGACGTTCCCACATGAAGATCATAGTACTAGAGCGTACTCCAATTCCTCGGATCATACAGGTCTAGACTAACAACAATAATTAAGAACTCAAGTACTTCTTCCAAACATCCATGAGTCATCATAAGACTAAGAAAAACTACTTAGAACTTGAATTAAACATCAAACCATTGTTCTTAAACATGAAATCCAACTTGAAACCAATAAAACGAATTAAACAATCTAAGAAAACTATAAGGTTCACCTCTTAGCTCTAGCTAAGAGATTAGCTAATGAAAAGCAAATTAAAAACTAGAACTAGAACTAAGAAAAGGAAGAAAAACTAGCTGGAGGAGGCTAGGAAGCCTCCTATGACTTGAACTCCTTCCTCCCCACGTCCTTGCTTGCCTAGAATAGAAGAGAGCACCTCCTTTTATAATACAACAAGAGTACCGCAACATAACAGATTTTGTTTCGCTTCGTACGGCTTAAACAATGGTTGGATTGCCTTCAAATTTGATTTGTAGCTTCCTTGTAAGGTGATCTTCCTCATAGATGATTTAGATTTCCAAGATTATCTTCTGAATGGGCCCACCAATCAGATCAGCAACTGCCTCTCAAAATCGTGCAGTTCGGGTACCTTTAGAACCAGTCATCTTGCTTTCAACGCTCTGGAGTGTACAGATGTCGGATTGATCCCAAATTTTGAACATTGGTAGAAAACGTCCTCCTCTACATGATAGATGGATTAGATTGTTCAAAACAATTCTAAAATATGGTCTGAAAATTAGAACACTCAGCCTTTAATAAAATCTGCGCAGTTGGATCTTTCTGGATGGTCCATCTTTCTTCAACCGGTACGATCAAACCACATAACCTTTTGATCTGAAACTTTGTGGTTATTTATATATGGATGTGGTCTAGAAGATGGTTAAAGTAGATTCTTCATATCATCAATGATGGCCACCTGGACCATTCCAGTGTTGAATAACGAAATCTGGAACTTTCTGGACAGGTCGTATTGTTTTGGCCACCACGGTTAATCCGTAGCTCCGATTGACACGAAACCACTTGGGTTATTTCGACGTCGAGCTCCTCTTCGACATGAATGTGTTGGAATTTCATATATCATTAAGATAGGCCCATAGAACTGATCCCAAAAACCAGAAACGGGAATAGCCTGCTGTCTGAAATCTGGAACTCTGAATTTGCATGACCGACCGGTCAAGACCGATCAGACAGGGCTGGCCTTGCTCCAGAAGCTTTAAGGGAGGGGAGAACAACTAGCCGATCGGTCAAGACCGGTCGGACCACCTTGTGGGGCTCCTTTTCATACTTTCCTTCTTTCTTTTCTTTCCTTCTTTCTTCATGACTCTTTGGCCCACCTTGGGTCTTCATCCACGGTTCTTAAATGTGCTTCTTTTAGCTATTGATCGAGTGAACTCTCTCTCATTCCTGCAATCACAAAAGCATGCGTTAGAATAGTCTTTAAACATAAAATTCAAGGATAATAAGTGATGAATTGGGGTTAGAATATGCACAATTAAGAGCTCAACATACTTCACGTACGGTTTGTGCTTGATCTCCATTAATACTTTCTTAGGAGATTGGTTAAGAGGTGTATAGTTATGATATTTACCAGAGTAGGGCTTCTTTGGGGAACGATCTCGTCGATCGCGCTGATATTTCTTATCAGGAGGAGGGATCTCCTCAGACTTACACTTCTTGCCCTGTATACCGTAACATGCCAAAGCGACTTCTTCTACATTGATGTATTTTTGAGCGTTTGCTTGGAATTCCGTCATAGTTTTAGGAGGGTTCTTGTCTAGGGTGAATCAAAATTTTTCGCTCATAATTCCAGCTACAAGGGCAGTGAGGCCTTTATCTTCGGTATAACCTTCAGTTTGGACAGCTTCTGCAGTGAACCGAACTGTATAGTCCTTAATAGTCTCCCCATGTTGCTGCTTTAGGTCCATTAAATGAGATGCCGGGTTTTTGGTACGGATGCTCCCCATGAACTGAGAGAGGAAGAGTTTCGATAATTGAGAGAAGGATCCGATAGACCGTGGTTTTAGGCCTCGAAACCATGTATGCGCTGCATCCTTTAGAGTTAAGGAGAAAGCCCTACACATAATTTCTGAACCATGTCCCTCTAGCTCCATGAGAGATTTATACGTCTCCAGATGTTCGAGAGGATCACCGGTGCCTGTATACGGGTGATGATAGGCGTTCGGCATTTCTTACGCAAGGGAGCCTCTATAACCTCGCGGGTGAAGGGAGATTCAGATCGATGGATTGATGCAAGAGCAATAGGTGGAAGGTTGGACCGATATCGCTGCTCTGTATCGTCGAAGCAATCCTCGATTCTCTTGAGATCTCCTTCCAATGGTAAGGTATAGCTTGAAGTTTCGACGGCAGAATCCTGAGATTGTTGTTGTCGGGAGGTACTGGAATGTATAGAATGGGGATGAGGTACCGGGACTTGATTGCCGAGTGGCATTCGATTTGAAGGAGGATTTGGTTGGGTTTGAGGCTCGCCTGCAGAATGTCTGGAAGCTACTGGTATAGGTCGCATCGGCGGCCCTTCTGGAGGTTGCTGTTATGGTTTCGGAAAGTGTTGATCAAACCGGTTAGATAAGGTTTGAAGTCCGGCTTTGAGAGTAAGAAGTTTGTTTCCAAGGAAACGCATAATGTCCTCTTGACTGTCGGATGCATCGTAAAATAGGTTTTGTGACCGCACATTAGACTCTCCTAGGGGCATGCCTGTCGAAGCAGTCTGAGGGAGATTAGGCACTGGTTCAGTAATGTCAGGCAGAGGTAAAGTCTATCTTGAAGTGGAAGGATGAACCATCTTTTTGGGGGCATGGTGGGAGATAACGATCAGTGATTAGAATGGCTAATTCTGATGACCTTCTTCCCACAGACGGCGCCAATCTATTTACGTCGGATTTGGTAACAGGATCCTCCAAACGTTCACTTTCCTTCGAGCAGGCTTCCCTCCAAACCTGAAAGAATATAAGAGAAAACTAAGGGTGGCCGGTGTCCAGCCATTGGCCCTCCGAAGCTTAAGTCAGACGGGACATGGTTGTAAAGTGAACGGCGGGATATGGGCTTAGAGATTGTGTACCTTTCTCATCTATGGGGCCATCCATTTATATAGATTCAGGTGATCCAATCTATGACGCAAGTTGTTAAGATCACTTCTGATTCTAGGGGATAAGGTGCTTATCTCGTTAATTCGTAGATATTGGGATGGCCCAACAACCTTGGACGTTTAACTGATTACATCTCTTGATGGAGATGCTCAAAGTTATGGATAAGGATGAACCAAAATTAATCTGTACAAACTGATGCTAAGAGGTAGCGATTATTCACATCGAAGGTAACCTTGTTTAACATCCTTAAATTGGGCTGCTCGAATGTAGATATACAATCCCTTTCTACGACTACGAACTGAGCTGCTCGCATGCAGGACCTTTGTTTTGCGACCAAGGAGTAAAGACGGGCCAATTATGAGAATACCTTCATCCGATGACCAGCGACCAGGCCAGTTCGCATGTTCGGGAGTGTATACCATACTTTTACAATATGCGACCCTCGACCATAAGGGCTCGCAGATTAAACACCATAAAAAAGGCGCTCGAGGGTCTTGAATCTTTGATATCTTCGACCACCGCTTTTTGGCTATAACAGGTAGGTTAGGTTTTTGTTCTTAATTGATAAATGGGGAGATTATTAGTGCACTTTTTTGTGGCATCCTAGTACACCTTATTTGTCAATTACTTAGGTCAGTGAGTTTAATGTCAGTTGAGCTTACAGAAGATGAAGATCGAAGACTCAAGCGGACCTATCGCATCAAGGAAGAAGAAACAGGTAAAATAGATGCCTTGGTGAGCCTTGACCCTTGAACCTTAATCAAAACCCAAACCTCTAGATGACCCTGACCCATTTAGGCATACTTGTAGTAATCGTAAATTGGCCTTAGGTGTCCCAAAAGACCACCCAAAGAATGGCCAAAGAGGCTGCCCCTACTATTGCAAAACATAACTCAAACAGCATGTAGGAATGGGCTACCGACTGGTCATTAGACCCCAAAATGGGATAGCAAGCATTGCTGAGTCCCGGCCTAAAACGATCGGTCAGCTGGATAGGTTCCGACCGGTCGCGACCGACCCTACGAGGACAGTAACCCAAACAACTGTCCAGGCTGTGCCAGACCGATCGCGTCTCAATAGATGACTGGTCAGCTAAGAGCCATTTGGAGTCGTTTTCTATCCGTTGGGACATTTCTTATAAAATGGTTTGGCTTGATTTTTTGGGCAAGTAGAGAGATATTAGTGCATTAAAAGCCACCTTGATTGCCTATACCATTAGGCTCTAATCCTAAGCATTTCAAGCCATCTTCCTTGTGTTAATCACAAGATGGAGCATTCAAAGCTCATGTGAAGATGTTCTTACTCTCTCTTGATCTTCAGATGTTTTAGGCACCTTGACCATAGGTAGTTCTTTGTCTAAACATCTCTAAGGATCCTATTAGGCAGAATTCCTCTAGGAAACCAACTCCTACCAGTTGTAGAGAATTCACACCATCTCCTATCACCTTGGGCATCTTAAGAGCATCACATGCAAGGTGATTGATTAAGTGAAACTGAGGCATTGGCGATGTAGTGACAACACGATCGAGGGAGCATTCGGGGAGCTGATTGAAGCACGGGAGAGTAGAGATCAAGTAACCCAAGAAGGCGCTGAACAAGAGGTTCATCTGACAAGTAAGTTGTTAATTTGAGAGTCTGGTTGCACTCCTTCCTTGTGGAGGATTGAGTGTGAGGGTTTGAATTTACAAACTTGAACAAGTCTCCATGGGGAGCCTCCGGCGGGAGTGTACGCTAGGTTCTTGGATTGGAACCGAAGAGTTGGGAGGGTCCTTTTCAAACTCTTGAGTTGGATGGAACCTGTAAACGTTTGGGCTAAGAGGTAAACCTGTAAAACCACCATTATATGTTGGGAGGAACCTTGTTAAACTCTTCGATAGGGTGGAACCATTTAAATACCTAGGTTGGGAGGGACCTGATTTAAACTCCTTAGTGAATGTCGGTGTGCTTATAAGGGTGAATACTTGAATCAGGAGTGGAGTAGACCCAAAGTCGAATCACTATATATGCTTGTGTTTGTAATTGATTTGAGCACATTTTTAATCTAGCTTTGTATGAATTAATTGCTTAATATTCATGCTTGATTAGAATGTATGCTAGGCACTAGTTAGGCACGTTCACACACAAGATGTACTTTAAATAACTAGTGTAGACTTGAGCCTTATGATTCATTCTCATATAGTCTACATAGGTTGCATAAACTAGGTGCTTGATTAGTTTAATCATTTGATAATCTATGCATGATTAGGCAAGGTTGTTTAATTGTTAATCATATGCTAGCCTTGTGATTAGACCCACTTAAGCTTGGAAGCTAAGTGTTCTTGCTTAATTAGTTTATAATTGCTAATTGGTTTAATTATGCAAAAGGTTTTTAAAAAAAAATTTTAAACAGTCCTAATTACCCCCCTCTAGGACTTAGTCATAGTTCTATGAGCTTCACCAAGCTTCGCACGCTTAGCTCCTACAAGTGTGAGCCACAGGTATCATGTTAGACTATCGACGCAATTTCAAGTTGATTAATCATTGGTTAGCCCCCATCTTCCATCTGCACAGGAGCCTTTTCAGGTTAAGACATTTTTTTATGAAAGCAAATCCGTCTGCTATTCTATAGGACCTTTCTGAGGAATTTGGCTGACCATATTTATTTGTGCAGCCTTTAAAGATGCTCGCAATCCCAAAATCTTTTCATGTTTCTGGACAATTATGGGTACTGATATGCCTTTGCCATTGTTCAAGCTGCTCGGGTCTTCGCAATCGAAACCCATTAGCTATGTCATTCCTTTATTTACTACGTTACATTCCTTCTGTTTCTAACTATCTTTTGAAATAACGACTATCATCATGCTTTGCACGAAGTGTACCTCGCGGTCCTTGCTTCTCAAACTAAATTGTCTTGGGAGGAGCATCGACGGTAGTCCCCATTGACTACCTTACGTTTGGAATGTTGATCCATTCAAGGATATAATATTTGTCATTGCTTTTCTTGTTTTGTATTTCCCTTTTTTTATAATGATTTCTCCTTTGTTTATCAGTCTTTGCAAAACAATTCTAATGGTATTACATTTTCGAGTAGGGTGTCCCAATATTCGATGATAATGGCAATAATTTCTGTCTTTTATTTTGTTTGCTTCACAAGGTCGTTTTGATGTGGGAAACTTAATTGTTCCTGCCGCTAGTAGTTGATTCATCATGAAATCATATCCTCCGTTACAAATGTATATTCATCTTGTGATCAGCGGCATTTCTTCCGCTGTTGGTATTCTACTTTACCCTTTCCTTTATCCATAATATTAATCTGTTCTCCTGTTAGGGCAAAAATGATTTTTGGCTTCATATTCCTTATGCACATTTCTACTTGCTTGGCTTCCCTAAGTGTTGTTTACATGATGCACTCAGAGTTTTCCAATGGATAATGAATGTATCTACTAATTTTGCATCTCTTTATCTTTCAGTTATTAGCTCTACAATGCTCACTTCCCTTTCTGTGGTTATGAAATGAGTCAGGAACTTCTTGTATTTGTTCCCAACTTCATATTGATCCTGGAGTAAGATCTGTATACCACTCGAAAGCCCTTCCTGTCATATTCATATCGAATAATCGTAGACAGTATTGTGGCATGGTCGCATAACTTCCCAGTGTTGTAATAAAATGTATATGTGTTCTTCCGGTGATCCGTCACCATTAAACTTCTGAAATTCTGGGTAAGGTGGGTAAGGTGGATTGGTGTCGAAATCGCTCTCTATGCATTTTCTTGCTTTCTTTTGCGTAGGGAAATTGAACCGTATCTTGAGAGGCGGCTTCCCATGATACCGTTTGGGCTATCATGGACTAGGGCCTCGTGAAATTGCGTCACTTTTATTACACTTGTGGACGCATATATATGCCGAAGCTTTAGAGGAGCAACTAGAATTATGTTAAGTCCTAGAGGGGGGATGGATTAAGACCTTTTAAAAAAAATTCCTACTTACACAATTTAACAAATTTAAACTAAGTAAGAAAGAACACTTCGGCTTCCAAGCCTAAGTGGGTCTAATCACAAGACTAGCATATGATGTGCAATAAGGAACATAGTCTAAGCATGCATAGATTAACATATGATTAAACTAATCAAGCACCTAATCTGTGAAACCTAAGTAGACAATATGAGAATGGATCATATAAGCTCAAGTTTACTCAAGAAGTGAAAGTACATCTTGTGTGTGTGGATGTACCTATCAAGTGCCTAGCATACATTTAAATTAAGCATTCATAATTAAACAATTAAACACAATGCATAGCAAGAAATGTGCTCAAATATAATCACAAACACAACGATGTATAGTAGTTCGACTATGGGTCTACTCCACTCCCGATTTAAGTATTCAACCCCTTTGAGCACACCGGCATTTACTAAGGAGTTTAAATCAGGTTCCTCCTAACCTACGTGTTTTAACTCGGATCCACCCAACCGGGGAGTTTACAGGTTCCTCCCAACCTACACGTTCACACCCATGTTGGTGGTTCCCTTTAGAGACTAGTTTAGGCCCGACAAACATGCCAAGGATAGATAAATGCCCCTAGAATTTAGGCCTGACGAGCATGTTAAGGATTGCTAAACAACCTTGGAATTTAGGCCCCAAAAATATGTCAAGGAACGACAAACTTCCCTAGACTTTTAGGCTTAACTAATAAGCCAAGGATCGACAAACGAACCTAATTTGATTTTGACAAACAAACTTTACACTTAATTCCCACCGAGAAAAGAGTGGATGGACTCTTACAAATTGACAACCTTACTTGTCAGATTTGAGCCCCGTTGATGCACCGCTTCGGGTTACTTCTTCTTACTCTCCCCTATTTTAATAAGCTCCCATTGTGCTCCAACGATCGTTGATGGAACCACTTTGCCAAGGCTTTAGCTCCAAGATTAACTCCCTTGCATATGATGCTCCATTGGAGATGCCCAAGGTGGTAGGAGGTGGTGAATCGTCTACAAATGGTAAGAAATGAGTTTCCTAGAGGAATACACCTATTTGGATTCCTAGGTGGTGTTTAGACAAAGGATTTACCAATGATCAAGCTGTCTAAACTCTAAGCTGGTGAAGAATCACAAGGAGAATGACTTGTAATGGGTTTGGATTAGAGCTCCTAATGGTATACATGGTGGTAGCTTCTAACTCCTCAAAATCTCTATCTTTTGCCCAAAAATGAATGCCCTGCTTTTTTAGAAAATTCTCTAATGGTAAAAAAGCAGGCAGATTCGCGTGTCTTCGATTGATCAGAACATGGTCCGATTGATCAAAGGTCTATCTATTCGTTATCCTCAAGTGCAAGGCTGCGATGTAGTAATAATTCTCAGTAAGATCGAGGTCGATCCACAGGGAATTAGAAAACCAATTCTAAACTATTCCAGCAGCTAGAATTGAAACAATCTAGAGTTTTGAATTAAGAGAACTAACCTAAAACAGTAATTTAGAGAAATCAATAATTAAAGGAACTAAGGCTTTCAAGGATCCACTTGTAGCAATCCCATGTGAATCGAATCAATCCAAGCATAAAACACAACTAGATTCAAAGTTCTATCTCTCATCTAGTTGGAAGATAAAGCATTGAAACACATTTAATCCCACTTAAGTTGAACTTCCAAGTTCTAGTCCTAGTCAATCCCATAGCATTCAAAATCATAGCCTTCGGAGTAACAGCCATGCTTATGGACTATGGCATGCTCAAGGGTTACTATAATTCGAATCTAATCAAGTCAAATATGATAATCTCAGAGAATTGCAAGGAATCCATGTCCGGAGCACATGAACTCTCATAAAACTTCTAAAAATATCAACTTTATTTAAACTAGAATATTCAAAATCCTAACTTAAAGTGAAAGTACTTGAATCAAACTGAATTAAACATAAAATTGGCTACAAGCTTCACCTCTCAGCCCTAGCTGAGAGATTCTAGCCGAGCATTGTCATACTACAACTAGAAGAAACACTAAATAAAAGCATGAAAAACTAGAAAAATCAGAATCGATGGAGTTGTGGACGCTCCATAGTGCTCTCCTTCACTTCCCATGACCTCCAATCTCTTCTAGGATGATTTTAGACGAAGCCCTAGGTCCCCTTTTATAGAATAGTGCGAAAGATTCCAGATTGTGCAAGAAATCATGGAGTTGCGCAGAGAAAATTGGAGCTTGTAGGACAAGCTCTGTTACGCAGCCGACCGGTCGGACGACCGGTCTTGAGCTCCTTGACGCCCGGTCGTAAAACGACAAAAATAGTCTAGTGACTTTTGAAATTTCCACCCCCCTTCTGTTGAGTGCTCGACCGGTCTGACGACCGGTCTAGCTTAGTCCAGTGAGAATTGCAGCAAGGGGGTCTCTGTTGAATTACAGAGCGGTCGGATGACCGGTCCTGTGCCTTGGCAGACCGGTCTTCAGTGTTGGGTGTTGCACTTCTTCCTTCGTTCTTTCTCTTTCTCCCTTGCTTCTTTCTCCTATCCTTTGGCACTTAATTCTTTGATCTTCAATGAGCCTTTAGTGACCTTTTTAGCCTCAAATCAATGAAATCTCCGCCTCGCTCCTACAATCACAAATCACGCATTAGATGGACCTTTTAAGCATGCAAACCATGCATATAATGTGATGTAATGGGCTAGTGAATGTATAAATTTGAGGCTCAACACACCCCCCAACCAGCATTTTGCTAGTCCCAAGCAAAACATGCGTAAAGCAAGATCAAATATCCACGAACCAACTCTCCTTCAGAAAATATGCTTCTATCCATTCCAAGACATACAAGTGTAAAAATCAGAAAAATTAGGTGATAGAAGTTGAAACTTTAAACTCTCAAAACATAATAAGTGTTCATATGAAATTCCCACTGATTGATTGATAAATAGAAGAGCTTGAACAAATTCAACCTAGTGTACATAGTGATGGCTCATCTCATGAGTTTCAGGATTATCTTCTTCATAGATCAACTAAACAATAGATAGGAAAGTGTAAAGATTAACAACAAGCCTATGACAGGAATTTTCCTTACCGTCCTTCTGATGGCTTTCACACTACATCCCATTTTCGACTTTGGTTACGGGTAGACCATCCCCCGGTTGGTAATAGGTAGCCCTTTTCAGAATTTTCTACCATATTCTCAATCATTCCCATATTTTCATCCTTCCTTTCATTTTTATACACATTAGATAGGATTTTTAGAAATCTATATCTTTCGTTATTTTCCTACGGACAAGGATGGATAAAGTACCTCGGCTTGGTTCCTCAACACCTTAAATCTAAGTCTAGCCAATCCACAAATCTACATAATCCTTTCAAACCATGAAAATCGTGTAATGTGCACTAGGTGTAAAAGTGTTTAAATTTTCTATCAATCGTATAATTAGGGGAATTCACATATAAAACCATTATATTAAAGATAGTTCAAGACTTGCAACATCACTCACTTTGTATCTCCTTTTCTTAGACTTGTATCATCCCGAATGCATAGAAACAAAATTTTTTAAAAGAGTTTTGAATTTTCAGAAAATTTAAAAAAATTCAACAAATAATGCTAGAAGTATCCACAAACTGCTAGATGAGGAATCTCATCTCACCCCCCTAACCAAATCTTGTATTGTCCTTAATGTAAATAGATATGCAATGAGCATGAACATGAGAGCAATGGTAAAATAAAAGAGAGTGAGAAGGATAGTACGTGAGAGAGTCGATCATGGAAGTGTACAACCTCGGTATCAAAATCTACTAAAGCAAGTAAAACTAAAACAGAAAAACAACTAAACCTACCTACACTATACCTCCGTCAGACTAGGAGATCAATCATCCTGATACACAGGATCATTCAGAGTGATGGACATGCCCTTTGAATCAAATTTCTCAACAAATGGTTTAAGGCATTGTCCATTTACTTTAAAACAATTACCATTTGCGGTATTCTCTATTTCAACAGCCCTATGAGGAAAAACTTCTTTAACAATATATGTGCCGGTCCATCGAGATCGCAATTTTTCCGAAAAAAGATGAAGTCGAGATTGACATTCCTGGAAAGATTTTCTGAAGATGTGCTTGTCATGGAATACTTTCATCCTACTCTTGTAAATCCTCGAGTTCTCATAAGCATCGTTCTGGATCTCATCAAGCTCATTAAGTTAGAGTTTGTGAAGCGAACTAGCCTTGTCAATGTCAAAATTCAATGCCTGAATTGCCCAATAGGCTTTGTGTTCAATCTCCACAGGCAAGTGGCAAGCTTTCCCATAAACAAGTCTATAAGGGGACATTCTAATGGGGGTCTTGTAAGCAGTACGGTGAACCCAATGTGCATTGTCTAATCTAAGAGACCAATCTTTGCGATCCGACCTCACTGTTTTTTCCAAAATTTATTTAATTTCCCAATTGGAAATTTCAGCTTGCCCACTCGTCTGTGGGTGGTATGGGGTACTCACCTTATGCCTAATGCCATATTTCTTCATTAAGGCCTCGAAAGGCCTATTGTAAAAGTGAGAACCACCATCACTAATGATGGCTCGAGGCGTTCCAAATCTGGAAAGTATGTTTTCTTTAAGGAACTTTAGAACCGTACGATGATCGTTAGTTCTACATGGAATAATCTCTATCCATTTAGACACATAGTCTACGACAAGCAATATGTAGACGTGTCGAAAAGATGAGGGGAATGGTCCCATGAAATCGATGCCCTAACAGTCAAAGACTTCAAGATGTTGAATTGGGGTAAGAGGCATCATATTTCGACGGGACAATCCTCCTAGCTTTTGACAACGCTCGCATGCTTTGCAAAACTCATGGGTGTCATTAAATAAAGTGAGCCAATAAAAACCACACTGCAAAATTTTAGCAGTGGTTTTCTTGGCGAAAAAATGACCACCACACGCTTGATTATGATAAAAGGAGATGACGGAATTATGTTCATAATTAGGGACACATCTCCTAATTATTTGATCTGGGCAATATTTAAAAAGTAAAGGTTCATCCCAAAAGAATCTACGCACTTTCCTTAGAAATTATTGTTTTACTTATGCAGTCCAATGAATCGGCATCGCACCTGTGGAAAGATAATTAGCTATGTCAGCGTACCATGGTGGATGCATAGCAACAAAGAGTTGCTCATCAGGGAATGAGTCCTCAATAGGTGACTCGTCAATGGAATTAGGTAGGACTAGGTGGGATAGATGATCAGCCACCACATTCTCTACTCCTTTCTTGTCCTTGATCTCCAAATCGAATTCTTGAAGGAGTAGGATCCATCTAAGCAAACGGGGCTTAGCATCCTTCTTAGAAAGAAGGTGTTTCAGTGCCGCATGATCTGTGTAAACAATGACTTTAGATCCTATTAAGTAAGGCCTGGATTTGTCTAAGGAAAAAATGACGGCTAGGAGCTCCTTCTCCGTAGTCGAGTAATTGACTTGGGCGGGATTCAAGGTCCTACTCGCATAGTAGATAACATGGGGCTTCTTATCCTTCTTTTGGCCTAGCACCGCCCCAATAGTATAATCGCTCGCATCGTACATCAACTCAAAAGGTACGGACCAATCCAGTGGTTGCATGATAGGAGCGGTTGTCAATATGTCTTTTAGCTTTGAAAAAGCTAATTGACATTCGGCACTCCACTCAAATTGGTTCTCCTTTTGGAAAAGGTTACAAAAGGGCCTTGAGATATGACTAGAATCCTTTATGAACCTTCTATAAAAGCCGGCGTGTCCAAGGAAGGACCGCACATCGCGTATGCTCTTCGGTGGTGGTAGGTTGGAAATAATATCAATTTTAGCCCGATCTACTGTTAAGCTCTTAAATGTGTATAGTCTAACCCCATTTCATCACTAGCTATGCTTGAAATACATGATTAAAGACCCAACTAATGCAAGGTTTTGTGGTTGTAGGAATGAGAGAGAATTCATCAATTGAAGGCTTAGAGACGCTGTTTACAAGCATTGAAGATAAAAAAAACCAAGCGCCAAAAGGTGGAAAAAAGAAAACAAAGGAGAAAAGAAAAAAGTGCAGAAAATAGCACTAAAGAGTGGTCGTCCGACCGGTCGTCCGACCGATCCAAACACTCAATAGGAGGACCCTGATGCTAAACACTGCTGGACCAATCACGACCGGTCGTCCACTGCTTAAACCGGTCGTCCGACCGGTCGTTGAATTAAAAGATGGGTTCGAATTTCCAGAAAACTCTCTGGATCGTTTCTGGCCTTTTGCGACCGGTCGTCCATGGGCTCAGACCGGTCGGCTGCGTAACAGAGCTTCTTCTACAAGCTCTAAAATTTGCTTCACAAAGCATAATTTTTACGGGATTTCTTAAAGTTTCTTCGCACCTAGGGCCCCAAACCTATAAAAGGACTCATCTAGCTCGTTCCTATGGACGCTAGAGGAGAATTACTACGGTGGGAGGCGGCGGAAGATGGATCCAGGTTCTACAACTCCTCCTAGTTTGTTCTTCTAGTTTTATGTTTTTCTTAGTAGCTTTCATGTTTCCTTAGATCATGAACAACTAAACCTCTTAGCTAGGTGTTGAGCCTCCAATTTGTACATAAACATCACATTATATGCATGGTTTGCATGTTTAAAAAGGCCCATCTAATGCATGTTTTTGTGATTGTAGGAATGAGAGCGACTTCGTCCAATTTGTGACCAAAAAGAGCATATTTAGGAGCCTTTTAATGAAGGTCCAAGATGGACCAAAGAAGGAAGAAGAAAGAGGGAGAAAAGAGAAGAAAGAAAGGAAGAAAAAGAAGAAAAAGAACAAGGACCGACCGGTCATGACCGGTCGGCCAAGGGAACCACGACTGGTCCTGACCGGTCGGCCGACCTGCCGGCCACCTTGGAGATTGCTGGAGTAAGGACCAACGGGTTGGCCACACTGTTGTACTCCCTGGACGTTCAAACTAATCAGTCTGACTGGTCAAGACCGGTCGGCCAGCCCAGTCCGACCGGTCAGCCATGTGTAAAAATAGTAGTTTCTAATTCCAGTTCCGAGAATTTCTGCGCAGTGCGTAAGCTTACGTAACTTCTGGATGTTTCCGACGCAATAGAGCTTTCCCACTATAAAAGGACACCTAGGGTCTCTTCCTAGGGCATCATAGAAGCTGAGGAACTTCGTGGGGAGTGAAGGAAGCTGTTGTGGAGCGTTTGCAACCCTCCGAACTCCGGATTTTTATGCTTTTTATGTCTTTTTCATTGAGTTCTAGTTTAGTATGACAATGCTCGGCTAGAATCTCTCAGCTAAGGCTAAGAGGTGAAGCCTGTAGCCAATTTCATGTTTAATTCAGTTTGATTAAGTAGCTTCACTTCAAGTTCGAATTTTGGATGTTCTAGTTCTTATAAAGTTGATATTTTTAGAAGTTTTATGAGAGTTCATGGGTTTCGGACATGGATTCCTTGCAATTCTCTGAGATTATCATGCTTTGCTTGATTAGATTCAAATTATGGTAACCCTTAAGCATGCCATAGTCCATAGGCATGGCTGTTACTCCGAAGGCTATGATTTCGAATGCTATATGTGGTTGAATGGGACTAGAACTTGAAAGTTCAACTTCAGTGGGATTGAATGTGATTAATGCTTTATCTTCCAACCAGATGAGAGATAGAACTTCAAATCTAGTTGTATTTATGCTTGGATTGATTGGATTAACATGGGATTGTTACAAGTGGATCCTTGAAAGCCTTAGTTCCTTAATTATTGTTTTTCTTAAGTTACTGTTTTAACATAATTATCTCAATTGAATCACTTAATTATTGCAATCTTAGTTGCTGGAATAGCTTAGAAGTTGTTCTTTAATTCCTTATGGATCGACCTCAGTCTTACTGAGACTTATTACTACATCTCGGCCTTGCACTTGAGGCAGCGAACACTAGGGCTAAGAGGTGAAGCTTGTAGTGGTCTAAGATGTTTCAATTTGTTTGTTTTGGTTTCAAGTTGGATTATTTGTAAAGAATAATGGTTTGAAGTTTGAATAAAGTTCTAAGTAGTTTTTCTTAATTTTATGATGGCTCATGGATGTTTAGAAGAATTGCTTTAGTTCTTAATTGTTTTAAATGATTCTAGACCTGTACGCTTCGAGGAATCGGATTCAATAAGCTTTAGATCTTTGATTCTCATGTGGGAACTTCATGTTAAAGGTTCTACTTTTCTGAATTTCTGAATTATGTGTGATTGTGTAAGTGATTTGAATCAAGTTCAAATCATGATCTAGTTTGCTTTATGACAAAGTTTAATGATGATCATGATTGTGATCTTAATCTATTAGAACTAGGATTGACCTATGCAATTGAGTGTGCTCAAGTCCTAACTTAAATTGAGGGAATCATGTACTTGAATCACACATATGGCAGATTGTTTGTTTTAACTGCTCTATCATCCTACTAGATAGGAATTAATTTCGATTCTAGTTGAGTAAGTGAGAAACCACAACGAATTAAGCATCAAGGATTGCTACAAGTGAATCCTTGAACCCCTAGTGCTCTTTTACATTGTTTACATTCATCTTTAGTTCAAAATTGCTATCTACATTCAATTATAAAAACCCTGTTTAGTTAATTCTTAATTAGAAACCATTGGAAGTGTTTTATGAGTTCCTACACAAGTCCCTGTGGATCGACCTCGGTCTTACCGAGATTATTACTACATCGTAACCCTACACTTGGGGAAGCGAACAAGTTTTTTGGCGCCGTTGCTGGGGACTTTGTCGGTTTTTCACAAAATTCTTAAAAATAGTTTCTATTTGAGATTTTTAGAAATCCTTTACTAACTTAGTTTGTTTGCTTTATTTTATTTTTACAGGAATTCTAGAAGTCAAAGTTGTCACTTCAAATAAGGTTTTTCTAATTTTTTTTCTTTTATTTTTCTGGGATTTACATTTCACATTGGCTTTAGGATTCTAATAACCGAGTCAGTAGTGAAGGGGGAATTGTCGAATGGATTGATAGGGAACCACGTACTAAGAAACATTTAGATTCTCCAATTTTTTCTGAAAGTATGGCCGGAAATCAACCCAACCCTATGGCTAATCAAAATCTTGGCCAAAACCAAATCGAAATGTGAGAGAATGTGGTTGAGAATGTTCCCCGACCTAGAACACTACATGATTACTTGCAACTTGTAAGAGCGAGCACTACCTCATGCATAGTTTTTCCACTTAATGCAGGGAACATAGATTTGAAACCAGGAGTAATCCAACTCCTTCCCAAATTCCATGGACTAGACAGTGAAAGTGCCTATTAACATCTTAAGGAATTTGATGAGGTGATAGCCACGATGCACTTTCAAATGTAACCGATGATGTAGTGAGACAAACTATTTCCTTTTTCCCTTAAAGAGAAAGCTAAGTCTTGGATTCATGCATTAAGGCCAAGATCAATTGGCACATGAACTGAGATGATTAAGGAATTCATTAAAAAGTTCTTCCCTACTCACAAAACGATCATGCTCAGGCGCCTTATCATGAATTTTGCTAAAAAAGAGGATGTGACCTTCTTCCAATGTTGGGAGAGGTTTAAGGATTTGTTAAATGCATGCCCACAACATGGCTACGAAATTTGGCGGGTAATAAGCTTTTTCTATAAAAGACTGACTTCACCCATGCGCCAATTCATAGAGATGATGTGCAATAGAGAATTCATGAATAAGGAGGCTGAGGAAGCATGGGATTATTTTAATGTCCTGGCCGATAATGCACAGTCTTGGGATACATCTAAACCAACAAATTCCAAGATAAGCCAAAAAAGGAAAAAAAGGAATTTATGTCCTCTAAGAAGAAGATAACATAAGTGCACGTGTGGCTAGCCTCACAAGAAAAGTCGAGGCCATGGAATTGAAGAAAGGAGAGACGATTAACTCAAAGGACGTTGAAATTGTCTGTGGAATTTGTACCGAAAATCAACATGCAACACAGGATTGTCCCACAATTTTTGCATTCCAAGATATCTTACAAGAACAATCAAATGCCATAAACAGTTATTGACGGCCATTTAGTACTCCAAGCTCAAACATGTATAATTTTAGTTGGAAGAACCATCCCAAGTTCAGTTAGAGGAATGGACCAACTGTGAATGCAAACAACACCTCCCAAGCTCAACCTTTACTAGGTCCATCCCTACTGAACATACCAAAAGCGATGCTAAAGGAGATGTTGGGTGCATTCGTGTCGGTTCAAGCTGAATATAATAAGACTAATTCTCTGAAAATTGATGGGTTCATGCAAGAACAACTGAAATTCAATCAAAATTCATCTCAAGCCATTAGTGACTTGAAATCCCCTATGGCTAGAGTTGAATCCCATCTCTGTTAGGAAGAAAGGCACACTTCCTGCCCAACCTCTCCCTAACCCAAGAACCTAATTTGAGATATAAGACCCAAGCTCTTCCTCCCAACATACGGAGCATGTTCAAGCTGTCACCACCTCGAGGAGTGGTAAAACAATTGATAAATCTAATCCGGTGAAGGCTCCAAAACCTAATGATCTAAAAATTTTCAAAAAGGATGATAGCCCGAACAACACTCCACATGAGAAAAAATCGAAAAGGCAATCCAAGCCAGTTGCCCTGTTTCCCCAAAGGTTGATTTTCACCCAAACCATTAGACAAAAACCTGAAAATCTTAGAGGTTTTTAAGCAAGTGAAGATCAACATTCCGTTGTTGAATGTTACAAAACAAATACCATCCTATGCCAAATTTCTAAAGGAATTGTGTACGGTCAAAAGGAAACACAATGTTCACAATAAAGTACTTTTGATTGAGAATTTGAGCGCTATTATCAAACAGGAGGTGCCCCAAAAATACAAGGATCCGGGTAGTCCAACCATCTCGTGCATCATAGGTGACTACCAGATCAAACAAGCCTTACTCGATTTAGGGGCAAGTGTTAACCTCGTCCCATACTCGGTCTATGAACAACTTGGGTTAGGTGTTCACTCGCCTCAAGTGCAAGGCTGCGATGTAGTAATAATTCTCGATAAGATCGAGGTCGATCCTCAAGGATTGTCGTAACAATTCTAAGTTTTAGAACTAGAATGGGATAAATTTGGATTTGTATCGATGGGTGGAAATTAAGAACATAAAACTATCTATTTTATACTTAAATCAAGCAAATAAACAATAGAGCGCTAAGGATCCACTAATAATCATTCACAATGACAATTCAAACCATTTAAGCCAATAACACAATTGGAATCGGAGTTCTATCCCTATCCAATCAGAATATAGAGCAATCAAATCATCATAATGCATCTAACATAGATGGATCATCCACTGATATGGGCCTCTCATAATCAACTAAGGCATTGGGTGTATTCAATCACACAACTCAATCATTCACAAAACAAGCAAGATCACATTCATGATTCTTCCTCAAGCCTTGTCACTAGACTTGATTTAGAAGTATGAATTGAACTTCTATTGAACCAAAATCAATACATAAACACCTATCTCAGATTAAATAAAAAAATAAGAACCCCTTCTAGTTTAGTTCTAGATAAGCTCTTAGGAAACTTAGTTTGTAAGATCCCCTATAATCTAACATATTATAATGAATCTAGGATCTCTACAACCCAAAATCCTATCAATCAATACCCCATTAAGCAATCTCAGTAATTAAAACATCCCATGTAAGAGAAATCACACGAGATAGAAGATTAACTAAAAATACTAATTTTATTTCAAACTAGAACTAGAAGTGTTCTTCATAAAACTCAAAACTACTTGAACGAATTCGAATTAAATATTGCAAACAACTAAAAGCTTCACCTCTTAGCCTTAGCTAAGAGGTTTAGCCAACCATTAATAGGTTAAACTAAAACTCAAAGGAAATTAATGAAAAACATAGAAAAACTGCGTTTGGAGGAGTTGCAGATGCTCCACAGCGATCTCCTTCACCTCCCACAACTTCTCAAGCCTTCTATGATGTCTTTAGATCTACCCCTAGGTCTCCTTTTATAGTAAATATGCCTTACCGCCTCAGAATTGCGCAATACTTGCGCCTAAAAAATCGGAGCCTGCTGAAGAAGTTACTGAATTTCAGTAAATTACACTGGCTACCTGTTGGCCGACTGGTCTAGTAGAGGTCCAGAGAGTCTAGGAGGTGCCCGACCGGTCGGACCACACTAGTCCTTCATCTAGTGACCTATACAAAGGGGTAAGAGGGTGGCCGATCGGTCAAGACCGGTCGTGGCTCTCTTGGCCAACCGGTCATGACCGGTCGAACCTCATTTCTTTAATATTTCTTTCTTTCTTTCTTTTTCTCTCTCCTCTCCTTGCTTTCTTCTTTCTTTGGCCCACCTTGGGTCTTTATCAAAGGCTCCTAAATGTGTCTTTTAAGCATCAATGAAGTGAAGTCTCTCTCTCAATCCTACATTCACATAACATGCATTAGAAGGGTCTTTTAAGCATGCAAACCATGCATATAATGTGATGTAATGGGTTGGCAAATGTATAAATTGGAGGTTCAACACACCCCCCAACCACCTTTTTGCTAGTCCCGAGCAAAACATGCGTGAAACAATCCCTTTCTCTGAAAACTCAACTCTCTCTTGAAAACTATGGTTTCATAGACTTTAAGACATATAAGTGCAAACTAAATGATGAGAGATTGAAATCCTAAATTTTCTAAACATAATAAGTGTTCACATAGAGTCCCCATCATTGACAAATAGAAAAATCTGAACATGAATGGTCTAGTGTGCATTGTGCATGTTCATCTCATAACTTTCCAGGATTACTTTCTTTATAAATCAGCTAAACCAAAAATTTAAGAGTGTATAGATCAATCAATTGCCTATGCTAGGAATTTGCCTTACCGTCCTTCCGACGACTTTCACATTACGTCCCTTTTCCGGCTTTGGTTACGGGTAGACCATCCCTCAGATGGTAACAGGTAGCCCTTTTCGAAATTTTCCACCATATTCTCAATCATACCCATATTTTCCTTCCTTCTTTCCTTTTGATACACATTAGATAGGATTTTTAGAAATCCATATCTTTTGTTATTTTCCCATGGACAAGAATGGACAAAGTACCTCGGCTTGGTTCCTAAACACTTCAAATCTTCAGTCTCACCAATCTACAAGTCTAATAATCCCTTTAAATGATGAGAATCGTGTAATGTGGACTAGACTCAAAAGTGTTCAAATGTTCTATCAATCATATAAATAGGAGAATTCTCATGTAAAACTATCACTTTTAAGTTAATTTAGAGATTTCAAAATCATATCATTTCATCTTTCATCTTTTCATACTCATGACATCTCAAGTGCATAGAAACGAAGTTTTTCAAAAGAGTTTGATATTTTAGAAAAATTAAAAATTTCCTACAAATACCTCGCTCGAAATGTCACAAATTCCTATATTCGAGGAATCTCACCCTCCCCCCCCCCCCCCCCCCCCAACCAAATCTTGCATTGTCCTCAATGTAAAAAGATATGCAATGAGCGTGAATTATGAGAGCAATGATAAAATAAAGGAGAGTGAGAACGAGAGTACCTAAGAGAGTCGATCATGGAAGTTTGCAACTCCAAACAACTAAACAATTAAAATAAATGAACTAGGAGGTTAATCTTGATAAACAAGATCATCCAAAGGAATGAAATTTAGTAGAATTAGTAGGTGAAGTAAAAGATTTTTCAGTAATACCATCCATTATCCTGCTTCATAGTGCACATGAGTGATGTTTGTCATTCTAATCCATTGAAAATCCTATTGAAAAAATTCAGCAGGTTTCTCAAAGTTATCACTTCATGTGTTAGGAAAGGAAGATTTCTTTGGTTGGAATTCATCAAATATGAATCTCCTTTCCAAATTATCTGGAAAAAAATTATTCAGATAAGGATCATCCCAAAGATGGTGCTCTTCGGTTTGTATAAACCAAAGAGATGTGGAGACTTGGAATTCTTCTTCACAAGTCGTTATGGTCTCCATATTTTCAGATTCTACCGGTGCCTCCACTATTGATAAATCAGTTTTACACACTGTTGAAGGAATCTTTGTGGGCACCGGTGAAGTTTTTCTTAAGGCATTGACAATGTCACGGA
Organism: Liriodendron chinense; assembly: GCA_003013855.2. Taxonomy (NCBI): domain Eukaryota; kingdom Viridiplantae; phylum Streptophyta; class Magnoliopsida; order Magnoliales; family Magnoliaceae; genus Liriodendron; species Liriodendron chinense. Next base: position 1,997,517 of record ML058350.1, read on the forward strand.
TCATAGGATCATCCCAATCCTCAAAATATGTTAAGCACTCTTCTAGACTGTAGGAAACTTCGACCTTCTCGGTCACTTATATAGGTTGGAATAAGTCCTCAACCACTACACATTCAGAAATTGGCCTCTCCATAAGCAAATCAAGAACTAATCCATCAACTTCCTACATGACAAAATTGTTCAAGTCAACGGTTGGTGTCTTGTCAACCAAATTGTTTGATTTTGGCTCTTCTAAGGCATCATTAATATCCAATTTTATTTCTTCCTTAGAATGAGCTAAGCAAACTTCTAAAGTTTTAGAAAATTTAGCTGAGGGTGGTTCATTATCATCCACAATTGTATCTATGAAATTAATCATGTAGATCTCATCTTCATCCTCATCCTCATGTTGTTTGTGTAAGTGAAACACATTCAGCTTCATAGACATATTTCCAAAGGATATTTTCATAACCCCATTCCTACAATTAATTATAGCATTGGCGGTTGCTAGGAATGGTCGGCCTAGAATGACAGGAACTTGAGTGCATGCATTTGTAACCGCTTGTGTATCCAGAATAATAAAGTCTACCAGGTAGTAGAACTTATCGATTTGGACTAACACATGCTCAATTACTCCTCTCGGTATTCTAACGGAGCGATCCGCAAGTTGTAAAGTTATCTTGGTGGGTTTTAATTCACCAAGTTCAAGTTGCTCATATACCGAGTAGGGAATCAAGTTAACACTAGCCCTTAGAATCGAGAAGTGCTCTATTGATCTGGAAGTTACCTATTATGCAAGAGATTGTAGGGCTTCCAGGATCTTTAAATTTGGGGGGAGTGTTATGTTGTATGATAGCTGTTGTAGAATAAAGTTGGTCATCGAAGAAGTATAAAAGATATGCGACCAGCGAGCGTCTCTCCATAAAAGTCACGACCAAACCATCTGATTAGCGAGCCTTCCTGCTCACATCCTGTATATCACTCAAACCTGCGACCGCCTATACGCCCCCCGTATGTGAGCAGCTCCCGCCATATGAGCAGCTCCCGTCATATGAGCAGCTCCCGTCATATGAGCAGCTCTCCTCTTGGTTGTTGAGTGGGGAAGCTCCCGTCATATGAGCAGCTCCCATCATATGAGCAGCTCTCCTCTTGGTTGTTGAGTGGGGAAGCTCCCGTCATATGAGCAGCTCCCATCATATGAGCAGCTCTCCTCTTGGTTGTTGAGTGGGGAAGCTCCCATCATATGATCAGCTCTCATCATATGAGTAGCTCCCGACATATGAGCAGCTCCCATCATATGAGCAACTCGTGTCATATGAGCAGCTCCCGACATATTAGCAGCTCCCATTATGTGAGCACCCTTGGTCTCTGGTCTCTGGTCTCTGGCAAGGACGTGCCTCGTCTCATAGTACTAGTAGCTTATATAGGCCGGTTTTGGCTTGTTTCTATTTGTAGCTCTGAACCATGGTAGATCTCCATCAAGAGACGTAATCAGCTAGACGTTTAGAGTGGTTAGGCCATCCCCTTATCTAAGGATTAACAGGATAAGTGACTTATCTCCTGAAATTAGCAGTGATCTTAACGGCTTGCGTAACAGATTGGATCACCCGCTGCATAAATAGATGACCCCACAGATGATAAAGGTACACAATCTCTAAGCCTACATTTCACACTTCATCTTACTATCAAGTCACCTCTGACTTAAGCTTCGGAGGGCCAACGGCCAAGTGCCGGCCACCCTTAGTTTTCTTCTTTGGCTTTCAAGTTTGGTGGAGAGCTCACTTTGAGAAGGGCGTATACTTGAGAGGGACTTGTTACCAGAATCTGACGTTAATACATTGGCGCTGTCTATGGGAACGAGTATTCAATTCGTTCTCTTTACAAATTGTCACTTCCCGCTATGCCTCCTAAGAAAACAACTCATCGTTCCACTTCAAAGGAAACGTTACCACCACTAGACATCCCTAAGCCAACTCCCAACCTCCTTCAGGCTGCTTCAACAGGGATTCCTCCTGCAGAGCCCAACCTTCCTGCATAGAATCCGTTCCAAGATATATTTGGTGGCTTCAATAGTATTATGCGTTTCGTCGGGGATACACTCCTTACTCTCCAGGATGGATTTCAAACCTTATCTAATTGGTTTGACCAACATTTTTCCGAATCGCAGCACCCTCCAGAAGGACCGCTGTTACAACCTACACCTGCAGCTTTTAGACATTCTCTAGATAAACCACAAGTTCAAGCCAACCCTCCTTCAAATCGTATTCCTCGCGGTAATCAAGTTCCTAATCAACACCCACAATTTATCCACTCCAGTGCTTCCCGACAACATCAACCTGAAGAACAACTTGATGTCGAGACATCCAGTTATACTCTGCCTTGGGAAGGGGATCTCAGGAAAATTGAAGACCGTTTCACTGATATTGAACAACGATATCAGTCTAAACTCCCAACATCCACTCTGGCGACAATTCGACGAACTGAACCTCCTTCTACTCGCGAAGTGATGGAGGCTCCTTTACCTAAAAAATATCGAACGACCAGTGTTGTTCCATATACCGGTATTGGTGATCCCCTCGAGCATCTGGAGACGTACAGATCTCTTAGGGAGCTAAAAGGATATAGCTCAGAAATTATGTGCAGGGCCTTTTCTTTAATTCTAAAGGATGCAGCGCGTACTTAGTTTCTCGGTCTGAAACCTCGGTCCATAGAGTCTTTCTCTCAATTATCAGATCTTTTCCTTTCTTAGTTCATGGGAAGCATCCGTACTAAAAAACCTGCATCTCATCAATCAGATTTGAAGCAGCAACATGAAGTGACAATTAAAGAATTCATAGTCCGATTTACGGCAGAAGTAGTTTAAACCGAAGGTTATACTGAAGATAAGGGTCTTACCGCCCTTATAGCAGGCATTAAAAGTGAAAATTTTTGATTCGCCTTGGATAAAAATCCTCCTGAAACAATGACCGAGTTCCAAGCCAAAGCTCAAAAATATATTAACGCTGAAGAAGTAGCCTTGGCTCGTCATGATATTCAGGGAAAGAAGTGAAAGTCTGAAGAAATTTCTCCAACAGACAGAAAGTATCGGCGTGATCGACGAGACTGCTCTCCAAAGAAGTCTCATCCCGGGAAATATCGCAATTATACGCCTCTCAATCAGTCACCAGAAAAGGGTACTGATGAAGATCAAACATAAGTTGTATGTTAAATGGCCTCCGATGATCAAATCAGATTCTGAAAAAGAGACAAAAGAAAGTTTTGCTACTTCCATAAAGATCATGGGCACAACACCCAAGATTGTATATCTCTTAAACACTAGATTGAAGCCCTCATTCGAAAGGGACACCTCTGAGATTGTCGCACGGCAAGATCGTTCACCCAAATGATCCGATCCCCAGTGCATCGTGAACATCAAGCGCGAAGGAAGAAGTTACCACAACGTCGTCCTTCACAGGAAGATGCCGAACCTATGGGCGAAATTCAAACCATTACAAGTGGTCCGGCTTGTGGAGGAGATTCCCAAGCCTCAAGAAAAGCATATATTTGAAAGGCATGCCAGAAGCCTTAGCATGTTTACTGGGTGGAGAAATCATCTAGCACATCAAGTTTTGAGCCATCATCTAATCTCTTTCTTTCACGAAAATGCTAAAGGAATCCATTTCCCTCATAAGGATTCCATCGTCGTAGCGTTAAAGCTTTCGTGACTCAAATAACGAAACGGAATATGAAGCCTTAATTGTTGGCCTCGAATTACCAAATATACTCGCAATAATGAACCTACTCACTCACAACGACTCTCAACTCGTCATTTATCAAGTGCTCAATGAATTCGAGGCAAAGGAGAAGCGGATGGCTTCGTACAAATCTCAGGTACTCATCTTGCTCGCTCAAATTGAACAAATATGAAATAAGTCATATTCCTCAAGAGGAGAATAAGCTCGCAGATTCTTCAGTAAAATTATCTTCTGCACATGAGTCCGATCTGACGCGAGCTATTCTTATCGAGCATCTATCTACCCCGAGTATCGATCAAGTTGCTCTAGATCAGGTCGTCACATTGCTTTTATCTTCATGTTGGATGGACCCCATCATCCTTCACCTCCAAAGCAGACGACTCCCAGATGATAAAAAATCAGCCCAACAATTCGCTATCGTGCTGCCAGGTACATCTTACAAAATGAAAAATTGTTATGTAAAAGTTTTACTTTATCGTATTTAAAGTATCTCCATCCAGAAGAAGCACACCGTGTTCTAGATGAAATACACTCGGGGGCATGCGGTAATAATCTCAAAGGACAATCTCTAGCATACAAAGCAAGAAGGCAATGATATTATTGGCCCACTATGAAGGCGGATGCTATCAAATTCTCAAAGAAATGTGACAAATGTTAGCGATATTCTCCAGTCCCTCATTTACCGTCTGAGAAAATGACGCTGATGGATGGCCCTTGGCCTTTTGGTCAATGGGGAATCGATATAATCAGACCACTACCTATCGAAAAAGGACGTGGCATTCGATTACTTCTCCTCGATCTCCTAGAAGAGAAAATTGACATATCTCGTTTTCGAGTAGTGGCTTATCAATAACGTATATCCCGTTGTCATAATTCAGGGTTTTTCAGCTAGGTAACTTGGTGCTCAGGAAAAACATCGGAACAACCGCTCGGTCTTTAGATCCTAACTAGGACGGCCCGTATCGAGTCATTGAGATTGCTCAACCAGGTACATATTATCTAAAAGACATGCGAGGAAGACCCCTACGTCACCCTTGGCACGTAGAACATTTACTTCGATATTTTTCATAAAGCATGTGAATATTGGACCATTCCTAAATAAAGACGATCTCTTTCATTCCAGTTGTTCAGCCAGGGAATCTATAACTTGGTCGCTACTTAATTTTTTGGACCTGAATAGCCTTGAAGAGAATATAAACATTCTCTTGACTAAGTCTTCTGCTCATGGCAGAGCCAAAGACCCAATTGATAGGCCATCCTATCTCTATGCGAACATGGTCGCCAAGACCTCCCTAATTGAGCCCAACTCATTTTCATGAGTTGAGTAAAACATTCTACAATGAATTGACTAAGTCCTTTACTCAACGCAGGGCCAAAGACTCAATTGATAGGCCATCTTATCTCTATGTAGAAAGCTGGCACTCATAAATGCATGCTCAATCATGTACGACTTCTCCTCCAAAAATAGGCGATTACATATACAGACAAGTCCTTCGCGTAGCTCCTCAACACTAAGGACTTGGGGGGCATCTGTTGTAGAATAAAGTTGGTCGTCGAAGAAGTATAAAAGATATGCGACTAGCGAGCGTCTCTCCATAAAAGTCATGACCAAACCATCTGACTAGCGAGCCTTCCTGCTCACGTCTTGTATATCACTCAAACCTGCGACCGCCTATACGCCCCCCGTATGTGAGCAGCTCCCGTCATATGAGCAGCTCCCATCATATGAGCCGTTCTCAACATATGAGCAGCTCCCATCATATGAGCAGCCCTACTCTTGGTCATTAAGTGGGGAAGCTCCCGTCATATGAGCAGCTCTTATCATATGAGCAACTCTACTCTTGGTCGTTGAGTGGGGAAGCTCCCGTCAAATGAGCAGCTCCCATCATATGAGCAGCTCCCGACATATGAGCAGCTCCCATCATATGAGCAACTCGTGTCATATGAGCAGCTCCAGACATATGAGCAGCTCTCATTATGTGAGCACCCCTGGTCTCTGGTCTCTGGTCTCTAGCAAGGACGTCCCTCGTCTCTTAGTATCAGCAGCTTATATAGGCCGGTTTTGGCTTATTTCTATTTGTAGCTCCGAACCATGGGAGATCTCCATCAAGAGACGTAATCAGCTAGACGTCTAGAGTGGTTAGGCCATCCCCTTATTTAAGGATTAACAGGATAAGTGACTTATCCCCTGAAATTAGCAGTGATCTTAATGGCTTGCGTAATAGACTGGATCACCCGCTGCATAAATAGATGACCCCACAATGATAAAGGTACACAATCTCTAAGCCTACGTTTCACACTTCATCTTACTATCAAGTCACCTCTGACTTAAGCTTTGGAGGGCCAACGGCCAAGCGCCAGCCACCCTTAGTTTTCTTCTTTGGCTTTCAAGTTTGGAGGAGAGCTCACTTCGAGAAGGGCGTATACTTAAGAGGGACCTGTTACCAGAATCTGACGTTAACAATAGCACTCGTTCCATAAAAAATGTTCTCTTGTGCACATTTTGCTTACGCTTTAAGGCACATAGATCCTTTAGAAATTTGGCGTATGAAGGAATTTGCTTAATTGCATCCAACAAGGGAATGCTGATTTTGACTTGTTGGAAGACTTCTAGGATGTCCTGATTTTCACTTGGCCTTTTTGTTGAGACAAGACGTTGGGGGAATGGGGCCACAGGTTTATACATACGCTCCAGCTCTTCATCTTGTGGAGCATTGTTCAATTCACCTTCACTCTTAGAATCAACCGGGTCATTAGGCTTTATGGGCTTCACCGGTTCAGATTTTTCAATTATTTTTCTACTTCTAAGAGTAGTGATGGCTTGAACATGTTCCACATGAGGATGGGTTGAAGAATTAGTGCTTGCTTCCAATTGTTCCTTGGGGTTAGGATGAGATTGGGTCAAAACAGTCCCTTTCTCCCTAACTCCTAGGTGTGTCTCAATTTTTTCAACCGAAATTTTAAGTTTATTCATGGCTTGCATGTTGGATTGATTTATCTGAGTTTGTCCAATCATGAACGCATTTAACGTATCCTCAAGAGTGCTCTTTTGAGGAGGCCCTTGGGACGCATTGTTTATATTTACCATGGGTTCATTTCTTCCATTAAAATTTAGTTTACACCGCCACTCAGGACTAGTCAAGTTAGAATTTGGTTCACTAAAGGGGCGTTGGTAAGCATTTGTAGCATTCGTAGTTTGTAAGATATCTTGAAACGCAGGGATTGTTGGGCAATCTTTTGTCAAGTGAACATCACTCTCACAAATACCACATACACTCTCAACGTCCTCACCGGTGGTAATCATGTTAACACTCCTCAATTCTATGGCCTCAACCTTCTTTGTGAGACCCGCCACCTTTGAATTTAAATCATCCTCCCCATCTAATACATGTATTCCTTTCTCTCTTGGGGTTGACTTGGGATTACTAGTCAGATTAGAGATGTCCCAAGATTGGGCATTCTCAGCTAGCATATCAAAGTAATCCCAAGCATATCGGTTGTTTAAAAACTCACCATTGCACATCATTTGGACAAATTGGCTCATGTTTGAACTCAATTCGACATAAAAAAGTCAATCAATCGCCACTTTTCATAACCATGGTGTGGGCACTCTAATAAAAGATCCTTGAACCTCCCCCAACATTGAAAAAATGTTTCATCTCTTTTTTGGGAGAAGTTCATGATAGTCCGTCTTAGTGCATTGGTTTTATGAACCGGCAAGTACTTTTTAAGGAACTCCCAGGTCATTTCAGCCCATGTCTTGATACTTCTAGGTTTAAGTGATTAAAACCTTGCTTTGGCTTTGTCCTTTAGAGAGAAGGGGAATAATTTCAGTTTGATTACATCTTGGGAGACATCATTAAATTGAAAGGTGTTGCCTATCTCCTCAAATTCACTAAGGTGCGCATATGGACTTTCAGAGTTGAGTCCATGAAATTTTGGGAGTTACTTGATAATTTTCATTTTAAGGTCCACGTTTCCTACATTATTTGGAAAAACAATGCAGGAAGACGTGGTTGTTCTCTCCGGTTGTAGATAATCTCCCAATGTTTTAACCAGAGGAACATAGTGTTCCTCATTCTCATTACGTTCCATCCTAATTGGTGGTGCATCATGCTCAACATCTTCAACATATGTGGTTCATTTCAGCCATGATTTCAGACAATTCAGGATTTCCTAGACGTTTTTCTAACTCGTCTGTGATAGACTGGGCCTTTAACTAAATCTCCCTCACTTGGAAGTCACGATGTATGATCACGCTCCCAATGAGATATAAAACACAAAAAACTAACTAATATAAAATCTGAAAACAAAAACAAAAACTAAAAATTAAATGAGTCTAAGTTAGAACGGGGTTACCGGATGGAAGAACTATGTTAGAGAAGAAAAATCCTACAAAACAAACAAAATCTGTTACTAGTAGAAAATTATGACAAAAACCTATTAAAACAATGAATCCTAACCTAACCTATTTAACCTAACTATACCATAATTACGAAATTCAGAATCGCTAACCTAATCCCTGACAACGACGCTAAAAACTTGTTCGCTCGCTTTAAGTGCAAGGCTACGATGTATTAATAATTCTCGGTAAGACCAAGGTCGATCCTCAGAGATGGTCGTAACGATTCTAAGTTTTAGAACTAGGATGGGCTAAATTCAGATTTGTATCAATGGGTGAAAATTAAGAACATAAAACTATCTATTTTATACTTAAATCAGGGAAATAAATACTAGAGTGCTAAGGATCCACTAATAATCATTCACAATGCCAATTCAAACCATTCAAGCCAATAACACAATTGGAATCGGAGTTCTATCCCTATCCAATCGAAATATAGAGCAATCAAATCATCATAATGAATCTAATATAGATGGATCATCCACTGATATGGTCCTCTCATAATCAACTAAGGCATTGGGTGTATTCAATCACACAACCCAATCCTTTACGAAACAAGCAAGATCGCATTCATGATTCTTCCTCAAGTCTTGTCACTAGACTTGATTTAGAAGCATGAATTAAACTTCTATTGAACCAAAATCAATACATAAATACCTATCTCAGATTAAATCAAAAGATAAGAACCCCTTATAGTTTAGTTTTAAATAAGCTCTTAGGAAACTTAGTTTGTAAGATCCCCTAGCATCCAACATATCATGATGAATCTAGGATCTCTACAACCCAAAATCCTATCAATCAACACCCATTAAGCAATCTCAGTAATCAAAACATCACATGTAAGAGAAATCACAGGAAATAGAAGATTAACTAAAAATGCTAATTTTATTTCAAACTAGAACTAGAAGTGTTCTAAAACCCAAAACTACTTGAACAAATTCGAATTGAACATTGCAAACAACTAAAAGCTTCACCTCTTAGCACTAGCTAAGACGTTTAGCCAACCATTATTAGGTTAAACTAAAACTCAAAGGAAACTAATGAAAAACATAGAAAAACTAAGTTTGGAGGAGTTACAGATGCTCCACAGCGATCTCCTTCACCTCCCACGACTTCCCAAGCCTTCTATAATGTCTTTAGATCCACCCCTAGATGTCCTTTTATAGTAGAGAGGCCTTACCACCTCAGAATCATCCAAATTGCACAATACTTACGCACTTGTGCCTCAAAAATTGGAGGTTGCTGAAGAAGTTGCTGAATGTCAGCAAATTACACTGGCTTCCTGTTGGCCGACCGATTTAGACCGGTCGAGATGGCTGGCCGACCGGTCTAACAGAGGTCTAGAGAGTCCAGAGAGGTGCCCGACCTGTTGGCCGAACGGTCTAGACCAGTCGGACCACACTGGTCCTTGGTCCAGTGACCTATACAGAGGGGTAGGAGGGTGGCCGACCGGTCATTTTCGGTCGGACCTCATTTCTTCACAATTTCTTTCTTTCTTTCTTTCTTTCTTCCTCTCTCTCCTCACCTTGCTTTCTTCTTTCTTTGGCCCACCTTGGGTCTTCATCAAAGGTTCCTAAATGTGTCTTTTAAGCATCAATGGAGTGAAGTCTCTCTCTCAATCCTACATTCACACAACATGCATTAGAAGGGTCTTTTAAGTATGCAAACCATGCATATAATGTGATGTAATGGGTTGATAAATGTATAAATTGGAGGTTCAACATTAGGTGAATAGAAACCTACCAAAACCACACTCTAACTTGCTGATAGATCTATTCGTATATCGAGAGGAGTGATTGAGGATGTCTTAGTCCAAGTTGATAAATTCTACTACCCAGTGGACTTTATTGTCTTAGATACACATCCCGTGATAGGTACCGGTGCTCAAATTCTCGTCATACTTAGCTGCCCTTTTTTAGCTACTTCAAATGTGATTATCAATTGTAGAAATGGGCTTGTACAAATGTCCTTTGGAAATATGACACTTGAGCTGAATATATTTGATTTATGCAAACAACCACGGGAAGTTGATGACGAGGTCCACGAAATAAATTTAATTAAATTATTCGTGGAAGATACATCTCCCTTGACATTCTATTCCGATCATTTGGAGGTATGTTTGGCCCACTCTCATGAGATTAATGATGACACGATACGAGAGATGGATGCCATTTTGGATGTTATGCCAGTACTTGATAATAAAAGATAAAAGGCATCATTTGAATCTTTGCCCTTAAGTGAGAACAAGCCCCTTCCATCTAATATCAAGGCACCAAAGCTCGACTTAAAACCATTACCCACTGATTTGAAATATGTTTATTTAGGTCGAGATGAGACGTATTCGGTGGTTATTTCTTCCCACTTGGATGAGGAATAAGAGAGTAGGCTAATAGCTACTCTAATAGAGCATAAGAGCGCCATCGGATGGCCAATTGCGGATCTCAAAGGCATAAACCCCCTGATTTGTACTCATTATATACACCTTGAGTAAAATGCTAAGACATCTTGACAACCACAAAGACGCCTCAATCCAAACATGAAGGAGGTGGTTAAGGCCGAAGTGGTGAAACTATTGGATGTAGGTATCATCTACCCAATATCCAATAGTTAATGAGTGAGTCCAACTCAAGTGGTGCCTAAGAAATTCGAAATAACCATCGTAGACAATGCCAATAATGAACTCGTGCCAACTAAAGTCACTACCGGTTGGATAATGTGCATTGACTACAGGAAGCTAAACACTGTCACAAGGAAAGACCACTTCCCCTTACCATTTGTTGATCAAATTTTAGAAAGGTTGGCCGGTCATTCCCATTTTTGCTTCCTTGATGGGTATTCAGGGTATAACCAAATAAAGATCGCCCTAAAGGACTAACAGAAGACAACTTTCACATGTCCATTTGGTACTTTTGCTTATCGAAGAATACCGTTTGGACTATGCAATGCCCCAGCCACCTTTCAGCATTGTATGTTGAGTATTTTTCTGATATGGTAGGAACGATTCTCGAAGTCTTCATGGACGATTTCTCAATATTTAGTTCTAAGTTTAATGAGTGCCTTATGCACTTAAAACTGTTTTGAAAAGATGTGAAGAAAAGAACCTCGGGTTGAATTGGGAGAAATGTCACTTCATGGTGAAAAAGGGAATAGTCCTCGGTCACATCATCTCACAAAATGAAATTGAGGTGGACAAAGCTAAAATCGATCTTATCTCTAACCTTCCACCACTCAAGAGTGTACGAGATGTGCGGTCCTTTTTGGGACATGCCGGATTCTATAGACGGTTCATAAAAGACTTTAGTTCACTCTCTCGTCTTTTATGTAACCTACTTCAAAAGGAAAACTCATTCGAGTGGAATGAAGATCGTCAAAATGCCTTTGATAAGCTTAAAGGTATGTTGACATGTGCCCCCATAATGCAACCACCTGATTGGAGCCTTCCTTTTGTAATTATGTGTGATGTGAGCGACTACGCTATTGGGGCTATGTTAGGCCAGAGAAAAGAGAAAAAGCCATGCATCATATACTATGCAAGTAAAACCTTAAACTCGGCTCAAGCTAACTACACTACTACAAAAAAAGAACTTTTGGCCGTACTTTTTACTTTAGACAAGTTTAGGTCCTACTTGATCGGATCCCAGATTATCATATTTACCGACCATGTTGCGCTTAAATACTTTCTCTTTAAGAAGGATGCTAAGCCACGCTTGTTAAGATGGGTCCTCCTACTCCAAGAATTTGACATAGAAATACGTGATAAGAAAGGAGTAGAAAACATTGTGGCTGACCATCTCTCTAGACTTGTTCTCACTGATTACCCTGAGACTACCGCAATCAATGACATGTTCCCTGATGAACAACTTTTTAAAATCTCCCAAATTTCATGGTATGCGGACATTGTTAACTATCTTACTACAGGTACAATTCCAACACACTAGAACAAGCAAGATAAGGATAAGTTTTTCAACGAGGTGAGAAAATTCTTATGGGATGAACCGTACTTATTCAAGTGTTGTCTCGATCAAATTATAAGGAGATGTGTGCCGGATGATGAGAACACAGTATCATCTTCTTTTGTCATTCTCAGGTGTGTGGTGGCCACTTTTCTGCTAAGAAGACCACAGCTAAAATTCTGCAATGTGGGTTTTATTGGCCCTCCATGTTCAAAGATACCCATCAGTTTTGTAAAACGTGTGAGCCTTGTCAGAAATTGGGAGGAATATTCCGTAGAAATATGATGCCACTCAATCCCATCTTACCAATCGAAAATTTTGATTATTGGGGCATCGATTTCATGGGTCCATTCTCATCTTCTTTTGTAAATATATATATATTGCTTGCCATCGATTATGTTTCAAAATGGGTCGAAGCGATTCCATGCCGGTACAATGACCATAAAACAGTCATTCGTTTCTTAACAGAAAATATTCTTTCCCGGTTTGGAACAACTCGAGTCATTATAAGTGATGGAGGATCTCATTTTTGTAACCGCCCGTTTGAAGCTTTAATGAAGAAATATGGCGTGAATCACAAGGTGAGCACTCCTTTTCACCCACAAACAAGTGGACAAGCTGAGATATCCAACAGAAAAATTAAACATATTTTGGAGAAAACAGTAAACCCCGATTGCAAAGATTGGTCGCTTCGACTTACCGATGCACTCTTGGCTTACCGTACCGTGTTCAAGACCCCCATTAGAATGTCTCCCTATAGACTTGTCTATGGGAAAGCTTGCCACTTGCTCGTGGAGTTGGAACATAGGGCATATGGGTAATAAAGAAGATGAATTTTGATTCTGACAAAGCAAGCTCGTTGCGCAAACTTCAATTGAATGAACTTGCGGAACTCCAGAATAAGGCATACAAAAATGCGAGAATTTACAAGGATAAGACGAAGGTGTTCTATGATAAGAACATCCTTCGTAAGACCTTCATGATCAACCAAAAAGTCCTTATGTATAATTCTCGATTACATTTATTTATGGGGAAATTGAGGTCTCGATGGACCGGTCCCTTCATTGTAAAAATTGTTTATCCATATGGGACTGTCGATTTGTTGAATCCAATGAACAGTAATGTCTTTAAAGTAAATGGTCCACGTTTAAAATCGTTCTTTGAGAATTTTCCTTCAGAAGGTATGTCCATACCTCTGACTGATCCTGTGTATCAAGATATTTGATCTCCTAGTCTGATGGAGGTATAGAGTAGTTAGGATTAGGATTTTGCTGCTTTTGGTTTGTTTTTTCATAGGTTTGTTAGAAGGGGGTATAATTTTAGTTTTTGTTCTCTCAGATACTCTCATTCCTCACTCCCTTTATTTTATATTTGCTCTCAAGTTTTGCTTATTGAACATCTTTTACATCGAGGACAATGCAAGATTTGGTTGGGGGTGTGAGATCACTAGGATGAATTTAGTGTTTTGTAACATCTCAAGCAATATGAAGAACATTTTTAAGATTTTTTTTTACAAATTCAAAACTCCATTGGAAAACTTTATTTCTATGTATTCGGAACGATGTAAGTATAGAAAAATGAGAGGCGAAGTGAGTGAAGTTGAATATCTTGAACAATCTCTAAGATACTAGTTTTATATGCGAATTCCGCTATTTTTATGATTGATAGAAATTTTGAACACTTTTACACCTAGTTCACTTTACACGATTCTCATGTTTTGAAAGGATTATTAGAATTGTGGATTAACTAGGTTTGGGATTTGAGGTGTTGAGGAACCAAGCCGGGGTACTTTGTCCATCCTTGTCCATGGAAAAATAACGAAAGATATGGATTTCTAAAAATCATATCTAATGTGTGTGAAAAGGAAAGGAAGGATGAAAATATGGGAATGATTGAAAATATGGTAGAAAATTTCGACAAAGGGCTACCTATTACCAACCGGGGGATGGTCTACCTGTAACCAAAGACAGAAATGGGACGTAGTGTGAAAGCCATCGAAAGGACGGTAAGGCAAATTCCTGTCAAAGGCTTGTTGTAGATCTATACACCATTAAATCCATACCTTAGCTAATTCACGAAGAAGGTAACCTAAGAAATCCATAAGATGAACATTCACTGTGCACACTAGGTTAAATTGTTTGGACTTTTCTATTTATCAATCAATCAGCGGGAATTTCATATGAATACTTGGTATGTTCTTAAAAGTTTAAGGTTTCAAACTCTATCACTTAGTTTTTCCAATTTTTACACTTGCATGTCGTAGAGTGTATAGAAGCATTGTTTCTAAAGGAGAGTTGAGTTTTGAAGAATGAAATTTGTGTCACGCATGTTTTGCTCGGGACTAGCAAAATGTTGGTTGGGGGTGTGTTAAGCTCTTAAATGTGTATAGTCTAGCCCCATTTCATCACTAGCTATGCTTGAAATACATGATTAAAGACCCAACTAATGCATGGTGTTGTGGTTGTAGGAATGAGAGAGAGAATTCATCAATTGAAGGCTTAGAGACGCTGTTTACAAGCATTGAAGATCAAAAGACCAAGCGCCAACAGGTGGAAGAAAGAAAGCAAATGAGAAAAGGAAGAAGTGCAGAAAATAGCACTGAAGACCGGTCGTTCGACCGGTCTTCCATAGCCCAAGACCGATAGTCCGACCGGTCCAAACACTCAACAGGAGGACCCTGATGCTAAACACTGCTGGACCAATCACGACCGGTTGTCCGATTGATCGTCCACTGCTTAGACCGATCATCTGACCGGTTGTTGAATTAAAAGATGGGTTCGAATTTCCAAAAAACTCTTTGGACCGTTTTTGGCCTTTTGCGACCGGTCGTCCATGGGCTCAGACCGATCGTCTGACCGGTCAGCTGCGTAACAGAGCTTCTTCTACAAGCTCCGAAATTTGCTGCAATTTTTATGGGATTTCTCAAAGTTTCTTCTCACCTAGGGCGCCAATCCTATAAAAGGACTCCTCTAGCTCGTTCCTATGGATGCTAGAGGAGAATTACCATGGTGGGAGGCAGTAGAAGACGGATCCGGAGTTCTGCAACGCCTCCTAATTTGTTCTTCTAGTTTTATATTTTTCTTAGTAGCTTTTATGTTTCCTTGGATCATGAACGGCTAAATCTCTTAGCTAGGGCTAAGAGGTGAAGCTTGTAGTGGATCTAAGATGTTTCAATTCGTTTGTTTTGGTTTCAAGTTGGATTATTGTGAAGAACAATGGTTTGAAGTTTGAATAAAGTTCTAAGTAGTTTTTCTTAATCTTATGATGACTCATGGATGTTTAGAAGAATTGCTTTAGTTCTTAATTATTTTGAATGATTCTAGACCTGTACACTCTGAGGAATCGGATTCAATACGTTTAGATCTTTGATTCTCATGTGGAAACTTCATGCCAAAGGTTCTACTTTTCTGAATTTCTGAATTATGTGTGATTGTGTAAGTGATTTGAATCAAGTTCAAATCATGATCTAGTTATGCTTTGTGACATAGTTTAATGATGATTATGATTGTGATCTTAATCTATTGAAACTAGGATTGACCTATGCAATTGAGTGTGCTCAAGTCTTAACTTAAATTAAGGGAATCATGTACTTGAATCACACATATGGCAGATTGTTTGTTTTAACTGTTCTATCATCCGACTAGATAGGATTTGATTTCGATTCTAGTTGAGTAAGTGAGAAACCACAGTGAATTAAGCATCAAGGATTGTTACAAGTGGATCCTTGAACCCCTAGTGTTCTTTTACATTGTTTACATTCATCTTTAGTTCAAAATTGCTATCTACATTCAATTATAAAAACCCTGTTTAGTTAGTTATCAATTAGAAACCATTGGAAGTGTTTTGTGAGTTCCTACACAAGTCCTTGTGGATCGACCTCGATCTTACCGAGATTATTACTACATCGCAACTCTACACTTGGGGAACCGAACATCTACCTCTATTCCAGTGGACGAGATGATATGTCCAAGAACTATTCCCTTCTGTACCATAAAATGGCACTTCTCCCAGTTTAAGACAAGGTTCTTCTCCTCACACCTTGTCAAGACCAACTTCAAGTGATTAAGGCACTCTTCAAACGTACAACCAAAAATAGAAAAATCATCCATGAATACCTAGAGAAATTCACCCACCATGTTTGAGAAAATAATCGACATGCATCGTTGGAATGTGGCGGGTGCATTACATAGCCCGAATGACATTCTTCGGTATGCGAAGGTGCCGAACGGACATGTAAAGGTGGTATTCTCTTGGTCTTTTGGGGCTATCTCAATTTGATTGTAACTGGAATAGCCATCTAGGAAGCAATAATAGGAGTGACCCGCTAACCTCTCCAAAATTTGATCCATGAATGGGAGAGGGAAGTGGTCCTTCCTAGTGACCGTGTTTAGATTCCGATAATCAATGCACATACACCAACCGGTGGTCACTCTAGTCGGTATAAGCTCATTGTTGGCATTTTCTACGATGGAATACCGGACTTCTTAGGGACAACTTGGGTAGGACTCACCCATTGGTTATCCGAGATGGGGTAGATGATACTCACATCTAGTAGCTTTAACACCTCGATTTTGACAAACTTCATCATATTTGGATTTAACCTTCTTTGGGGTTGCCTAGTCATTTTCGCATTCTCTTCGAGGTGGATACGGTGAGTACATACCGAAGAGTCTATCCCCTTGAGGTCTGCTATTGTCCAACCTATGGCTCTCCTATGTTCTTTGAGTAGCTCAATCAACTTGAGCTCTTGGTCTTTTTCTAGGTGAGAGGCAATGACAACCGGGAATGTTTCTTCTTGACCTAAATGTATATATTTAAGCTCGGATGGCAATGGTTTAAGGTCAAGCTTCAATGGTTTGATGTTAGACAGTAGAGGCCTTGATGTGGTTGGTGGCAATCTTTTAAAATGGGGCCTCCACCGGCTATTATCAACTACCGGTTTCTCAATATTCAATGTTGCACAATTTCACTAATAATGCGGTCTTTAGAATCCTTGAAATGTGCCAAGCATGTGTTAACGTCAGATTTTGTAATAGGATCCTCCGGTTGTTCACCTTCTCTCCAGCAGGGATTTCCTCCGATAGACCTGTAAGAAGACAGAAAATAACTTAGGGTGGCTGGTGTCCAGCCATTAGCCCTCCGATGCTTAAGTCAGGCAAAGCAAGAAGAAGAAGAACCAGGCAAAAGCATGCCAGAGATTGAATATTGTGTACCTTTCTCTTAATGGAATCATCCCTTTATATAGATCTGAAGCGATCCAATCTGTTACGTAAGATATCGAGATCCCGCTGATTTCGTGTACGATACGAGATCCTGCTGATTTCGTGGGATAAGATCCTTATCCTTAGAGGCGAGATCTAACCCAATTACTTATTTCGGCAATCACGTTCCTTGATAGCAATCCCTTGAGATTCGGAACCACGAGAAGATAAGCCCAAAATCAACCTATACAGGCTGCTGGTAGGCATAGTAGTAGCGCTGATTGCTCATGTTGAGTTGGAAGCCGTAGTTGGAGTCATAGCCAGCGAAGAGGAAGGAGACGCCGAAGGAGCGGAGACCACCGAACTGGGTGTAACCCTACTTGGTGTCGCAGAGGGATTGGACAAGCTGCTCGACGGGAATCGGGTGCTGGTACTGAAGGCTAAGGGATGTCGCCACAGAAAAAACTGTTCGCATGTTGGAAGATGGTCGTGAGTCCAAGTGCTCGCTCATTCAGATGTAACACTTTTCAATGACTTGTGAGAAGGTCTGCTCGCAGATCGAGAAGGGAATCTCTGCTTTGCTTCATCTGACTATCAGCTATGGGAGCTCGAAGCCTTGCGAATAGGTGCTCCGTATTTATCCATCCTGCGACTCTCGAGCAGATGATCTCGAGAGTCGAATGGGCACTTCCGTATTTACCCGATCTGCGACTCTTGATCAGATGATCTCGAGAGTCGAATGGGCACTTCCGTATTTATCCAATCTGCGACTCTCGATCAGATGACCTCAAGAGTCAAATGGGCGTCCGTGTAAAATCTTAATAGCTGAGTTGATCTCCATTATTTTTCCTATAACAGATGCCCCCCAAGTCCTTGCCGCCAAGAATTCGTAAGGGAAGGACTTAGCTCACTATCACACGTAACCGCCCGCTGCCTTCATCGAGAATGGAAGCTCACATGATGGGCTGGAATTAATGAGCGCCAGCTTTCCGCAGCCTTTCCGCAGACAGAAAATGAAGGGGCGCTTGCCACGTGTCAGGGGAGTTAATGGGCGTGCCTGCTCGAGTGCTGCGCCGAAGGAGGGGCTACCACGTACCATCAGATGCGGCAGAATGATTGCCTATAAATATACGGAGTCCGCCATTTCTCTGGTTTTCTACAGAAGCTTTTCGAAAGGAATTAGCAGTCATCCCTTTTCCTGTCATTCTCCTTCCTCTGGTGCTCCCCTTCCTTCTTTCTTCCTTCGGTGTTCCTCTTTCCTCTCTTTTTCTGTTACCTGCGTACATTTCCTTTTCTCTTTTTCTTCTTTTTAATCTTCTCATGGCTGGGAACTCTGACGAGACCACTGTCCCTCTAGGTGATGCCATTCCGGAATCCTCTGCTTCTAGCAGTGCGAGGGTTCCTGTAGGGAGATACACAGCAGCCGGATATCCTTCTGTTTTATCAGAGGACCGGCTGGCTGAGTTACGGGAGAGATACCTGATCCCCGACTCAGTCACTCTCCGATTGCCTGGAGATGGAGAGACACCAGACTCCCCTCCCCCAGGATGCGTAGCTTTTTATGAGTACCAGTTTATCCTGGGGGTACGCCTCCCCCTCCATCCCTTCATACGCGACGTTCTCCGGTGTTACAAGATTGCCCCCGGGCAACTCATCGTGAATGGATGGAGGGTAGTCCTGGGCTCCTTTGCCCTCTGGGCTCAGGCCGGCAACGGGGAACTTACAGCGAAGGAGTTCCTCCGTATGTTCCGTCTAAAGAAAGCACCCTCCAGCGAAAGCTGGTATTACCTGTTCTACGGGCACTGGGATA
Organism: Liriodendron chinense; assembly: GCA_003013855.2. Lineage (NCBI taxonomy): Eukaryota > Viridiplantae > Streptophyta > Magnoliopsida > Magnoliales > Magnoliaceae > Liriodendron > Liriodendron chinense. The sequence goes on from ML058350.1 coordinate 2,016,596, forward strand.
ACTTCGTGCTGGGGAAACCCTCCTCGAACTATCCTGGCTGGAGGAAACGGTGGTTCTACGCTTTCGGGAACTGGGAGTCTGCTTCCTCCAGAGGTCCAGGGGTTACCCATTTTTTCTGTGAAGGTAGGCACAATCTCACATTGTGCAGTTTTCTTCAATTAAGATTTTAGGGTTTTACTTCATTCTTTGTCCCTTGTTTGTGCTCGCAGGTATCCCGGCCTTGAGAAAACCAAATTTGAAGGGAGGGATCAACGAGAAAATAGTCAAGGTGTACAAGGTGCCTGTTGGTGATAGGCACATCGAGGCTTGCTTGTCTCCCTCACGACTTGCAGCAGCGGGCCTAATATCCAGAGGAGAAGCCAAGATGACGAAGGCCGGGGAGAAGAGGGGTCTGCTGCCCCAACTGAAGGGCACGAACTCCAAAAGGCAGAAGAGAACACCTGCCGAACCATCTCAACCACCCATCCGTAAGGGTAGCGATCAACCTGCCCCTCTCGTGAGTACGGCGGGGGCTCCGGCAGGGCCCAATATTCCCTCACTGGTGGTCGCACCTGGACCGCCAGTGATTAACATTGCTGACAATTCCCCGGATGGGGCGGGGTCCAGCTGTTCCCCAGCTGAAGAGGCTCGAGAGCAAATAGAGCCTCGAGAGTCGGCTCCTGCTCGCGAACTGATCCCTGCTGCCGAGCAGGGACCTGCTCGCGAGTCGATGCCCCCACCTCGCGAGCCAGCTGGGTTGGTCGTTGCCCAACCGTCTGGGAGTGGGACATATTCTATTTCCCGCCACCTCCATCCAATATGTAAATTCTTGTTCGAGAACGTCCCCCCCCAAACCTTCGGCTCTCTTCCCGAGCCAAGCCCTGAGAACCTTTTCCTCGAAGCGGGGGTGAGGATGGTTCAGGTAAGACATTGCCAAGGCCTGCTTTAATCTGTTGTTACGTTCCAAAATACTTTATCTCACATTTTTCGTTACTTTTGCAGGGCTTAGATCTTATCCTGCGAACGAGGCGTGATATCATTGCCGCCCATCGCGTGATAGATGAAGCTGAGGGGAAGAGAACTGCCTTGGAGAAGGCAGTTCAAGGAAGGGATCAACTCCTCAAGTCCCGTGAGGCAGTGATCTCTAAGAGAGATGAGGAGATCAAGATCCTCATAGAGAAAGTCCAAGTTTTGACCGAGAGGTATCAAGCTTTGGACTCTAAGTTCGCGAAGCTCGCCGACTTGAAGGAGAAGGCGGAGAGAGAGAAGGAGATCTTTCGCCAAGACAAGATCTCATTGGAGGAGCGGCTTGCGGAGGCTAGGTCGCAGCTCAAAGAAGCCAACGAGAACCTGGAGAAAGAGCGCTCCGCTCTCGCACAGCTCAAGGACGACTCGATCCACTGGGACGAGGAGAAAGTCGCCCTTGTAAAAATGCTATCGGAGGAAGGTCCTCGGGCAATTTCTGAGTTTCGGACTTCGCAGCTATATGACGATGAAAGATATGAGTCATATGATGCTGGTCGTGACTTTGCACTAAGAGTAGTGCAACGAATGACCCCATCCTTCGATATGGGGGAATTTGGTCGAGTCGCGACCATCATACCTGCAGAAGAGCAAGCTGCTGCTGAGAATGAGGTGACTGAAGCCACGCAGGCTGGAGGGGCTCCAGAAATGGGCCCTGAAGTCGAGAGCACGGCTCCTCCTCCAAGAGATTGATTTCCTTTTTGTTTTCCTTTTTCTTGTACTCGCGAGCAGATATTTTGTAAACATTTATCATTAATGAAAAGATATTTTTGGAAGTGTTGTTGTTCTTCTTGTTTACTCTTTTCCTTTCATGCAATGAATACCTTCTCGTTGTTGTTTACCTTCTTTTCCTATGTGCACTGAATGCCTTCCTGTTGCAATGAGTTATGCTCAACCCGGGGGGTCGTAGCGACCATGCCCTCGTGGAGATAGACTGATCTATCGATTGAGAGATGTAATGTGCTCAATCTGGGGGGTCATGACGACCATACCTTCGTGGAGATAGACTGATCTATCGATTGAGAGATGAAATGTGCTCAATCTGGGGGGTCATGACGACCATACCCTCGTGGAGATAGACTGATCTATCGATTGAGAGATGAAATGTGCTCAATCCGGGGGGTCATGGCGACCATACCCTCGTAGAGATAGACTGATCTATCGATTGAGACTCCAAGTTTACCAAGGGTAGAAGGATGGTCTCCCATAAAATGGAAATGCGACCATCCTAGGTGAATTTAACCCTACCAAAGGTAGGCAATTGGCCAAGGGATTGTATGCATCCTCTTCAGGGCTATTCATGTCCAAGTAAATGGAGTAGCGACCAAAAGATATCTTCCACTTTATTCATAAAATGTTGTTATGAACTACATCGAATCTAGGGATAGTATCGTAGCAAATGCTCCACGTGCCAAGGGCGACGTACGGGCTTTCCCTGCATGTCTTCAAGGTAATAAGTACCGGGTCGCACAATCCTAATGACCCGATACGGGCCTTCCCAATTTGGATCCAGCGAACGAGCGGGAACTCTGAGTTTTTGCCTCAGGACCAAATCTCTAGGTTGGAAGGATCTAGGTCGAATCTTAGCATTTCGATAACGAGCAATACGTTGTTAATATGCTGCCACTCGTACTTGGGAGGCATTTCTCCGTTTTTCCTAGAGATCGAGATGAAGTCGAAGGTCTTCCTGATTACTCGCGGGGTCATACCGCTCGATCCGATATGAGGGCACTTGAATTTCCACGGGTACTACTGCATTGACACCAAATGCTAAGGAGAAAGGGGTTTCACCTGTTGATGTACATGCCGTGGTTCTATATGCCCATAGTACTTCTGGCAGAAGTTCTGGCCACACACCTTTACATTCACCTAACTTGGTCTTTAAGTGGTGCTTGATGATCTTATTCACTGCCTCGACCTGCCCATTCGCCTGAGGATGATATGGAGAAGTGCGGAGATTACGTATCGTCCATTTTTCACAAAATTCATCAAAGGCTGCGTTGTCGAACTGCGTTCCGTTATCGGTAATTATAGTGTGAGGAAGTCCGAAACGGCATATGATATTTCTCCATATAAACTTAGTAGTTTATTTCTCAGTAATCTTGGCTAATGATTCTGCCTCGGCCCATTTGGTGAAGTAATCAACCGCCACGATCGCGAACTTATTTTGTCCCTTTCCCATGGGTAAGGGCCCGATGATATCGACCCCCCACTGAGCGAAAGGCCAAGGGCTATCAACTGGAGTCATCCGTTCGGATGGCACATGAGGTATAGGTGAATAACGTTGGCACTTGTCACATTTTTTAGAAAGTTCAATTGCATCTGCTTTCATAGTGGGCCAATAATATCCTTGCCGCATCGCCTTATATGCTAGGGATCGCCCCCTGGGGTGATTACCACATGCCCCCTGGTGTACTTCGTCTAGAACACGAAGGGCTTCTTCTGGATGAAGATATCTTAAATAAGGCAAGGAAAAGCTCTTGCGCAACAATATTCCGTCTTGCAAGGTATACCTGGCAGCCCGAAGGCGAATTTGTCTTGCAGCTTTCTTATCCTCTGGTAGGTATCCGTCTCTGAGATACAGGATGATGGGATCCATCCAGCATGGAGATGATTGTACCGATATTACTTGCTCAAGAGTCACTTGGTCGATACTTAGGTTCTGACGATGCTCGATGGGGACCGAATGTGATAACTCAGATTCTGGTGCAGAGGCGAGCTTTGCCAGGGAATCGGCAAGTTGGTTCTTCTCGCGAGGAATATGAATTATTTCATAAGTCTTCAGTTTTGCGAGCAGGATGAGGACACGAGACTTGTATAAGGCCATCCTTTCTTCTTTGGCCTCGAATTCTCCAAGGACTTGGTTGACAATGAGCTGGGAGTCGCTATGAATTGACAGATTCTGAATTACAAGGACAATGGCCAATTCGAGGCCAACGATCAGGGCTTCATATTCTGCTTCATTATTCGAGATACGAGAATCGAAACGCAAAGCATATTGGAAATGCGACTCGTCGGGAGCCACTAAAATCAGGCCCGCTCCACTGCCACTGGCCGGCGACGACCCGTCCACGAAGAGTGACCAAGGAGGCTGGTCACTGGTCATGGTATTATCATCAGGAGAGTATGTGAATTCGGCGATGAAGTCTGCCACGGCCTGGCCCTTGACTGCGGTCCTAGGGCAGAATGAGATATCGTGCTCGTTGATCTCGACTGCCCATTTAGTTAAGCGTCCGGAAGCCTCAGTTTTTTGAAGGACTTACCGCAGTGGATGATTCGTTGGTACTAGAATAGCGTGGGCTTGAAAGTATGGTCGCAGTTTTCGAGCTGCCGTGACTAAGGCCAGGGCCAGCTTTTCCATATCAGAATACCGAGTTTTCGCATCAACCATTGCTCGACTGATATAATAAACGGGACTTTGCACCTCAGAATCTTCTCTTATTAAAGCGGCGCTAACGGCCGTAGAGGACACAGATAAATACAGAATGAGTTGCTCATGTGCTACAGGTTTAGATAAAATGGGGGGTGTGCTCATGTATAGCTTCAATTGTTGAAAGGCTTCCTCACATTGTGGCGTCCAATTCCAATCAGACTTGGCCGTTGCACGAAGGAGTTTGAAGAATGGTAAGCATTTGTCAGATGCTCGCGAGATGAATCTATTCAACGATGCGATGCGACCAGCCAGACGCTGGACGTCCTTCAGAGTGGTGGGGGATTTCATCTCCATCAATGCTTTTATCTTTTCAGGATTTGCCTCAATTTCGCGCTGACCGACCATGAACCCGAGAAATTTTCCTGCAGATACTCTGAATGCACATTTTTCTGGGTTCAATTTCATTTGATACCTCCTCATTAGGTCGAAGGCTTCTCGAAGATCAGAAATATGATCATCTTCTATGGTGCTTTTCACGAGCATGTCATCGACATAAACTTCCATATTCCTACCGATTTGAGCAGCAAATATTTTGTTGACGAGACGTTGATAAGTGGCCCCTGCATTTTTAAGACCGAACGGCATTACCTGGTAGCAATATAATCCCCGATCTGTGATGAAGGCGGTATGCTGGCTATCAGGTGGATGCATCATGATCTGGTTGTAACCAGAATAAGCATCCATAAAACTGAGCAGAGCGTGTCCAGCTGTTGAATCGACCAACTGGTCAATCCGCGGTGTCGGGAAGCTATCTTTGGGGCATGCTTTGTTCAAATCTGAATAGTCGATGCACATTCTCCATTTGCCATTAGCTTTCCGGACGAGAACCACGTTCGCGACCCACTCTGGGTAGTCTACTTCTTTTATGAAATTGACCGTGAGTAGCTTCTCGACTTCAGCTTTGATCGCCATTTGTCTTTCTGCAGTGAAGGCATGTCGACGCTAGTGTACGAGCTTATGTTTCGGGTCGATATTGAGACGATGTACAATGACATTGGGGTCGATGCCTGGCATATCTTTATGAGACCAAGCGAACACGTCCTGGTATTCGGTGAGGAAACGGACTAGATCTTCATGATGGACACTGGTTAAAGAGGATCCAATGTATACGACCCTGGACGGGTCACCTTTGGTTAAGTGAATCACCACTGTTTCTTCCCCAGGAGTTCCTGATTGGAGAGTATTCTCTCTCGGATCCAACGAAGTGTTGGTGGGAAAGTTGGGTGAACCCTGCGCTATCTCCATAACGGGCGTCGCTTGAGCCTTCTTTCGATCTTGTAGGGCTATCTGGTAGCAAGACCGTGCCTCTTGTTGACTTCCTCGCACGACCTCGATACCATTTGGGGTAGGAAATTTGACACACAGATATGAAGGGTGCAAGGCTGCCCCAACCTTAGTAAGAGACGGCTGCCCCAGAAAGGCGTTATACGCTGATTTTCGATCCACCACGAGGAAGTTTACAAAGACGGTAGTCTTCGCTGGACTTTCTCCAAAAGTAACTGGGAGATCGATGCTTCCTTCAGGCGTTACTACCTCACCTCCGAAGCCGACGAGGGGGGTCGATACTGGCTTGAGAAGGCTTCTGGCAAGTGCCATTTGTTGAAAGCCTCCAAGTATAGAATATCGGCTGAGCTACCTGTATCCACCATAATTCGATGTGTCAGATAATTTGATACCTTCAATGTGACTACGATGGAGTCTTCATGAGGGAAGTGAATTCCCGTTGCATCTTCGAGAGTGAAGGAAATTGGAGGATGGCTGGTCTTTGACGAGCTAGACGTCTGTTCCAGCCAATAGATTTGCTGGGGTTCTTTGGACGCCTTTCGAGCGTATGCTTTTCTTGAAGCTTGAGAATCACCCACGCAAGCTGGTCCTCCGACGATGGTGCGGATTTCTCCCGTAGGCTCAGCTTCCTCTTGGTCAGTTTGATGATGAGGTTGTTCCTTTTGGCGAGATGAGGTGTTCGCCCTTTCTGGTGATCGATTTTTACGAGCAACATAATCCTGGAGATGACCTTTTCGAATAAGGGCTTCGATATGGTCTCGTAGAGAGATGCAGTCCTGGGTTCTATGCCCGTGATCTTTGTGAAAGTAACAGAACTTGCTCTTGTCTCTCTTCTCGAGATCGGATTTGATCTTTGCAGGCCACTTCACATATGGCTTGTGTTTAATCTCCATTAAGACCTTTTTATGAGATCGATTGAGAGGAGTGTAGTTATGATATTTACCAGAATAAGGCTTCTTGGGAGAACGATCGCGTTGATCACGACGATATTTTTTATCTGTAGAAGAGCTCCTTCTGGCTTGCGTTTCTTACCCTGTACTCCATGGCGTGTCAACGCGACTTCTTCTGCATTGATATACTTCTGAGCTTTGGCTTGGAACTCTGCCATAGTTTTTGGAGGGCTCTTATCTAAAGCAAACCTGAATTTCTCGCTCGTTATTCCGGCTATGAGGGCTGTAAGACCTTTTTCTTTAGTATAACCCTCAGTTTGAACGGCTTCGGCAGTAAACCGTACTATGAACTCCTTTATTGTCTCCCCATGCTGCTGTTTCAGATCCATCAGATGGGAGGCTGGCTTCTTAATGCGAATGTTTCCCATGAATTGAGAAAGGAATATCTCTGATAACTGGGAAAAGGAGCTGATGGAACGAGGCTTTAATCCCCGGAACCACGTACGAGCTGCTTCCTTCAATGTTAGGGAAAAAGCCCTACACATGATTTCTGAGCCATGTCCCTCCAACTCCATGAGAGACCTGTATGTTTCTAGGTGTTCAAGAGGATCACCAATACCTGTATACGGGGTGATAACAGGCGTTCGATACTTTCTAGGTAACGGCGCCTCCATGACCTCGCTGGTAAAGGGGAACTCGGATTGATGTATCGCTGCCATGATGGTAAATGGCCGATTTACCTGATATCGCTGTTCCATGACGTCAAAACGATCATGGATTCTTTTGAGATCTCCTTCCCATGGTAGGGTATAGCCTGATGTTTCGGCGGTGGAGTCCTGAGGTTGAGGTTGTCAAGACGAACTAGAATGTATAGAATGTGGAGACGGCACGGTATGATGGTTGCCAAGTGGTGTTCGGTTTGATGGTGGATGGTGTGGCGGGACCTGTGGTTCGTCCATAGAATGTCTGGAAGCCACTGGTATGGGTTGCGGTGGTAACCCTTCGGAGGGTTGTCTCTGCGGTTCAGGGAGATGCTGATCAAGCCGATTCGACAGGGCCTGAACTCCGGCATTCAGAGTTAGAAGAGTATTTCCGAGGAAACGCAAGACATCGTCTTGATTTCTATAAGCTTCCAATAATGGGTTTGCTGATGGCATATTTGGGGCTCCTTGAGGGATGTTCGTCGAAGCAGGTGGAAGGGTAGGTACGGATTCCTTCTCATCGGGCGGAGGTGGTGCCTGCCTTGAAGTTGAAGGATGAACAGCCTTTTTAGGAGGCATCGCCGAAGGATTTTTATCAGTGGTTAGAACGATTGATTTCGACGATCAAGTCGTTTTCCACAGACGGCGCCAAACTGTTAACGTCAGATTTTGTAATAGGATCCTCCGGTTGTTCACCTTCTCTCCAGCAGGGATTTCCTCCGATAGACCTGTAAGAAGACAGAAAGCAACTTAGGGTGGCTGGTGTCCAGCCGTTAGCCCTCCGATGCTTAAGTCAGGCAAAGCAAGAAGAAGAAGAACCAGGCAAAAGCAGGCCAGAGATTGAATATTGTGTACCTTTCTCTTAATGGAATCATCCCTTGATATAGATCTGAAGCGATCCAATCTGTTACGTAAGATATCGAGATCCCGCTGATTTCGTGTACGATACGAGATCCTGCTGATTTCGTGGGATAAGATCCTTATCCTTAGAGGCGAGATCTAACCCAATTACTTATTTCGGCAATCACGTTCCTTGATAGCAATCCCTTGAGATTCGGAACCACGAGAAGATAAGCCCAAAATCAACCTATACAGGCTGTTGGTAGGCGTAGTAGTAGCGCTGATTGCTCATGTTGAGCTGGAAGCCGTAGTTGGAGTCATAGCCAACGAAGAGGAAGGAGACGCCGAAGGGGCGGAGACCACCGAACTGGGTGTAACCCTACTTGGTGTCGCAGAGGGATTGGACAAGCTGCTCGACGGGAATCGGGTGCTGGTACTGAAGGCTAAGGGATGTCGCCACAGAAAAACTGTTCGCATGTTGGAAGATGGTCGCGAGTCCAAGTGCTCGCTCATTCAGATGTAACACTTTTCAATGACTTGTGAGAAGGTCTGCTCGCAGATCGAGAAGGGAATCTCTGCTTTGCTTCATCTGACTATTAGCTATGGGAGCTCGAAGCCTTGCGAATAGGTGCTCCGTATTTATCCATCCTGCGACTCTCGAGCAGATGATCTCGAGAGTCGAATGGGCACTTCCGTATTTACCCGATCTGCGACTCTTGATCAGATGATCTCGAGAGTTGAATGGGCATTTCCGTATTTATCCGATCTGCGACTCTCGATCAGATGATCTCGAGAGTCAAATGGGCGTCCGTGTAAAATCTTAATAGCTGAGTTGATCTCCATTATTTTGCCTATAACAACATGTCTCCAAGCTTTCTAGTGATTCAAGTTGGAGGAGCTCTTCTTCTTCGAAAGATTCGAGCATGTTTACCTCGAAGAGCTCATCATCATCATCCCTATGCCTTTTGCCCAAATGGAACACATTCACCTCCAATGTCATGTTTCTAAAGGACAATTGCATTACCCCATTCCGGCAATTGATAATTGTGTTTGATGTAGTAAGGAACGGGCGGCACAAAACCACCGGTATTTGAGTGCTAGCATCTATAATCGGTTGCGTGTCCAAGACGATAAAATCCACCGGGTAGTAGAATTTGTCAACTTGGACTAGAACATCCTCAACTATCCCTCTCGGTACACGGATAGATCTATCAACGAGTTGTAATGTGGTTTTGGTGGGTTTTAATTCACCAAGACCCAATTGCTCGTATACCGAGTATGGGATCAAGTTTACGCTTGCCCCTAAGTCTAATAATGCACGTTCAATCCAATAGTCACCAATGATTCATGAAATTGTGGGACTACTGGGATCCTTGAATTTTGGGGGGGCCTTTTGAGTGAGAATGGCACTCACTTGCTCATTTAGGAAGGCCTTTTGCTGCACATTATATTTGCGCTTGGTTGTGCATAAGTCCTTTAGAAACTTGGCATAAGAGGGGATTTGTTTTATAGCATCAAGCAATGGAATGTTGATCTTGACTTGTCTGAAAATCTCTAAAATATCATGAGAGTTTAGTAGAGATTTTGGAGCAACCAATCTCGAAGGGAATGGTGCCACGAGCTTATAAACGCGTTCCGTTTCTTGTGGAGCTGAGTTAGATCCGTCCTCATCCTCAGAATTTACCGGATAATTAGGCTTGTCGGCCTTCACCGGAATAGATTTGTCAATTTGCTTACCACTTCTAAGAGTGGTGATGGATTTGCCTTGCTCCACATGTTGGTTGGGGAGATTAGGGATGCTTACTTCATGTACTTGCTTTGGATTGGGCTGAGGTTGGGCCGGAAAGGTCCCTTCCCTAGCATTCAAGCGTCCCTTTATCTCATCAATAGAGACTTTAAGCTCTTACAACATTTGTTAGTTCGATTGATTTATTTGCATTTGCCCTTGCATAAACACCTTTAGAGTATCTTCCATTGAGAATCGAGGTGAGGCCATGTTTTGCATGGGTGGCCCTCCTTGAAAGTTGGTAGGATTTCCCATGGGATTATTCTTCTAATTGAAATTTGGGTGGTTCTTCCAAGTAGAGTTACACGTGTTACCCACTGGTCCATTAAAAGGCCATTGATAACCATATGTGGCATTTGCATATTCTTGTAACACCTCTTGAAATGCAGGAATTGTAGGACAATCTTGCGTAGCGTGTATATTAGTGGAACGAATTCCACACATGTTCTCAATAGTTTCATTAGACTTTGAAACTCCACTCTTACTAAGTTCCATGGCCTTGATCTTCCTTGTGAGGCTGGTTATCTTTGCATTCACATCCTCTTCTTCTTTAAGAATATAGATGCCTCCTTTTTCCTTTTGTTGAGGAGGCTTGAGATGACTGGATTTGTCCGAGGTATCCCAAGATTGGGCATTCTCGGCCAACATATCCAAGTAATTTCAAGCTTCATCTGGATTTTTACTCATAAATTTTCCGTTGCACATCATCTCTATGAATTGGCGCATGTTGGAACTCAATCCATCGTTGAAGAAGTTTATGATTCGCCAGCTTTCATAGCCGTGATGTGGGCAAGTAAGTAGGAGGTCCTTAAACCTTTCCTAACCTTGGAAGAATGACTCATTCTCTTTAACCGAAAAGTTCATTATGGCTCTTTGAGGGGTGTTTGTTTTATGAGCCGGGAAGAACTTTTTCAAGAATTCTCGGGTCATCTCATTCCATGACCCTATCGAGTGTGGTTTAAGAGAGTGAAGCCAAGTTTTGGCTCTTTCTTTCAATGAAAAGGAAAAAAGTTTGAATTTTATAGCATCTTTTGAGACATTAGTGTATTGCAAAGTAGCCACCACTTCTTCAAATTCCTTTAAGTGTAAAATATGGGCTTTCAGAGTTTAGCCCATGGAACTTTGGTAAAAGTTGAATCGCACCCGGCTTTATATCAATATTTTCCCCGGTTGGTGGTAAAACCACGCTTGAGGGTGTAGTTGTATAGGCCGATTGTAAGTAGTCCTGTAAAGATCTCATTGGAGGAACATTATGTACCTCATTCTCTCCTACTCCCTCTTGATTTGCATTTGTAGTTGTAGTAGGTGTTTGATCCATACTCCCCAAACTATCATAAAGCTCTCGGTATTTTCGGACTTTTCTATGGACTGATAATGGTCCAACTAGACCACCTTCGGATTGGAGACGATTGGTGTGGTTACGTTCCCAACGGGACATAAACCACACAACTAAGATCTAAATAAATCCTAAGTCCTAAAACAAAATTTAACAAAAAATCTGAAAATTGAAAAATCTGGAAAAAGCACTAAGTTAGAAGGATATTACCCGATTCACTTGAACTATGGAAGAATTCCTACAAAACAAAACAACTTATTAGTCCTAAGAAATCAAAAAACCTATCTACTTCTACTTCTACATCCACTAAAACAATATAGAACCGTTTATCTAAATTCCTAGGCAACGGCACCAAAAACTTGTTCGCTCGCCTCAAGTGCAAGGCTGCGATGTAGTAATAATTCTCGGTAAGACCGAGGTCGATCCACAGGGAATTAGAAAACCAATTCTAAACTATTCCAGCAACTAGAATTGAAACAATTTAGAGTTTTAAATTCAGAGAACTAACTTAAAACAGTAATCTAGAGAAATCAGTAATTAAAGGAACTAAGGCTTTCAAGGATTCACTTATAGCAATCCCATGTCAATCCAATCAATCTAAGCATAAAACACAACTAGATTCGAAGTTCTATCTCTTATCTAGTTGGAAGATAAAGCATTGAAACGCATTCAATCCTACTTAATTTGAACTTCCAAGTTCTAGTCTTATTCAATCCCATAGCATTCAAAATCATAGCCTTTGGAGTAATAGTCATGCCTATGGACTATGGCATGCTCAAGGGTTACTATAATTCAAATATAATCAAGACAAATAAGATATTCTCAAAGAATTGCAAGAAATCCATGTCCGGAGCACATGAACTCTCATAAAACTTCTAAAAATATCAACTTTATTCGAATTAAAATATTCAAAATCCTAACTTAAAGTGAAAGTACTTGAATCAAACTAAATTAAACATGAAATTGGCTACAAGCTTCACCTCTCAGCTAGGGCTGAGAGGTTCTAGCTGAGCATTGTCATACTATAACTAGAAGAAAAACTAAATAAAAGCATGAAAAACTAGAAAAACTGGAATCGAGGGAGTTGTGAATGCTCTACAGTGCTCTGCTTCACTTCCCACGACCTTCAATCTCTTCTAGGATGATTTTAGATGAAGCCCTAAGGCCCATTTTATAGAATAGTCCAAAAGATTTTAGATTGCGCAAGAAATCACAGAGTTGCGTAGAGAAAATAGGAGCTTGTAGGACAAGCTCTATTACGCAGCCGACCGGTCGAACGATCGGTCTGAGCTCCTGGACGACCGGTCGTAAAACAGCAAAAACAGTCCAGTGACTTTTGAAATTTCCACCCCCTTCTGTTGAGTGCTTGACTGGTCTGAGCAATGTGCGACCAGTCTGACGACCGGTCTAGCTTGGTCCAGTGAGAATTGTAGCAAGGGAGTCTCTGTTGAATTGCAGACCGGTCAGACGACCGGTCCTGTGCCTTGGCAGACCGGTCGGATGACCGATCTTCAGTGCTGAGTGTTGCACTTCTTCCTTCGTTCTTTCTCTTCTCCCTAGCCTCTTTCTCCCATCCTTTAGTACTTAATTCTTTGATCTTCAATGTGCCTTTGGTGACCTTTTTAGCCTTAAATCAGTGAAATCTCCGCCTCGCTCCTACAATCACAAATCACGCATTAGATGGGCCTTTTAAGCATGCAAACCATGCATAAATTGTTAGTGCACAAATTAGTGCTAGTGAATGTATAAATTGTTAGTGCACAAATTAGTGCATAGTTTTGTCAATTCCATGATTATGTAAGTTAGTAGAGTCTTGTGAGCCCCGACGAAGATTGAAGACTCAAGACTTGAAGACCAAAGCAGCTTTCCTCACTCAAGTTTAAGCCAAATCAAGTTCAGAAGGTAAGATGCATATAGACAGCCTATAGGATCCCAAAACACCCGTAATTATGGCATTCTAAACAAACTAATCTTAGCCATTTAGTCCACGGTCTTAAGGTCTAGATGATCAGTCTTGGACCTTCATTAAGTAGGTGCCCAACTATGAAAAACCATAGGAAAATCTCCTTAGTGGTGCACACATATTTCAGCTGGAAATCAGCTTGATTTTTTTGGCAAGATAAGGCCTGCCGACCGGCCGGTCACTGGTCCTGGACCAGCGGTTGAAAGAAAAATCTCATCAGCCGACCGGTCTAATGACCAGCCAGCTAATAGGTCGGATGGACCATCCGACCGGCCGGACATTGCAAAAAATGTCTAAACTTCTATGATTAGGCAGGTCTGCCAATCGGCCGGACAACAGGCCGGTTGCCCTATCCGACAGGCCGGACATGGGAAAAATGGTCCTACGAGTTTGTGATTTCTGCACCACTTACCCGACCCATCTGAGAGCAGGTCTGCTAACAGATCGGTGCTCAAATCCGACCGGCCAGAGGGGGTCCCAGGCAGGTCGGATTATGGCTGTTTTATGTCCGTTTGAGCTCGTTTTTGGGCCTTTATAAAGGCATATCTTGAGGCCTTTAAGGGCATATCTTGCACACCCATTAGAGAATTAACAGAGGCAATTAAGACCTTCATCTAATCTCTTTTTCTCATCATAGTCTTGAGTTCATCCTTCAAACCTAGCCACTAATGGCACTACATTGAGTATTCAAAGCTCAGTTTGAACAATGAACTCAATCATGGCATTCATGGTTGTCCCTATAATTGAATCTTCATCTTGAAGTCATTTATAGCCATTGAATGATCAGATTGATTGTTCCTTCATTAACCATTGCATTGTAATAGGCAAATGGAACATCAATACCTTCTCCCACCTACCCGGCACTAGTCTAGGATCATCATATGCATTGGTAGCTGATCGTGGGAGCTTGGAGAGGAGCTAAAGCATTCGTGGAAGCTGAAGCTACTCAACGACGCTGAATCGGGGCTCATCTCTTATAAGTGTTTAAGCTTATAGAGTCCATTGTTTGATTCCCCCCTTCTTGTTGAGATTGGGGTCTAGAGATTGTGATCCAATTTTGGAGTTGTCCTTGAGTAGGATGTGTAAGTCCTTGCGTAGGCCTCCGACACGGGAGAATATGTACATGTCCTTGTGTAAGAGTTGAGGAGTCCTTATGTAGGCATTAATCTTGTGTAGGTTGTAAAGGTTGAGAGGTGAACCTCATTTAAAACCTCCGATAGTGAATGTCGGTGTACTCAAAGGAGTTGGATACTTGAACCGGGAGTGGAGTAGACTTATCGTCGAACCACTATACATCGTGTGCAATGTGGTGAATGCATTTTGTCTATTACTGTCCCTTGTTGATCGATCTTATAAGTGCTTAATTGTATGCCCATCTTATGTTCGACAAAATGCTCATATGCCATCTTTGAATGATTAATACAAGCATGCATATGAACTGTTTGACTAAATGCTTCTCTTAGAATAGTTGTCAATCGAGTTAGATATTGGGTGATCAATTGCTATCATTACATGTACTTAATTATTAAACTATAGTATAAATGCAATTGAGCTTTTGAATTTGCAAGAAAAATTAAAAAGTCCTATTTACCCCCCCTCTAGGACATAAGCATACCTTCAAGCTTATCTCACTAGCAGTAAATCCACAATTTCAATTGGTATCCAAGCGGGTTCCTCTATAAGGGTAACCACCTAGAGGTTGATCCTAGAGTAAGCTTTAAAATATGTCTATGGAAGACTCCACTTCTATCACCAAGCCACCGTTCTTCAATGGATCCAACTATCCATATTGGAAAGCTCGAATGCGCATCTTTTTAGAATCCATCGATTCGGATGTATGAGACATGGTAGAATTTGTTTA
The DNA here is from genome assembly GCA_003013855.2 of Liriodendron chinense. Lineage (NCBI taxonomy): Eukaryota > Viridiplantae > Streptophyta > Magnoliopsida > Magnoliales > Magnoliaceae > Liriodendron > Liriodendron chinense. Next base: position 2,031,692 of record ML058350.1, read on the forward strand.
TAAAGTCCTAATGGATAACATAAGAAAGGAAGGTGAACCGGATGTCCTTAGACCAAGAGAGAAGGCCATGTGAACTGATTTTGATAAAGCTCAATGTGTTTTTATTGCTAAAGGCTTGAATGCCATCTTCTGTTCAGTCTCTAGAAATAAATTTGCTCGCATCCAAAACTGTCAAACTAGTAAGGAAGCATGGGACTTTCTAGAAGTAACTCATGAAGGAACAAGCATAGTCAAAAGATCTAAACTCCAACTCCTTACAACACAATTTGAGAATATGAAAATGGAGGAGGATGAAACCATGATGCAATTTTTCACACATCTAAACAACATCACCAATGACATGTGTGGACTAGGAGAGAAGGTTCCGGATAGCAATATTTATAGGAAAATCTTAAGATCTCTACCAAAACGCTTCTCATCTAAAGTCATTGCTCTAGAAGAGTGTAGGAACCTAGACACTATGAAAGTTGAAAAACTACTAGGATCCCTTCAAACTCATGAGCTTCATTTCAAACCTCCCACAAAATCTAAATATTCAGTCTTGAAAACCTCTCATAAAGCACACACTTCTAAATAAAATGATGATGAGAAAATAGACATAGAAGAAATGGCTCTTATGGCTAAGAAATTTTAGAAATTCTTAAAAAACAAGAGCCACCACAAGGAAGGAAGGCATTTTGATCATAAGAACCATATAGGTAAATTCTTCAGAAGATCAAAAGAGCCAAAATGATATAATTGTGGGAAGTACGGTCACATTGCTCCCAATTGCTCAGAAAATGATGAAAGGAAACATAAAGGGAGAAAGGCCATGGTTGCCACTTGGGATGACACTAGCTCGGAATTCGATTCCTATGATTCCTATAGTGATGGTGGACAAAGATCGGTGAAAGCTCTTATGATCTCCACCACCACAATTCTCCCTGAAAATGAGAAAGAGGGAGATAATGTTAACCATACCTCCTCAAGTGATGATGAGAGTGAGGATGATGAACTTCAAGAAGTGTATAACCAACTGTATATCGAAAATATGAACACCATAAAGAAGTTGGGACAAATGAAGGCTGAAAATGATAAACTGACTAAAAATCTTGATGGTCTGAAAATTGAGAATCATAAGTTGGGTCAAGATCTAGAAGAGCTGAAAAAGAAAAACGAAGCTCTTGAACTTGAAAAAGAAAAATTCATGAATGATGAGACCCTTGATAAATATGTGAGCCTCGAAAAGGAACTTAAAGAGGCAAATGCTGAAATTGATCATCTTAAATGTTAAGTTGTTGACTCTAGAAGACGTTTCACCCAGGGAGAAGAAAATCTTGAAAAACTCTTGGGCATAGGAAGATCACCTATGGACAGAAGAGGAATTGGTTTTAACAGTTATATCTAAGACTACTTCTGTCCCTCCTATGGTGAGAAAGAACTGTGGAGCATCGAGAAGTAAAACCAAAGCTTCTCCTATTTGTCATGCTTGTGGTGATGTGGGTCACCTAAAATTTGAATGTTTGGCCTTTAGACGCCCACAGCTCTCTCTCTCCTAGCGCAAGATAGGTAAATCTATTCCAAAAGGGAGAGAGGCGCACCACACTAGGAGTCCCCCTAAGAATCAAAAGAATATGGGGAGAAATTTTTTGACTCCACCAAGGAACGATGCTCGAATGAAAGCCTTGCTCAAACAAGTACCCCTAATCAATGATAAGACAAATAAAATGATTGATGCAATGAGGATGGGCTATGAGCAATCATATAAACAAGAACAGCTCTCCTGGAAAGAGGAGAACGCTTAATAGATCCTCACATGACCCCGACACAATGAAAGTTGTTGCCAAATGGGTCGTGAAGGAGAAGTGATCTTACAGGGTTTTGCTAGCCCCATGAATTTGATCAATCTGTAATATCATGGAAATTCATTGGTGGCTGTGCATTGGGGATTGGCTAACAAATTATCTGTTTTGCAGGTTGTTAGCCTTTAGATAAATGTGGTTTGATATTTTGTAGTACATTCTGAGGTTCTTAGTCTAGGAAAATCTGGATATAAGATCCATTATCTCAGCTTGTTTTAAAACTTAATCATCTTAGGCATCAAAATCTCATAAAATCATATGGTTGCCTTAAAATTTTTGATGTGCAATGCTCATGAACATTTGGCCAACTCAAAATTGCTTGATTAGGTCTTAAACACATCACATTTGAGTACACGAAAGCGGGCCCATCCTTGTGGATCTGAAAATCTGCTCAAGATGAGCGTTTTTGTTGAGGTCCGGCCAGCCGATGACCACTGTCCGACCGGCCGGCAGCCGTCCAGCAGGTGCCCCAGAGAAAACTTTTAAAAAGGGGGAGGATGTTTGAAATACTTGTGAGGTCCGACCGGCCGGTTCCCATGTCCGACCGGCCGGCGCACATCTAGCGTGTGCTGGCCAACCCTTTTTAAAACGGTTGGACCACTTCATTTTAGTTATCTCTCATTTCTTATCTCTCCCTCTTCTCTCCAAAGGTCTCACCAACCTTCCTCAAGGTATCCTAGGTCTCCTTTCAAGGATTGAAGTTCCCAAGGGTGTGCATTCCTCTTCCAAATCCGTTTTTCCTTGTCATCTTCTCCGGTAAGGGTTTCTACTTGAGTGTACCTTGTTGCATCCTTTTCTTTTGAAACATAGGAAAGGTTTGTGTGAATCATTGGCTACTATCATGTCTTCTCATGGTAGGAGAGATGAGCCCCCTCCTTGGCGTGAATGCCGCTCCAAGAAACATCATGATGAGGGGCCCTCCCAACTCAAATCCAAGAAAACTGCTTCCAAGGGAAAAGGGGTAACTTCAACCTCCAAATCCCTCTCTAAATCCCAAGGTCCTGACACATCTCATCTTGCCAATTGGGCAAAATTCGCTAACCGCGATGTGATTTGTGAGAGATCAGCCTCTCTTGTGGACTTAGAACCCTACAATGTTGTAGGTTTATTGAGAGCTATAGATCGGGAGCCGGTGTTGCATATGGGAGGTCTTATGCAAAGAAATATTGTCCATAAATTTTATGTCTGCTGTCAAGACATCATTGAAGATCCCGTGTCCTTCACTGTCCATTACAACAACACTGTATGGACTTTCGGTCTCGAATCCATATCTCAAGCTCTTCATGTTCCCATTCTTCATCCATGTGATCTTCCTAATTTTGCCAAGGAGGCTCCACCTATGCTTGATATGATTAGTGCTCTTTGTGACGGGGAGATCCCTAGGGAGGTTAGCGGTTGTGCTCTATGGTCTTCTTATATGTCATGGGACTATCGGATTTTCCACAACTTATTCTTCAAGAACATCTATGCTCGTAAGACCAACAAAGTTGACTTAACTGAGACCATGGTGACCATTCTGTATTGAGTCAGTCAGGGTAAGAAGATGTGTCTCCCCTCTATGATCATGAGCACCATTCATTCCGTCATTTTGGGGATTGACGGTCAGTCAGCAGGCCTTCCATTTGGGTGCCTCATAGGGAAATTTTCCAGCTCTATAGGTCTTGTAGATCCAACCAAAAAACCTATCAGGCTTATCCTCCTCAACAAATCCATTATCGCTAGAATGGAGATCACTCAAGCAGAGCTTCAACGACGAAGGGATCGGCGGGAGCAGAGGCAGCAGCAGGAGGTCCCACAGCATACTGAGTATGAGTCTAAGCCTGCTTTACGATCATCCGAGGATCCTCATCAGCATCCAGGGTGTTTCAGCACTCCAATTCGCGCATTTTCACGTCGCGGCACATCTTCGCGCTCTGATCATCCATCCTCATCTGCAGTTCCTCCTGCATGGTTCTCTGAGATACGCCAGTATTAGGAACGTCTGTTCCAGAGACTTGATCAGATCGAGCAGAGATTGGATCAGATCGATTCACAGCTGCTTTAGGGACAGGCCACTCTCCTTGTGTAGAAGGAGGCTATTGTGGCTCGCCTTGCCCAGATTGACAAGTGTTTGGAGGCTTGAGAGCGAGATGCTCGTGGCGATGCACCGCCACCAGATCTAGGCGACGGGACTGATTTCTAGCATCGTTATTTGTTGTATCATGTGTCTTGGTCAGGAGTATCTTTTTGGGTGGCCAAGACACTAGTCGCTCGTCATGTTAGATATTTATACATTTTGGATGTCTGTTAAACCCTTTGATGTCTGAGCTTTTCAGTTATATCCATTGATGACATCACATGTTTGGATTTTCTTCTTTTTTAGCTATATTGATACATCTTTTGAAGATAGTGGTATTCTCTGTGCTTGCTATTGCTATATTGATGAGTCTATTGGTTTCACTTGATATATTGATAGGGGGAGGTTGGATGGTTTGGGCATTAAGCCCTTTTGACTCATTGTTCTGTTTAATATAGCTTATTGTGTTTCATTGATCTTGATATACATACCATTTGGGGTGGTTGGTTGATTGGGTGAAATCCCCTTTGTGCTTATATTATTTCAATGTATATCACGATGTTTTATGTCTCTTCTTCTCTCCCATGTTTTTCATGAACTATCTCTTCCCATACATTGTAGGATTGACATATTTTCTGCGCTTTATTGTCAATTGTTCATGGTTTAGCGTCGCTGCTCTTATAGGCATATTCTTTTGCGGGCTAACCTTTGTCAATCACTAACAAAAAGGGGGAGAACTATATCCCACCAAGAAGCCAATTTATATACTTTTGTAGGCTTTCTTAGGTGCAGGTGTTGAGGGGGAGAAATCGAAGACATTTCAAGTCTGTTCATGTCGCTTTATAAAGTTTAAATTGTAAATTATGTTCAGACATGTAATTGGGTGTAAAAGCATTTCTTGGTTTTGGGATATTCATAATATGGAGATCATGAACGGTCTTACGTTGTGTTTTGTCACGTAATTGACAAAGGGGGAGATTGTTAGTGCACAAATTAGTGCATAGTTTTGTCAATTCCGTGATTATGTAAGTCATTCAAGTCTTATGAGCCCCGACGAAGATTGAAGACTCAAGACTTGACGACTAAAGCATTTTTCCGCACTCAAGTTTAAGCCAAATCAAGTTCATAACGTAAGTTGCATATAGACAACCTATAAGATCCCAAAACACCCGTAATTATTGCATTCTAAACATACTAATCTTAGCCATTTAATCCACGATCTTAAGGTCAAGGTGATCAGTCTTGGACTTTCATTAAGTAGGTGCCCAACTATGAAAAACTATAGGAAAATCTCCTTAGTGGTGCACACATATTTCAGCTGGAAATCAGCTTGATTTTTTGGGCAAGATAAGGCCTGCCAACTGGCCGGTCACTGGTCTTGGACCAGCAGTTGAAAGAAAAATCTCATCAGCCGACCGGTCTAATGACCAGCTGGCCAATAGGTCGAATGGACCATCCGGCCAACCAGCCGGACATTGCAAAAAATGTCGAAACTTCTATGATTGGGCAGGTCTGCCGACTGGCTGGATAGCAGGTCGGCTGCCCTATCTGACCGGCCGGACAATAGGTCAGACATGGGAAAAATGGTCCAGCGAGTTTGTGATTTCTGCACCACTTACTCGACCCATCTGAGGGCAGGTCGGAGCTCAAATCCGACCGGCCGAAGGGGGTCTCAGGCAGGTCGGAATATGGTTGTTTTATGTTCGTTTGAGCTCATTTTTGGGCCTCTGTAAAGGCATATCTTGAGGCCTTTAAGGGCATATCTTGCACACCCATTAGAGCATTAAGAGAGGCAATTAAGACCTTTATCTAATCTCTTTTGCTCATCATAGTCTTGAGTTCATCCTTCAAACGTAGCCATTAATGGCACTACATTGAGTAATCAAAGCTTAGTTTGAACAATGAACTCAATCATGGCATTCATGGTTGTCCCTATCATTGAATCTTCATCTTGAAGTCATTTATAGCCATTGAATGATCAGATTGATTGTTCCTTCATTAACCATTGCATTGTAATAGGCAAATGGAACATCAATACCTTCTCCCACCTACCCGGCACTAGTCTAGGATCATCATATGCATTGATAGCTGATCGTGGGAACTTGGAGAGGAGCTAAAGCATTCGTGGAAGCTGAAGCTACTCAATGACGCTAAATTGGGGCTCATCTCTTATAAGTGTTTAAGCTTTTAGAGTCCATTGTTTGATTCCCCCTTCTTATTGAGATTGGGGTCTAGAGATTGTGATCCAATCTCGGAGTTGTCCTTGAGTAGGACGTGTAAGTCCTTGCGTAGGCCTCCGACACGGGAGAATGCGTGCATGTCCTTGTGTAAGAGTTGAGGAGTCCTTGTGTAGGCATTAATCTTGTGTAGGTTGTAAAGGTTAAGAGGTGAACCTCATTTAAAACCTCCGATAGTGAATGCCGGTGTACTCAAAGGAGTTGGGTACTTGAACCGGGAGTGGAGTAGACTTATCATCAAACCACAATACATCGTGTGCAATGTGGTGAATGCATTTTGTCTATCATTGTCCCTTGTTGATCGATCTTATAAGTGCTTAACTGTATGCCCATCTTATGTTCGATAAAATGCTCATATGCCATCTTTGAGTGATTAATACAAGCATGCATATGAACTGTTTGACTAAATGCTTCTCTTAGAATAGTTGTCAATCGAGTTAGATATTGGGTGATAAATTGCTATCATTTACATGTACTTAATTATTAAACTATAGTATAAATGCAATTGAGCTTTTGGATTTGCAAGAAAAATTAAAAAGTCCTATTCACCCCCCCCCCCCCCCCCCCCCCCCCCCCCCCCCCCGCTTCTCTAGGACATAAGCATACCTTCAAACTTATCTCACTAGCGGTAAAATCACAATTTCATAAATTGGAGGCTCAATACTATCCGATTGATAAAAAATCTATCCATAGGAATTCCAAAATTTTCTAGAATAAATTTTGATTGATCGGATCTTGGTCCGATTGATTGGAGAGATCACATCCGATTGGTCGGAGACACTGTCCGATTGATCGAAAATCTGTCCAAAGATTTGAAATTTCCCTGGACCAAATTTTGATTGATCGGAACTTTGTCTGATTGATCAGAGTCCCATCAGAACCGATGTCTGATTGATCGAAGATCAATCCAAAACTACTGTTTGGGCTAGTTTAAATACAGCAGCTTCCAGCTCTTTAATTAGCCTAACGTATGATGTTTTTCTAAGTGTTCTAAGACTAATGAAGATGACTAAGGGTTTTCTTAATTGGTCTAAGTCATCTAAGAGGTTTAGGGTCACCAAGGCATCTCATATACCTGTTCTTCTTCCTTGATGCTTCTGGTCTACTTGAATCTTCAATCTTCAGCTTGTCAAGGTTCAACCGACGTTACAACACAAGGACCCACATGATTGACAAATAAGATGCACTAGTATTCCACAAAAAAGTGCACTAACACCTTACACATGTTCCTCCAGCCCTATGTCAAGAGTGTCTGAATGCGTACAATCTCTTGGAGACGTTCTTGTATTGATGCTTCGGCCTGACCAATTCCGATCATAAGAACGGACTTTCTTTTCCAATGTTTCTGATCTTAATGATGTGGACAAGTGAATAGTCAAAGGGGTTAAACACATTGTGCCTCCTCTCGGCTTATGGTTGCTAAACCACGAGGGGTTAATGAACACAGAATGCACAACCTTCGTTGGCGTAGTTTCAAATGAATTTGTCATTGATGCTTCTATCAGAGAGGGTTGATACAGCATGAGGATTTGGCTCTTTTGTTTTTGTAGGATAGGAGATGCAGGAAGTGCAAGGAAATCCTTCTCAGCGAAAGATACTTTTGCCTCTAGAGGATATAAAGACAGAGGAGTCATAGCTGGAATTCGCTTAACGACACTTCATGTGATGGGCCTCTGGTAGGTTCGAAAATGAGGGTCCTTGACTGCAATCCTAGCCGAAACTTTGAATGATGCCCTCTTTCTCTTCGGTTGCATTGTTATCCATCCGCTCTTATTATCCACATCGGTGGGTGAAGCGAAAATCACCATGGTAGTTCCTTTAGTTGCCCTGCTTTTAGCCGCTTTCGTTTGACGTTTACTTCCCATACTTTGATTGTCGTAGGAGATAGCAAATCCTCCTCCCGGAATGAAACTGAAAATGGTCTTGTAAGTTGAGCAAGCCATTACAAGTGTTCGATTGAAGAATCTAATGTACCTCTGAAATTTAAAATAAATTAATTAGTCATTTAAATTGTTCATATTTACAATCTATTCTAGAGATAAAGGGTGGAATGTTCCCATTGAGAGTCGCCATTTTGGCGCTTAATAGCACGTTAAAATGACGAGTTCTTTTCTTATGATATCTTGTCGGTATTAGAACATAACTCTTGTTAATGATTAGAATGATCCTTAGCAAAGTCATCATTTTGTTTACACAACAAAATTGCCTTTGTGTTTGTAGGAGAAACAAGAGTCACATTTCAATATTAGACAAGAGCAAAAGCATTCATCACTGTATTTCATTCATTTACTGAGTTCTTCATACATTCCATGTTTACATTATCCCTTGATTCTATAATAGATTATACATCGTACAAAATGAAACATATTCAGAAAGTAATTTCAGCAGAGTTTCGCCCTGTTCTTCTTTCATCTTTTGCAAATGACAGGGAAATGGCTGAATGATCATCCAAGATAGGATTGTTCTTCTTCTCATGAGTGAGGCGAATCAACCAGATTAGGCTTCGTTCCTTTGTGATCTTCAAGTGAAGCACACAAATAAAGTCTAGGCTTGTCATTTGGCCATGTAGCGGACTTAGGGTCAATACTCTATGCAAGCCTTGTCAAAGAACTAAAACCTTCCTAACTCTTCATAGAATTCCACGGTGCTCTGAGATGCTCACATCATCCATCATTTCTACCACTTACGGGGATTGTACAAAGTACGCTCAACCCGAAGGGAGGAAGATAGATTTTCTATGCACAAAGAAACAAACTCTCCAGTCTGGATTACTCTCTCCATGCTTTTCATCCTTGCCACGATCTTGATCTTCAATGTTCCTCATGATTGAAAGGCAAACGGAAGCTAAATTGCTCCCAACATCCTTTACAAAAGGAGAGAACATGTGTTGTAATGTCCTTCAAGGACCTTTTACGCGACCCACATAAAAGCCTAGGGTGTTTACACGGGTCGCATAGACACTCTGGTCTGTAGATCCTTTATCTTTCATACTTCGATCTTATTTTGCCAGAGTTTCCTCATCATTCTTCTTTGATTCTCGAGGTCCGCAAGCTATACGTTTAACTCAAGAAGAAAGAGATGCACAAGGCCACTCTTTGTACCTCTAGAGTCTTCTGAAGGAGCTCTGCAACTCTGAACTTCAAAAGTAAATCCACAAATGAGGACCCTAAGGGGTATTTATAGGACTCTGGGGCAAATCTCATGGGTCTCACTGTTCATGGGATATACCTTTTACGCAGGTCGCGTAAAAGCCAGACCTTTTACGCGACCCGTGTAAAAGGTCTCTCAGGTGCATTTCTTTGACTTCTGCCAACTTATCTTCTTTCTTTCTTTTCTTTTCAAACTTTGCTTCTTCGCTTTCTTCCTTATTTTATGCCTCAACAATTGTATATGAATGTTCCATCACTCAGAACCCCAGAGCAACAATACACAAAAAATGCCTCCATCACATTTTTAGTTTTAACAACAACCAATGGTATCAGTGCATGGCATGAGCATAGCATCATACTTCCCATAATAGCTCATCGAGCTTTGCTTTAAAATCAAGGGTTATTCCCTTGGAATGTAATTAACGTCCTCTCCATTCTTTTAAAAAGGTTTTCAAATTTTTTTTAACAGACATAAAATTCTCTGTTCTCCCTTTTCTCTTCAAATTCCCTTCTTCTTCCTTCTCAACTCTCTTTGCAGGAAAATCAGTAATCACAAACCTTACTTCATGGGCTTTGATCAAGCATTCACCGAATCTGAGCCATCCATCACCGTGGAGAGCAATTGCATCCTGGGAGCAGATGAGCTGTGACCTAGTTCATCAAGGATAAGATCCTTTGTGGGGGCAAATGTGTCTTTAAGACAACAACAATAAGCTACCTCAGCTTTTCTTCTTTCCTTTGTTATTATTCTGGTAACAATTTTCTGTACTCTCTCTACTCTGAACTGATAATAATTACCAGTAGGGAGTCGAGTATAGAATGAAAGAAAGTGACAATATGACATTACTTAAGCCTATCTATATGATTTATTTTTTTCCATCTCCTCAAATACAACATTGGGGATAAGATACGACCCACCTTATTTTATTAAAAATTAGGAAACAGGTCATATTGGAACAAGATTTTGTTTCTGGGTTAGTACACACATCTCACTGTTAGTACAGATACCCACACTGTTACTCACACTGCAATGTTAGCCACTCCCACGTTGGGAATCGATAAAAGGACCTCAGTGTTGAAATGAGGTTATCTTCACTCAGTCTACGACTGTCACAAAGGTGTGGGTGTATTGAATTATTATCACCATTAGGAAATTCGTTTGACTCCTTTCCTAGCCAGTGTTAGTATATAAATCGAATGCAGTAGCTGTAGTACGTTGTGTTTACTTTAGGTACTTACCTAACCAAGAAGAGCAGGAAATGATTTTTAAAAACAATGGTGAGATAGCAAAAGATAGAATAAGAAAAGCTAGAAGAATACGAGGTGCACATCTCCTTTCACTTAAATCACATAAAGGTAGGTGAAAGCGAACCAGATATCCTTGTTTAATTGGAAGCCGCGTGCATGTCCAAACGTAAGGAAGAACGTTACACACCTCAAATGGGAACGAAGATGGTACTGTTGGAACAAGTCTCTTAGATTTCTCGAGTATAGTCTGTGTCCTTTTCCTTCTTAAAGTTTTAATGATGATGTGTTGTTTGTGTTTCCCATTTTTCCTTCTTCTGTCCATGGATGGGGCCCAGTGGCCCGCGGTCTTCTAATTTTTCACATGCCAACAACTTTTTTCTTCTCACTCAGATCAGTGTAACAAGTTTTTTTTAAGGTATCCTTTTAGTACACACATCCCATTGTTAATACACCCACCCCCTTGTTAGTCACACCACAATGTTAAACACCCCACCCGGGTTGCCCACCTAGGAGTTGATACTAGGACCTTAGTGTTGAAATGAGGTTATCTTGTGTGACAAATGTTGCCGAGGTTTTGAAAATATCCTTTAAGAAGAATAAAAAGACAAGGAATTTGTTCATTAAAGAGATTTTTACATAGTACTACCTTATTAATTGAGTATTTACATCCTAGTACCTCCTTCAAAAAGGTTTTCAATAAGCTGCCCCCAACAATTTAAGTAACTATCATCCGATTACCTTCCTTTAGATTTCGTAATGGAAGTTGGGGCTGGGACATGCAAGAAACTGGTCAATAGCTTGCATGGGCTCCACCATGATGTTTATGTTTAATCCACCCTAACCACTAGATGTTAGGCCCAACGCCTAAAAATCAGCTCCGTCCATGATTCAGGTAGACCATACAATTGGAAACAAATGTCTATGCAATGCTCACCCTTCAAGGTGTTTTCCTTTGTGTGGCCCACTTGAATTACAAATAGGTCTAGTTTTGGAGCCCTAGGCCTAGATTTTGGTATGGAATCTAATGGTTGGAGTGATTTTTATATAATCATAATGGTTAGCCCCATGGAAATCAAGAGTGGATGTCTCTATCCTAACTATTTCCTTTAGTGTGTCCTGTAAAAAATTATTGGTCAGTCTATTTTTTCATCTTGATCCTAATGTGGGATTACACATCTAATGGTCTAAGTGGATTTCACATATATATTACGGTAGGCTCCATAAAAAATCAATAGTGGGCAACTATCTCTCAAATGTTACTAGTCTCCACTTATATATTTAAAAAAGAGGTTTCACCTCCAATCATTTGGACCATAAATGACGATCCATCTGAAAAACACCTTCCAACCTTTCATATGCATGCAACATCTAACCTATTCAATAGATTGGAATCACCATGATGATTTCTTCATGCAAAATTCAGTCAAATATACTCATTTATTAGACCTCACTTGTATTTTGTTATTTATCAATGATAAAAATTATTTTCTATTATCTAACCCATTAATGATTAGATGGGGTTGATTTTTCAGTTGGCGATCCTTAAAGTGGGGCCAACGTTTGGAAAGGTAGGATGTTGTATTCGATTAATGGGTTCAAAGTTATCCACTGGGTGGACCATAACTGGTGGTCAAACCGGTTGGACTTTACACATTCTAAAAAAGAGAAGGTCATTTTAGGAGACAACCACCCTTAATTTTTTAAGGGGGCCCACCTAGATGTGTAAGTGAGATTTATTCTAACGATTACACATATTGTAATCCCACATTAGTCCCAAGAATTAAAAAGAAAAAAAAAAAAATGCGTCCGTGATTTAGGCAGGCCATACCAAAGGAAATACTTGGGAGAGAGACGTCACCCTTGACTTTTACAGAGCCTACCATGATGATTATATGAAATCCACTCCAACCATTATATTTCAAACCAAAATTTATGCCCAGGGCTATAAAAATATATATATATATTCGTGATTCAAGTGGTGATCTACACTAAGGGAAACAGTGTGGAGGGTGAGGGTTTCTCTGTATAATATTTCCAACCATGTGGTCTACCATACTGATGGATGGGGCTGATTTTTTGGCCCTAGATCTAACATCAAGTGAATCACAGGCTGATCGCTTGCTCGCACATTTGAACTGAACTTCCGTTAAAAACTCTAAAGAAAGTACTTCAATGACAGTTACTTAAATTAATAGGGTAGCATTGAAAACCTTAATTTATGAAAAGGTGCAGAACGTAAATATTGTATTAATGAGTAGTGATTTGTAAAATCCCATTTACCTTAAGCAAGATTTACCATAGGCAAAAGCTCAAAGTTAAAAAATCTCCCAGAAATTTTCACGGCAGAGGAATTACCGAAATTGAGATTTGTCAATACTGTGGTGGAAGCAAAAGAAGGAAAACCGGCCCCGGTGTGTAATAACATGACTGAAAGTTTGTAACCGGTGGATTTGTCACCGTCAAATCCAGATTAAAGCATAATTGGATGTCATCGCTTCACCTTTTGGAAAGTCAAAGAAAGTAGGGAAACTTGGGATTGTATCATTTTCCATTTCGGCGATGGGATATGCCCATAGTTCAACTCCTACGTCAGTGTTTCACACCCAGTTATAGATTGAATCCTTACGAAAGATGGCCGGCCAGTAGATAGGTATAGGGGTACAGGTCATCTTTTAATGAGACATAGGACATTGGTGGACCTTTTCCCATTCAATGATGACTTATATGCCGATATCTTTCTACATTCAGTCGTAGGTTTCCGACCTGGCTGATTGCTACAGCTCACGCGTCTAATAGTCGATTGGGCCATGTCTGGAAATAGAATTCATAACTAGATGAAATTCTTGTATTTTGGGCTTCACCTTTGTCTATTTAGAGCCCTAGACTCTATATATGTTCCCTCTTCTTCTATTGTTGGGCCCACTCATCCATCATTTCATCTTATGGTTACGTTGTTTCTTAATTGACCAACAATCTTAGTACCTAAACATGGCAAATAAAAATCTCTTTTATTTAGAATTTTGTATCATGGAAGTAAGTTTTTCTAAAGTCCTTTTTAAAATTTTCCAAGTTCAAACCAATTTTTTCAAGTTCTAGATTCTTTGCTTTCCATGAGATGTAAGCAATTTTCTTATACATTTTTTTAAGACCTTAAGAATAAATATTCTAAATAGTCCAAGGACAAAAGGTACCTGTCCAATTTCTTTTCTAATTCCACGCCTACCTCATCTAGAACATTCTACACAACTTTTCGTCAGGTGCAAGCCGAGCTAGGCGAATGCTTTAGCTCCCGTTTGGTTTGCTGCTTCAAAGGTTAAAATAATAATAATAATCTAATAAAATATTTACATATAACATGGTATACATACCAAAAAATATGATCATATACGGAAAACGATCCCCTCAATAAGCTTATTTTATTACCATCACCATGCTACACGCTACATGTAGCAAATCCAAGCCATTAAACAAAGGACATTTCCTACAGCTAGAGTCTGATCAATTCACTTATCAAGTTGGTGACACTTGCCATGTGTAACGCCTCCAAATTTTGACTCTCATGGATAAGATGATAAGTCGAGTTTTCGGGTGTTAACTTGAACATATCAGGAATATATTTTCACACATTTATCTGTCTTTCGCAAATCCATGGCATTTATAGCCTAATGATGGAAATCATAATTTTTATTCCAAGTTTCTCTATACTACGTTTTCAAACATATTGTCTTAAAACCAAAATCAATCATAATGCTCCACTTTCTATAACCATAAGACTTATTTTAAATTCATATGAAAATAAAGTCATTTGAAAGAACAAGACAAATAAATGTAAATCATCTTCACGCCGCTTCGGCTTCATCGTCCGCCATTTGCTACCACAAATCTTCAAACTCTTTACCCCGTAATTTGGGTTCACCTACTGGATCATCACCTGCAACATCTGGGTTGATGTTTTAAAACATTGTCCCTGGAGGGAGTAGTTGCTCGCGATGAACTCAGTGAGGGGATATCCTTTGAGATTAGCACAATAATATTTAAGCAAAATAATCACACCCAAATGAAAAATACATGAGGAAACTTTATTTACTGCGATGCATGATATGCATGCTCTGGCTAAGGTACCCTGCCAAATGAAACGGGAATTACTCCACTCTTTTCACTAGCCACTAATCACCAGAGGTTCTAATTAGGACGGGAATTACTTCATTCTTCCCATACACCAAAACTCAATTAATGAAATAGGTATTTTGCATACTTTTACTAGATAGCCAAAGAAATGAGCCTTATGTACACTTTCTCTATATATCGCACAAGGGGTAAATGAATGAATGATTAGTTTCACTTTTAATTATGTAAATTTAAAATTCAACCAATTTAATAATGTCCATAATTAATAGTCGCTCTTTACCCCATCCCTGATCCATTATAATATAGAATAGTTGTTTCCCTCCAACGGGGCCCACCATGAAGAGTCGTACACATCCAAGTCATAGGTACACAACCAAACTTGGATCCTTGAAAATTCTCAAAAATATCGCACACACACATGGTCTTTCCAATAAAACATATGATACAATAAAACCCTTATAGGTCAATCCTTCCCAACATACGATTACATCATTCCTGGGGCAAAGAGCTTCCATTAATGTAACATTCGCATACATAATCATGTATCACACAATGCATTACTCATCATGTTCATCATAAGTATGGTCAATTGTAAATCAAACATAATTTTCACATAGTCCTCACATAAGCATGCGTACAATCATGATTTCTTTTCCAAACACTTAATCATAGATCATGGTTCGCATCCATAAAAAATTCAGCGTAAACACATCAAGGGATTGCATACACAATTCATATTTTAATGGAGAGAATTCAACAAACATATGTTTCAAACAATCATACAACAAATTCCTAAGTTTTAGGCATGCATGGAATCAATAATATTATTGTAACTATGCTTAAAGGAAATCCTCATCTTAACCTAAAATTGAAAACTCTAGATGAAATTGATGGAAACTATCTCTATACGAACCACAACAACATGAGGAAGGGTTGGACATGGCTACACGTGTTGATGAAGAAGGAAGAAAAAGAAGATAATCAGCGGGCAAGTTTGCTCTCTCTCTCTAGGCGTGTAGTGTTGGAATTTTGGTGGGAATATGAGATTTAAGGAAGAGAAAGGAGAGGGGACGTGCACACCACCCTTATAACAAGGGGTGGGCGTGCACACCCTCCCATATCAATTAGATTTCTTCTAAAATATAGTTTCGGATAATCTTTAATTAATTCTAGTCTGTTCATGATGTTAGGCATGAAGAGTAGAGGTAGAATATATAATTTTCTTAGTGATCTGAATTCTGAATTGGGCGATCTTGAAAGAAGGTCCGAAGGGTGCTAAAACGGGTTGGATCTCAAATAACGGTCCACACTTGATGATCAAGAGCGAAAATTGAAAAATATGTGTCTATATGATAGGCAAACAATTGTGTAAAATTTGGTGGTTGATTGATGGTGGGAATAGCCTAGATTTGAAATTCCACCTTTAGTTGAAAAAGTCAGGTACTGGCCTTAGGGTTCGACGGTGTAGAATCATAAATCGGGGTCCAAATTTTGTAGAGTCTCATAGTCATATGAGGCCAAGATATGTTCCAAATTTGAGTTACAATTGACGGTGGGAATTTGGTTAATTGAAAGGTCCAGATTTTAAAGGAGTTGGTACTCAGTTATTTCTTAAAATGAGAAAACTTCACGTTTAAGAAAGAGGCTTATCAAGGTGGGGCACTCAAATCAAACTATTATTTCATGATATGGACGATCTAAGTCACTTACATTAAAAAAAATATTCAACTACGACTAACCATCCACTTTCCTCACTCAATGGACATAAAATCAAGGGTTAAGGGGCTGATTTGCTAATTAGGTCATTTATACTATAATCTAAAGGCTGAAATACGACGTGTGTGGTTCATTTATGATAGATAGGCATGGTATAAAATTTTATATCAATCGGATCATGGAAACCATGTGAATTAGAAATCAAGGGTCTAGGTTAAGGTGAGCCATTCAGATTTTTGGATACTTAAGATTTCATATTTACATACCTCTGATAACCACACAAATCCTAAGATAAGGGTTTTCCACTAAGATAATCAGTTTAGTATGGTTACTTTCCTGACTAGCTTCCTTAATCAACGGCCACGGGTGCTCCTAGGTTAAGATCTTCATGATCTCTCAGCCACTTGCAAAATCTAACTTTATGGCATCGTTACACACCTAAAACTATGCCTACTTTTCAGACAGATTCAAAAACTACCTACCTTCTTGATCAGAATCGCGAATCTAGGGGAGTCTAAGGGAATTATCGTAATTATTTTTAATCTAAGACTTGGAATATGTAATGGTTTTACAAGATTCTATCTATGTTCCCAAGCATATCTTACAAAAGAATTTATATCGAATTCAACATGGATCATTATTTATTCACAAAACAAGTTAAAATTCTCATCAATCGGGATTTTACACATAATATGCAATACTATACTTTCAAAGCCACTTCAAGAAAATTCAGGGCGTTACAATCCACCCCTCTTAAAAAAAATGTCCCCGAAGTTTACTCGAAGTGTGGTGGCGGGAAGCTGAAGGTATTCCCTCATATCATCATAACTCTCCCATGCCGCTTCCTCTTTTCCATGTAATAACCAGGGGACTTTAACTAGGAGGATAGTTTGGGTATGATGAAACTACTCTACCCAATTTAAAACATGCACCGCCCCCTTTTTATATACGATACATCCTCTCTAAACTCAGTCTGCTCCCTTTTTATCAGATCCTCTCTAAACTCAGTCTGCTCCCTTTAAATCAGATTAGAATTATCTATAGGATTCAGCGTCAAGCAAGATTTTCAATCCTTTTACCTTTTCTCATCATTATCTGCCCAACGGCACGATGCATGCCACAAACGTCCAAAATACTTTACCATTAGGTTCAGTGAGCGAAAAGAAGTCACTCCTGTTATACTTGTAACTTTAAAACACATGCTCACGATATATTTCTAGTTTTAAATTCTCTTTGATCCATTCTAATTTCCATCAAGAATTTGGGGTCATTACATTCCACCCCCACTTAAAATAAAATTTTCATCCTAAAAAATTAGTTTTGCGAGCTTTCTGAATTATGCCATAACATGCTTTCATTGCGCACTCTGATTCTTAGAAGGCCTTGTTTTTAGTTGCAAATCCTTATCATCTTTGATTCTTAGTGGTACTCTTCAAGAGAAAATACTATTAAAAAAGAAAGGTAGAATGACTAAAGCTTAGAAGAACTATAACCAAATCAACAAATTCTTTAACCACTCTTCTACTATCTTAATCATCAAATAATATCGTCATGATCCTTAACTAAATCTTAAATCCTTAGAACTAAGCTAGGTCTTTGGTTTTAACAGGGGTACTACTCTTATGGTTCATTATTAAATCAAAGGTATCAACTTCCATAAAGGTACTTCTCTGATCCTACGCTCAGACCCACAGATTCTCCTATAATTGAATGATTTAGAAGGATATTAAAGGACATATAATTACGAAGGATGCTAGTCTGATATTCGGGATAATTGATCATGAGATTCATAAGGATGGATTCAAATTTAATTGCATATGTCTACGATCGATCAGATGTATGGGTGAGGCATCGATTAAATAAGGAGATGAGTGTATAATTAATGAGTATCCAACAAGTTAAAGTGTGATTGACTATTTAAGTGAATAAATAGATATACAAGTAGATAAGTAAACAATTAAATGTCCTTGATGATCCCTTACTGGCTAAAGATACAATGAGAGATTCAACGGATAGATGATGTTAGGGATACTATAACTTAGGTCTCATTAGATTCTAGGTAACTCCATTTCTACACACTAGGGTTGCCTATAGGTCTATCTCACTCTAGCCATTTAACTTAGAGAATATTCACCTTTACAATTTCAGGATAATACATAAATATTCCCATGTTACGACAAAGATGTGATTCATATGATGTCGGCATCACAGAAGGACAAATTTAGTAGATTCAAATCTGATACTTAGATCTTCTACTCAAAGTTGAGCATTGAGTTCATTAGTATCAATCCAGAATTCCAAGTGTTGACCCTCAGGATTTGAATTTGGATCTAATCGCTTGTACATCACATAAGGTACGGTTCCGCTATTTCGTGTGGCAAATTTATTCTAATATTGTGGGGACCATTATGTACACTCTCAAAACACGAACAAAGCAGACATTAATAAGTAATCATCCAAAATAAGGAATAAAAATCAATAATCAACAAAACACCAAAACTTACGAGGTCCTACTTACTTTCATCATTAAGCATGCCGAAGATCTAAGTACGGGTTTGTGAGAAGCAAACAAAAATTATAATAATCTACCTAAAATAATGGTGTGGGGCCTTAAAATATCTAAGAGACACATGAATGAACATAAAAGAAACACTTCTAGGGGTACAAGTATGCAAAAGTACACTTACATAATGGGGGTTCGAGGGATTAGCAAACTATGAATTATGAAAACGTCAAATATGAAACTCAGGACATACAATCACTCTCAAAATTTTATCTCTGGAACCAGTTGTCGGTTTCCTATAAAATTTGAAACATAGTCTGTAGGTTAGGTGAGGAACATCTCAAAATTTTTCCAGAGTAAAATTCGGTATATAACCTAAGGTTATGACCACTACTACCTTAAAAATTGCTGCAAGTCAACACTAATTTTAACAGGATTTCGTCTATCGATGAAATTTTTCTAATTTTTTTAGTCATTTATTTGGTTCGAAATTTCACAGGGTGATGAGAATCAAGTTAGTAGTCTAAAAATAAATTTTTAGAAATTTCTACTCTCTGGGTGATTATTTATGACAGCGGTTCTATAGTTAGGTCCGAAAATCTGCCTTATGGGAAAAATCATGGAAAATTAGACATCTAAAATTTTCGGTGTGGTTACGCTAATCTACTTAGCAGGATCGCTGACCTATGCACAGGGAGTGGGTGAGAGCCCCCAAAAAATAATTAATAGGTGGGAGTTCTCCTCACAAGACCCTAAAGCCAAGTTTCTACGTCTAACGGCTACCCTAGTGATTTCAAGGGAAACCTAGGTGTGGGTTGTTATGTTCATGCACCTCATACAATCATTCAAGGACGTACCTAGGTTGATTTATCACTAGTTTCAGGGGCCTAAATCCTAGGTTGGGTTCATTATGCAATGGGTTGGATTTCACGCCCAGAGGTCCCGTTTATGCTTTGATACCAGCTTGTAACGCCCCAAAATTTCAACTCTCGTAGATTACACGATGGGTCTACTTTTCGGGTGTTAACTTGAACATATTAGGAATATATTTTCACATATTTGTCTGTATTTCACAATTCTATAACATTCATAGCATAATGACGAAAATAAAAAAAATTATTCCATGTTTTTCTACACTACGCTCTCAAACAGTCTTAAAACCAAACTCAATCATAATGTTCCACTTTCTATTACCATAGAAGACTTATTTCAAATTCATACGAAAATAAAGTCATCATAAAGAATAGGACAAATAAATGTAAATCATCTTCACGCCGCTTCGGCTTTATCGTCCGTCATTTGCTACCACGAATCTTCAAACTCTTTACCCTGCAATTCGAGTTCACCTACTAGATCATCACCCACAACATCTGGGTTGGTGTTTTAAAACATTGTCCTAGGAGGGAGCAAATTGCTCATGATCAACTTAGTAAGGGGATACCCTCTAAGATTAACACAATAATATTTAAACAAAATAATCACATCCAAACAAAACATATATGAGAAAATCTTATTTAATGCGATGCATGATATGCATGGTCTGGCTAAGGCACCTTGACCAAATGAGATGGGAATTACTCCACTCTTCTCACAAGCCACTGGTCACCAAAGGTTCTAATTAGGACGGGAATTAATCCACTCTTCCCAAACACCAAAACCCAACTAGTGAAACGGGCCTTTTGCACACTTTTACTAGATAGCGAGAGAAATGGGCCTTATTTACACTTTCTCTATATATCTCCCACAGGGTAAATGAATGCATGATTAGTTTCACCTTTAATTAAGTAAATTTAAAATCTAACCAATTTAATAATGTCCATGACCAATGGTCGCTCTTTACCCCATCACATGATCCATCATAATATAAAATAGCCATTTCCCTCTAACGGGGCCCACCATGAAGAGTCGTACACATCCAAGTCACAGGTACACAACCAAACTTGGATCTTTGGAAATTCTAAAAAATATCACACACACACACACACGTTCTTGTCAATAAAACATATGATACAATAAAACCATTATGGGTCAATCATTCCCAACATACGATTACATCATTCTTGTAGTAAATGACTTCCATTAATGTAACATATGCATACATAATCCCATATTACACAACACATTACTTATCATGTTCATCATAAGCATGTGTAAATCATAAATCAAACATAGTTTTCATATAGTGCTCACATACAGTCATGATTTCTTTTTCAAACACTTAATCATAGATCATGCTTTGCGTCTATCAAAAGTTTAGCGTAAATACATCAAGGGATTGCATACACAATTCATATTTTAATGGAGAGAATTCAACAAACATGTGTTTCAAGCAATCACACAATGAATTCCTAAGTTCTAAGCATGGAATCGACGATATTATTTTAACTAGGCTTAAAGAAAATCCTCACCTTAGCCTAAAATTGAAAACCCTAGATGGAGTTGATGGAGAACATCTTTACACGAACAATAACAACATAAGAAAGGGTTGGACATAGTTGCACATGTTGATGAAGAGGGAAGAAGAAGAAGATGATAGGCGGGCGAGTTCTCTCTCTCTCTCTCTCTCTCTCTCTCTCTCTCTCTCTCTCTCTCTCTCTCACTAGGCATGTTGTTCGCTTCCCCAAGTGTAGGGCTGCAATATAGTAATAATTCGGTAGAGACTGAGATCGTTCTCAAGGAATTGTTAGGAATTCATAAAATTACTTGTAATATTCTCTAATTGAGAGCTAACCAAACAGATTCTAGAATTGAATGTAGATAGAATTATTAAACTAAAAGTGAATGTAATCAATATAAAAGAGAACTAGGGGTCCAAGGATCCACTTGTAGCAATCCTTAATGCATAATTCGTTGTGGTTTTCCAATTACACAACTAGAATCAAAATCAAATCCTATCTAGTCGGATGATAGAGCGGTTATAACATCTAATTGGTCACTCAATTGCATAGACCAATCCTAGTTCCAATAGATTAAGATCACCATCATAATCATCATTAAACTCTGTCACAAAGCATAATTAGATCATGATTTGAACTTCATTTAAATCACATACACAATCACCCATAAGTAGAAATTCCAGAAAAGTAGAACTCTTGGCATGAAGTTCCCACATGAGAATCCAAGTCTAGAGCGTCTTGAATCCGATTCCTCGGAGCATATAGGTCTAGACTCATTCAAAACAATTAAGAACTAAAGCAACTCTTCCAAACATCCATGAGCCATCATAAGATTAAGAAAAGTACTTAGAACTTCATTCAAACTTTAAACCATTGTTCTTCAATGAAAATTCAACTTGAAATCAAAACAATTGAATTAAAGCATCTTAGATTTACTATAAGCTTTACCTCTTAGCCCTAGCTAAGAGGTTTAGCCGTTCATGATCCAAGGAAACATAAAACAACTAAAAATATGAACTAGAAAGCAACAAACTAGAGGGAGTTGTAGAACTCCAATTTCGTCTTTCTCCACCTCCCACCTTCGTAGATCTCTTCTAGGATACCTTAGCTACGAACCCTAGGTCCCTTTTTATAGATTAGGAGCTCCAAGAGCCTAGAATATTCTAGAATTACGTAAGGAATCCCGCAATCCTAAAAAATTGGAGCTTCACAAGCAAGCCCGCTGGAAAATCTCAAAATTACAAGTGGCCGACTGGTCTTGACCGGTTGGACCCTTTCTGTGGAGAGTCCAGCGTGCAGGAGTGGGGGGAGAGGGGGCAGGCCCTGGCCGACTGGTTAAGACCGGTCGGCCCTGTTGTGTTTGGTGTCCAGAGAGGCAAAGGGGTGTGGCCGACCGGCCTGACCTGATTTTCTCCATTTTTTCTTCTTTCTTTCTTTTCTCTTTGCTCTCCTTGCTTTTTTCTTTCTTTGGCCCACCTTAGGTCTTCATCTAAGGCTTCTAAATGCATTCTTTTAGCTATCGATCGAGTGAACTTTCTCTCATTCCTTGGTCCTTCATTCCTTCGACATTCAATGTATGTAAGAAAGGCTTATAAGCCTCCAATCAACGAAAACTCTCTCTTATTCCTACAATCACAAAACCACGCATTAAAATAGTCTTAAAGCTTGAAAGCCATGCATAGTTAGTGATAAAATGGGGTTAGAATATATACATTTACACGCTCAACACACCCCCCCAACCAGCATTTTGCTAGTCCCAAGCAAAACATGTGTGAAGTATATTCGCTTCTCCAAAACCTAACTTTCCTTCAGAAACTATGCTTCTATACACTCTAAGACGTGTAAGTGCAAAAATCAGAAACACTTAATGATGGAAGTTGAAACCTTAAACTTTTAAAAATATAACACGTGCTCATATGAAATTCCTGCTGATTGCTTGATAAGTAGAAAGATTCAACAATTTAACCTAGTGTGCTCAATGGATGCTCATCTCATGGGAATTCGGGATTATCTTCTTCATAAATCAGCTAAGGTATGGGTTTCAAGATGTATAGATCAACAAAAAGCCTTTGACAGGAATTTGCCTTACCGTTCTTCCGACGGCTTTAACACTACTTTCCATTTTCGGCTTTGGTTACGGGTAGACCATCCCCCGGTTGGTAATAGGTAGCCCTTTTTAGAATTTTCCACCATATTTTCAGTCATTCCCATATTTTCATCATTCCTTTCCTTTTCACATACATTAGATAGGATTTTTAGAAATCCATATCTTTCGTTATTTTCCCATGGACAAGGATGGACAAAGTACCCCGACTTGGTTCCTTAACACCTCAAATCCAAACCTAGCTAATCCACAATTCTAATAATCCTTGCAACGCATGAAAATCGTGTAATGTGAACTAGGTGTAAACGTGTTCAAAATTTCTATCAATCATAAAAATAGGGGAATTCACATACAAGACTAGTTACCTTAAAGATTGTTTAAGGTATGCAACATCACTCACTTTGCCTCTCTTTTTCTTGTACTTACATATACAAGACTAGTTACCTTAAGACTAGTTACCTTAACATGTTCGAAGTTTTCCAATGGAGTTTTGAATTTTTAGAAGAAAATTTGAAAAATGTTTTTCATATTGCTCGAGATGTTACAAAACACTGGATTCATCTTAGATATCCCACACCCCCCAACCAAATCTTGCATTGTCCTCAATATAAAAAAAAATGCAATGAGCAAAACATGAGAGTAATTATAAAATAAAGGGAGTGAGGAATGAGAGTACCTGAGAAAATAAAAACTGAAATTCTACCTCCTTCTAACAAACCTATGAAAAAGCAAACCAAAAGCAACAAAATCCTAATCCTAAGTACTCTATACATCCATCAGATTAGGAGATCAAATATCCTGATATATAAGATCAGTTAGAGGTATGGACATACCTTCTGAAGGAAAATTCTCAAAAAATGACTTTAGGCGTTGACCATTTGCTTTAAAGATATTATCGTTCCTTGGATTCAACAACTCAACAGTCCCATATGGATAAACATTTTTCACAATGAAAGGACCGGTCCATCGAGACTTCAATTTCCCCGAAAATAAATGTAGCCGAGAATTATACATAAGGACCTTTTGATTAATCATGAAGGTCTTACGAAAGATGTTGTTATCATGGAACACCTTCGTCTTGTCCTTGTAAATTCTCGCATTTTCATATGCCTCGTTCCGGAGTTCCGCAAGTTCATTCAATTGAAGTTTGCGCAACAAGTTTGCTTTGTCAGAATCAAAATTCATCTTCTTTATCGCCCAATATGCCCTATGTTTCAACTCCACGGGCAAGTGACAAGCTTTCCCATAGACAAGTCTATAGGGAGACATTCCAATGGGGATCTTGAAAGCAGTACGGTAAGCCCAGAGTGCATCGGTAAGTCGAAGCGATCAATCTTTGCGATCGAGGTTCACTGTTTTCTCCAAAATATGTTTAATTTTCATATTGGATGTCTCAGCTTGTCCACTTGTTTGTGGGCGATAGGGAGTGCTCACCTTGTGATTTACGCCATATTTCTTCATTAAAGCATCAAACGGGCGGTTACAAAAATGAGATCCTCCATCGCTTATACTGACTCGAGGTGTTCCAATTAGGGAAAAGATATTTTCTTTTAAGAAACGAATGACTGTTTTATGGTCATTGTTCCGGCATGGAATCGCCTCGACCCATTTTCAAACATAATCGATGGCAAGCAAAATTATAAATTTTCAAAAGAAGATGCGAATGAACCCATGAAATCGGTGCTCCAACAATAAAAAATTTCGATTGGTAAGATGGGATTGAGTGGCATCATATTTCTACGGGATATTCCTCTCAATTTCTAATAAGGCTCACACGTTTTACAAAATTTATGGGTATCTTTGAACATGGTAGGCCAATAAAACCCACATTGTAGAATTTTGGTTGTGGTCTTCTTAGCCGAAAAGTGGCCACCACATGCCTGAGAATGACAAAATGAGATGATACTGTGTTTCTCATCATTCGGCATACATCTCCTCATAATTTGATCGAGACAATACTTGAATAAGTACGGGTCGTCCCACAACAATTTTTTCACCTTGTTGAAAAACTTATCCTTATCTTTCTTGTTCCAGTGTGTTGGAATTGTACCTGTAGCAAGATAATTAACAATGTCTGCATACCATGGCAATTGGGAGACATTAAAAAGTTGTTCATTAGGGAACATGTCATTGATCGGGGTCGTCTCAGGGGAATCGGTGAGAACAAGTCTAGAGAGATGGTCAGCCACTACATTTTCTACTCCTTTCTCATCACGTATTTTTATGTCAAATTCTTGGAGTAGGAGGATCCATCTTAACAAGCGTGGCTTAGCATCCTTCTTAAAGAGAAGGTACTTAAGCGTGGCATGGTCAGTGAATATGATAATCTTGGATCCGATCAAGTAGGACCTAAACTTGTCTAAAGCAAAAACTATGGCCACAAGTTCTTTTTCTGTAATAATGTAGTTTGCTTGAGCCGAGTTTAAGGTTCTATTTGCATAGTAGATGACGCATGGCTTCTTCTCTTTTCTTTGGCCTAACACAGCCCCAATAGCGTAGTCACTCGCATCACACATGATTTCAAAAGGAAGGCTTCAATCAGGTGGTTGCATTATGGGAGCACATATCAACATACCTTTAAGCTTGTCAAAGGCATTTTGACAATCCTTATTCCACTCGAATGAGTTTTCCTTTTGAAGGAGATTACATAAGGGACGAGAGAGTGAACTAAAGTCCTTTATGAACCGTCTATAGAATCTGACGTGTCCTTAAAAAGGACCGCATATCTCGTACGATTTCGGGGGGTGGAAGGTTAGAGATAAGATCGATTTTAGCCTTGTCCACTTTAATTCCATTTTGTGAGATGATGTGACCAAGGACAATTCATTTTTCAACCATGAAATGCCATTTCTCCCAATTCAATACGAGGTTCTTCTCTTCACATTTTTTAAAACAGTTTTTAAGTGCATAAGGCACTCATCAAAGTTACAACCAAATATCGAGAAATCGTCCATGAAGACTTCAAGAATCGTCCCCACCATATCAGAAAAAATACTCAACATACAACGTTGAAAGGTGGCAGGGGCATTGCATAGTCCAAACGGCATCCTTCGATAAGAAAAAGTGTCGAATGGACATGTGAATGTTATCTTCTCTTGGTCCTCTAGGGCGATCTCTATTTGGTTATATCCTGAATATCCATCAAGGAAGCAAAAATGGGAATGACCTGCCAACCTTTTTAAAATTTGATCAACAAACGGTAAGGGGAAATGGTCTTTCCTTGTGACTGTGTTTAGCTTCCTGTAGTCAATGCACATTCTCCAACCAATAGTGACTCTGGTTGGCAAGAGTTCATTGTTGGCATTGGCTACAATGGTTATTCTGAATTTCTTAGGCACCACTTGAGTTGGACTCACCCATTGACTATCAGATATTGGGTAAATGATACCCACATCCAATAGTTTCAACACCTTGGCCTTAACCACCTCCTTCATGTTTGGATTGAGGCGTCTTTGTGGTTGCCTAGATGTCTTCGTATTCTCCTCAAGGTGTATACGATGAGTACAAATCAGGGGGTCTATGCCTTTGAGATCCGCAATTGACCATCCAATGGCGCATTTATGCTCTATTAGAGTAGGCTATCAGCCTACTCTCTTGTTCCTTATCCAAGTGGGAAGAGATAACCATCGAATATGTCTCATCTCGACCTAAATAAACATATTCCAAATTAGTGGGTAATGATCTTAGGTCGAGCTTTGGTGCTTTGATATTGGATGGAAGGGGCTTGTTCTCGCTTGAAGGCAAAGGCTCAAATGGTACCTTCCATCTTTTATTATCAAGTACCAGCATAGAATCCAAAATGGCATCCATCTCTCTTATCATGTCATCATCAATCTCATGAGAATGGGCCAAGCATGCCTCCAAGGGATCGGAATAGAATGTCAGGAAGGATGTGTTTTCCACGAATGATTTAATCAGATTTATTTCATGGACCTCGTCATCAACATCCCGAGGTTGTTTGCATAAATAAAAAATATTCAGTTCGAGTGTCATATTTCCAGAGGATATTTCTACCAGCCTGTTTCTACAATTGATAATTGAATTTGAAGTGGCTAAGAAAGGGCGGCCAAGTATGACAGGAATTTGAGCACCGGTTCCCATCACAGGATGTGTATCCAAGATAATAAAATCCACTGGATAGTAGAATTTATCGACTTGGACAAGGACATCTTCAATCATCCCTCAGTATACAAATAGATTTATCAGTGAGTTGAAGAGTGGTTTTGGTGGGTTTTAATTCACCTAATCCAAGTTGTTCATAGACCGGGTATGGGATGAGGTTAACGCTTGCCCCAAGATCGAGTAAAGCTTGTTTGATCTGGTAGTCACCTATGATGCATGAGATGGTAGGACTACCTAGATCCTTGTATTTTTGGGGAACATCTTGTTTAATAATGGCGCTCAAATTCTCAGTCAAAAGTACTTTTTTGTGAACATTGTGTTTCCTTTTGACTGTACATAATTCCTTCAGAAATTTGGCATAAGATAGTACTTGTTTTATAGCATCCAACAAAGGAATGTTGATCTTCACTTGCTTAAAAACCTCTAGGATTTCCAAATTTCTATCTAAAGTTTTGGGTAAAATCAACCTTTGGGGAAACGGGGCAATCGGCTTGTATTGCCTTTTCAATTCTTTCTCATGTAAAGTGTTGTTCAAGATATCATCCTTATTGGCAATTTTGGGATCATTAGGCTTTGGGGCCTTCACCGAATTGGATTTATCAATTGTTTTGCCACTCCTCAAAGTGGTGATAGCTTGAACATGCTCCGTATTTTGGGAGGATGGGCTGAGGTCTTGTATCTCAAATTGGGTTCTTGGGTTAGGGAGAGGTTGGGCAGGAAGTGTGCCTTTCTCCCTAACACTAAGATGAGATTCAACTCTAGCCATTGAAGTTTTCAAATCATTGATGGCTTGAGATGAATTCTGGTTGAATTTTAGTTGTTCTTGCATGAACCCATCGATTTTGTGAGAATTATTCTTGTTGTACTCAGCTTGGGCCGAGACGAATGTACACAATATTTCCTCAAGCGTAGCTTTTGGGTTATTGTTTGCATTCTCTGATGGCCCATTTCTCCAACTGAAGTTGGGATGGTTCTTCCAACCAGAATTATACGTGTTCGAGTTTGGATTACTAAATGGTTGTTGATAATTATTTATAGCATTTAACTGTTCTTGTTGAACTTCTTGAAATGAAAAGATTGTAGGACAATCCTGTGTTGCATGTTCATTATCGGAACAAATTCCACAAATATTCTCAACTTCCTTAGTCTTTTCCCCCTTCCCTAATTCCATGGCCTCAACTTTTCTTGTGAGGCTAGCTACACGTGCACTTATGTTGTCTTCTTCAGAGAGGACATAGATTCCTCCATTTTCTCTTTGTTGGTTATCTTGGGATTTGCTAATTTAGTTGTATCCGAAGATTGTGCATTCTCAGCTAAGATATCAAAATAGTCTCATGCTTCCTCGGCTTCCTTATTCATGAATTCTCCACTGCACATCATCTCTATGAATTGGCGCATGGGTGAAGTCAGTCCTTCATAGAAAAAGCTTATTACCCACCAAATTTCATAGCCATGATGTGGGCATATGTTTAATAAGTCTTTGAACCTCTCCCAATATTGGAAGAAGGTCTCATCCTCTTTTTGAGCAAAATAAATGATTAGGCGCCTCAACATGTTTGTTTTATGAATAGGTAAAAACTTTGTAATGAACTCCCTAGTCATCTCAGTCCATGTGCCGATTGATCTTGGCCTTAATACATGAAGCCAAGCCTTAGCCTTCTCTTTAAGAGAAAAAGGAAATAAGCTAAGTCTCATGACATCATCAGATACGTTTGCAAAGTGCAACATGGCTATCACTTCATCGAATTCCTTAAGATGTTGATATGCGCTCTCACTGTCTAAACCAAGGAACTTGGGAAGGAGTTGGATTACTCCCAGTTTTAGATCAATATTCCCTGCATTGTATGGAAAAATTATGCATGAGGGAGTACTCGCTCTTGCAGGTTGCAAGTAATCACGTAAAGTTCTAGGTCGAGGAACATTCTCAACCTCATTCTCACCCGTTTCAGTTTGGTTTTGGCCTCAATTTTGATTGGGCCTTGGATCGGGTTGATTCTCAGCCATAATTTCAGAAAAAATTTGAGAATCTAAACGTTTCTTAGCACCGGATTCCTTATCAATCCCCTCAACTATCCCTCTTTCACTAATCAGTCGGTTATTAGAATCCCGAACCCAATGTGGCATGCAAGTCTAAAAAAAAAGATTAAAAAGGGTCAGAAAAACCTAATTGAAGTGACTACTTTGACTCCTAGAATCCCTACAAAAAAAAAAAAAAAAAAAACAAACTAAGTTAGTAAGGACTCCCAAAAATCTTAAATAGAAACTATTTTAAGAAATTTTGTAAAAACCGTTGAAATTTTCGGTAGCGGCGCCAAAAACTTGTTCGCTTCCCTAAGTGTTGGGCTGCAATGTAGTAATAATTTGATAGAAACCGAGATCATTCTCAGGGACTTGTTAGGAATTCACAAAATTACTTCTAATATTCTCTAATTGAGAGCTAACCAAATAAATTTCTAGAATTGAATGTAGATAGAATTCTTAAACTAAAAGTGAATGTAATCAATATAAAAGAGCACTAGGGGTCCAAGGATCCACTTGTAGCAATCCTTGATGCATAATTTGCTGTGGTTTCCCAATTACACAGCTAGAATCGAAATTAAATCTTATCTAGTCAGATGATAGAGCGGTTATAACATACAATCTGTCATATGTGTGATTTATATACATGATTCCCTCAATTCAAGTTAAGACTTGAGCACACTCAATTGCATAGGCCAATCCTAGTTCCAATAGATTAAGATCACAATCATAATCATCATTAAATTCTGTCACAAAGCATAATTAGATCATGATTTGAACTTCATTCAAATCACATACACAATCACGCATAAGCAAAAAATTCAGAAAAGTAGAACTCTTGGCATGAAGTTCCTACATGAGAATCCAAGTCTAGAGCGTCTTGAATCTGATTCCTCTGTGCGTACAGGTCTAGACTCATTCAAAATAATTAAGAACTAAAGCAACTCTTCCAAACATACATGAGGCATCATAAGATTAAGAAAAGTACTTAGAACTTCATTCAAACTTTAAACCATTGTTCTTCAATGAAAATTCAACTTGAAACCAAAACAAACGAATTAAAGCATCTTAAATTCACTACAAGCTTTACCTCTTAGCCCTAGCTAAGAGGTTTAGCCGTCCATGATCAAAGGAAACATGAAAACAACTAAAACATGAACTAGAAAGCAACAAACTAGAGGGAGTTGTAGAACTCTGATTCCGTCTTTCTCCGCCTCCCACCTTCATAGATCTCTTCTATGATGCCTTAGCTACGAACCCTAGGTCCCCTTTTATAGATTAGGAGCTCCAACTGCCCAGAATATTCTAGAATTGCGTAAGGAATCCCGCAATCCTAAAAAATCAAAGCTTCACAAGCAAAGCCGTTGAAAAATCTCAAAATTACAAGTGGCCGACCGGTCTTGACCGGTTGGACCCTTTCTGTGGAGAGTCTAGCGTGTAGGAGTGGGGGGCAGGCCCTGGCTGATCGGTCGGCCCTATTGTGTTTAGTGTCCAGAGAGGCAAAGGGGTGTGGCCTACCAGTCAAGACTGGTCATGGCCCCCTTGGCTGACCGGTCACGACCGGTCGGACCTGATTTTCTCCTTTTTTTCTTCTTTCTTTCTTCTCTCTTTGCTCTCCTTGCTTTCTTCTTTCTTTAGCCCACCTTGGGTCTTCATCCAAGGCTTCTAAATGCAGTCTTTTAGCTGTCGATCGAGTGAACTTTCTCTCATTCCTTTGGTCCTTCATTCTTTCGACATTCAATGTATGTAAGAAAGGCTTCTAAGCCTCCAATCAAGGAAAACTCTCTCTTATTCCTACAATCACAAAACCATACATTAGAATAGTCTTAAAGCTTGAAAACCATGCATAGTTAGTGATGAAATGGGGTTAGAATATATATATTTACGCGCTCAACACATGTAGTATTGGAATTTTGGTGGGAATATGAGGTTTAAGGAAGAGAAGGGAGAGGGAGTGTGCGCACCGCCGTTATAAGAAGGGGTGAGCGTACACACCCTCCCATATCAATTGAGTTTCTTCTAAACTATATTTTTAGACAATCTTTAATTAATTATAGTCCGCTCATCATGTTGGGCATTAAGAGTAGTGTCAGAATATATAATTTTCTTGGTAATTTGAAATTTAGATTGGACGATCTTGAACAATAGCCCAATAGGTGCCAAAATGGGGCTGGATCTTAAATAATAGTTCACACTTGATGATCAGGACCCAAAATTGAAAAAATGTGCAGCCATGATAGGTAAACGATTGGGTAAAATTTAGTGGTTGATTAATGGTGGAAAAAACCTAGATCTAAAATTCCACCTTTAGTTGAAAAAGCCAGGTACTGGCCTTAGGATTCGATGGTGTAGGATCATAGATCGGTGTCAAAATTTTGTAGAGTCTCGTAGTCATATGAGGCCAAGTTATATTCCAAATTTGAGTTGCGATTGATGGTGGCAATTGGGTTAATTGAAAGGTCCAGATTTTTAAGGAGTTGGTACTCGATTATTCCATAAACGAGATAACTTCGCGCTTAAGAAAGAGGCTTATCAAGGTGGGGTACTCAAATCACACTATTGGTATGGACGATTTGAGTCACTCACACGAAGGGAAATATTCTACTACGACTAACCATCCACTTTCCTCACTCGATGGACATTAAAATCAACGGTTAAGGGGCTGATTTGCTAATTAGGCCATCTATATTGTAATCTAAAGGCTAAAATTTGACGTGTGTGGTTCATTTATGATAGATAAGTATGGTATAAATTTTCACATCAATCAGATAATGGGAACCATGTGAACTAGAAATCAACGGTCTAGGTTAAGGTGAGTCATTCACATTTTTTATACTTAAGATTTAATATTTACACACCTCAGATTAGCATACAAATCCTAATATAAGGGTTTTCTATTACGATGATCAGTTTGGTATGGTTACTTTCCCCACTAGCTTCCTCGATCAATGGCCACGAGTGTTCCTAAGTTAAGATCTTCATGATTTCTCAGCCACTTGCAAAATCTAACTTTATGGCATCATACATACCTAAAATTATGCTTACCTTCCAGAAAGATTAAAAAACTACCCACCTGCTTAATTAGAATTGCGATTTTGGGGGGGGGGGGGGGGGGGGGGGGGGGTCGAAGGGAATTATCGTAATTATTTTTAATCTAAGACTTTTGGGTAATCTACTGATTTTATAGGGTTCTATCTATTTCCTCAAGCATATCTTATAAAAGAATCTATATTTAATTCGTCACAGATTATTACTTATTCACAAAACAAGTTAAAATTCTTGTTAATCAGGGATTTTATACATAATATGCAATACTATACTTTCAAAGCCACTTCAAGAAAATTTGGGGCATTACAACATGTAGGTTCAAATATTTTGCCTTCCATTGATCTGTATTGACATTACAAGAAAAGGCGCTTTGCTCGAAATTTAGGAAATCTATTTTACTAGCAGTGAGTAAGAGGGAGCGTTGGTAAAAATATCCATATAAATAGAAAAGAAAAGACCTAATCTATGTTCCCAAGCATATCTTACAAAAGAATCTATATCTAATTCACCACCGATCATTACTTATTCACAAAGCAAGTTAAAATTCTCGTTAATTGGGAACTTTACACATAATATGCAATAATTTAGTTTCAAAGCCACTTCAGGAAAATCTGGGGCGTTATGGCATGTGGGTTCAAATGTTTGGTCTTCCATTGATCTGTATTGACATTACAAGAAAAGGCACTTTGCTCAGAATTTAGAAATTTCATTTACTATCGCCAAGTAAGAGGGTGCGTTATTAAAAATATCCATATAAATAGAAAAGAAAAGACCTAATCTCACATTTCTAGCTCTCCCCACCCCTTGACGCTCTATCTCTACCCCTAACTCTCTCTCTCTCTCTCTCTCCATCTCTACAACTCCAGTAGCATAGCAATCGAGTGGTAAAGCAACCACTCTTGGTACCATCACGCCAATTGTCTCTCTCTCTCAATCGTGCGGCGAAGCAACTATCCTCTCTCTCTCTCTCTCTCGTTCTCTCCCTTTCTCAGGTTTGTGTGTGTGTGTGTGTGTGTGTGTGTGTGTGTGGATCTCGTGCCCAATCTCTCTCTTGAGATAGAGCAATGTCGATGTTAAATGTTGAAGAAACCCTAATTAGCGTTTTACAATCGTGAATTCTTAATTAGGGATTTTTAAATTAAATCCCTAATTAAATGTTGAAGAAACCCTAATTAGGCTTTTCAATGTTGAATGTTGAAGAAACCCTAATAGGGCCTGCCACAAGGATATTGAACAAATAGTGATTGAGAGAAATTTTCAGTATTATATCTGATCTTACTTGTATGTGATATGGAACATATATAGACGTACGATAATCTTGTATCTTATCTTACTTGTATGTGATCCTTGGGATTTTTGTTCACTTTCTAATGCCCTGTTTTGAAGGACCACAGCTAGTAATCAGGCATTTCTAATCATCAGATCAGTTGTCTGCAGTAGTTATACATTAGAAAAGGAAGACGATTCTTGTTTATGTTGAGAAGAGGCTCCAGATCAGATTGTTAGGATTGTTTGGTCATTTAGGATTTTGGGTTGTGGCCCATCTCTGGCAGGGCACATGAGAGGAAGCATACATGTCTATGGTGGTACCTCAAATCGTGTACCATTACCAAACCTAGGGCACAAAAACCTAATCAGATGGATCCCATCAAGTGACCAGTTGCAATCACCATCACCATACATGTCTATAGTGGAAATTGGATAAACACAATTTAATGTTTCCTTAAGGTCAGTCACCATCCTGCTTTATTAAGGAAGGTGGCCCACCATGGAAGCATTAGCATTGGCAACTTCTTAGTGTTTTCCATGTGCATTCTTCATCATTCTTTTTCTCCTTTTTCTCTCACTTCATCGAAAGGCGCAGTTTCATCATTTCAGGTTGCCAAACACGACTGACACACTGAATTTCTCAAGAATCCAATAATTACTAGAAGTGGATTCTTAAGTAATTTTCAAATTCTTAATTGTCAAATGACCCTTAAATTCCTTTAATTACATCTTTAACCTCTCTTTCATCTCTCTCTATCTACCTCTTTGTGGTCCCTCCATCTCTAAAGAAGAAGAAAAAAAAGAAGGTATGTCTTTTTTTTCAGCCATCTGTCACAAGCTATTTGCACAGCAATTTAGGCCAAAATACATTCACCTTATCCTAGATGCTCTGTGAACAACACAAATTTCATACATGTTAGTACATCAACAAATGTAGGGGATCACCATTTTTATGTTAAATTTGTCATGATTTTCCATTAAATTGTATATTGTTGGAACCTTTACACTCATTAAATTGATAAATACGTCCATATGGCTTCTGCTTTTAGTCATGTAATGATACTAATAGAAAGTCAGCATGATGTGTATATTTTTATTGGGGGTGCCAACAATTGGGCTATCTAAAATTTCAATAGTCTAGCTAAGCCCATTGACAGCCCAACATGATAGATGACAAATCCTGTGAAAGAGGTTTGATTATTCTTGTCCAAGTTGTTAAGGTGTCATAGTGTTAATTATTAGGACCATTAGAGTGACTATGCCTATCATGGATTTGTATTACTTTATTTAAAGAACAAAATATTATTGGATGTTTATTCATGTTGACCCTAGTTAAGCCCTTTAGCTACGATGTTAACTAGTTGCTTATATTTATAGTCTCTTGATCATTAGATGGGCTGGTAGAGATGGTTGTTCAATCCCTTATTGTGTTACCTTTTAAAAACAATCTTAGTAGGAACATGAAAGCCATCACAGCAAGCTACAAAATTGATGGGAGGATAGAAACATTGCAGGTATAATTTTCAAAGGACAATATTTCATCCATAAGGTTGTGATTAACCATTCCACATGAATCCTGGCACCCATTCGTAATGGAATTTTAGAAATTTGATTTTTGGATGCCAGTTGGGACTCTAGCCTATGTATTTCTTTCTGATGAGGTTCTTTTCCTTTGGTAGTCGAAGGTAGTCAGTGTGGTTATCGATTTCACTGACCCATCCACGGTTTATAACAATGTGAAACAGGCTGGTTTTATTTAGAACTTAAAACTTGAACTTGTCATGTGGTGTGTTGTTAATTTATACTCACAGAGATGGGAATTTCCTGTTGTTGGAACTAGAAAAATGCCCAAACGCAGTTTTCTGAGATGCGGTGCTTATTGGGTATTGTTGCTCTGGGGTTCTGAGTAATAGGAACATTCATAGGCAATCACAAGCGTTCATAAAAGATACACACGGAGAAATATCGCAAGGCGAATTTTATTCCAGAGATTCTGAGATCTTTTACATTCCAGGCCGTGATTTAGCACGAGCCCTTAATTACATCAAATGATCGATGACCCTTGATGAGAAGGCAAAAGACTAGTCAGCAGGGACTATGGTCTTAGAGCTTGTGGTCGTAGAGACCTGTATTTGTTTTACTAAGTACTGAACCACCTTTGTATTAGTCAGATGTCTATGTCCCATATTTTGGCCGGAGACCCGGGCTGAGACTGTCAGGGTTTATGACTGAGATGGACGACTCTGGGCCCGTGCCTGTTAATGTAGGGACAGGTGACCTCGGGAAGTCCATTCTACGGTTGTGTGTACCTGCGCAGCCCAACCAACGGATTCCGTTTGGATGGGTAGGGCATTGACTGTTGTGATGTGGCAGTTGAGAGCAATTGGTTTGTGGAGAATCGAAACTCTTTGGCATGGTTTATCGTAGTAACCATAGCCCTGCTTGTCTAGCTTTTGACACAAATCGGATCATGCCTTTACAGTAAACATAAATGATGGCATATTTTCATAGCTCTGGATGCTGGCGGCTCCTTTCCGGGAAGTCACTTCGTTCATCGCGTCGAATCGGGTCAAACCTCGAAGATGCTCTGTTCTACTCATTTAGAGTTCCTGGAACACTCGTTCGACTGTTCCATTACGTCTGGAATGCTCGAAATACCCAAGATAGGCTCAAGCGGACCTTGAAAACACTTAAAATTGAGCCCGGTGCACCTGCGAACATGTTCTGCAATTGGCTGAATTTTTAGGTGCGTGGGACTTAATTTACGGGTGAGTGGGGGTCCACGCACCTATCAATTAAATGTTAATTTCAAGATGAATTTAGGGGTGCGTGGGTCTATATTCAGGATGCGTGGGTCCAATTTTACAAAATCTGATTTTTGCTGAATTTACGGACGCGTGGGACCGAATTGATGGACGCGTGGGGTACTTTTGGATGCGTGGGGTCCTTTTACGGGTGCGTGACTAAATTTATGAGATTCAGACCTGTAGTGGTTATCTGTGATCGGAAAGGTGTTGCGGCGAGGATTCCGACGAGGATTTTTGGGTTTCCGGCAGCGGCAACTCTCTCTCCCTCTTTCTTGAATCTCTCTAATGAGCGGGATGAGGAGGTATTTATAGGTGAAGTCGGCCAGTAGGAGACCGCCACGTGTCACGCACCTGTCAAATGTCCCCAACACACCTGTTTATTGATGTGCGAATGCCCGAAGACATACTGGATCTTTCGGGTGCGTAGGGCTTAATTGCCGGGTGCGTGAGGCTCCACGCACCTGGAACCCGATTTTTTATCATCCATGGATTGTAAGGGCGCGTTGACCAATTTTCAAGGTGCATTGGGTGTCTGCAAGCCTACGTAAATGACAGATCAACATGCTGCTTTTTAAGGGTGTGTTGGGTGCGTGGGGTGTCCGAATTTTCAGGGTGCGTGGACACGTAAATGTGGGCTCCACTATTTGGGTTTTGACTTTCGGAGGGTTTGTGGGGCCCGTTTCGTCGCGCAAACACTGGCACTGTTCACCATAAGTAGTAATGAAGTTGCGGGTTCACTTCCGGGCAGTTCCGAACACGATGATCGGTGGGGCCCACTAGAGAACTTGGCTAAGTCAGGAAATCCTACATATTTCTGTTTTGCATGCACCGGAAGGCGTTTCTGCGTGATTTCTTTAGAGGTATGTGGTTATTTTGCTCTTTTTGAAGAGTCCCCACTATTTGGGACCGCAACACCTGTATAACCGACCATTTGATATGTATTTTGCTATGTAATCATAGGATAAAAATGTAAGAGTAGTGAATAAAATACTTTGAACAAAAATCAGAGCACATCCAGTTTTCTTGTTAGTCTTGTTAAGACTAGTGTTCCGCAAAAGAGGTGTTGTTGCACAGGAACCGACAGAAGATTCAAGGTCCATTATTTTAGTCAGGTTGAAATAAAGGCATTCTGATTTGGTGAACTTTATGTGGTGTCTACTTGGAGCTTTAATTTCCTTTTTTTAAGTGTGGTTCTTAAATCGCATTTGTCACTGCTAACTATTGGTCAAATTAGGTGGGTTATGTTTTAGCTCTTCTGTGAGTAATTACATATTAGCTGTGAAGAAATTAGCTTGTGGAGTTCTTGAATCTTTAGCTTGAAGGGCTAAATAAAGGTTGATCCAAGGATTGTTTTCAGCAAGCTTCTCTTGAATGTGTGCTACATTGAAGAGAAGAGGAAAATTCGTGCAGGCTGCACACATTAAAAGAAGTGACAGAAACAGGTTCAAACTAGTAATCCCTTGGGCGGTAAAATCTCAACCATTCTCTAATCAATTTTCTCAGTATTCTTATTCTGGGTTATTCTGTGATCACTTGTGTTAAAGTCGAAAACTGGTTACAAGTAACAGGCTAAGAATATGAAAGATTCTCCTCCTTATAATGCATAATTCTCCAACGATGGCTTCCTTCAATTCACTTGAAAATCACAGATAAAAACTAAAGGTAGCCGGCGCTTGGCCGTTAGCCCTCCGATGCTCAAGTTAGTAATAAGCTTTTGTAGAGATGAGGTGTGAAACGTGGGCTAAGAAATTGTGTCCCTTTGTTGTAAATAGGAGACCCTTTTTTATAGAGATCCTGTTGAAGTAATTTGTTGCATATATGGTTGAGATCTCCCTAATTTCATGGGATAAGATGTTTATCTTATCCAAACCTATACAGGTTAAAAGTCAATATAATCACGTTACTTAATACAGATCCCTCTGATCCTATATTGACAGAACTGACGTGTATAAACAAATCAAAGTGAGTCTGTAATTTAGGCCAACTCCTGAACTATGTGAGCTGCTGGGGCTACAGTTCAAGATATGTTTTTGATAACTGATTAGCGATCAGGTCTATTCAGATATGAGCTATATCTCGGATAATCGACTAGTGAGCAAGTCTACTCGAATAGACTTGAAGAATTGGGATGTGCCCACTCTCGCTCGTTTAAATGGGATATCTCTTGTTGATATGCTCGTGGGTCCTAATTCCGAAATGAAGGCGCTCACATGCCGGCCAAGTAAAACTGCTCGATGAATGAGGCTGCTTGTTACCTATGAGAATTGTAGACTTCGACCAACTTTATTCTATAACAGATGCCCCCCAAGTCTCTTACTTAGAGTAGCTAAGCAAGGGACTTGTGTTTGTTTCGAATTCCGTATGTAACCACCTGACAGTTTTTCGAAGAGGAGCGGCCATATATGATTAGACATCTACATTTAATGAGCGCCAACTTTTCGGCCAAGGGGAGCGAAGCGGCGCTTGCCATGTGTTTGGGATTTAATGTGCGTGCCCATTCGACTGTCGTGCCAAACGAAGGGATGCCAAGTGTCGCTCAAATCGTCGAAGGGAATGATTGCGTATATATATTTGTATGTCTGGCATTTCTTCATACAGCCAGGGTTTCTTTCTTCTAGCGGAAGTTTTCTTCTTCT
The DNA here is from genome assembly GCA_003013855.2 of Liriodendron chinense. Taxonomy (NCBI): domain Eukaryota; kingdom Viridiplantae; phylum Streptophyta; class Magnoliopsida; order Magnoliales; family Magnoliaceae; genus Liriodendron; species Liriodendron chinense. The sequence goes on from ML058350.1 coordinate 2,070,971, forward strand.
TCCTTCTTTCCTTCCGGCGAGACCTCTTCTCTGAGGTATTTTCTTTCATTTTTTCTTTCTTCTGAGCTTTCTTTCTCTTCAATGGCGAGGGGTTCTGATACGAAAGTGGTCCGATTGGGGGAAGAATCTACGGAATCTTCTTCCTCAAATAACGTACGAGTACCCACTGGGAGGTATTCTGCGTCTGGATACCCTTCTCGTATGAAGGAAGAGGAATTAGAGGAAATTCGGGTGAGATATCAAGTCCCAGATTTAATTACCTTCCGATTACCATAGGAGGGAGAAACCGTTGATTCTCCTCCGTCAGGGTATGTTGCCATTTATAAATATTTTTTCGCAGTTGGCGTGCGTCCTCCCCTTCATCCATTTGTCCAGGACGTTCTTTGCATCTATAAAATAGCTCCTGAACAGCTCATAGTGAACAGATGGAGGGTGGTAATAAGTGCATATGTTCTTTGGAAACAAGCTGGGAATGATGAACTTTCTGCCGATGAATTGCTAAAGATGTTTCAACTGAAAAAAGCCCCTCTCTTGTGAAGGCTAATACTACCTAGTGTACTGACATCGTGAGAACTTTGTACTTGGAAAACCCTCTTCCAATTACCCTGGATGGAAGAGACAGTGGTTTTTTATTTTCGAAAAATTGGGAGTCTGATGAGGGTTCGACTTCTGGCGCAAATAATGTTCATCATTTTTTTTTCGAAGGTCGATAATTTTCTACTTCTATATGGATATTGGTGCAATTCATTCTTTTAATTTGCTGATTATGTTGCAGATATCCCGATCGGAAAAAATCCTAACTTGAGAGGAGGGATTAATGAGAGGATAATCAAAGTCTTCAGATTGTCAAAGGACGCCAGAGACATCAAGTTTACTTTAAGACTCTCGAGGCTTGTCAAATTTGGTCTCATTTCTAAGGAAGAGATGACGAGCGATGAAAGAGCTTAGAAGAGAGGAACTCTTCCTCCCTTGAAGGGTTCTGCTCCAAAGAGGCAGAAGAAAACAACAGTTGGTCCATCTCAACCAGCAAGGCAAGAAGAAGAGGCTGCTCAAAGCTTTCGTCAAATATCATCGAACCATCCTTTTATGCCTCCACCTACTCCTACCAATGCTGTTGTAGTAATGGCATTTGCTCCGGCTATTCCTTCTATTCCTCGAGAGCATCCGGTCGTTGATCTTACTGATACTCCTGCGGGGGAGTCCAGACCAGAACCTGGTTCTTCATTGCAGGGGGAGGGTCGCGAGATCGCCCCTGCTCATGAAAGATCTGCTCATTCTGGAGCTGTTGGTAGAGTGTTGGTCATGGCTCAGCCTCCGGTGTAGGGACTTTTGTCATCCGGGTCACTTGTACCCAATTTGTAAATTTGTCTTCGACCATGTCACCCCCCGTGCTCTCGGTCCTCTTCCTGAGCCTAGCCCTGAAGAGCTCACTTTGAGCGCTGGATTGAAGGCTGCTCAGGTAAGAAAATTCATAATATTACATATATCTAGAGTTCTTTTTACCCTCAATAACTCGCATTTTATCTTGTGTAGTGTTTGGACCTTATCGTAAGGACGAGACATGACATTATGTTTGCTCGTCGTGTGATAAAGGAGGGAGAGGAAAACATAAAGCTTTTGGAGCAAGCGGTTCAAGGAAGAGACAACCTTATGAAACTCGTGAAGCCTTGATTGAAAAAGCCAATGAGGAAAGGGACATCCTCATAAAAAAGGTTGATATTCTCTTCGGGGCTATTCGGGTCCTTAAACAGGAGTAGCAACTAAGTTGTGAAAATTCTTAGTCGATGGACTAGAATGAGAATTTTCTTTATTTAAAAATAATTCACGTGTTTGATACATGAATATTTATGGATAATAACGAAGTAGGTGTTCCGTGTGCCAAGGGCGATGTAAGGCTCTTCCTTGCATGTCTTCCAAATAATAAGTACCTGGTCGAATGACCTTAATAACCTGATAAGGGCCTTCCCAATTGGGATCTAATGATCGAATAGTTGATCTTACATTCTTTCTGAGCACTAAATCGCCAACCTGAAAGGTTCTAGGCTTAACCTTCGAATTATGATATCGAGCTATCCTTTGTTGGTTAGCTGCTGCTAGAAGTCAAAATGCATCCCTTCTTTTTTCTAAGAGATCCATGTGGAATTTTAAGGATTCTTCATTCCCCATCGGATCATAATGTTCTACATGATAAGTAGGTATCTCGACTGCGACTGGGAGGACTGCTTCCGTGCCAAATGTAAGAGAGAAAGGTGTTTCTCCTGTTGAAGTGTGAGCTGTCGTCCTATAAGCCCATAAGACTTTTGGTAGGACATTCTGGCCATATCCCCTTGCACTCTTCAACTTTGGTCTTCAAATGATGTTTGATGATTTTATTAACTGCTTCTACCTGTCCATTAACTTGAGGATGATAAGGGGATGTGAAGACATTGCGTATATTCCATTTCTTACAAACATATGTGAATGCTATATTGTCAAACTGTTTTCCATTATCAGTGACTATAGTATGAGGGAGCCCGTAATGACATACGATGTTCCTCCATATGAACTTGGTAGTTTACTTCTCGGTAATTGTGGTCAAGGCTTTTGCTTTGACCCACTTGGTAAAATAATCAACAACCACAATCGCGAATTTGTTCTAGCCTTTTCCTTTAGGTAATGGACCGATTATGACAACTCCCCATTGGGCATAACGCCACGGACCATCCATAAGTGTCATTCATTCAGGTGGTAAATGAGGTATAGGAGAATAGTGTTGACACTTATCACATTTCTTTAAGAAGTCGATGGTGTCTGCTTTCATAGCGGGCCAATAATAGCCATGTCTCATGGCTTTGTAAGCCATTGATCGTCCTTTGAGGTGATTACCACATGCCCCCTGGTGTATTTCTTTGAGCGCGCGTGTGGCTTCTTCTGGTTGAAGGCACCTCAAATATGGCATTGTGTAACTTCTTCTCAATAATACACCATCTTAAAGAGTATACTTGGCAGCGCGATATCGTATTTGCCGAGCTAATTTCTTATCTACTATGAGTTCTCCATCTCGGAGGAAATGGATAATGGGATCCATCTAACATGGAGGCAGCTGCGTCCCGGAGATCTGTTCATTCATTTCTTGGTCGATGCTAGGTGTTAGAAGGTACTTAATAGGGACGTTTTTAAATAGATTGCCTTCAAAAGCTTACGCTAATTTTCTAAGGAGTGGGCCAACTTGTTTTCTTCTCAAGGAATGTGAATTAGCTTGTATTCGTCGATTTTGGCGAGCAACTTCAATACTCTAGATTTGTAAATAGCCATTCTTTCTTCCTTCGCCTCAAATTCGTTAGTTACTTGATTCACAACTAGCTGCAAGTCGCTATGAACAATCAAGTTCTTGATTGTGAGCACATTGGCCAATTGAAGACTAGCGATTAAAGCTTCATACTCTGCCTCGTTATTTGAGGCATGAAAATTGAATCGTAAAATGTACTTAAATTGTGATTCATCTGGTGCAATAAGGATCAATCCTACTCCACTTCAGACGAACAGGATGACCCATCCACAAAGAGTGACCAGGATTGTTGTTCGCATGCTAGAGGTTCAGATTGAGAAGGTTGAAGCGAGGGAGTTATCGCTTTGCTATGAGCAGGAGTAGGATATGTAAATTCAATGATGAAATCTACAACAGCTTATCCCTTTACAGCTGTCTGTGAGTAGAAGGTGATTTCATGTTTACTAAGCTCAATTGACCATTTGGTTAACCGTCTGGATACTTCAGGTTTTTGGAGGACTTGCCTTAGCGGCTAATCTGTAGGGACCGTTATAGGATGGGCCTGAAAGTAAGGCCGTACCTTTCGTGCCGCAACTACCAAGGCCAAGGCGAGCTCTTCAATTTCTGGATACCTGGTTTCAGCACTCACCATTGCACGACTAACATAATAAACGGGTTTCTTTACCCCAGAATGTTCTCTTATTAAGGCAGTTAATGGCCATATGAGATACAACTAAATAAAGAAAAGTTGCTCTTGCGGTGTTGGCTTTGATAAGATGGGTGGTGCACCGATGTATTGCTTCAGCTACTGGAAGGCTTACTCGCATTGTTGAGTCCTTACCCAATTGGACTTCATAGTTGCTTGCAATAGTTTGAAGAAAGGCATGCACTTGTCGGATGACCAAGAGATAAAACGACTTAAGTACACGATGCATCCAGCTAAACACTGAACTTCTTTCACTGTAGAAGGTGAAGGCATCTCTATTAAGGCCTTTATTTTTTAGGGTTGGCTTCAATACCGCGTTGACCAACCATAAAACCAAGGAATTTTCCTGCAATGAATGCATATTTTTTTAGATTCAGGTTCATCTGGTATTTTCGCATAAGATTGGAAGCTTCACGGAGGTCAGTGAGATGATCCTCTGCTTTGACACTTTTGATGAGCATATCGTTGACATACACCTCCATAGTTTTACCAATGTGTATAGCAAACATCTTGTTGACCAAACGTTGATATGTGGCTCTTGCGTTATTGAGACTGAATGACATCACTTTGTAACAATATAAGCCATAATCCGTGATAAACGTTGTTTTCTCCCTATCTGGTGGGTGCATCATGATCTGATTATTACCAGAATAAGAATCCATGAAACTGAGTAAGGCGTGCTAGGCAGTGGAGTCAACTAGTTGGTCTATACAAGGTGTTGGGAAGCTATCTTTTAGGCATGCTTTGTTCAGATCGGTGTAGTCCACACACATCCTCCATTTGTCATTTGCCTTGCGAACGAGGATGACATTTGTGACCCAATCAGGGTAATCAACTTCTTCGATGAAATCAACGGCCAACAACTTGTCGACTTCCGTTTTGATCACCATTTGTCTTTCAGCCGTAAATGCGCGCCGATGTTGATTGATAGGTTTAAATTTAGGATCTACCTTCAATCGATGAACAGGAAATTCGGGGTTGATTCTTGGCATTTCTTTGTGCGACCAGGCGAAGACGTCTTGGTATTTGATGAGGAAACTAGTCAAATGATCTTGGAAGGTTCGGCTCAAAGATGACCCAATATAGATTTCTTTGGTCGGATCCGTCTTGGATAACTAGACCTTGATGGTTTCTTCACCTAGAGCTCTTGCTTGATGCGTGTCTTCTCTTGGGTCTATTGTTGTAGAGACTGAAAAGTCTGTCGAATCTCCACGCCCCTTGCTCTTGGGCGCCTTTTTGATCCTGCAATGCTAGTTCATAGCATGCTCGGGCTTCTTTTTTATTTTCCCTGACTACTTTGACAACATTCGGAGTGGAGAATTTGATACACAAGCAAAGGGGATGCAACGCTACTCCTAACTTAGTAAGTGATGAACGTCCTAGAGTAACATTTATACGGATCTTCGATTTACTACAAGGAAATTGATGAAAATAGTAACCTTGTTGGGGGCTTCGCCGAAAGTGACGAGGAGGTCAATACTTCCTTCTGGTATGACCACCTCGCCTCTGAAACCTACAAGGGGCGTGGAGATTGGCTTAAGTAGGTTTTTGGCGAAAGCTATTTTGTCGTAAGCTTCTAGATAAAGCACATCTACAAAGCTACCAGTATCTAACATGATTCGATAAGTTAGATAATTGGCTACTTTCGTTGCTACTATAATGGAAATCTTCATAGGGAAAATGAATCCCCTCTACATCTTTTTCAGAAAAAGAGAATGGGTGATGAGTTGGATTTGAGGAGCTTGATGACTTCTCCATCCAATAAATGTGTTGGGGTTTTTGCTGTGCCTTGTGGGTGTAAGCTTTTCTTGCAGCTTGGTAGTCACCTCCACAAGTTGGACCACCTACAATGATTCTGATCTAGCCAGCTGGTTCCATGTCCTCTTGCGAAGGATGACTGTTGTGGTGACCTTTCCCTCCGGGGCTTGCTGTTGTGGAGGAAAACATTGATCAAATCGATGTGTGAGATGTTGGAATCCTGCTTGAATAGTAAGGAGAGTAACTCCCAAATAACGCATGGCGTCATCCATACCACCAGAGATTTGCTGGAATGGATTCTGGATTACAGCGGCTAGCGGATTAGGTAGCAATGGGGGAACTCCCGGTACAGATTGAGGAGGATTTGGATTGCCTTCAAGAGCCTCAACTGGTAGTTGCATCTGCCTTAAAGTGAAAGGGTGGTCGGTTTTCTTTGGAGGCATGGTGGAAAATAAAAGATACGGTGAGAACGATTCAGATGTTGTTCCCACAGACGGCGTCAATCTGTTAACATCGAAAACTAGTTACGAGTAATAGTCTAAAAATATGAAAGATTCTCCTTCTTATAATGCACGATCCTCCAAAGATGGCCTTCAATTCGCCTGAAAATCACAGATAAAAAATAAGAGTGGTTGGCACTTGGCCGTTAATCCTCCGATGCTTAAGTTAGTAATAAGCTTTTACAGAGATGAAGTGTAAAACGTGGGCTAAGAAATTGTGTCCCTTTGTTGTAAATAGGAGACCCTTTTTATAGAGATCATGCTGAAGTAATCCGTTGCATATATGGTTGAGATCTCCCTGATTTCGTGGGATAAGATGTTTATCTTATCCAAACCTATACAGGTTAGAAGTCAAGGTAATCACGTTACTTAATGCAGATCCCTCTGATCCTATATTGACGGAACCGACGTGCATAAACAAATCAAAGTGGGTCTGTAATCTGGGCCAACTCCTGAACTATGTGAGCTGCTGGGGCTACGGCTCAAGATATGTTTTTGATAACTGACTAGCGATCAGGTCTGTTTAGATATGAACTATATCTTGGATAATCTACTCGCAAGTCTACTCGAATAGTCTTGAAGAATTGGGACGCGCCCACTCTCGGTCGTTTAAATGAGATATCTCCTGTTGATCTACTCGTGGGTCCTAGTTCTGAAATGAAGGCGCTCGCATTTCGGCCAAGTAAAACTGTTCGATGAATTAGGCTGCTTGTTACCTATGAGAACGGTAGACTTCGACCAACTTTATTCTATAACAACTTGATTTGTAGAGTTGTAGGTTTTCTATTATTAATGTTAGAAGGTAGAGCAATGTACATTCTCTGATCACTTGAAGGAAGTTGGTTGTTGTTTCTGCAATGTCTCAGGTGACGGACATGCTTTATGACCTCATTCACAGGGCACTGTCACGGGATGATTCTTATACGTCTGCATTGGATGATATTTTTTAAAAGCATAAAATAACAGCAACAGAACTACTTGATGGAGAAGAACTTGCTAGATTCTTATCTCGGCCGCATAATGACATCAGTAACCTTAAGGCGATGCTTCGTGCAATTTACATAGGTTTGGGCAGCAATCTCTGTTTATTTTTAGTATATTTTATACTTCTGTTTTCCCCTCATCAGATTTTATCACATAAACCATAATGTAGCGGGTCTGAGCCAGTAGCTTAATGGTAGACCACCTGCATTTCAACATGGTGGTCTCAGGTTTTAACCCAGCCAAATGGTCTTTCATAACCTTTCAGATTTTGTAGAAAATCAATAGTAAAAGCCCAAGTCAATTAAGCAAGATAAGCACTGAATGGTTAGTTGTGATTTATAATAATGTCAAGACCTATATTCATTCTGTCCAATGATTCAAGTATGGTGCTTTTATAATGAGGATGTCCCAGGCCTGATTTTGAAGCGAAGGGGTCAGGCCTATCAGGCTGGGCCTTCTTGAATTTGATATTTGCCTAGCCCAGATGCAGGCCATTGCCAGCCCCGTTTGTAATGCCATCAGAACCATCATGTGCTAGATTTATATTTGCATTGTGCTAGGATAGAGTTTTTCTAACATATGACAAGCTTATTCTCAAGGAATCAAGCACTGCATGGTTTTTTACTTCTGTAGTTGTCTGTTAGTCATTCATGCATCTTGTGTTGTTGCTTACGTGTATAACAATCTTTGTTTAGTTGAAAAAAGTCACAATGTTCTCATAAAAAAACACCGTAACCAAAACAAAGAAGAAGAAGAAGAAGAAGAAGAAGACGTCTTTAGAGGAGATGTTTTCCTGGGTTTTGTTGCACTAGAGTGATTTTCAGCCATACTGCAGTATTGTTGAAGTGTGCATGGGTTATGTGATCTTTGCAGGTATGCTGAAGCACTGGATTCAGTCACTAAATACTTAGACATGGGTGTATTTAGTGAATGGGATGAAGAAAGAAAACTGGAATTTCTAACTAGAGAGCTCAAAAACAAGAGGCCGTTAGTTCCTCCATCCATAGAGGTGAGTTGATTTTCATACAAAGCTCCTCTCTCTCTCTCTCTCTCTCTCTCTCTCTCTCTCTCTCTCTCTCTCTCTCTCTCTCTCTCTCTCTCTCTCTCTCTCTCCATTTTCCCCCTTTTAATGGAGCACAAATGTGCAAAGATCCAATTGGTCCATTAGGCGGGCCACTCTCCTGGTATCCAGCCTAATTTTTGTAACAGGCATCAGTGTGGCATGCATGATATAATGCTCAGATGTTGCACATGTGGGTGCCATTGTGGCATATGCACTGGCCCGTAGATATGCAGGGCAATACGCCTGTGTGGCTTAGCAAACATTTTCTGAAGATACACTCTATGAATTAATGTAGATGGTGCCTTCTTTGAATTTTTAACTGAAGTTTAATCATATAGGATGGAATCACTTGGTGTTCATTCTTGTGCAATTATAATAGCAATTCCCAATTGTGTAAAACATATATTAAATTGATGAGACCTTCCTTAAGAAGTCAGGACCAATTTTCATAAATATCTTAAACTTGTTGTAAGATTACACTTCAAATCTTTCATGGAACTCTCAGAATGAAGTAAATATAGCTCCATTACCAAAGCTTCAACAACTTGATTCAAGGAACCAGAGTCGAGTTGGACCATAAGCTTGGCTCGGCTCTTGACTCAATTTAGATTCCACAAGGCCCGGTTTTTGTTAACTCACTAAGTTTGGTTGTTTGGGAAGGTGGAAAACATTGGAAAAGAAATTAATTTCAGAAATCAACTTTTCCCATGTTTGAGAAAAAAAAAGTAGGCATGGAAATTGATTTCTTGCAATGAAAAAAATAATAAATAAATGATATAATGTTGTTTTTTATTTAGGTAAGGGAAGTCCTGTGAGTGGGGTCCGCTCGGATGGATTCAGAGGAACATCCTCCGGACCGAACTCGCCTTTTCCATTTGGAAGTAATATGAAGCAATTGGTTTTTGCATTGACAAGTTATGAATTGCGTGTTTTCTACATGAAGTCCTTCATAGTTCATACTGTTATCTTACATTTATCTTGTTGCAAAGGACAATTCTGGCAGCTCATCAATGGGAAGTGGCCGATGCCTCACTTATTGCTGCGACAGGGATTGACGTTATTCCTCCACCTCCTACCGGAGGAGATTGACCTATTGTGTCAACCATTTTTATTTCTATTTTTTGTAATTCAGACCATTGTAACTTGTTTTAAATATTATATATATTTTAATTGTCATTTAATTTTTACTTTTTTATGTAATTCGGACAATTGTCAATTTGTTGTAAATATATATATATATTTTTTTTGTAAACTAATTTACTTTTTTGTTTAAGATTCGTTTGCAACATTCTTTAGGTTTCAAATAGTAAAAAGAAAAAACAAGGAAAGAAAAGGTTCCAGCTTTCGCTTGCTTTTTACAGCATTTTTTACTAGTTTTTCACGGTGATTAGGCTTTTTAACCCGCACTTCGAAAGAAATTTTCCAGCACGTCAGCAAACTATTACTGGCGCCTTTTAAAGTATGCGTGATATATACAGCGATTAGCAAAAGCGCTGGGAATGACAGCGAGTGCCGGTAAATTATTTACCGACATTCCCCTTTCCGGGCTCATGCATGACCGCCAGGAGACATTTTCCTGGCGCTTTCTAGGATGTGAAATGTGATTTTTCTTGTAGTGTATGTACAACACATTATTAAGGTGGGCCTCAACAATAGGTCTCACCTGCTGGACGGTGGTAGCATGGATACAACACATGAATCACGACAGGTCCCTCGCACAAGGATGGTCGGAATAAAACTCATGCATCATGGTAGGGTCCACAATGTCCCCCACATGCTGGTCCACAACCCAGCGACATGGTGGGCACAAGGAAGGTGTTAATGGTGGACGTCAATCCTCATTGTTCCCTTAAGCGCAGTACATTAGAGCTTTGAATATAGCCCACTTAACGAGCTTCCAATATGGTGGACGGCTGGGTATCATACACCCTAGTCGAAATTACGTCGGTAGTCTAACACGACACCTTCGTATGTGTGCAAGCGTAAAGAGCAGCTAGTATTATGGCTAACTCCTATAGGGGGAGTGATTATGACCTTTTGAAATTCTTTTCGCCTACATACACAATTTAGCAAATTAAGCTAAGCAAGAACACTTCGGCTTCTAAGCCTAAATGGATCTAATTACAAGACTAGGATATTGTTTAAGCAATAAGCAACCTCGTCTAAGCATGCATAGATATTCAAATGATTAAAAAAATAAGCTCCTAATCTATGCAACCTATGTAGACTTATGAGAATGGATTAATGAGCTCAAGTCTACACAACTAGTGAAAGTACATCTTACGTATGGATGTGCCTATCTAGTGTCTAGCATACATTCCTATCAAGCATTCATATTTAGCATTTAAACATACAATGCTAAGATAACAATGTGCTCAATTCAATCACAAACACAAGCATGTATAGTGGTTCGACTTTGAGTCTACTCCACTCCCAGTTCAAGTACTCAACCCCATTGAGCACACCGGCATTCATTATCGGAGGATTTAAATGAGGTTCACCTCTCAACCTTTACATGGAGTTTTTTCGGTTTACCTCTCAACCATAAACGGAGTTTTGAACAAGGCTAACTCTCAACCCGATGCACGTTCACTCCCATGTCGGAGGCTCCCCCTTGGAGTCTTTGTTTAGGCCCAGCAAACGAGCCAAAGAGCACCAAACAGTCCCTAGTCTTTAGGCTAACAAACGAGGTAAGGAATGGCCAATGTTCCTAGTGTTTTAAGCTCAACAAACAAGTCAAGGATTGGCAAAAGACCCTAGTTCGAGTTTGACAAACAAACTCTACACTCAACTCCCACAGGGAATTAAGTGGATGGACTCTCAATAAATACAACCTTACTTGTCGGATGAGCCCCTTCTTCAGCGTCGGTTTGGGTTGATTGATCTCCACTCTTCCGTGCTTGAATCAGCTTCCATTGTTCCCCCGATCGTGTTGTCGTTGTGTCGCTAATGCCTCAGCTACACTTGATCGATTACCTTGCTTGTGATGCCTTTGAGATGCCCAAGCTGATAGGAGGGTAGGTTTGAGAACTCTACAACTAATAAGAATGGGTTGCCTAGAGTTGCTCACCTACAACGATCTCATCTTAGAGCTTTAGATAAGGATTTGACTATCAAGAAAGATCCAAGGTCTAGAGATCAAGAGGGGGTGAAGGTCATCTTCTACATGAGCTTGGAATGCTCCATTCTTGTGTGAAATCAAAAGAAAGATGCCTTGCAATGGTTAGAGATTGAGCCTCTAATGATCTCCAATAGTCGTGGCTTCAATCCTCTCAAAATCCCTCTATTTGCCCCTAAAAACGAGCCAAGCATTTAAATATACAAAGCCCTAACAGCTATAAAACGGCTCTCTCTGACCGAGGGGTCCTCGATCGGTCGAGCAACCAATCATATTTCATGAACTGGACAGAAAAACTAGTTGTCTCAAATTAACAGGTCACCGACCGGTCGAAGGAACGATCGGTCAGACCAGCCGACCGGTCGAACAACCGGTCGAATTACACACCCATACATCTTTTTCAATGAAAGCTCGCTATCCATTTTGGGCCTGTTGCTGACCAGTCGAGCGATCGGTCGGACAACTGGTTTGAGTATGAAAACTGCATTTTGTCAGTTGTGTTTTACAGCAATCCATACGACCTCTGAGGCCATTCGTTAGGTGATCTTTTGGGACACCTAGGGCCAATCTAAGATGAGTAAGGGTATCCTAATGATCACGATCATCTAGAGGTTATGTTTTTTTTTTAGGTTTAAGGTTAAGGCACACTAAGGCATCTCTTTTACCTGTTTCTTCTTCCTTGATGCAGCTGGTCCATCTTGATTCTTCGATTTTCGTCTTCATTAAACTCAATTTCACTAGACTCACTGACCTAAGTGAATAACAAATAAGGTGCACTAGTATATCACAGAAAAGTGCACTAATAATCTCCCCCTTCGTGAATTACATACAATAAACATAACCTACCAAAATAAAATACATGTACAAGAGATTACATTGATATGAAATAAATATAGGACTCTTGACATGTCTAACTAAGCAACTCCTCTTCATTTTGCTCTCCCATAACCTGTCAATCCCTGCATCACAAAACATAGCAAACTAGTTTTGGTGGGACTTTATCTTTCTCTCCATTTTTGTTAACAATTGACAAACTAGTCTTTCCCCCTTAATGATACAACAATTAAGGTAAGGTAAGAATAGATAGTATGTTGCAATTATAACTATAAGCACATGCTACCAAGGAGAGTATAGGGTGCACGAACTTTAAAACATGAAGCATGCTATAAAACATGATTAACATGAAAATGTTACTTTCTAAACATAGTTAATCATGCATAATTGGTCAAAGATATACATTTGCAATAAAAGCACAAGGGCTTTAAAGCCCAATCTAATGATATATCAAGACCAACCTTAAGCAAAGATTAGCATACAATGAAGCATGTAATTCAACAATATTAGTTAATATAAGCAGAGAGATAGTCTAGCAACAAATATACAAAATAAAAGCAATGTTAAACTACCAAATTTGGGCTAATGAGGCTTGAATCCTCTGATCTTCCTATACATACAAAAATGAGTCAGAAATCCTTAGATATCCCTATAAAATCATTTCTAGCTACCCTTACAAACTATGTTTATTTTAATTAGCCTAAGGGTAACTTATTTCCTCAACACCCTCATAAAATGTAGCATGAGGTAAGGGGTTGGGAACTCCTTCTCCTAGAAGGGATAGTGGTCGGAATCCTCTCTTAGATTAGGGGGAAGAGAGATGGTGGTGGAAGCCATGAGAGCTCTTACTATATTTTGGCTCTCATCACTTGTGGAGTCATTAGATTTGGATTCGAACTCCTCCGTATCATCTTAACTGGCAGCCATTACCTTTTGAACTTTCGGTTTAGGCCATTTCGAACATTTTGGGGCAATATGGCCATGATGACCGCAACCGTAACATCGGACAAATTTGGATTTGGATGATTTTCCTTTGTATTTTTCATTATTCTTGTCCTTCTTGTCACAGCTAATCCCTTTATCAAATTTGAGGAACCGTCTAAATTTTCTATTTAACTTATCTTCCTCATCTTCCTCATCATCACTAGTTTCTTCCGACTCACTCTTAATTTTCTTATGTTTATGAGAATACTTTAAAGTGATGATTTTCTTTCTAGATGGGACCTTAAAGTGCAGTTCATGAGTTTGCAAAGAACCTATGAGTTCCTCTATTTTCATGTTGTCTACGTCTCTACACTCCTCTAAGGCTACTACCTTAGTGTTAAATCTCTCCGGGAGGGACCTAAGTATTTTTCTACATATACGTCCTTTCGAAACCCACTCCCTCAAGGCAAACATGGAGTTACAAATATCAGAAAGTTGTGTATAAAATTTCATAAAAGTTTCAGACTCTTCCATTTTAATATTTTTCAAATTTGGTGGTTAAGAGCTGAAGCTTCAAGCGTCTTACTGTGCTAGTTCCCTCCTGGGTAACCTCAAGTATGTCACACGCTTCTTTAAAGGTTGTGCATGTGAGAATACGATGAAATTCTTCCGAGGAAACCACACAGCAAATCGCATTGAGAGCTTTGGCATTTTCCATGTATTAAACTCTTTCATTGTCATTCCATTTTTCATCATCTTTAGGAATTACAATGTATTTCCCATCAACCTCCACTTGTTCGGTGCGCAAGGGATATCCACGTTATGTGCTTCGCCACACCAGACGGTCCATGAATTGCAAGAAAATCCTCATCCTAGCCTTCCAATAGGCGTAATTGGACCTGTCAAAGAATGATGGACGGCTGGTGGTACCTCCATCTCGGTTAGACATCATGCTAGTGCTCTAGTACCGGATCTTACTCTAAACATTTAAGTCCTTGAAGAGCAACCTTCTCTGATACCAATTGAAATTACGTCGATAGTCTAACACAACACTTTTGTATGTGCAGAAGCCTAAAGAGCATCTAGTATTATGGCTAACTTCTATAGGGGGAGTGATTATGACCTTTTGAAATTCTTTTCGCCTACATACACAATTTAACAAATTAAACTATGTAAGCAAGAACACTTCGGCTTACAAGCCTAAGTGGGTCCAATCACAAGACTAGCATATTGTTTAAGCAATAAGCAATATAGTCTAAGCATGCATAGATATTCAAATGATTAAAAAAATTAAGCTCTTAATTTATGCAACCTATGTAGACTTATGAGAATGGATCAATGAGCTCAAGTCTATACAACTAGTGAAAGTATATCTTGTGTGTAGATGTGCCTATCTAGTGTCTAGCATACATTCCTGTCAGGCATTCATAATTAACAATTAAACATACACTGTTAAAATAACAATATACTCAATTCAATCACAAACACAAGCATGTATAGTGGTTCAACTTTGGGTCTACTCCACTCCCAGTTCAAGTACTCAACCCCATTGAGCACACCGGCATTCACTATCGGAGGTTTTAAATGAGGTTCCCCTCTCAACCTTTACACAGAATTTTTTCGGTTCACCTTTCAACCACAAATGGAGTTTTGAACAAGGCTAACTCTCAACCCGACGCACGTTCACTCCCATGTAGGAGGCTCTCCCTTGGAGTCTTTGCTTAGGCCCGACAAACGAACCAAAGAGCACCAAACATCCCCTAATCTTTAGGCCGACAAACGAGTCAAGGAACGGCCAACTCCCTAGTGTTTTAGGCTCAACCAAAAAATCAAGGATCGGCAAACGACCCTTGTTCGAGTTTGATAAATAAACTATACACTCAACTCCCACAGGGAATTGAATGAATGGACTTTCAACAATGACAACCTTACTTATTGGATGAGCCCTTGTTCAGCGTCGCTTCGGGTTACTTGATCTCTACTCTCCCCTACTTCAATCACATTCCCTTGCTCTCCCGATCGTGTTGCCGTTGCAACGCCAATGCCTCAACTACACTTGATTGATCATCTAGCTTGTGATGCCTTCAAGATGCCTAACGTGATAGGAGGGTAGGTTTGAGAACTCTACAACTAATAGGAATGGGTTACCTAGAGTTGCTCACCTACAATGATCTCATCTTAGAGCTTTGGATAAGGTTTTGACTATCAAGAAAGATCCAAGCTCTAGAGATCAAGAGGGGATGATGGTCATATTCTACATAAGCTTGGAATGCTTCATTCTTGTGTGAAATCAAAAGAAAGATGTCTTGCAATGGTTAGAGATTGAGCTTCTAATAATCTCCAACAATGGTGGCTTCAATCCTCTCAAAATCCCTCTACTTGCCCCTAAAAACGAGCCAAGCCTTTACATACACAAAGCCCTAACGGCTATAAAATGGCTCTCTCCGATTCGTAGGTCCTCAATCCGTTATATTTCATGGCCTGAACAAAAAAACTGGCTATCTAAAATTGACAGGTCGCCGATCGATCAAACGACCGATCGTATTTCATGACCTAGACAGAAAAATTGGCTATCTCAAATTGACAGGTCGCCGACCGGTCAGACAACCGGTCGAATTACACACCCATACATTTTTTTCAATGAAAGCTCGCTGTCCATTTTGGGCCTGTTGCCGACCGGTCGAGCGACCGGTCGGACGACCAGTCTTAGCATGAAAACTGCATTTTGTCAGTTGTGTTTTGCAGCAGTTCATGCGACCTCTGAGGCCATTCTTTAGGTGATGTTTTGGGACACCTAGAGCCAATCTAAGATGACTAAGGGTATCCTAATGGTCACGGTCATCTAGAGGTTATGATTTTTGTTAGGTTTAAGGTTAAGACACACCAAGGCATCTCTTTTACCTGTTTCTTCTTCCTTGATACAGCTGGTCCGTCTTGAGTCTTCGGTCTTCATCTTTATTAAGCTCAACCAGCACTAAATTCACTGACCTAAGTGATTGACAAACAAGCTGTACTAATATGCCACAGAAAAGTGCACTAACACTTATGTGAGCCACACCCTAGAATAAACCGGGAAAATAGACTGACAGCATGACTAAAACAGGTACGATGCACTGGGCTTTGTCCTAAAATAATCTGGTAAAACGGATGCACTGCACGGTGTATCATGGTGGGAGCTGCACTTGGTTAAACGGCCTGGACAAAACACATCCCACGTGGTGGACCAGACTGATATTGGTGGGTTCCCTCACCCAGGTCGACGTGTGTACTCATGAACAGGTTGGGTGACAAATATCGGTGGGCTTTCCTTTCATCCAGGATTATGGATTATGTGACTTCATCAACGGATTGGATGGCAAGCATGGTTCGCCCCAAGAAGGTTTCAACGGCAGCAGTTCAATCCCTGCTGTTTCCTGACGTGGGCTACCTGGTATTTGGATCTGCTTCTTCTGGTGGTGGGGCCAATGCCCATAAATGAGCTGCCTAAGGGGATGGACGACGTGGATATACAATACGTCATCAAGGTGGGTCCCACAGTGGGCCCCACACACTGGACAAGTGGACTGCGTCCAGCTGTGGTCCACCGAAATTTGGACCTGGCCCATCTTAAATGATATGGAAAATGGAGGGTTGTTATAGGAGACACATACTTATGGTGGCCTCACTGATCAGTGGGCCACCAGCATAAACACACATCACGGTGTGTACAACAATTGGATGGACGGAGTGGATAATGCATATACATCATGGTGGTCCACAGGACTCGATCAAGCTGATATCAGCATTTTTCCTTCATCCAAGCACTTTTGACCTTACACGTGCCAGTTGGATGGGACAAACATCATGGTGAAGCCTTAGAAAGTCTCCAACGGTGGTCATCATTGTCACCACCGTTACCTGCGGTGTGGCCCACTTGAGATTTAGGACTGGCTGATCTTTGGGGCATGGCCCTAAAATGATTTGGCAAAATAGATGGATGGCGTGGATTGAAATTATATGTTGTTTACGTCGGATTTGGTAACAGGATCCTCTAGACGTTCGCCTTCCTTCAAGCCAGTTTCCTTTCGAACCTGAAAGAGCACAAGGGAAAACTAAGGGTGGCCGGCGTCCAGCCGTTGGCCCTTCGAAGCTTAAGTTAGACGGGACATGGTTGTAAAGGAAACGATGGGATTCAGAGCTTAGAGATTGTGTACCTTTCTTACTGATGAGGCCGTTCCTTTATATAGATCCAAGTGATCCAATCATTACGCAAGACGTCGAGAATATTGCTGATTTCCAGGGATAAGGTATTTATCATGTTGATCCTTAGATGAGGGAACGACCTGGTTCAAACAGATATCTAAAAGATTACGTCCATTGATGGTGATCCCCTGAAGTCCGGAGCCACTGAATAAAGATAAGCCTAGAATCGGTCTATATGGGGTACTGGTACTATAAAGGCAGAGGATGCTTAGGCTCGGAGGTAGCTGCTCGCATGTTAAGATACGACCCCTTTTGGCGACCACGAGCCAAGCTGCTCGCATGTTGAGATGCGACCCCTTTTGGCGACCACGAGCCGAGCTGCTCGCATTAAGTCAAACTGACCGTAACTTCTCTCAATCGTTCTCTGATCGCATCTCTCGATGACCAACTTTTTCATACAACAGATGCCCCCCCAAATCCTTTGCGTTTTGAAAAGCTACGCTAAGGATTTTGTCTGTATATAACCGCCTGTTAGGAGAGAGATCGTGCGTAACCTATCAAGGGCGGCCTTACATTTATGATTGCCAGCTTTCCGTAGCTTTTCGGCAGGGAGAGGTGAAGTGGCACTCCCCACGTGCCTCTGCAATTAATGATTGAGCCCATTCGACTGTCGTGCCGGATGAGAAGCCGCCGCGTGTCAACCAAATCAAACGGAATGATTGCTTATAAATATCGAATCCTGTGGAGTCTGCTTCATTTTCGAAATTCTGCTGGAGAGAAACCTTCCTTCTTCTCTCCTTCTATTCTCGGTGTAAACCTCTACGCAGAGGTATTCTTTCTTCTCATTTTTCATTTCTCTTTCTTCCTTCCTGTCCTTTTCCCCTTTACGATGGCGGGGGTTTCTGATGAAGAGATCGTTCCTCTGGGAGATGATACACCCGATTCTTCTGAATCGAATAATGCTCGAGTACCGGCGGGGAGATATTCTACTGCCGGATATCCATCTATAATGACGGAAGAGCAGCTCTCGGATCTACAAGAGAGGTATCGGGTTCCGGATTCCGTCATGCTTAGGTTACCTAGGAGAGGAGAGACAGCCGATGCCCCGCCGCCAGGCTGTGTAGCCTTTTATGAATATTTTTTCTAGCTCGGCGTGCGTCTTCCCCTCCATCCCTTCATCCGAAACTTCCTTCGCACTTATAAGATTTCCCCTGGCCAACTTATTGCAAATGGCTGGAGGGTGCTTATAAGTGCTTTCGTTCTCTGGAAACAAGTGGGTAACGAAGATTTAACCGCTGAGGAGTTTCTGAGATTATATCAACTAAAAAAAGCCCCAGCTAGCGAGGGTTAGTACTACCTCTGCTTCTGGCACCGAGATAATTTTATCCTGGAAAATCCATCCTCCAATTATCCCAGGTGTTTACGTCGAATTTTGTAACAGGGTCCTCCGGACGTTCACCTTCTCTCCAAGTAATTTCCTCCTTGGGCCTGAAAGGAGACAAAAAATAACTAAGGGTGGCCGGCGTCCAGCCGTTGGCCCTCCGATGCCTAAGTTAGATAGGGTGAGGTTGAAAAGAGAACAAATAAACGACGGGGGTTAGAGATTGATTCTTGTGTACCTTTATCATCAATAGAGTCATCTATTTATACAGATCTAAATGATCCAACCTGCTACGCAAGCTGTTAAGATTAGTACTGATTTCATGGGATAAGAAGCTTATCTTGTTAATCCTTGGATAAGGAAGTAGTCAAAATATTCTAGACGTCTAGCTGATTACGTCTCTAGATATTCGAAACTATGAATAAATATAAACCAAAATCGGCCTATACGGGCTGCTGGTACTATGAGATGAGGGTCATCCATGCCAGAGACCAGAAACCACGACCGCTCATATGTCGGGAGTTGCTCATATCAAGAGTGCTCGCATTCTGGAGATGCGACCCCTTTCGTCGAGCACGAGCCGGGCTGGTCGCATTTTGGAGATGCGACCCCTTTCGTCGAGCATGAGCCGGGCTGGTCGCATTTTGGAGATGCGACCGCGATTCCTCACTTCTCTTTAAAGCCAAATTTGTCTACAACAAGTGCCCCCCAAACCCTTAGCGTTGAGGAACTATGCCAAGGGTTTTGTTTGTATGCGTAGCTGACTGCTGGGAGAGAATCGCGCATGATTCATTTAACATGATTCTGCATTTATGATGGCCAGCTTTACGCAGCTTTTCCTGCCGCAAGAAATGAGGCGTCGGTCGCCACGTGTCTTCGTATTTAATGCTTGTGCCCGTTCGTTTGTCGTGCCGGATGAGAGCTGCCGCGTGTCAACCAAATCAAACGAAATGATTGCGTATAAATATTAGATCCTGCAGAATTTTCTTCATTTTTGAATTTTTGGCTGCAGGGTATTCTTCTTTCTTCTTCTCCTTTGTTTCCGGTGCAAACCTCTTTGCAGAGGTAGTCCTCCTTCATCTTTTCTTTTTCTATCTTGTTTTTTCTTTTGCAATGTCGGACTTTTCCGATGAAGAGATCGTTCCCCTGGGAGATCACACCCCCGATTCATCTGAATCTAACACTGCCAAGGTACCGGTAGGAAGGTATTCTGCCACCGGTTACTCCTCAATACTAACAGAAGAATGGCTCTCTAGCCTTCGGGAGAGATATCGGGTCCCAGATTCCGTTACTTTTAGATTACTTGGGAGAGGGGAGACAGCCGATGCACCACCACCAGGCTATGTGGCCTTTTATGAATATTTTTTCAAAGTTGGCGTGCGTCTTCCCCTTCATCCATTCATCCAAAATTTTCTACGTATTTATAAGATTGCCCCTGGCCAGCTTATCGTAAACGGCTGGCGGGTGCTTATAAGTACATTCGTCCTCTGGAAACAAGCGGGTAATGATGAGTTAACTGCTGGGGAATTTTTGAGGTTATTTCAGTTAAAACGGGCCCCTCTACCGAGGGTTGGTGTTACCTCTGCTTCTGGCACCGGAATAACTTCATTCTGGGGAACCCCTCCTCCAATTGCCCTGGATGGAGGAAAAAATGGTTTTACGTCTCCGGTAACTGGGAGTCCGAAGCGGGCTCCGACCCCAAAGGCCATAACGTTAGTCACTATTTTGGTGAAGGTGGGTTGAGTTTCTGCCCGTCTGTCTGAAAGGGAACAATAATTTCGCTTATGGTGATTGATGTACCTTTCCTATATTTCTTGCAGGCATTCCGACTGGTGTAAAACCGAACCTCCGGGGAGGACTTCACGAAAAGCTAGTAAAGGTTTACAAGCTCTCAGCGGCCGCGCGCCACGTTAACGTCGCCTTAGAGCCACGTTGCCTCTGTGCCGCAGGCCTAATTTCACAGGAAGAGATGACGAACGTAGGAGATAAGAGGGGTGCGATAGGGGTGCTCCCTCGTTTGAAGGGTACAGCCTCGAAGAGGCAAAAAAAAAAAAACTATGGCCGGTCCTTCAGCTGCGTCCGGTCTGGCAGAAGGATCTGCTCGCGGCAAACAGCCGCATGCTGTTGAAAAGGGGGGGCCGCCCCAACTCCTCATGCAACTACGACCCCTCCGGTTGCTGCAACTCCTTCGTCTGGCGCTCGTGGCCAGCCGGTAATCGAAGTCGCTGATAATTCGCCAAAAGACGATCGAAGGGAGGGAGGCCTCCCTCTGAAGGAGACAGTATGATAGCCTTTTGCTGCTCACGAGTCCGTGACGCCTTCCTTGGGTGCACCCAATATGCAAGTTTATGTTCAATAACATCTCCCCCAATTCCTTCGGGAGCCTCCCTGAGCCAAGCCCAGAGGCTCTCTCTACTGATATAGGGGTGAGATTGATTCAGGTAACAGCTCCTTTCCCTTCTATCATTCTGTCTATGGATTAATAATGTAGCGAGCCAATCTAATCCTTCTTTCTTTGTTTATATCAGAGTCTGGATCTCACGCTTCGTGTCAGACGTGACATTGAAGCTGCCCGCCGCACTGTTGAAGATGCGGAAAAGAAGAAAAAGACGATGGAGGCCGAAGTCCAGGGAAGGGACCGCCTGGTGAAGGCACTGGAAGCCCAAATCGCCAAACTGGATGAGGAAAAGCAAATCTTCCTTGTCAAGATTCAGGCCCTGACTGACCGTTTCCAGTCAGTGGACCTTCAACTTGCGAAGCTCCAAAAACTCCATACCAAAAGCGAGAGGGAGAAGGAGATTTTCCGCGAAGACAAGATCCGCCCCGAGGAGCAGTTCAAGGATTCTCAGACTAAGCTCGAGGAGGCCATGAAGAGACTCGACCAGCTGAAGGATGACTCCATTCACTGGGAGGAGGAGCGAGTGGCTCTTGTTCAGATGGTATCTGACGAAGGCCCTCGTGCAGTCCGAGAGTTCCGAACCACTCAACTCTACGACGAGGAGTGCTATGAAGCGTATATTGCTGGTCGCAATTTTGCGGTCAGGGTTATGCAGCAGATTGCTCCATCTTTCAACTTTGAGGAGTTTGAGAGGGTGGCTTTCGAGGTCGCGGCTAGGGAGCGAGCTGCAGCTGAGAATGAGGTCACCGAAGCCACAGATACCGCGCTTGCTCCTGAGATCAGCCCTGAAGCTGAGAGCCGCGAGCCTGCTCCAGATGGGGATGACCAATCTTAAAGTGTTGTCCGTCTTCCTCTATTTTGTATGTTTTTACACCTTTGAGAAGAATTTGTGTATGTAACTGACTTGACATTTTGGTTAATTATAATGAAACATCCATTTCTTCAATGTTGTGTACTTTCCCTAGCTTTTTCGCCCTGTGTTGATCATATGCTGACTGCTCGCATAACTAACTCATGAAAAAGTGAATTAGACTCAATCCGGGGGTCGTATGACCATGTCCGCATTGAGATAAACTGGTTTATCGATTGAGGTTTTGATTCCACCAAGGGTAGAAGATTGGTCAAGAGAACACGTATGTTCTCTTCAGGGCTATTTTTTATCCATAAAATGGAGAAGCAACCAACAAGAATGATCTTAACCCTACCAAGGGTAGGCAATTGGCCAAGAGAATGTATGTATTCTCTTCGGGGCTATTCGAGTCCAATTAAATGGAGTAGCGACCAAAAGGAATGATTTTAATTCTTATTTATTCGGAATTACATCGAATTAAGGGAAATACCGTAATAAGTGTTCCACGTGCCAAGGGCGACGTACGGGTCTTCCCTGCATGTCTTCAAGATAATAAGTACCGGGTCGAACAATTTTGATGACTCGATACGGACCTTCCCAATTCGGATCAAATGAACGAGTAGGAGCTCCGAGGTTCTGTCTGAGGACTAAATCGCCGAGCTAGAAAGCTCTAGGCCGAACTTTAGCGTTACGGTAGCGAGCAATGCGCTGCTGATACGCTGCTGCTCGCATCTGGGAGGCAATTCTCCTTTCTTCCAAGAGATCGAGGTGAAGTCGAAGACTTTCCTGATTACAAGTGGGATCGTACTGCTCGATCCGATACGAGGGTACTTGAATTTCAACTGGTACTACCGCGTCGATACCGAATGCCAAGGAGAAGAGAGTTTCGCCTGTAGACATGCAAGTCGTAGTCCTATACGCCCATAAAACTTCTGGCAGGAGTTCTGGCCACATGCATTTACACTCACCGAGCTTGGTCTTCAAATGATGCTTGATGATTTTATTCACTGCTTCAACTTGCCCATTTGCCTAAGATGATAGGGAGAAGTGCGGATATTGCGTATCTTCCATGTTTTGCAAAATTCATCGAAAGCGGCGTTGTCGAATTGCTTTCCATTGTCGGTAATTATAGTATGGGGGAGTCCATAACGGCATATGATGTTTCTCCATACAAACTTAGTGGTCTGTTTCTCAGTAATTCTGGCTAGTGGCTCCGCCTCGGCCCATTTGGTAAAGTAATCGACCCCCACTATCGCGAACCTATTTTGTCCTTTTCTAGTAGGCAAGGGCCCGATGATATCGACCCCCCATTGAGCAAAGGGCCAAGGGCTATCAACTGGAGTCATTTGCTCAGACGCTACATGAGGTATAGGAGAGTATCGCTGGCACTTGTTACATTTTTTAGAGAATTCAATTGTGTCTGCCTTCATAGCGGGCCAATAGTATCCTTGCCTCATCGCCTTATACGCTAGCGATCGCCCCCTTGGGTGGTTACCACATGCCCCCTAGTGTATTTCATCTAGAACATGATGTGCTTCTTCTGGGTGAAGACACCTTAAATAGGGTAAGGAAAAACTCTTACGTAACAATATTCCATCTTGTAAGGTATACCTGGCTGCTCGATGACGAATTTGTCGGGCGGCTTTCTTATCGTCTGGGAGGTATCCGTCTCTGAGATAAAGGAGTATGGGGTCCATCCAACATGGAGATGGATGCTACAATCCGAAGATTGCACACCCAAGTGCAGGTAGCGAAGTAGTAAAATACTCGGTAAGACCGAGGTCGATCCACAGAGATTGGGGTTAAGAACACTTAGAGGGATTAGTTTAGGTGTGAGAGATGAAATCTGGTTTAATCCATGAGAGTGGAGCAAGTTATGTGTGGTGAAAGACAAAAATAGAAAAGGGGCTAAGGCATTAGGGATCCACCTTTGATTCATTCACAACATTTGATTTATTGGTCCAACTATAACTCAACTGGAATTGAATAAAGATTCATTCCAATCGGAAGATGAAACAGTTAAACTATTTGCATATTTCATAAAAGATAGTGATCTGAACCGATTGATTTGACCATGAAGCACTCGTTAGTTGATCGCAGGGAATTCCAAGCATCCTACTGTGCCCGGAGTCGACAATGGATCAAGGAATTGTACAGATCAACAACTTTGCCAACAAGTCAACCGATAAGATCACAATTCATACGATCAAATGCATACTTACAAGATAGGAGGCTTTGATTGACCGATCCAACCGTTAAGATCTCGTCTATCGATCGCAGAGAATCCAAAGCATCCAATGTGCCCGGAGTCTACAATGGATCAAGGAATTTTACAGATCGATGACTTTACCTGCACTAGCTCAATGACCATAGGGAATCCAAAGCATCCAACGTGCCCGGAGTCGACGATGGATCAAGGGACTTTATCGATCATGAACTAGCTAATTGGTATGCAAGGGATCCCAAGCATCCAACGTGCCCGGAGTCGACGATGGATCAAGGGGCTTACACAACAATAGCGTCCGCCGAGGTGGATAACCAAACCGATCAACCAAAGAGAACTCCAACATTTACACCACACAATGTTGAACCAAAAGAACCATATCTTGTAAATTTCTTCAAAGGCTTCACCCCTAGCCTTAGCTAGAGGTTTAGCTAACCATGCTATAATGGAAGACTAAATTCTCTACAAAAGAGAAAACTACTCTACACTACAAAAGAAAGAAAGAAAACTAAAGAAGAGAAGAGAACTCTTGGATGTGATGATGAGAATGAGAGGGAGAGGAGCTTCTTTTATAGCCTCATGAGAATCTCCCAAGCCTAGGTGGCACACAAAAAGTTTCTTTAGGTTTGGGAATGGAGTTAGGCTTGGAGTGCCCAAAGCAAACTTTGCTTTTAGGTTCGGGCTTGGAGTTAGGCTTGGATGGACATGTGGCAAGAAAAGTACTCCAATCCTAGGTGTCACTCCAAGCCTAAAGCAAACTTTTCTTTTAGGTTTGGGCTTGGAGTGAGGCTTGGATGATGAGGTGGCATTCCATGCCTTACAAATGTGTGGAGAGAGAGAGAGAGAGAGAGAGAGAGAGAGAGAGAGCTCCTCTCTTGCAGCCATGGTGGAGATGAGGCACGTCCACTGTTTGGGATTGTTGCTAGCCATTGAATGGATTGATGTGTGGGAGGAAGATGGATTGAATGGACGGCTGTGCTGGTTCAGCTGCACGTGTAAGGTGGGGCCTGCTGATCTTGCTGGATGCCAGACACCATGGACGGCTGATGTTGAAGCTGCTCCTTGTGTAGATGGACAGTTGATAGCTGGAGCTGGAGGTGGATTCTGGATGGACGGTTGAAGATCATGGTGATGGTCCACCTGCTTTGGACGGCTGGAGATTTTGGCTGCTGTGATGGACGGCTGAGCTTTGAAAATCAGCTGGACGGACGTCCACTGCTGGAGATTATGGGGTCCACTTTGGAAGAAATGCTGGATGGGCTGAATGTTATGCATGTGTGAAGGAAGGTTGGATGGATGTACGAGCAGAGCTGGAGAGGGGGACGTTGCTGCTGGCCCTTGCTGAAGTGTTGAAGCTCTGCAACTTGATGCCGCTGAAGATGATCTGGGCAGAGTTGCATGGACGGTGGAGATGAGTTGTGGGGTCTATCTAGACTTCGGAGCTGGAGTAGCTTGGACTGCTGCTTGGAATGGACGGCTGAGCTTGGAGATCAGCTGCATGTGCAAGGTGGGGACTGATGGAGTTGATGACGTCCATCTCTGCACGTGTGGAGATGACCCACCTAATGGACGGCTGGATGTTGGTTTAGCTGCACTGATGGACGGCTGCAATGATTGGTCCTCCATCATCTGCACGGACGTCCTCTGCTGTTGTGATGGGTGTCCACTGCTGGACGTTGATGGTTGGATGTGGACGGCGGCCACTTGCTGGCTGGTGGACGGTTGTGATGGACAGACGTGGATGGCCATGGAGGTGTCCAGCAGGTGCTACGGTGATCAGCAGCTTGGACGATGGTGTTTGGATCTGGATGCTGCTGTTGGAGTGAAGTTTGCTGCGTGTGGTCCACCTTGTTGATCTGGTACGTGTGAACTGTGGGGTCCACTGAATTGAGACGATCCAATGGCTGGACGTTAAAAGGTGTTGGAGTGCACATGTGTAGATGGATGGCTCAGATGAATGTTGGGGATAAAATCTCCATCAGTTGGTTCCCGGATGGTGGAAAGGCTTCACAGCTAGACATGGCCATTAATGGTGAGATTGACACCGTCCTTCAGTTGATGTTGGTCAACGGTTGGCCCCTCATTGTGGACATCCAATCTTGACCGTCCACACCGTAGAACATGATGGTCCTTCGATCTTTACGGTTCGACTTCCTTCAGGATCGCCACATACTTTATCTTGATCACTTTAGGGCCTTTAATCGCCCTGATTGGCTCGAATCTTGTCCAATCTCTCTTGAACACCTGAAGACAGAAAATTAACCTAATGAGGGATAATTAACCAGAAAAGCAATGATATTGCTCTTAACAACCAGGGTTAATTATACAATATTAGGTACTCATCACACCCCCCAACCAGCATTTTGCTAGTCTCGAGCAAAACATGCAAAAATAGTCGAAGGATTTTTCAAAATACTACAATCAATCTTATCCTTGACAGTTTTCACCAATCAAAACCATCTCGAGACTTAACAAGATAAAGAAAAGAAAAAGGGTTAATGTATTTATGTGATCCTTCAAGTTCCTTAAACAGTAGAATTTCCAAGGCATATAGTTTTGAGAATATATAAACCTAGAATCTAGCTACTTTAGTCAACAACCTAATTGAGTTCAAAGCATTAATCATTCAATAGAAGCGTTCTAAACATTGAGTTCCATGGCGCACGGTGAAGTCTAGCCTTAACACAACTAGGGGTTCAGTCTTCTACTTTCATGTTAACACTGATGATTGAAGAGAATGGTCAGATCAACCAAGTCACTGATTCCGAACCTTGCTACTGTTCTTTTTTTCAAGAGGTCGATTGTAGAGACATCAAGCCCCCGAGAAGTTAATCCTAGTGTAGTTTTAGGTCTTCGGACCGCTGGAGATGAATTTATGTAGTTGAAATTGATGGTGAAATTTTTATTTTATTTTTTATTTTTTTGTATTTTTGAAAAAGTTCCAGATTTCAGCTCGAATGGTCGAGATTGATGCTGGTTTTGTGGAAAGCTTTAAAATATTTTTGGTATTTTTTTTTTTTTGAAATGATCCGGGTTATCGAACCTTGATCAAGGCTGATGCCGGTTTTTGGTTGAAAGCGAGAAAGGTCCCCCGAGAAATTAATCTCAATGTAGTTTAAGGTCTTCGGACCCAAACCTCTACATGCTGAAAATACATTCTTTTTGTGCTCTTTTTTTTTCTTGAAATGATCCAAGCTGTTGAATCTTAATTTGAACAATCAAGATTAACAATGATTTTTATTGGAAATCTCTCGGGATTTTGTTCCCGACGTAGTTTAAGGTCTTCGGACCTCAAAACTGTACAAAAGAGGGGCTGGCAATATATTTTTTTGTTTTCGAAATGATCCAGATCATCAGATCTTGGCCTGAACGGCTGGGATCGATGCTAGTTTTTATTAAAAATCTCTCGGGATGTTGATCCCGACGTAGTTTAGGGTCTTCGGACCCGAAGTTGTACAAAAGGGGGGCAAACATATTTTTTTGTTCTTTTTTGTAAAATGTCCGGTGTCGGCGGATCTTGATTCGATCCAGACCGATGCCGGTTTTTATTAAAAGTCCCTCGGGACCTTGATCCCGACGTAGTTTAAGGTCTTCGGACCAAAAAACTGTACAAGCGAGTGCTGGAAATCACACATTTTTTTATTTTTTAGAAAATGTCCGGAGTCACCAGATCTTGAAGAAGACTGATGCCGGTTTTTATTGAAAATCTCTCGGGGTGTCGATCCCAACGTCTTCAGACCATGAAGCTGTACATGACAGGGAAAACCTATTTTTTTGTTCTTCTTTTGGAAAATATCCGGTATCAGCGGATCTTGATTCGACGATCCAGACTGCTACCGATTTTTATTAAAAAGTCCCTCGGGATGTTGATCCCGACGTAGTTTAAGGTCTTCGGACAAAAAACTGTACAAATAGAGCCTATATTTTTTTTGAAATGATCCAGACCATCAGATCTTAGCCTGAACGGCTAGGATCGATGCTGGTTTTTATTAAAAACCCTCGGGATATTGATCCCGACGTAGTTTAAGGTCTTCGGACCATGGTTTCATGGTTGGGCATACTTACCTTGCTTTGTTTAGCTTTTGATAGGGCCGATTGTGATTCGAATAGTCTAGATTACTTGAGTGGGCCATGTGGGCCCTTTCCAAACTTCAGCTTGACTTTGGAGCACCTATCCTTAATATTTTGTGAGGCTAAGAAGGCTTTCCATGGTGCAGATGATGACTTGGACGGTTCAGATTGCTCTTTTTAGCCATGTGGGCCTACTTGACGATCAGATCTCGAATTCTGGCACTTCTTTTGATGATCCGACCTTTGATCTTGTTGTTTGATGGCTCATGTAGGTCCTTCAATGGTTTAGATCATGATCATCTAGTCTTTGAATGACTTGGATTGCTTGTGGCCCCCACTTGATCACCTTTCCTTCTCTTTGACTTGATCAGCCATGTTCTGGCTGTATTGCTTCGTGATTGGACCGGTGGGGCACCTTTTATATGATCTTGATTATCCTCAATCGAAATCTGGAGTGGACCAGAGCCTTGGGCGGCCCACGGGGTGCCATCGGCTGACGTGGACTGTCAGCCTCACCTACCAAGAACCTTGGAGTCAATCCCGCGGAGAGAGAGGAACCGCGCCCGTACGGGCGGCCCAGAGCAGGCCGCCCAGGGCTCGCCTCTTGAGCGGCCTGGGCTGGCTCGTGCTCGGACATTCCCTGGTCTCTGTTGCTGCTGTCCCCACCTGCTCTGTACATTCAGGTTCGATTCCAACAATGAATCTTCTCTTTGTCTCTTCTTTCCTCATCATCTTGTCCTCATCTTACTTTGTCCCTTCTCGGGCCATGGATGGTGGAGATTTAGGGGCTGTGGGGGCTGCCCATGGTGGGTCCCACGCTTCAGATTTTCTAATGAGCTTTGATGAAGGGGAGATGCCTTTAATGGATGGGGTATATGGGGCATTAAGAGGGGGCATTGATGAGGGGCTAGAGATGGTTGTTGGTGGAGCTTTGAATGGCCCCATTAATGGCAGCCATGCTGAAATTCCAGATTTGAATGGGGCTTTGATTGTGGGAGAAATGGATGGCATGGATGAGATGGGAGGATGGGACATAGGTGAGGCTATGCATCCCTTGAATGTGGGCCACCTGGATGATGTGATTGATGGAGGTGATGGGACCATGATGGACATAGATGGGCTGATCTCATGCTTGGATGGGATGGATGGCTCAGATGATACCTTTGACGGTTTGGATGCTCTTGATGAGGGCCGGGATGTGCGATACACTTGTTTGGGTGGACTTGATGTGATGATTGATGATGTCCCCTTGATGATGGATGGTGTGGATGCCTCGATGATCCCTTTGATCGGCCAGGATGATGACTGGATTCATGATTTCCTGTTGGAGAGGGCCGCAGGTCCAGATCTGACTGTTGATTCTTCGATCGGGGTTACCGGGACCCTTTTTGGTGGTTCAGATGCATTTTTCGACGGTCAGATTAGCCAGGATGCCACGATGTGTGGTGTGATCTTTGCTGGTAGCCCTTTTGATGGGGAGCATCGTCCTTCTGCTGATCGTCGGTCTTTTGCGCACTCTGTTCATGAGCTGGGCGAGTCTTCTCATGCCGCTGAGGTTATGACGGTTTCAGATAGTGATGTGACTATATCAGACATAGCCGTTACTGAGGGCAGGTCAGGGGCTGTCGAGTCTGCAGAGGTTCCAGCTTTTCCTTCTCCTTCGCCCGTTGACCTTCCGATCCCTTGATGAGCTGTCATTGATTTCTGGGCCTTTTGTTCTGGAAGGGGTACTAGTGAGGACTTGTCAGTTGCTTCCTCGTCCTTCTTGCTCGCCACGACTGCTTGCTTGGCTTGGCAGCTTGTCAGCTTATGAGATTCGGGAGTTAGAGTCCTATGGCTTTGGCAATCTGATCCATATGGCTAGAGTTGATATTGATTGGAGGATGCTTGGAGCTGCCTTGATTGACTAGGTCCCTTCGTTGAACTTGTTTGCGTTCAACGATATGGAGATGGGGCCTTCTTTGGAGGAGCTTGCATGCTTTACAGGCTTACCCTGGGATTATACTCAGTATTTCTCGCCGAAGACGTCGCCGAAGACTGCCACACCGCAGAACTGGTTCGGGATTCCTTATCTTGTTCATCCTGCAGCTGCCGGCCAGGATGCTGTAGTGTTCTCCTTGGACTTACTGTATGATCTTTTTTCGGGTCCTTGGAGTGTGGCCGGTTCTACCTTTGCTCGGAACGCACTGATGTTCTACTTGATTGCTGAGGTGCTGTTCTCGGGATGGCGCAGGTCCCAGACTCCTCTGCTTTTTAAGGTGATGAGCCGAGCTATCCGTCGGCAGGGGATCATTTCTCTTACCTTGGTCGAGCTGTTCAATGGGCTGACTGACTGCGCTCTGGGCCGCACTCGTGTCCTTCGCGGCTGTTGTGCCCTTCTTCAGGTATCTTTTCCACCTTTTTTTCTTCTTGCTTTGTTAGGAATTGCTTTGCTCTAGCTGAATTTCTTTTCCTTTCTGTGATCAGGTCTGGCTGTGGGAGCGTCTTTCTTTGACTGTTCCTGTACCCCTTCCTGGCATTCCTAGCTCTGACATCATGCGTTATATCATGGAGTTCCTCCCTCATACAGCTAGGATGAGCGAGCCCTTGTATCGTAGGATGTTCGCTGAACTTCGTGACTGGAACGTTCGTTGGGAGTCATCTTGGCTTTCACTTCCTCCAGTGCTTTGCGATGCACACCGCCTTCCTCTAATGTTGGTAGGCTTTCGATCCTACTTTTCTTATCATTCCATTCGGTTCCTGCGGCAGTTTGGGTACGAGCAGGATGTTCCTCTTTTCGCTTTCACGGGTATCGGGCGTCGAGCGCTTCCATCTAGGTCCTCTGACTTCAGGACCCGGATAGATTGTTCTTGGGCGAGTTACTTGACTGCTGATTTGCTGGGTTTTGAGCTGCGGACTTTCCGATGGCGACCGCCCCATATCAGTACTGGGTTGCTGAGCAGTCTTTGTACCGACGTATCCTTGCTGGCACCAGACTGCTGATGAGGATGAGCAGGATATCCTTGGAGATGCAGGCTCTTCATCTGGTTCATATGAACCTTTTGAGGAGCGCCCATTCATTGATCCTTACTTCCTTTTGGCCACTCATGGCCATCTGCTATCTGAGATCTCTGCACTTCGGTATCATTGTGAGATGATGTCGAGGAGATTGGCTGCCGATCAGAGATTGTCTGATGAGGAGACAGCGATCCGTACCCTTGAGCGCGATGAGGCGCATTACCTGCGTATGGAGGTGAGCAGGTTGAGAGAGAGGCTATCTTTTTATGAGTCAGAGGACTTACCTGATGTGGTCGAGGAGGAGGGTAGAGTTGATTGTGTTGGCCACCTGCACATTCCCTTTTTGCATATATGATTGATGATGATGCATTTTTTTGTATTTTTTTTTTTGAAAAAGATGATATGATTTGTGTAAAAGAAATATGACGCATTTAATTGAAAAAAGAAAACTGTTTGAAAATCTACTGTGCCATGAGTTGTCTTGTGAGTGTGTCTGGATTTTGTATAGGGATATAGGAATCAGAACTGGGGCTCGGCCAATGCTTTGACCGATGTCTCGAGATTAACTTGCGTGATCCTTTGGTTCCCTAGAGGTGTAGGCAACGGAAACTATTGCCTCTTGAGATTGTCAGAGTTTGTAGAGCTCTTTGTTCCTGACTGTACTTCTTTTTGTTCTTGAACTGTGACTGCTTAAACCGATCTGGACTGTCTGATTTCCTGGTACCTGCACTTTTATTTTTTCTTTTTTTTCATTTGAGCCACTTTTGCCTGCAGTGCTCTTTCGAGTTTTCACCACAGCCGGCCTTTCCCCGTCATTTTTGCCCGTGGCGCCCTTTCGGGTTTTCACCACGTCCCGGGTGTTTGATCTTGCTTGCCCCTTGGCAGCTATGCTGTTTTTATCCTCGGCGCCCTTTCGGGTTTTCGCCAAGTCCGCTGTATGCCTACTGTTTTTACTCGGAGCGCCCTTTCAGGTTTTCACTCCGCCCTCTTTGTTTAGGCACACATTTTCTTTTTCTTTTTTTTTCTGAATCTTTGGATAACTGCGGCGGCTAGAGGTCGGGAATCCATCGTTGCCGGCCGATGGCAGTCTTTCAGCCCTTATCCTGAGTTACGATAATAGAGCTGTCGGTCTTTGCTAAAGACCCTTCTGAGATGAATGGATGGATGACTGTGTTTCTTCTTGGACTGATTTTTTCTTGGGTGCCTTGTTTTGGCTTCCCTTTTTCTTTTTCTCTTTTTGTTTTTCTTTTGTATTCTTTTTTTTTTTTGTATTTTTCTCTTTTGAGTCCCCTTATTTGAAACACTTGTTGGTGGATGGAAATGATCTTTCAGAGGTCTTAGCTTCGACCTCTTGACTTCAGCTTTATTAAAGTAACTCTTGATAAGGTCAGAATGACTTACCCGTGAAAGATCTTCACGTTGTCGGCGTTGGTTGGCTCAGGAAGATCCACCCCTCTCATGCTGGTGAGTCTGAGGGCGCCTCCGGGAAGTACTTCTCTGATGATCAGTGGCCCGTCCCACGAGGGTTTGAACTTTCCTCTGGGATCTGGAAGGTGCGACGGTAGAATCTTCTTCATGACCATGTCGCCTACCTTGAAACTTCTTTTTCGGACTCTCTTGTTGTAAGCCCGAGCGATCCTTTTCTGATAACACTAGGAATGACTTAGCGCACGCATGCGCTTTTCATCTGCTAGCTGCAACTGATCGAATCTGGCCCGTTGCCATTCTCCTTCTTCAACTCCACTTTCTAGTAACACCTGTAGCGATGGTATTTCCACCTTGACCGGCAAAACTGCCTCCATTCCATAGGTAAGCTCGAAAGGAGTAACGCCCGTAGCAGACCGTACAGACGTTCGATAGGCCCAAAGTGCATATGGGAGCATATCTGACCAATCTCGATAGTCAAGACCATCTTCTCGAGTATCCTGACGATTGTCTTGTTTGCGGCTTCTACCCCACCATTCATCTGGGGACGGTAGGGGCTTGATCGATGACGTGGGATCTTGAATTTGCTGAGGAAGTCATCCATCTTCTTGTTGACGAACGGGGTCCCATTATCTGTGATGATGGCATTAGGGATTCCATACCGGCATATGATGTTGTTCTTCATGAATTTGATCACCTGAGATGCTGCAATTGTGGTGTAGGAGGTTGCCTCTACCCACTTGGTGAAGTAGTCGATTGCCACAAGTATGTACTCATGACCGTTTGATGCTTTGGGACTGATCTTGCCGATGATGTCGAGTCCCCACATGGAGAAGGGCCAGGGGGTGGTCAGGTTGTATAACTCTGATGATGGGGCATGGATTTGATTCGCATGCTCCTGACACTTGAAGCATTTTCTGACGTGCTGGCAACAGTCTGTCTCCATGGTGAGCCAATAGTAGCCGAGTCGTAGAATCTTCTTTGCCATCATGTGCCCATTCATGTGTGGGCCACAGATTCCTTCATGTATTTCTTCCATGATCTTTGCAGCTTCTGTTTCATCGACGCATCGAAGGAGGATGTGAATATAGGATCGCTTGTAAAGAACTTCGCCACTGATGGTGAATTGGCCGGCCAAACGCTGGATGGTTCGGCGATCTGTTGCTGTTGCTGACTCTGGATACTCCTGGGTTTCGAGATATTGCTTGATGTCGGCATACCAGGGTTTGTCAGGGACAGCTTCGGCTTCTTATATTTGCAGGCAAAAAGCAGGTTCATCTTGAACTTCGACTGTGAGCTCCCATTCTGAAGCTCCTTTTGGGATCTCGAGCATTGATGCGAGTGTGGCGAGAGCATCTGCAAACTGGTTCTTGGCTCTGGGCATGTTTGAGAAGGTGACTTCTTTGAATTCCTCGATCAGATTGTCAAGATACACATGATATGGTATCAACTTCTCGTCTTTGGTTTTCCATTCGCCATTGGTCTGATTGATGATAAGCTGTGAGTCTCCAAACACTCGTAGCTTCTTGACGCCCAAGATTATGGCTTCCCTTAAGCCAGCGATGCATGCTTCATACTCTGCCATGTTGTTGGTGCACTCGAATGCTATGTGCCTTGAGATTGGAATAGGGACATCATCTGGAGAGTAGAGGATTGCTCCAATACCACTCCCTTTAGAGTTTGCTGCGCCGTCGAAGAATAACATCCATTCATCTTTCTTCTTCTTTTTATCCTCTTCAATGAGCAAGAGATCTTCATCAGGGAAGAATGTCTTGAGCAGTTGATAATCCAGGAGGGAGTGGGCGGCAAGATGATCGGCGAGGGCTTGTCCCTTGATTGCCTTCTGAGTGACATAGGTGATGTCGAACTCAGACAGGAGTAGCTGCCATTTAGCTATCCTTCCAGTGAGTGCCGGCTTCTCGAACAGGTACTTGAGTGGATCCATGTGAGCGAGTCGGAGAATAGGGAATGCAATCATGTATTGACGGAGTCGCTGAGTTGCCCAGACTAGGGCGAGGTAAGTCTTCTCGATCGGGGAATACCTGGTCTCGTAGTCGGTGAACTTTCGGCTCAAATAGTATATTGCTTGTTCCTTCTTCCCGGTCTCGTCATGCTGGCCGAGGACACAGCCAATGGCTTCTGCTGCTACCGAGATGTATAACAATAGTGGTCGTCCGGGAGCGGGTGGCACTAGGACTGGAGGATTCATGAGATATTTCTTGATGCGATCGAAGGCTATTTGGCAATCATCATTCCATTCTTTTGGAACGTTCTTCCGGAGGAGCTTGAAAATGGGCTCACAAATAGGTGTGAGCTGTGCAATGAAGCGACTGATGTATTGAATTCTGCCGAGGAAGCCACGAATTTCTTTCTCTGTTCTAGGAGGGGGCATCTCGATGATTGCTCTGGTTTTGGTCTCGTCGACCCTGATGACATCCTCACTCACCATAAAGCCGAGGAGCTTACCTCCCATTGCACCGAAGACACATTTCTGAGGGTTGAGACGGAGCTTGTACTTTTCTAATCTGTTGAATAACTTCTTCAGATCTTCAAAGTGTCCTTCAATTGTGCGAGATTTGACGATCATGTCGTCCACATATACTTCAAGCTCTTTATTCATCATGTCATGGAATAATGCTGTCATTGCTCGCTGATATGTTGCTCCTGCGTTCTTCAGACCTAATGGCATTACTCTGTAATAGAAGATTCCCCAGGGAGTGATGAACGATGTCTTCTCGCGATCTTCGACAGCCATCTTGATCTGATTGTAACCTGAGAACCCGTCCATAAATGAGAAGATCTTGTATCCAGTAGTGTTGTCGACCAGAGTGTCGATGTGTGGCAAAGGGAAGTTGTCTTTTGGACTGGCTTTGTTGAGATCTCGGAAGTTGATGCACATTCGAACCTTGCCGTCTTTCTTTGGTACTGGCACGATGTTGGCGAGCCATTCAGGGTAGTTGGAGACTACCAAGAATCCTGCATTGTACTGCTTGATGACTTCATCTCGGACTTTCAGAGCCCATTCTGGCTTCATTCTTCGAAGTTTCTACTTCACTGGCTTCATATCTACCTTGGTTGGCAGATGGTGTACAACGAGCTCTTCATCGAGCCCCGGCATGTCTTCATATGAGAACGTGAAGTTGGACAATCTTGGAGCTAGGAACTCTATCATTTTCTATTTCATCTCAGGTTGCAACAATTTTCCAATGCATACTTCCCTAGGGATCTCAGGTGTCCCCAAGTTTACTATCTCGAAATCATCGGCTACAACATTGGCTTTAGATTCGAACTTTTTGAGGAGATCCTCTAGTTCGGGAGCAGGATCATCATCTTCCTTATCCCGAGCTTCGTCTAGACCCATGAGCTCGAAGTCTAATTCGATGTCAAAATTATATGATTCGACTTCAAAATCATGTGACTCTTTAGACGAACTTGACACACTACTGAATGCAGGAAAAGAAATGTTTTTTGGTTTTTGAGATTTTTCTGAAATTGAAATGCTAGATGTTTTTGGCTTTTGAAAGTTTTTAATTTTTTTGGATTTTCGAAATTCACGGGACTTTGAACAAGTGGGCATTGCAGACCATGATTGAGCCCAACTTGTTCCAAAGTTCCGATCACTACTTAAACAGGCGTTTTTTTTTTTTTTGAAAGCCAGAGCCCTCAGATGGCTCTTTGGCTGATTCAAAAGTTAGGGGAACAGATGACCATTCAGGACCCCACACTTCCTCCCCTGGAGCGGTGGGGGTTGATGATTCGGGCGAAGAATCACAGTCTGGCCCAATGACCATGATTTCTCGCTGGTCGGGTTCGAGATCTGAGTCGTACTCAGTCCTTCCCGGATCACTTACCTCGCATTGCAATTCGTCTGGTTCCACAGTGAGACACATGTTTGGGATCTGGACATCGGACCAATCTAGGGCTGGCCACTTCCCTTTCTTGGTCCAATGGATGGGCTGCTTCTGCCCCTGGCTGGTGATTGTTGATGTTGATTCTGCAGAGATGGGCGAGTTGTGCCCCTTACTGATTGATGCTGAGGTGGGCAAGTTGTGCCCCTGGTTGGGAACAGGTATCAGAGTAACTTGGTCCTGAAGCTGCTGTGTTTGACTTCCTTCTTCGTCTTCATCATTCCCTTCTTCTTCTGAAGGCTTAGATGGTTCGAGAATCTGATCCCATCGAATGGGGGGCCACGTGGCCCAAACTAAGCTCATCGGGAGGCCTTTGTGTAGTGCAGCCGGTTTATTCCCTCCTAGATCTTTGCAAGGTTCTCCTGGCTTGACGAACTGGATGGGTGAGCACCGAAATTTCTTCCTCCTTTTGTCCATGAAGGTTGCCCTGTATCCGAGTCCCCATTTGCGTTGGTTATATACCAGCGGTATCTTTCTGGACTTGAAGTGATTCTTCATTCGGTATTTGAGGCTCAGACGCTCTGCCGGTGAAAAGACACGGTCCACCCTTATCGGTTCTGGATTAGCGATAGAGTTCACAGTCTTGAATTCGAAACTGTGAAACGGGATGTCTTCTTCAGAGTGCTGGATATCGATGACCGAGATGTCTGGTTCAGTGGCAGCAGTATTGGAAGGAATGATGAGTTCCTTCTCTGCATGGATAGAGATCACTTGATTTCCACAGATGTACTTCACTCGCTGATGCAGGGTTGATGGCACAGCTCCAACCTTGTGCAGCCATGGTCGCCCGAGCAACATGTTGAAAGAGGCTGATATATCCAGGATTTGGAATGTGATGGTAGAGATTTCTGGACCTATCTGTACCTCTATGTCGACCTCCCCTTCCACTGATCGGCGGGTGTTGTCGAATGCTCTGACACATATGGTGCTGGGTCGGAATGAAGAAGGACTGATTCCTAGACGTTCCGCGGTCTTGAGCGGGCAGACGTTTAAGCTTGAGCCGTTATCGATAAGGACCAGCGGGATGCAAAGGTCTTTGTATCGTAAGGCTATGTTGAGGGATCGCCCATGATCGCGCCCTTCTGGTGGTAACTCATTATCAGTGAAGGTGATGGCACGTGGAGCCAGGAGTTGTCCAATCGTCAATGCTATCATCTCTGGTGCCGTATCGGAGGAGACGTGAGCATCGTTCAAGGTTTTGGCAAACATTTCTCGGTGTATGCGAGATGTGCAGAGTAGTTCCCATACTGAGATTTGAGCAGGGATTGACTTGAGATGAGTCGCCACATCGTATGCGGCTTCATTTTTGTTGCCGAGGCCTAAGAGAGCGCCTTTGGGATCTCCTCTGTTCTGATTATCTCTTCGGATGCAACGCCCATTGGGATTCATGCTCCCCACTTCCGCACATTCTGGATAGTGCCATGGAACCTCTTTGTAGTTTTCCTCCCTTTTGCCTTCTAGGACCACTGGTTCTTGCAACGGTGCTGGTGTAGGTACCAGATCTTCCTCGTATGGAGCTTTTGCCTTGAGAACTACATTGTTGCCTGTGTTGAAGGAGTAATATCGAGGCTTGTCTTCATAGATCACATAAGGTCGTAGTCCTGGCTTGACTGTTCCTGGAGCAGGAGGCTCCCACGGAATGAATACTGGTCCTCTTGATATGGCAGGAGGTTTCTCTGTTCGTCTCAGCTGTCGTAGTGTGATTGACACGCCCCCGGGATTTGCCCCTTGCAATACGACTGGCTCAACTGGAGGAGCTCCTTCCAATACAATGGGTTCTTGCTGCTGATGAGTATGGTTCCTCCATTGTGAATTGTATTGTCCCTGTGCTGAGATTGCCCCTTACAAGACGACAGGTTCGTATGTGGGCTCGATGTATGACTGTGCTCCTTCTAGGACGACTGGTTCCCAACATGAGGGGCCGTAAGATGCCCCTTGCGCAACTGGCACATCGTATGGAAGTGCTCCTTCGAGTACTACTGACTCGAGGACTGGAGGAGGAAAGGGACTTGCCCCTTGCATGATCGGAGGAGGACTTGTCGGCCCATAAGTGTAAGCATGAATGGACTGGATAGGGGAGAAGAAGCGATCGAGATGGTCCCCTTCTTCTATACTATTGACTGCGGGGCCACGAGACGAACTGGGGTCCGTCGGATGTTGAGGCAGAGGATTCTGAAGGATGTTGGTGGAA
The DNA here is from genome assembly GCA_003013855.2 of Liriodendron chinense. Taxonomy (NCBI): domain Eukaryota; kingdom Viridiplantae; phylum Streptophyta; class Magnoliopsida; order Magnoliales; family Magnoliaceae; genus Liriodendron; species Liriodendron chinense. The sequence continues at coordinate 2,109,732 of ML058350.1, forward strand.
GCTGCTGGAGAAGTTCCAGGGACCGAGATGACGATCTTACGGTCATCAATTAGGTCTTATATGGCATTCTTCAAGGTATAGCATCGATCAGTGGTGTGGCCACGCCCTTGATGATAGGCACAATACTCATTTTCTCGGTAGTTTGGTGGTAGAGGATGAGGCGAGGCCGAGGTGTCATTAGAGTAAGTAACTGCTTCTGCACCAGAGTAGCCATGACTTGACTGAGTGGCTGAGAGAGGGGAGTAAATTTCCTGAACTCTTTGTAGTTTTGCCCATTTTGATATGAGTATTGACCGTTTCCTCTGAACTGCTGCTGTTGTCGAGGTGGTTATGGCTGAGGATTTGGTTGTGGCTGATACCGCTGAGGCTGATGCTGAACTTGATTCTGCTGATACTATTGACGTCCCTGTGGGGGAGCATGTTGATTTCCTTGAGCAGTGGTGTTGATGTTGTTTACCTCTGTTGGGCAGGGAGGAGAACCACTGTGGTTTCCATTCCCGTGCCCGATAGGTCTTCCTTCCACTCTGTTCCTTTTGATTGGAGTGGCTTGATGAGGCCATGGGGAGATTGTCCCGGCACGGATTCCTGCTTCGACTTGCTCTCCAGCACGGATCAATTGTGAGAAATTCGCATATGGATGCGAGATGAGATATCCGGATATGCCTGGATATGTTGAATGAACAATCATGGAGATTTGTTCTTCGTCATCGATGGGTGTCTGCATTCTGGCTGCCATAGCTCGCCAACGTCCCACATAAGCTGATAGCGTTTCATCATTCCTTTGCCTGAGAGCCGCAAGGTCGGCTCTTCTGGGTGCCATGTTGAGATTGTACGCGAATCTATCGACGAAAGCCTGGAAAAGTTGTTCCCAAGTCCTGATGCGATGACAATCCAATGAGGTGTACCAATCTAGGGCATCGCCCTTCAGAGATTTTTGGAACAAACGAATGAGGGCCCCTTCATTTCCTGAGATTGCACTCAGTTCTCCACAGAAGTCCTTGAGATGTGCCGTGGGACAACCAGCTGCCATCGTATCTTTTGAATTTTGGTACCTCAAAGTTTTGAGGTACTTGAGCATCCGGGAAAGGACACAAGTCCCTGAACTTGGTCGAAGGTAAGTCGATTCCTTGCTGTCGTTGAAGCTGATTTTGCAAGATCTGAAACTGCTCCCGCAATTCGTCCAGTCCTGAGTGATCTGTTTGAGCGACTGGTGCCTCATGGAGTAAGGCACGTTCTTCTTCGGCATAGTGGTCGATGTCTTCGACCCTATGTGCTTGCTGAAAAGCAACCGCGGGTTGCTGAAATTGATTTGATGACTGAACTGGATTCTGATGAACTTGTGCTTGAAATGATTGTAACTGAACTGGAGACTGTACTGAAGGTTGAACTGGAACTTGCTGGAAATTAACTAAATTTTGCTGAATTGAAGATTGCTGGAAATTAACTGGATTTTGCTGAATTGAAGATTGCTGGAAATTAACTGGAATCCCATCGGCGGGGATGTGCTGGAATTGAAAAGTGCTCCTGTTTACAGGAGGCTGAGATGCTGGGAAGTGACCCCCTTGTTGGGTATTCGCCACTGTCCGCTGATTGATGTGGGCTTGACACTGACCCCCATTGTGGGCATTCGCCAGTGCTGTCCCTGTTGCTGGAAATTGAATTGAAATCCCATCGGTGGGGATGTGCTGAAATTGAAAAGGTGTCCCATCGGCGGGGACATGCTGAGATCTACTGAGATTGTTGTTTGCAAGATTGACTGGAAGCTGACTGGATGTTCCTGCAACGGAAGTGCTCTGAGATGGCCTTGTCGTCGCAGGAAGGTACTGAGGAGGATGCCCTATAGCGAAGGGCTGAGACGGCTGCTGTCGGTAGTCTTGGGCAGACTCCGACGGTTAAGCTTGATTTAAACTGGAGGCCGGAAGGACCCGGCATGGCTGCTGAGATTGCTGAACTGGGCCAACTTGATTGTTGGCTGCTGCGGTGGCTTGTGCTTACATGAATTGCAAGAGCATTTCTTGCATTGCTCTCACTCCTTGTGCCAATTCTTGTATGATTGGCGTACTATCAATGGGCTGTTGCGCTGGAGGTGGCGCTTCGGTCATCTCAAGAGCGGGGAGGAGATGAGTTTCTTCTTCGTGGTCGGACATGGCTTGTTGAGCCCGAGTGCGGATTATGCTGCGGAAGGAAAGTTGTCTCCGCGTACGTTGAGCCCGAGGAGGCGCAATGGTGAGGACTGTACTCTACTCTTTTTGAATTTTGGGATTTTCTATTTTTTTTTCTGGTTTTAGGATTTTCTATTTTCTTTGTTTGGGTTTGGATAGAATGCTATGCAGATGAGATTGTATGAGGATTAGTGACTTTCAAGTACGGGAAGGATTCTGTTTTTCAAGCCGGATCACAACTAGTGGGACTAGCTCATCCCCAGTGGAGTCGCCATTCTGTGGACCCTCGCCGTTTTCCACGCTCCCCACACGACGTTCTCGTCCCTTCCCCTTTCGAGAAAAGAAGCAGAGGAGGATGCGTGAGTGCGAAATAACCGTTTGTGCCACTGGCTTGCCTCATTCTCGAGGGCTTTGTTTGGTTGTCGTGTTAAGCTGGATGTGTTTAAGTGAGTTTATATAAGACCAGAGTCGCCACTAGCCAATTACTTCGAATCTACAGTCGGCTAGACCCCGTAGAAACGTTAGAGAAGGGGATCCGAAGATTCCTTCCTCTAAAATGACTCCTTTTGATCTGCAGCCAGAGATTCAAGGTAAGGGATCACGGTTACAGGGTGGGAAGAGGTTAAGCACCCCACACACTGCCCGTACCGAAGTACGGTCTCTACTTCACAGAATCGAACTAATACTTGAAAGTCTGATTTAATCCTCGTACATTCTCATAGATGACATGATGCATGAATGCGGGTCTGAACAGTAAGAGTTTCTGATGGGCAGGTTCCAACAACGGGCAAGCCCAGAGCGTACGCTCGAACTGACAGGTGCTTAATGTAAGACGTATGCAGTGTGCTTGAATGATCAAGGTGTTTTATGGTGAAGCATGAATGCAGGTCTGAACAGTAAGAGTTTCTGATGGGCAGGTTCCAACAACGGGCAAGCCCAGAGCATACGCTCGAACTGACAGGTGCTTAATTTAAGACATATGCAGTGTGCTTGAATAATCAAGGTGCTTATAGTGAAGCAGGGGGGTTGGAAGAAAAGTAAATGTTGCACTTATGTTAGATGCAAATGAGATGATGCTGGAAAAAGAATAGCTGGATGGACGAAGGTGTCGCAAGGGTTGGCTTCGAGTGGCTGGATCAAGACTTGGATGGCTTGGGAGGCTTGGACCAGTGGTCAGGCTGGGCTGGACCAGAGCTAGGCTCTCCTCACTCGGGCTTTCCTTGGTGGGAAAATGGGCTAAGGGGTGAAGGAAGACTCGGACCGCACCCGAACTGGCTGGACTTGAAGGGATGCTGAAATGAGAAGGGGAGGGGGGTATTTATAGCAGCGAGGAGTGGCATTTTTCATAATTTATTTTGGCGGGCCGCCCGTACGGCCGTTCCTCGATTTCCAGCGAGGTACGGTCGCACCCTCGGGGCTGCTGTTTGACTCGCTGGGTCGACTCAGTGAGTTGACTCAGCGGGTCGACTCGGTGATTTGACTCGACGGGTTGACTCGGTATTTTGACTCGACGAGTTGACTAAGCGGGTTGACTCAGCGGGTTAACTCAGCGGGTTGACTCAGTGGGTTGACTCAGTGGGTTTGACTTTTTTGAGATTTTTTTACTGGCTTTTCTTATGGGGGGTTTTTCAGGCTGATGTTTAGGACTGGGTTGACTGGGTTCGGGATTGAACTGGGCTATGGAATGGGGCTTACAAGGGTGAGTTTGGCTGAGTTTGGATTTGGGATTTGGGGGTACGGTCCTCCATTCATCCAGCTATCTCTACCAACAGTGTAGCCGAAGGTGGGGTGTCTACAGATGTGTGATAAGTACCTAATATTGTATAATTAACCCTGGTTGTTAAGGGCATTATCATTGTTTTTCCTGTTAATTATCCCTCATTAGGCGATTTTTCAATGTTCAGGTGATCAGGAGAGGTTGGGCAAGAACTGGGCCAATCTGGACGTTTTCAGGCCTAAAAGTGATCAATGTCAAGTGGGTGGTAATCCTGACGAAAATCAAGCCAGAAAGATCAAAGTCTGCGGGACCATTTTCTATGGTGGATGGCTAAAAAAGAGTACTACATAGCGGCCACTCGTTTGGATCCAAGTTGTCCATGTTTTGATGGTCGTGATTGAGTGCCCACGTACACATCTGAAACACGTGGTGGGACATCCACATATGGGACCAACCATGCCAAGAGAAAAGGTGGATGACCACTATTCAAACGTGTGCAGCCAAGGACACATCCACCGTCCACTTCATCTTCACCAAGTCCAGCAAGTGGGCCACCAATAGCTAGCAACCGTCCATCCATTAGACGTGTGTAGCCAAAGTCCAGCGAAGCTTCATCACCATCCAGCCATTGTCCAATCAACAGTGGAGATCAGCCAACATGTTCAGATGAAGATCAATCTCCACCGTTCACCACTTCACCAGCTAGTAAGGAGTAGCTGATGTGCAGCCAAGGGTTGTCCATCACACGTGTGAGGATGTCCCATAGATGCCACACGTGCAGCAGTCCAAAGCTCCAGATGGTTGGGTGCCGAAGATCAGCAGCTTTGATGGACCCCACCTTCAATCCTCATCCATTGTCCAAAGACACTGGACTGTTTCCAGCCGTTCATCAGGTGGACCCCATAGCTGAGCTCATGCATCAATCATCCAGCGATGGAGATGATCTCTCCAACGTCCAAAGCAGGTGGACCATCACCATGATCTTCACCATCCAAGGCCACCTTCAACGTCCAGCAGTGGATGTCTGTCCAGCACTGTGGACCCCACTTTTCTCCAGCGTCCAGCGACCAACCTATCCAGGAGGACTCCAGCCAGTCCATTTCTCCATCTGATCATCATCCATCAGCCATCCCTCCAGCAACGATGGACCCACCATCTTCATCTCTGCCAACCATCAATGTGGAGCCCTCGTCCGTCCAAGCAGCAGCATCCGCCTGCAGCAACTTCATCCCAGCCATCCATCATCTGTGTAGGGCTGGCCAAGGTGGACACCACTATGTGCAGCGTGCAGCAAGGATGGACGTCCACCAGCCTCACATGTGCCAGATCAACCAGGTGGGCCACACAGCAGTCCAGCTGCAGCTGCAGCTGCTCAGCGTGCAATCCAATCTCCACCATCCAGCAACTGCCGGACGTCCATTCACATCAATGGCCTAGCGCTGTGGACCCCACATGCCATCCACGTCTGATCATCTCAGCCGCTCATGGCTGCATCATCTACCAGCCATCCAGTTCTGCTCACACGTGTAGCATAAGTGCTGCAATCCAGCACCGTCCACCTGCTGGACACCAATCATCCATCATCATCATCAACCGTCCAGATGGTGGACCACATCTGCAGCAGCTTCATCTAGCTGCTACTTCATCAAGACCGTCCATCAATGTGGAGTTGATGAATGTCCAGCAATGGACAGTTTTCTCCATTCCACTGTCCATCAAGATCTGCTGGATCCAATCATCCATTGGTTCAGCCAGCAGCCCCACTAATCACACGCCCTTCATCCAGTCCAGCTCATGGACGTCCCTGCTGTAGCACGTGCCGGCCATGGATCCAGCAGATCTCCACCTTCAGTAGTCCAAGCAATGGACGTTCCAGCCGTCCTCTTCATCTTCACTACGTCCAGCAGTGGACGTCAGTCCCAGCAAGTGGCCCCTCTTTCATCTTCTCAGTCCATCAGCGACCATCCGTCCAGCTCTTGGACGTTCAACCACACCGTCCATCCAGAATCCACCTTGCACGTCAGCAACATCTCCACCAGACCGTCCATCAGCAAGCACGTCTTCAACCATCTGCAATTCAGCCACGTCATCAATGTCCATCAGCCCCCCTCCTTCAGCAACCGTCCAAACCATCATCCAGCAAGGTGGGCTGCACCATCAATGCCAGCAAGCTCCATCACATGAAGCAAGAGAGGAGCTCTCTCTCTCTCTCTCTCTCTCTCCCCCCACACATGTGTAAGGCTTGGAATGCCACCTCATCATCCAAGCCTCACTCCAAGCCCAAACCTAAAAGAAAAGTTTGCTGTAGGCTTCGAGTGACACCTAGGATTGGAGTACCTTTCTTGCCACATGTCCATCCAAGCCTAACTCCAAGCCCGAACCTAAAAGCAAAGTTTGCTTTGGGCACTCCAAGCCTAACTCCATTCCCAAACCTAAAGAAACTTTTGGTGTGCCACCTAGGCTTGGGAGCTCCTCATGAGGCTATAAAAGAAGCTCCTCTCCCTCTCATTCTAATCATCCCATCCAAGAGTTCTCTTCTCTTCTTTAGTTTTCTTTCTTTCTTTTGTAGTATAAAGTAGTTTTCTCTTTTGTAGAGAATTTAGTCTTCCATTGTAGCATGGTTAGCTAAACCTCTAGCTAAGGCTAGGGGTGAAGCCTTTGAAGAAATTTGCAAGATATGGTTCTTTTGGTTCAACATTGTGTGGTGTAAATGTTGGAGTTCTCTTTGGTTGTTCGGTTTGGTTACCCACCTCGGCGGACGCTATTGTTGTGCAAGCCCCTTGATCCATCGTCGACTCCGGGCACGTTGGATGCTTGGGATCCCTTGCACACCAATTAGCTAGTTCATGATCGATAAAGTCCCTTGATCCATCGTCGATTCCGGGCACGTTGGATGCTTTGGATTCCCTACGGTCATTGAGATAGTGCAGGTAAAGTCATCGATCTGTAAAATCCCTTGATCCATTGTAGACTCCGGGCACATTGGATGCTTTGGATTCCCTGCGATCGATAGACGAGATCTTAACGGTTGGATCGGTCAATCAAAGCCTCCTATCTTGTAAGTATGCATTTGATCGTATGAATTGTGATCTTATCGGTTGACTTGTTGGCAAAGTTGTTGATCTGTACAATTCCTTGATCCATTGTCGACTCCGGGCATAGTGGATGCTTGGAATTCCCTGCGATCAACTAACGAGTGCTTCATGATCAATTCAATCGGTTCAGATCACTATCTTTTATGAAATATGCAAATGGTTTAACTGTTTCATCTTCCGATTGGAATGAATCTTTATTCAATTCCAGTTGAGTTATAGTTGGACCAATAAATCAAATCTTGTGAATGAATCAAAGATGGATCCCTAATGCCTTAGCCCCTTTTCTAATTTTGTCTTTCACCACACACAACTTGCTCCACTCTCGTGGATTAAACCAGATTTCATCTCTCACACCTAAACTAATCCCTCTAAGTGTTCTTAACCCCAATCCCTGTGGATCGACCTCGGTCTTACCGAGTATTTTACTACTTCGCTACCTGCACTTGGGTGTGCAATCTTCGGATTGTAGCAAGTTTTTGTCTGTAGACACCCCACCTTCGGCTACACTGTTGGTAGAGATAGCTGGATGAATGGAGGACCGTACCCCCAAATCCCAAATCCAAACTCAGCCAAACTCACCCTTGTAAGCCCCATTCCATAGCCCAGTTCAAGCCTGAACCCAGTCAACCCAGTCCTAAACATCAGCCTGAAAAACTCCCCATAAGAAAAGCCAGTCAAAAAATCTCAAAAAAGTCAAACCCACTGAGTCAACCCACTGAGTCAACCTGCAGAGTTAACCCGCTGAGTCAACCAGCTGAGTCAACTCGTCGAGTCAAAACACCGAGTCAACCCGTCGAGTCAACCCGTCGAGTCAAATCACCGAGTCGACCCGCTGAGTCAACTCACTGAGTCGACCCAGCGAGTCAAACAGCAGCCCCGAGGGTGCGACCGTACCTCGCTGGAAATCGAGGAACGGCCGTACGGGCGGCCCATAGCAGGCCGCCTAAAATAAATTACGAAAAATGCCACTCCTCGCTGCTATAAATACCCCCCTCCCCTTCTCATTTCAGCATCCCTTCAAGTCCAGCCAGTCCGGGTGCGGTCCGAGTCCTCCTTCACCCCTTAGCCCATTTTCCCACCAAGGAGAGCCCGAGTGAGGAGAGCCTAGCCCTGGTCCAGCCCAGCCTGACCACTGGTCCAAGCCTCCCAAGCCATCCAAGTCTTGATCCAGCCACTCGAAGCCAACCCTTGCGAAACCTCCATCCATCCAGCTACTCTTTTTCCAGCATCATCTCATTTGCATCTAGCATAAGTGCAACATTTACTTTTCTTCCAACCCCCCTGCTTCACTGCAAGCACCTTGATTATTCAAGCATACTGCATATGTCTTAAATTAAGCACCTGTTAGTTCGAGCGTATGCTCTGGGCTTGCCCGTTGTTGGAACCTGCCCATCAGAAACTCTTACTGTTCAGACCTGCATTCATGCTTCACTGCAAGCACCTTGATTATTCAAGCACACCGCATATGTCTTAAATTAAGCACCTGTCAGTTCGAGTGTATGCTCTGGGCTTGCCCGTTGTTGGAACCTGCCCATCAGAAACTCTTACTGTTCAGACCTGCATTCATGCTTCACCATAAAACACCTTGATCATTCAAGCACACTGCATACGTCTTACATTAAGCACCTGTCAGTTCGAGCGTACGCTCTGGGCTTGCCCATTGTTGGAACCTGCCCATCAGAAACTCTTACTGCTCAGACTCGCATTCATGCATCATGTCATCCATGAGAATATACGAGGATTAAACTAGACTTTCAAGTATTCGATCGATTCTGTGAAGTAGAGACCGTACTTCGGTACGGGCAGTGTATGGGGTGCTTAACCTCTTCCCACCCTATAACCGTGATCCCTTACCTTGAATTTTTTCGCCGCAGATCAAAAGGAGTCATTTTAGAGGAAAGGAATCTTCGGATCCCCTTCTCTAATGTTTCTAGCCGACTGTAGATTCGAAGTAACTGGCTAGTGGCGACTCTGGTCTTATATAAACTCATTTAAACTACGTCCGGCTTAACACGACAACCAGACAAAGCCCTCGAGAACGAGGCAAGCCAGTGGCACAAATGGCGATTTCGCACTCACGCATCCTCCTCTCCTTCTTTTTCTGAAAGGGGAAGGGACGAGAACGTCGTGTGGGGAGCGTGGAAAACGACGAGGGTCCACAGAATGGCGACTCCACTGGGGATGAGCTAGTCCCACTAGTCGTGATCCGACTTGAAAAACAGAATCCTTCTCGTACTTGAAAGTCACTAATCCTCATACAATCTCATCTGCATAGCATTCTATCCAAACCCAAACAAAAAAAATAGAAAATCCCAAAATCCAAAAAGAGTAGAGTACAGTCCTCACCATTGCGCCTCCTCGGGCTCAACGTACGCGGAGACAACTTTCCTTCCGCAGCATAATCCGCACTCGGGCTCAACAAGCCATGTCCGACCACGAAGAAGAAACTCATCTCCTCCCCGCTCTTGAGATGACCGAAGCGCCACCTCCAGCGCAACAGCCCATTGATAGTACGCCAATCATACAAGAATTGGCACAAGGAGTGAGAGCAATGCAAGAAATGCTCTTGCAATTCATGCAAGCACAAGCCACCGCAGCAGCCAACAATCAAGTTGGCCCAGTTCAGCAATCTCAGCAGCCATGCCGGGTCCTTCCGGCCTCCAGTTTAAATCAAGCTTAACTGTCGGAGTCTGCCCAAGACTACCGACAGCAGCCGTCTCAGCCCTTCGCTATAGGGCATCCTCCTCAGTACCTTCCTGCGACGACAAGGGCCATCTCAGAGCACTTCCGTTGCAGGAACATCCAGTCAGCTTCCAGTCAATCTTGCAAACAACAATCTCAGTAGATCTCATCATGTCCCCACCGATGGGACACCTTTTCAATTTCAGTACATCCCCACCGATGGGATTTCAATTCAATTTCCAGCAACAGGGACAGCACTGGTGAATGCCCACAATGGGGGTCAGTGTCAAGCCCACATCAATTAGCGGACAGTGGCGAATACCCAACAAGGGGGTCACTTCCCAGCATCTCAGCCTCCTGCAAACAGGAGCACTTTTCAATTCCAGCACATCCCCGCCAATGGGATTCCAGTTAATTTCCAACAATCTTCAATTCAGCAAAATCCAGTTAATTTCCAGCAATCTTCAATTCAGTAAAATCCAGTTAATTTCCAGCAAGTTCCAGTTCAACCTTCAGTACAGTCTCCAGTTCAGTTACAATCATTTCAAGCACAAGTTCATCAGAATCCAGTTCAGTCATCAAATCAATTTCAGCAACCCGCGGTTGCTTTTCAGCAAGCACATAGGGTCGAAGACATTGACCACTATACCGAAGAAGAACGTGCCTTACTCCATGAGGCACCAGTCGCTCGAACAGATCACTCAGGACTGGAAGAATTGCGGGAGCAGTTTCAGATCTTGCAAAATCAGCTTCAACGACAGCAAGGAATCGACTTACCTTCGACCAAGTTCAGGGACTTGTGTCCTTTCCCGGATGCTCAAGTACCTCAAAACTTTGAGGTACCAAAATTCAAAAGATACGATGGCAGCGGTTGTCCCACAGCACATCTCAAGGCCTTCTGTGGAGAACTGAGTGCAATCTCAGGAAATGAAGGGGCCCTTATTCGCTTGTTCCAAAAATCTCTGAAGGGCGATGCCCTAAATTGGTACACTTCATTGGACTGCCACCGCATCAGGACATGGGAACAACTTTCCCAGGCTTTCGTAGACAGATTCGCGTACAATCTCAACATGGCACCCAGAAGAGCCGACCTTGCGGCTCTCAGGCAAAGGAGTGATGAAACACTATCCGCCTACGTAGGACGTTGGCGAGCTATGGCAGCTCGAATGCGAACGCCTATCGACGACGAAGAACAAATCTCCATGATTGTTCATTCAACATATCCAGGCATATCCGGATATCTCATCTCGCATCCATATGCGAATTTCTCACAATTGATCCGTGCTGGAGAGCAAGTCGAAGCAGGAATCCGTGCCGGGACAATCTCCCCATGGCCTCATCAAGCCACTCCAATCAAAAGGAACAGAGTGGAAGGAAGACCTATCGGGCACGGGAATGGAAACCGCAGTGGTTCTCCTCCCCGCCCAACAGAGGTAAACAACATCAACACCACTGCTCAAGGAAATCAAAATGCTCCTCCACAGGGACGTCAACAGTATCAGCAGAATCAAGTTCAGCATCAGCCTCAGCGGTATCAGCCGAATCCTCAGCCTCAACCACCTCGACAACAGCAGCAGTTCAGAGGAAACGGTCAATACTCATATCAAAATAGGCAAAACTACAAGGAGTTCAGGAAATTTACTCCCCTCTCTCAACCACTCAGTCAAGTCATGGCTATGCTGGTGCAGAAGCAGTTACTTACTCTAATGGCACCTCGGCCTCCGCCTCATCCTCTGCCACCGAACTACCGAGAAAATGAGTGTTGCGCCTACCATCAAGGACGTGGCCATACCACTGATCGATGCTATACTTTGAAGAATGATATACAAGACCTAATTGATGAACGCAAGATCGTCATCTCAGTCCCTGGAACTTCTCCAGCAGCTTCCACCAACATCCTTCAGAATCCTCTGCCTCAACATCCGACGGACCCCAGTTCGTCTCGTGGCCCTGCAGTCAATAATATAGAAGAAGGGGACCATCTCGATCGCTTCTTCTCCCCTATCCAGTCCATTCATGCTTACACTTATAGGCCGACAAGTCCTCCTTCGATCATGCAAGGGGCAAGTCCCTTTTCTCATCCAGTCCTCGAGCCAGTAGTACTCGAAGGAGCACTTCCATACGATGTGCCAGTTGTGCAAGGGGCATCTTACGGCCCCTCATGTTGGGAACCAGTCGTCTTGGAAGGGGCACAATCATACATTGAGCCCACATACGAACCTGTCATCTTGCAAGGGGCAACTCCAGAACAATCCAATCCACAATGGAGAGATTATACTCATCAGCAGCAAGAGCCCATTGTCTTGGAAGGAGCTCCTCCAGTTGAGCCGGTCATATTGCAAGGGGCAAATCCTAGAGGCGTGTCAATCACATTATGACAGTTGGGACGAACAAGAGAAACCCCCTTCCATATCAAGGGGACCAGTATTCATTCCATGGGAGCCTCCTGCTCCAGGAACAGTCAAGCCAGGACCACGACCTTATGTGGTCTATGAAGACAAGCCTCGATATTACCCCATTAGCACAGGCAACAATGTAGTTCTCAAGGCAAAAGCTCCGTATGAGGAAGATCTGGTACCCACAGCAACACCGTTGCAAGAACCGATGGTCCTAGAAGGCAAAAGGGAGGAAAATTACAAAGAGGTTCCATGGCACTATCCAGAATGTGCGGAAGTGGGGAACATGAATCCTAATGGGCGTTGCATCCGAAGAGATAATCAGAATAGAGGAGATCCCAAAAGCGCTCTCTCAGGCCTCGGCAACAAAAATGAAGCCGCATACGATGTGGCAACTCAGCTTAAATCAATCCCTGCTCAAATCTCAGTATGGGAGCTACTCTGCACATCTTGCATACACCGAGAAATGTTTGCCAAAACCTTGAACGATGCTCACGTCTCCTCCGATACGGCACCAGAGATGATAGCATTGATGATTGGACAACTCCTGGCTCCACGTGCCATCACCTTCACTGATAATGAGTTACCACCAGAAGGGCGCGATCATGGGCGATCTCTCAACATAGCCTTACGATACAAAGACCTTTGCGTCCCGCTGGTCCTTATCGATAATGGCTCAAGCTTAAACGTCTGCCCGCTCAAGACCGCGGAACGTCTAGGAATCAGTCCTTCTTCATTCCGACCCAACACCATATGTGTCAGAGCATTCGACAACACCCGCCGATCAGTGGAAGGGGAGGTCGACATAGAGGTACAGATAGGTCCAGAAATCTCTACCATCATATTCCAAATCCTGGATATATCAGCCTCTTTCAACATGTTGCTCGGGCGACCATGGCTGCACAAGGTTGGAGCTGTGCCATCAACCCTGCATCAACGAGTGAAGTACATATGTGGCAATCAAGTGATCTCTATCCATGCAGAGAAGGAACTCATCATTCCTTCCAATACTGCTGCCACTGAACCAGACATCCCTGTCATCGATATCCAGCACTCTGAAGAAGACATCCCGTTTCACAGTTTTGAATTCGAGACTGTGAACTCTATCGCTAATCCAGAACCGATAAGGGTGGACCGTGTCTTTTCACCGGCAGAGCGTCTGAGCCTCAAATACCGAATGAAGAATCACTTCAAGTCCAGAAAGGTACCGCTGGTATATAACCAACGCAAATGGAGACTCGGATACAAGGCAACCTTCATGGACAAAAGGAGGAAGAAATTTCGGTGCTCACCCATCCAGTTCGTCAAGCCAGGAGAACCTTGCAAAGATCCAGGAGGGAATCAACCGGCTGCACTACACAAAGGCCTCCCGATGAGCTTAGTTTGGGCCACGTGGCCCCCCATTCGATGGGATCAGATTCTCGAACCATCTAAGCCTTCAGAAGAAGAAGGGAATGATGAAGACGAAGAAGGAAGTCAAACACAGCAGCTTCAGGACCAGGTTACTCTGATACCTGTTCCCAACCAAGGGCACAACTTGCCCACCTTAGCATCAATCAGTAAGGGGCACCACTCGCCCATCTCTGTAGAATCAACATCAACAATCACCAGCCAGGGGCAGAAGCAGCCCATCCATTGGACCAAGAAAGGGAAGTGGCCAGCCCTAGATTGGTCCGATGTCCAGATCCCAAACATGTGTCTCACTGTGGAACCAGACGAATTGCAATGCGAGGTAAGTGATCCGGGAAGGACTGAGTACGACTCAGATCTCGAACCCGACCAGCGAGAAATCATGGTCATTGGGCCAGACTGTGATTCTTCGCCCGAATCATCAACCCCCACCGCTCCAGGGGAGGAAGTGTGGGGTCCTGAATGGTCATCTGTTCCCCTAACTTTTGAATCAGCCAAAGAGCCATCTGAGGGCTCTGGCTTCCAAAAAAAACGCCTGTTTAAGCAGTGACCGAAACTTTGGAACAAGTTGGGCTCAATCATGGTCTGCAATGCCCACTTGTTCAAAGTCCCGTGAATTTCGAAAATCCAAAAAAATAAAAAACTTTCAAAAGCCAAAAACATCTAGCATTTCAATTTCAGAAAAATCTCAAAAACCAAAAAATATTTCTTTTCCTGCATTCAGTAGTGTGCCAAGTTCGTCTAAAGAGTCACATGAGTTTGAAGTCGAATCATATGATTTCGACATCGAATTAGACTTCGAGCTCATGGGTCTAGACGAAGCTCGGGATGAGGAAGATGATGATCCGGCTCCCGAACTAGAGGATCTCCTCAAAAAGTTCGAATCTAAAGCCAATGTTATAGCCGATGATTTTGAGATAGTAAACTTAGGGACGCCTGAGATCCCTAGGGAAGTACGCATTGGAAAATCGTTGTCACCTGAGATGAAACAGAAAATGATAGAGTTCCAAGCTCCAAGATTGTTCAACTTCGCGTTCTCATATGAAGACATGCCGGGGCTCGATGAAGAGCTCGTTGTACATCATCTGCAAACCAAGGCAGATATGAAGCCAGTGAAGCAGAAACTTCGAAGAATGAAGCCAGAATGGGCCCTGAAAGTCCGAGATGAAGTCATCAAACAATACAATGCGGGATTCTTGGTAGTCTCCAACTACCCTGAATGGCTCGCCAACATCGTACCAGTACCAAAGAAGGACGGCAAGGTTCGAATGTGCATCGACTTCCGAGATCTCAACAAAGCCAGTCCTAAAGATGACTTCCCTTTGCCACATATCGACACTCTGGTCGACAACACTGCTGGATACAAGATCTTCTCATTCATGGACGAGTTCTCAGGTTACAATCAGATCAAGATGGCAATCGAAGATCGTGAGAAGACATCGTTCATCACTCCCTAGGGAACCTTCTGTTACAGGGTAATGCCGTTCGGTCTGAAGAACGCAGGAGCAACATATCAGCGTGCAATGACAGCATTATTCCATGACATGATGAACAAAGAGCTTGAAGTATATGTGGACGATATGATCGTCAAATCTCGCACAATTGAAGGACACTTTGAAGATCTGAAGAAGTTATTCAACAGATTAGAAAAGTACAAGCTCTGCCTCAACCCTCAGAAATGCGTCTTCGGTGCAATGGGAGGAAAGCTCCTCGGCTTTATGGTGAGCGAGGACGGCATCAGGGTCGACGAGACCAAAACCAGAGCAATCATCGAGATGCCCCCTCCTAGAACAGAGAAAGAAATCTGTGGCTTCCTCGGCAGAATTCAATACATCAGTCGCTTCATCGCACAGCTCACACCTATCTGTGAGCCCATATTCAAGCTCCTTCGGAAGAACGTTCCAAAAGAATGGAATGATGATTGCCAAGTCGCTTTCGACCGCATCAATAGATATCTCATGAATCCTCCAGTTCTAGTGCCGTCCGCTCCCGGACGACCACTATTGTTATACATCTCGGTAGCAGCAGAAGCCATTGGCTGTGTCCTCGGCCAGCACAACGAGACCGGGAAGAAGGAACAAGCAATATACTATTTGAGTCGAAAGTTCACCGACTACGAGACCAGGTATTCCCCGATCGAGAAGACTTGCCTCGCCCTAGTCTGGGCAACTCAGCTACTCCGTCAATACATGATTGCATTCCCTATTCTCCTCCTCGCTCACATGGATCCGCTCAAGTACCTGTTCGAGAAGCCGACACTCACTGGAAGGATAGCTAAATGGCAGCTACTCCTGTCTGAGTTCGACATCACCTATGTCACTCAGAAGGCAATCAAGGGACAGGCCCTCGCCGATCATCTTGCCGCCCACTCCCTCATGGATTATCAACCGCTCAAGACATTCTTCCCTGATGAAGATCTCTTGCTTATTGAAGAAGAAGAAAAGAAGAAAGGTGAGTGGACGTTATTCTTCGACGGCGCAGCAAATTCTAAAGGGAGTGGTATTGGAGCAATCCTCTACTCTCCAGATGATGTCCCTATTCCTATCTCGAGGCGCATAGCATTCGAGTGCACCAACAACATGGCAGAGTATGAAGCATGCATCGCTGGCTTAAGGGAAGCCATAATCTTGGGCGTTAAGAAGCTACGAGTGTTTGGAGACTCACAGCTTATCATCAATCAGACCAATGGCGAATGGAAAACCAAGGACGAGAAGTTGATACCATATCATGTATATCTTGAAAATTTGATCGAGGAGTTCAAAGAAGTCACCTTCTCATACATGCCCAAAGCTAAGAACCAGTTTGCAGATGCTCTCGCCACACTTGCATCAATGCTTGAGATACCAAAAGGAGCTTCAGAATGGGAGCTCACGGTCAAAATTCAAGATGAACCTACTTTTTGCCTGCAAATAGAAGAAGCTGAAGCTGTCCCTGACAAACCCTGGTATGCCGACATCAAGCAATATCTCGAAACCCAGGAGTATCCAGAGTCAGCAACAGCAACAGATCGCCGAACCATCCAGCGTTTGGCCGGCCAATTCACCATCAGTGGCGAAGTTCTTTACAAGCGATCCTATAATAACATCCTCCTTCGATGCGTCGATGAAACAGAAGCTGCAAAGATCATGGAAGAAATACACGAAGGAATCCATGGCCCACACATGAACGGGCACATGATGGCAAAGAAGATTCTACGACTCGGCTACTATTGGCTCACCATGGAGACAGACTGTTGCCAGCACGTCAGAAAATGCTTCAAGTGTCAGGAGCATGCGAATCAAATCCATGCCCCATCATCAGAGTTATACAACCTGACCACCCCCTGGCCCTTCTCCATGTGGGGACTCGATATCATCGGCAAGATCAGTCCCAAAGCATCAAACGGTCATGAGTACATACTTGTGGCAGGTCGATTACTTCACCAAGTGGGTAGAGGTAGCCTCCTACACCATGATTGCAGCATCTCAGGTGATCAAATTCATGAAGAACAACATCATATGCCGGTTTGGAATCCCCAATGCTATCATCACAGATAATGGGACCCCGTTCGTCAACAAGAAGATGGATGACTTCCTCAGCAAATTCAAGATCCAACGTCATCGATCAAGCCCATACCGTCCTCAGATGAATGGTGGGGTAGAAGCCGCAAACAAGACAATCGTCAGGATACTCGAGAAGATGGTCAGTGACCTATCGAGATTGGTCGGATATGCTCCCATATGCACTTTGGGACCTATCGAACGTCTGTACGGTCTGCTACGGGCGTTACTCCTTTCGAGCTTACTTATGGAATGGAAGCAGTTCTACCAGTAGAGGTGGAAATACCATCACTACGAGTGTTACTCGAAAGCGGAATTGAAGAAGGAGAATGGCAACGGGCCAGATTCGATCAGTTGCAGCTAGCAAATAAAAAGCGCATGCGTGCACTAAGTCATTCCCAGTGTTATCAGAAAAGGATCGCTCAGGCTTACAACAAGAGAGTCCGAAAAAGAAGTTTCAAGGTAGGCGACATGGTCATGAAGAAGATTCTACCGTCGCACCTTCCGGATCCCAAAGGAAAGTTCAAACCCTCGTGGGACGGGCCGCTGATCATCAGAGAAGTATTTCCCTGGAGGCGCCCTCAGACTCACCAGCATAAGAGGGGTGGACCTTCCTGAGCCAACCAACGCCGACAATGTGAAGATCTTTCATGGGTAAGTCATTCTGACCTTATCAAGAGTTACTTTAATAGAGCTGAAGTCAAGAGGTCAAAGCTAAGACCTCTGAGAAATCATTTCCGTCCACCAACAAGTGTTTCAAATAAGGGGATTCAAAAAGAGAAAAATACAAAAAAAGGGATTCAAAAGGAAAACACAAAAAAAAGAGAGAAAAAGAATATAAAAGAAAAAAAAGGAGAAGAAAAGAGAAAGAAAAAGGGAAGCCAAGGCAAGGCACCCAAGAAAAAATCAGCCCAAGAAGAAACACAGTCATCCATCCATTCATCTCAGAAAGGTACTTTAGCAAAGACCGACAGCTCTATTATCGTAACTCAGGATAAAGGCTGAAAGACTGTCATCGGCCGGCAATGACGGATTCCCGACCTCTAGCCGCCGCAGTTATCCAAGAATTCAGAAAAAGAAAAAGAAAAAAAAAGAGAAAAAAAGAAAATGTGTGCTTAAACAAAGAGGGCGGAGTGAAAACCCGAAAGGGCGCTCCGAGTAAAAACAGTAGGCATACAGCGGACTTGGTGAAAACCCGAAAGGGCACTGAGGGTAAAAACAGCATAGCTGCCAAGGGGCAGGCAAGATCAAATACCCGGGACGTGGTGAAAACCCGAAAGGGCGCCACGGGCAAAAATGACGGGAAAAAGCCGGCTATGGTGAAAACTCGAAAGAGCACTGCAGGCAAAAATGGCTCAAATGAAAAAAAGAAAAAATAAAAGTGCAGGTACCAAGAAATCAGACAGTCCAGATCGGTTTAAGCAGTCACAGTTCAAGAACAAAAAGAAGTACAGTCAGGAACAAAGAGCTCTACAAACTCTGACAATCTCAAGAGGCAATAGTTTCCGTTGCCTACACCTCTAGGGAACCAAAGGATCACGTAAGTTAATCTCGAGACATCGGTCAAAGCATTGGCCGAGCCCCAGTTCTGATTCCTATATCCCGACACAAAATCCAGACACACTCACAAGACAACTCATGGCACAGTAGATTTTCAAACAGTTTTCTTTTTTCAATTAAATGCGTCATATTTCTTTTACACAAATCATATCATCTTTTTCAAAAAAAAAAAAAATACAAAAAAATGCATCATCATCAATCATATATGCAAAAAAGGGAATGTGCAGGTGGCCAACACAATCAATCTCTACCCTCCTCGACCACATCAGGTAAGTCCTCTGACTCATAAAAAGATAGCCTCTCTCTCAACCTGCTCACCTCCATACGCAGGTAATGCGCCTCATCGCGCTCAAGGGTACGGATCGCTGTCTCCTCATCAGACAATCTCTGATCGGCAGCCAATCTCCTCGACATCATCTCACAATGATACCGAAGTGCAGAGATCTCAGATAGCAGATGGCCATGAGTGGCCAAAAGGAAGCAAGGATCAATGAATGGGCGCTCCTCAAAAGGTTCATATGAACCAGATGAAGAGCCTGCATCTCCAAGGATATCCTGCTCATCCTCATCAGCAGTCTGGTGCCAGCAAAGATACGTCGGTACAAAGACTGCTCAGCAACCCAGTACTGATATGGGGCGGTCGCCATCGAAAAGTCCGCAGCTCAAAACCCAGCAAATCAGCAGTCAAGTAACTCGCCCAAGAACAATCAATCAAGTAGAACATCAGTGCGTTCCGAGCAAAGGTAGAACCGGCCACACTCCAAGGACCCGAAAAAAGATCATACAGTAAGTCCAAGGAGAACACTACAGCATCCTGGCCGGCAGCTGCAGGATGAACAAGATAAGGAATCCCGAACCAGTTCTGCTGTGTGGCAGTCTTCTGCGACGTCTTCGGCGAGAAATACTGAGTATAATCCCAGGGCAAGCCTGTCAAGCATGCAAGCTCCTCCAAAGACGGCCCCATCTCCATATCGTTGAACGCAAACAAGTTCAACGAAGGGACCCAGTCAATCAAGGCAGCTCCAAGCATCCTCCAATCAATATCAACTCTAGCCATATGGACCAGACTGCCAAAGCCATAGGACTCTAACTCCCGAATCTCATAAGCTGACAAGCTGTCAAGCCAAGCAAGCAGTCGTGGCGAGCAAGAAGGACGAGGAAGCAACTGACAAGTCCTCACTGGTACCCCTTCCAGAACAAAAGGCCCAGAAATCAATGACAGCTCATCAAGGATCGGAAGGTCAACGGGCGAAGGAGAAGGAAAAGCTGGAACCTCTGCAGACTCGACAGCCCCTGACCTGCCCTCAGTAACGGCTATGTCTGATATAGTCACATCACTATCTGAAACCGTCATAACCTCAGCCGCATGAGAAGACTCGCCCACCTCATGAACAGAGTGCGCAAAAGACCGACGATCAGCAGAAGGATGATGCTCCCCATCAAAAGGGCTACCAGCAAAGATCACACCACACATCGTGGCATCCTGGCTAATCTGACCGTCGAAAAATGCATCTGAACCACCAAAAAGGGTCCCGGCAACCCCGATCGAAGAATCAACAGTTAGATCTGGACCTGCGGCCCTCTCCAACAGGAAATCATGAATCCAGTCATCATCCTGGCCGATCAAAGGGATCATGAGGCATCCACACCATCCATCATCAAGGGGACATCATCAATGATCACATCAAGTCCACCCAAACAAGTGTATCGCACATCCCGGCCCTCATCAAGAGCATCTAAACCGTCAAAGGTATTTTCTGAGCCAGCCATCCCATCCAAGCATGAGATCAGCCCATCTATGTCCATCATGGTCCCATCACCTCCATCAATCACATCATCCAGGTGGCCCACATTCAAGGGATGCATAGCCTCACCTATATCCCATCCTCTCATCTCATCCATGCCATCCATTTCTCCCACAATCAAAGCCCCATTCAAATCTGGAATTTCAGCATGGCTGCCATTAATGGGGCCATTCAAAGCTCCACCAACAACCATCTCTAGCCCCTCATCAATGCCCCCTCTTAATGCCCCATCTACCCCATCCATTAAAGGCATCTCCCCTTCATCAAAGCTCATTAGAAAATCTAAAGTGTGGGACCCACCATGGGCAGCCCCCACAGCCCCTAAATCTCCACCATCCATGGCCCGAGAAGGGACAAAGCAAGATGAGGACAAGATGATGAGGAAAGAAGAGACAAAGAGAAGATTCATTGTTGGAATCGAACCTGAATGTACAGAGCAGGTGGGGACAGCAGCAACAGAGACCAGGGAATGTCCGAGCAATGAGCCAGCCCAGGCCGCTCAAGAGGCGAGCCTTGGGCGGCCTGCTCTGGGCCGCCCGTACGGACGCGGTTCCTCTCTCTCCGCGGGATTGGCTCCAAGGTTCTTGGTAGGTGAGGCTGACAGTCCACGTCCAAGGCTCTGGTCCACTCCAGATTTCGATTGAGGATAATCAAGATCATATAAAAGGTGCCCCACCGGTCCAATCACGAAGCAATGCAGCCAGAACATGGCTGATCAAGTCAAAGAGAAGGAAAGGTGATCAAGTGGGGGACCACAAGCAATCCAAGTCATTCAAAGACTAGATGATCATGATCTAAACCATTGAAGGACCTACATGAGCCATCAAACAACAAGATCAAAGGTCGGATCATCAAAAGAAGGGCCAAAATCCGAGATCTGATCGTCAAGTAGGCCCACATGGCTAAAAAGAGCAATCTGAACCGTCCAAGTCATCATCTACACCATGGAAAGCCTTCTTAGCCTCACAAAATATTAAGGATAGGTGCTCCAAAGTCAAGCTGAAGTTTGGAAAGGGCCCACATGGCCCACTCAAGTAATCTAGACTATTCGAATCACAATCGGCCCTATCAAAAGCTAAACAAAGCAAGGTAAGTATGCCCAACCATGAAACCATGGTCCGAAGACCTTAAACTACGTCGGGATCAATATCCCGAGGGTTTTTAATAAAAACCAGCATCAATCCTAGCCGTTCAGGCTAAGATCTGATGGTCTGGATCATTTCAAAAAAAATATAGGCTCTATTTGTACAGTTTTTGGTCCGAAGACCTTAAACTACGTCGGGATCAACATCCCGAGGGACTTTTTAATAAAAACTGGTAGCAGTCTGGATCGTCAAATCAAGATCCGCTGATACCGGATACTTTCCAAAAGAAGAACAAAAAAATAGGTTTTCCCTGTCATGTACAGTTTCATGGTCCGAAGACCTTAAACTACGTCGGGATCGACACCCCGAGAGATTTTCAATAAAAACCGGCATCGGTCTTCTTCAAGATCTGGTGACTCCGGACATTTTCTAAAAAATAAAAAAATGTGTGATTTCCAGCACTCGCTTGTACAGTTTTTTAGTCCGAAGACCTTAAACTACGTTAGGATCAAGGTCCCGAGGGACTTTTAATAAAAACCGGCATCGGTCTGGATCGAATCAAGATCCGCCGACACCGGACATTTTACAAAAAAGAACAAAAAAATATGTTTGCCCCCCTTTTGTACAACTTCGGGTCCGAAGACCTTAAACTACGTCGGGATCAACATCCCTGAGAGATTTTTAACAAAAACCAGCATCGATCCCAGCCGTTCAGGCCAAGATCTGATGATCTGGATCATTTCGAAAATAAAAAAAATATATTGTCAGCCCCTCTTTTGTACAGTTTTGAGGTCCGAAGACCTTAAACTACGTCGGGAACAAAATCCCGAGAGATTTCCAATAAAAATCATTGTTAATCTTGATTGTTCAAATTGAGATTTAACAGCTTGGATCATTTCAAGAAAAAAAAAGAGCACAAAAAGAATGTATTTTCAGCATGTACAGGTTTGGGTCCGAAGACCTTAAACTACATTGAGATTAATTTCTCGGGGGACCTTTCTCGCTTTCAACCAAAAACCGGCATCAGCCTTGATCAAGGTTCGATAACCCGGATCATTTCAAAAAAAAAATACCAAAAATATTTTAAAGCTTTCCACAAAACCAGCATCAATCTCGACCATTCGAGCTGAAATCTGGAACTTTTTCAAAAATACAAAAAAATAAAAAATAAAATAAAATTTTCACCATCAATTTCAACTACAAAAATTCATCTCCAGCGGTCCGAAGACCTAAAACTACACTTGGATTAACTTCTCGGGGGCTTGATGTCGCTACAATCGACCTCTTGAAAAAAAGAACAGTAGCAAGGTTCGGAATCAGTGACTTGGTTGATCTGACCATTCTCTTCAATCATCAGTGTTAACATGAAAGTAGAAGACTGAACCCCTAGTTGTGTTAAGGCTAGACTTCACCGTGCGCCATGGAACTCAATGTTTAGAACGCTTCTATTGAATGATTAATGCTTTGAACTCAATTAGGTTGTTGACTAAAGTAGCTAGATTCTAGGTTTATATATTCTCAAAACTATATGCCTTGGAAATTCTACTGTTTAAGGAACTTGAAGGATCACATAAATACATTAACCCTTTTTCTTTTCTTTATCTTGTAAAGTCTCGAGATGGTTTTGATTGGTGAAAACTGTCAAGGATAAGATTGATTGTAGTATTTTGAAAAATCCTTCGATTATTTTTGCATGTTTTGCTCGAGACTAGCAAAATGCTGGTTGGGGGGTGTGATGTGTACCTAATATTGTATAATTAACCCTGGTTGTTAAGAGCAATATCATTGCTTTTCTGGTTAATTATCCCTCATTAGGTTAATTTTCTGTCTTCAGGTGTTCAAGAGAGATTGGACAAGATTCGAGCCAATCAGGGCGATTAAAGGCCCTAAAGTGATCAAGATAAAGTATGTGGCGATCCTGAAGGAAGTCGAACCGTAAAGATCGAAGGACCATCATGTTCTACGGTGTGGACGGTCAAGATTGGATGTCCACAATGCGGGGCCAACCGTTGACCAACATCAACTGAAGGACGGTGTCAATCTCACCATTAATGGCCATGTCTAGCTGTGAAGCCTTTCCACCATCCGGGAACCAACTGATGGAGATTTTGTCCCCAACATTCATCTGAGCCATCCATCTGCACATGTGCACTCCAACACCTTTTAACGTCCAGCCATTGGATCGTCTCAATTCAGTGGACCCCACAGTTCACACGTAGCAGATCAACAAGGCGGACCACACGCAGCAAACTTCACTCCAACAGCAGCATCCTAATCCAAACACCATCGTCCAAGCTGCTGATCACCGTAGCACCTGCTGGACACCTCCATGGCCATCCACGTCTGTCCATCACAACCGTCCACCAGCCAGCAAGTGGCCACCGTCCACATCCAACCATCAACGTCCAGCAGTGGACACCCATCACAACAGCAGAGGACGTCCGTGCAGATGATGGAGGACCGATCATTGCAGCCGTCCATCAGTGCAGCTAAACCAACATCCAGCCGTCCATTAGGTGGGTCATCTCCACACGTGCAGAGATGGACGTCATCAACTCCATCAGTCCCCACCTTGCACATGCAGCTGATCTCCAAGCTCAGCCGTCCATTCTAAGCAGCAGTCCAAGCTACTCCAGCTCCGAAGTCTAGATGGACCCCACAGCTCATCTCCACCGTCCATGCAACTCTGCCCAGATCATCTTCGGCGGCATCAAGTTGCAGAGCTTCAACACTTCAGCAAGGGCCAGCAGCAACGTCCCCCTCTCCAGCTCTGCTCGTACATCCATCCAACCTTCCTTCACACATGCATAACATTCAGCCCATCCAGCCGTTCTTCCAAAGTGGACCCCATAATCTCCAGCAGTGGACGTCCGTCCAGCTGATTTTCAAAGCTCAGCCGTCCATCACAGCAGCCAAAATCTCCAGTCGTCCAAAGCAGGTGGACCATCACCATGATCTTCAACCGTCCATCCAGAATCCACCTCCAGCTCCAGCTATCAACTGTCCATCTGCACAAGGAGCAGCTTCAACATCAGCCGTCCATGGTGTCTGGCATCCAGCAAGATCAGCAGGCCCCACCTTGCACGTGCAGCTGAACCAGCACAGCCGTCCATTCAATCCATCTTCCTCCCACACATCAATCCATTCAATGGCTAGCAACAATCCCAAACAGTGGACATGCCTCATCTCCACCATGGCTGTAAGAGAGGAGCTCTCTCTCTCTCTCTCTCTCTCTCTCTCTCTCTCTCTCTCCACACATGTGTAAGGCATGGAATGCCACCTCATCATCCAAGCCTCACTCCAAGCCCAAACCTAAATGAAAAGTTTGCTTTAGGCTTGGAGTGACACCTAGGATTGGAGTACTTTTCTTGCCACATGTCCATCCAAGCCTAACTCCAAGCCCGAACCTAAAAGCAAAGTTTGCTTTGGGCACTCCAAGCCTAACTCCATTCCCAAACCTAAAGAAACTTTTTGTGTGCCACCTAGGCTTGGGAGATTCTCATGAGGCTATAAAAGAAGCTCCTCTCCCTCTCATTCTCATCATCCCATCCAAGAGTTCTCTTCTCTTCTTTTAGTTTTCTTTCTTTCTTTTGTAGTGTAGAGTAGTTTTCTCTTTTGTAGAGAATTTAGTCTTCCATTGTAGCATGGTTAGCTAAACCTCTAGCTAAGGCTAGGGGTGAAGCCTTTGAAGAAATTTGCAAGATATGGTTCTTTTGGTTCAACATTGTGTGGTGTAAATGTTGGAGTTCTCTTTGGTTGATCGGTTTGGTTATCCACCTCGGCGGACGCTATTGTTGTGCAAGCCCCTTGATCCATCGTCGACTCCGGGCACGTTGGATGCTTGGGATCCCTTGCATACCAATTAGCTAGTTCATGATCGATAAAGTCCCTTGATCCATCATCGACTCCAAGCACGTTGGATGCTCTGGATTCCCTACGGTCATTGAGCTAGTGCAGGTAAAGTCATCAATCTGTAAAATTCCTTGATCCATTGTAGACTCCGGGCACATTGGATGCTTTGGATTCCCTGCGATCGATAGACGAGATCTTAACGGTTGGATCGGTCAATCAAAGCCTCCTATCTTGTAAGTATGCATTTGATCGTATGAATTGTGATCTTATCGGTTGACTTGTTGGCAAAGTTGTTGATCTGTACAATTCCTTGATCCATTGTCGACTCCGGGCACAGTGGATGCTTGGAATTCCCTGCGATCAACTAACGAGTGCTTCATGGTCAAATCAATCGGTTCAGATCACTATCTTTTATGAAATATGCAAATGGTTTAACTGTTTCATCTTCCGATTGGAATGAATCTTTATTCA
This sequence comes from Liriodendron chinense, assembly GCA_003013855.2. Lineage (NCBI taxonomy): Eukaryota > Viridiplantae > Streptophyta > Magnoliopsida > Magnoliales > Magnoliaceae > Liriodendron > Liriodendron chinense. Next base: position 2,135,506 of record ML058350.1, read on the forward strand.
ATTCCAGTTGAGTTATAGTTGGACCAATAAATCAAATGTTGTGAATGAATCAAAGGTGGATCCCTAATCCCTTAGCCCCTTTTCTATTTTTGTCTTTCACCACACACAACTTGCTCCACTCTCGTGGATTAAACCAGATTTCATCTCTCACACCTAAACTAATCCCTCTAAGTGTTCTTAACCCCAATCCCTGTGGATCGACCTCGGTCTTACCGAGTATTTTACTACTTCGCTACCTGCACTTGGGTGTGCAATCTTCGGATTGTAGCAAGTTTTTGGCGCCGTTGCCAGGGATTGGCATTGGTTTAAGAATATTTTTGGAATTAGTTTATGTATATAGATTGTCAATAGTTTACTAACTTGTTTGTTTTATTTTTAGGGATTACCCATAGCTGTATATTCTTCTTCTCGGGTAATATCCTCCCTTTTTTTTCCTTCTTTTACTATTCTTTCTAGATTTTCTTCTATTTTCATTAGAGTGTTATCATGCCCATATATGATGAGTGGACACAGAAATACGCTAAAATTCTTCTAGAAGATGAATGGCAATCAAAGCACAATGGTAAGGAACGCTCCATGAGTGATTATCTACATGAGAACAATCCACGTAAAGTTTCATCCGGTAAAACTGCTCCGTGAGTATTGGAGTGAGAACAACGTATACGATGTTCCACCGGTTAAAACGTTGCGTGAGTATTGGAGTGAGAACAATGTATATCATGTTCCACCTGGTTAAAACATTGCGTGAGTATTGGGATGAGAACAATATATATTATGCTCCACCAGTTAAGTCGATGCGTGATTGTTTGTATGGCTATGCTTATCAACAACCATATAATGCGCCATCATACAATGCGAACGAACCTAATTGGCGGACCTATCAAAATTCCAATTGGAGAGACGGACCAACAATGAATGTTAACTATCCCCAAGGGCCCCCTATTTATGTGTCTCCACCGAAAAAGACTCTCGAGGATACGTTGCAAATGGAAAGCACCTCGCAAATCATCAATGAGATGGAAACATTAATTGAGCACATGGAATCACACCTCACTGAGACGGAGGAAGAGACTTCCCTAGTCCAACCTCTGTCTAACCTAATTGAACAACTCGAGGTGATTGATTTCAATTCTTCCGATATACTTGTTGAGCGTGACGGAGATACTATTACCTTTAGATATAATGAAGAGATTCTAATGAAGGTTGACGAACCTGAGGAATCCGAAAAATCTGAGGGTGATAATATGATTGGTGATGTTCAACAAGATGAAGACTCAGAGTGTGCTTATAAGCCCGTGGTCCCGTTTCCCCAGAGGTTAATCTCTTCTGAGCCTCTAGTTAATAATCATGCCATGGAAATTCCCCAACAAAGTGATTTTGATACAATCCACTAGACTGACATGCCCAATTTCATTAGTGATGAAGAGTTTTCCTGTATTAAGTGTCCTAATTCTTTGGAAGATTGCTTAGCTCACTTTGAAGATTCGAATGATCCCATGATTCAAGAAATAGTGAACGCCTTGCAAGACCCGGTGCATGAAAAGATGTTTCCCACTGATTCTCACTTAATACCATCTATTGTGGAAGCACCGGGAGATTCTGATTGTATGGAGAAGACATCGCCATTTGAAGAATCATTTGAAGTCTCTCCATCGCTTTGGTCTTTTCAGACTGAAGTGGACCATTACTGGGAAGATCCGTTTTTTATAAACCATTGCCCAGTTAATGCATTAAGGAGATATTTTCTTGATAATGTCTCCTTTTCTCGTACATGTGGTGAGAATTTCTATTGGCCCATAATGATTAAGAACACCTATGTACATTGCCGAGCAGGACTATGGATGGTCCTAATGCGAAATTTATTGAAATACATGATGATCCTGCTCTAGTCTATTCCCTTGATTGATCTCCTAGTCTGATGGAGATCCATTTCCCTGCTTTCCTAGGATAGATTAGTTTAGATTAAGATTTCTTTGCTTATGATTAGGTATGAATAAACTCGCTCTTTAATAATTCTCTCAGTTACTATCTCACTCGACTCCTCCTTTTGTTATTGCTCTCATATTATGTTACATTGCATATTTTTCAACATTGATGACAATGTCGAATTTAGGTTGGGGGGTGGGAATTCCTGCGGAATTTTATTGAGAATGCTGTTAAATGTTTCTAGTTTTATGTTATTTAAAAAAAATTTCCTATGAATTTATGTGATTTTGAAATAATTTGAATAGTAGAATGAAAAGGCATCCAGTAATGAGAATATTAAAGCCTAGAGTTTTAGTTACTTCAATAAATTTCAAAATTGAGTTCTTTCCATTAATTTTCTATTAGAAAATGATAAACATTGATTGAGTCATAAATTTTCACAGTTCACATCTAGCTTGCACTGCCAGGATTTGAGTTTGATACTATAATGTTGACTTGATGATTGTTGAGAGTGATAGGAACCAAGCCTGGAGATCCTTGTCGACTTTGTTAAAAAAAAAAAAAAAAAAAAAGAAAAAGAAAAAAGAAAAAAAAAAAGAAAAAAAAGAGAGAATATTCATCGTAATTTGGGGCAAGGACTTTCATCCATTGTCATTACCATTACAAAACATTACCATAGTACGAAGTGAGCCTTTTGGAGTCTTCGGCTATCGGTTATTGATTGAAAAAAAAAAAAAAAAAAACAGAGAGATCAAAAGTTGAAAAAAAAAAAAAGAACAGTAGCAAGGTTCGGAATCAGTGACTTGGTTGATCTAACCATTCTCTTCAATCATTAGTGTTAACATGAAAGTAGAAGACTGAACCCCTAGTTGTGTTAAGGCTAGATTGTCTGGAAATTGATAACTCGCACATACCGCAAGAGTTTGGAGAAAACGTTGCGATTGTCCCTGCAGTTTGCTGCAACCTGGGTACCCAATCGCAACCCTTCCATTCCCGATCGGTACTAACATCGGAAAGGTACAGCAGAGCCTCTGCGTCCGTAGTCTTACGAGGTTACTGACCCTGAGACTGTTTGTGTGATATTTGATGTTTTCCCAGATCACTCCAGGAGTACTTGTTTCGCTTGACTGTCAAAGTGGTTAGACGCCCTGCGTCCGATAGTCTTACGGGATTCTACTACGCCGACTTGGACTCAGTCAAGTTACTTCAGGCATCCACGCCTAGGTATGTGCGGGTGAACTCTTTCCACCCAATCTGCTGATTTTGATGCTTGGGTTACAATTCATCGTTTCCACCTGTTCAAATGGTTTCTGTGACTGAGCCTTTTGGCTTTCATCTTTTTGTATCTTGGCATGTGGTACGACCGCACTGACACTGGAGTTCAGTTCGACCGTACTTTGAGTGCATTGGATCCGATGGTCTCTGGGGAAACCGCGAGACATCGGATCTTATTTGATTTTTGCGTTGGCTCCTACCCAGAGATATGGAAGATCTCTTGGCGTGTTGGAGGCAGAACGCTCTACTGAGAAAATATTTTTTTGGGTTTTTGAAAAGATACCCACTCTGGGGAGTGATACTCCGTGGGGTTTTTATTTGCAAATAGAGATATTTTTTATCTTTTTGGAATGGAAATCTGGTCTGCACGTGCCTCCACTAGGGATGCCTGTGGGGTCTTTGGCTAACCGACTTTTATTTTGAAAGCGGGTAAACGTGATGATTGATGCGATGGATGCTGATGCATGGAGATGCAAGATGAATGCATAGTTTGGCTCATCCTCTTTCAGTTCGATGATTTTGCTTTTGCTATGGGTGTAGAGAATTTTGAGCTTATTGCTTGCAGGGTTGTGCTCCCCCGGGGATTTTTCTTTTTGGTACGGAGGTTTGGACATCGGGTTGGTCAAGATCCCGACCCATGGTCGATCAGGTCCATCGTCCCAAGATGATGTTTCTTTGCTTAATGAGAATGTACGAGGATGTTATCCGACTTCAAGATGTTCTTCTGGGCATGCGTGTGATGGTGTTTGGTTGCCCGTTTTGGTCAAGATCCCAATTTGCGGGTGATCGGATCCGTCATCCCAAATTGTGAAGAGAGTGGAGTTCAAGACTCCTGAAGTGTAGTGCTGGGGATACTGACAATTTTTGTGATTTTTGCAGATATTTTGATTGAAAGCAAGGGAAATATTTTTGTGATTTTTGACAATATTTTGATTGAAAGCAAGGGAAATATTTTTTGTGATTTTTTGACAATATTTTGATTGAAATCAAGGGAAATATTTTTGTGATTTTTGACAATATTTTGATTGAAAGCAAGGGAAATATTTTTTTGATTTTTGAAAAGGTGATTTTGCAATGTTTTGGTATTTTGTGATTTTTCTGAAATGTAGGAAAAAGTGTGGAATTTTCATCCATTTCCAGCTTCTACTGCTGGTAAGGCACCCGATCCATTTTACGTCAGCGAGCAAGACGAGTCTCACACCGTTAAGTGCCGTAGTTTTACATCTTCGGATGAGGAGATTTTGAGGGTTTTCAGTCAACACACCCACAAAGTTGCCTGTTCCTCATGTGCAATGCACATAGACCACGTATCGTCCGACGGACTCCTTCGGCCACAAAATGAGCCACATCCTCACATTTCCCTTAGTCAATCCAGTTTGGGGCCTTACGTTGCTCACAATTCCCTGAGGGTGCGCTCCACCTCCCAACAGCCTTAATCCCCTTCATGAGTTTTAGGAACAGGGAACATCCGTCAGATTCAACAGCGACTTCCAAATCAAGGTTGTCTATCACGGTGCGTTCAACACGAACAGGATTGCGGAGCTCTGCCCGCCACAGCCCTTACCTGTTTAAAAGCTTCCAGACACCCGTACGATCAAGTGTCAGCCATGCCTGGAACAGGTTAGGAAAGAAAGCCCCCGAGAAGTTAATCCCAGTGTAGTTTTAGGTCTTCGGACCGCTGGAGATGAATTTATGCAGTTGAAATTGATGGTGAAATTTTTATTTTATTTTTTTATTTTTTTGTATTTTTGAAAAAGTTCCAGATTTCAGCTTGAATGGTCGAGATTGATGCTGGTTTTGTGGAAAGCTTTAAAATATTTTTGGTATTTTTTTTTTTTTTGAAATGATCCGAGTTATCGAACCTTAATCAAGGCCGATGCTGGTTTTTGGTTGAAAGCGAGAAAGTTCCCCGAGAAATTAATCCCAGTGTAGTTTAAGGTCTTCGGACCCAAACCTGTACATGCTGAAAATACATTCTTTTTGTGCTCTTTTTTTTCTTGAAATGATCTAAGCTGTTGAATCTCAATTTGAACAATCAAGATTAACAATGATTTTTATTGGAAATCTCTTGGGATTTTGTTCCCGACGTAGTTTAAGGTCTTCGGACCTCAAAACTGTACAAAAGAGGGGCTGGCAATATATTTTTTTTGTTTTCGAAATTATCCAGATCATCAGATCTTGGCCTGAACGGCTGGGATCGATGCTGGTTTTTATTAAAAATCTCTCGGGATGTCGATCCCGACGTAGTTTAAGGTCTTCGGACCTGAAGTTGTACAAAAGGGGGGCAAACATATTTTTTTGTTCTTTTTTGTAAAATGTCCGGTATCGGTGGATCTTGATTCGATCCAGACCGATGCCGGTTTTTATTAAAAGTCCCTCGGGACCTTGATCCCGACGTAGTTTAAGGTCTTCGGACCAAAAAACTGTACAAGCGAGTGCTGGAAATCACACATTTTTTTGTTTTTTAGAAAATGTCCGGAGTCACCAGATCTTGAAGAAGACTGATGCCGGTTTTTATTGAAAATCTCTCGGGGTGTCGATCCCAACGTAGTTTAAGGTCTTCAGACCATGAAGCTGTACATGACAGGGAAAACCTATTTTTTTGTTCTTCTTTTGGAAAATATCCGGTATCAGCGGATCTTGATTCGACGATCCAGACTGCTACCGATTTTTATTAAAAAGTCCCTCGGGATGTTGATCCCGACGTAGTTTAAGGTCTTCGGACAAAAAACTGTACAAATAGAGCCTATATTTTTTTTGAAATGATCCAGACCATCAGATCTTAGCCTGAACGGCTAGGATCGATGCTGGTTTTTATTAAAAACCCTCGGGATATTGATCCCGACGTAGTTTAAGGTCTTCGGACCATGGTTTCATGGTTGGGCATACTTACCTTGCTTTGTTTAGCTTTTGATAGGGCCGATTGTGATTCGAATAGTCTAGATTGCTTGAGTGGGCCATGTGGGCCCTTTCCAAACTTCAGCTTGACTTTGGAGCACCTATCATTGATGTTTTGTGAGGCTAAGAAGGCTTTCCATGGTGCAGATGATGACTTGGACGGTTCAGATTGCTCTTTTTAGCCATGTGGGCCTACTTGATGATCAGATCTCGGATTTTGGCCCTTCTTTTGATGATCCGACCTTTGATCTTGTTGTTTGATGGCTCATGTAGGTCCTTCAATGGTTTAGATCATGATCATCTAGTCTTTGAATGACTTGGATTGCTTGTGGCCCCCACTTGATCACCTTTCCTTCTCTTTGACTTGATCAGCCATGTTCTGGCTGCATTGATTCGTGATTGGACCGGTGGGGCACCTTTTATATGATCTTGATTATCCTCAATCGAAATCTGGAGTGGACCAGAGCCTTGGGCGGCCCACGGGGTGCCATCGGCTGACGTGGACTGTCAGCCTCACCTACCAAGAACCTTGGAGCCAATCCCGCGGAGAGAGAGGAACCGCGTCCGTACAGGCGGCCCAGAGCAGGCAGCCCAGGGCTCGCCTCTTGAGCGGCCTGGGCTGGCTCTTGCTCGGACATTCCCTGGTCTCTGTTTCTGCTGTCCCCACCTGCTCTGTACGTTCAGGTTCGATTCCAACAATGAATCTTCTCTTTGTCTCTTCTTTCCTCATCATCTTGTCCTCATCTTGCTTTGTCCCTTCTCGGGCCATGGATGGTGGAGATTTAGGGGCTGTGGGGGCTGCCCATGGTGGGTCCCACACTTCAGATTTTCTAACGAGCTTTGATGAAGGGGAGATGCCTTTAATGGATGGGGTAGATGGGGCATTAAGAGGGGGCATTGATGAGGGGCTAGAGATGGTTGTTTGTGGAGCTTTGAATGGCCCCATTAATGGCAGCCATGCTGAAATTCCAGATTTGAATGGGGCTTTGATTGTGGGAGAAATGGATGGCATGGATGAGATGGGAGGATGGGACATAGGTGAGGCTATGCATCCCTTGAATGTGGGCCACCTGGATGATGTGATTGATGGAGGTGATGGGACCATGATGGACATAGATGGGCTGATCTCATGCTTGGATGGGATGGATGGCTCAGATGATACCTTTGACGGTTTGGATGCTCTTGATGAGGGCCGGGATGTGCGATACACTTGTTTGGGTGGACTTGATGTGATCATTGATGATGTCCCCTTGATGATGGATGGTGTGGATGCCTCGATGATCCCTTTGATCGGCCAAGATGATGACTGGATTCATGATTTCCTGTTGGAGAGGGCCGTAGGTCCAGATCTGACTGTTGATTCTTCGATCGGGGTTGCCGGGACCCTTTTTGGTGGTTCAGATGCATTTTTCGACTGGTCAGATTAGCCAGGATGCCACGATGTGTGGTGTGATCTTTGCTGGTAGCCCTTTTGATGGGGAGCATCGTCCTTCTGCTGATCGTCGGTCTTTTGCGCACTCTGTTTATGAGGTGGGCGAGTCTTCTCATACGGCTGAGGTTATGACGGTTTCAGATAGTGATGTGACTATATCAGACATAGCCGTTACTGAGGGCAGGTCAGGGGCTGTCGAGTCTGCAGAGGTTCCAGCTTTTCCTTCTCCTTCGCCCGTTGACCTTCCGATCCTTGATGAGCTGTCATTGATTTCTGGGCCTTTTGTTCTGGAAGGGGTACCAGTGAGGACTTGTCAGCTGCTTCCTCGTCCTTCTTGCTCGCCACGACTGCTTACTTGGCTTGACAGCTTGTCAGCTTATGAGATTCGGGAGTTAGAGTCCTATGGCTTCGGCAGTCTGGTCCATATGGCTAGAGTTGATATTGATTGGAGGATGCTTGGAGCTGCCTTGATTGACTGGGTCCCTTCGTTGAACTTGTTTGCGTTCAACGATATGGAGATGGGGCCTTCTTTGGAGGAGCTTGCACGCTTGACAGGCTTGCCCTGGGATTATACTCAGTATTTCTTGCCGAAGACGTCGCCGAAGACTGCCACACCGCAGAACTGGTTCGGGATCCCTTATCTTGTTCATCCTGTATCTAATATTGTATAATTAACCGTGGTTGTTAAGGGCATTATCATTATTTTTCCGGTTAATTATCCCTCATTAGGCGATTTTTCAATGTTCAGGTGATCAGGAGAGGTTGGGCAAGAACTGGGCCAATCTGGACGTTTTAAGGCCTAAAAGTGATCAATGTCAAGTGGGTGGTAATCCTGACGAAAATCAAGCCAGAAAGATCAAAGTCTGCGGGACCATTTTCTATGGTAGATGGCTAAAAAAGAGTACTACATAGCGGCCACTCGTTTGGATCCAAGTTGTCCATGTTTTGATGGTCGTGATTGAGTGCCCACGTACACATCTGAAACACGTGGTGGGACATCCACATATGGGACCAACCATGCCAAGAGAAAAGGTGGATGACCACTATTCAAACGTGTGCAGCCAAGGACACATCCACCGTCCACTTCATCTTCACCAAGTCCAGCAAGTGGGCCACCAATAGCTAGCAACCGTCCATCCATTAGACGTGTGTAGCCAAAGTCCAGCCAAGCTTCATCACCATCCAGCCATTGTCCAATCAACAGTGGAGATCAGCCAACATGTTCAGATGAAGATCAATCTCCACCGTTCACCACTTCACCAGCTAGTAAGGAGTAGCTGATGTGCAGCCAAGGGTTGTCCATCACACGTGTGAGGATGTCCCACAGATGCCACACGTGCAGCAGTCCAAAGCTCCAGATGGTTGGGTGCCGAAGATCAGCAGCTTTGATGGACCCCACCTTCAATCCTCATCCATTGTCCAAAGACACTGGACTGTTTCCAGCCGTTCATCAGGTGGACCCCATAGCTGAGCTCATGCATCAATCATCCAGCGATGGAGATGATCTCTCCAACGTCCAAAGTAGGTGGACCATCACCATGATCTTCACCATCCAAGGCCACCTTCAATGTCCAGCAGTGGATGTCTGTCCAGCACTGTGGACCCCACTTTTCTCCAGCGTCCAGCGACCAACCTATCCAGGAGGACTCCAGCCGTCCATTTCTCCATCTGATCATCATCCATCAGCCATCCTTCCAGCAGCGATGGACCCACCATCTTCATCTCTGCCGACCATCAATGTGGAGCCCTCGTCCTTCCAAGCAGCAGCAAAAACCTCAGCCGTCCTTCATCCAGCGGACCCACATGTGCAGCAGCAATCAGCAGACTGTCCATCACGTCCAGCAGTGGACACCCATCACAACAGCAGAGGACGTCCGTGCAGATGATGGAGGACCGATCATTGCAGCTGTCCATCAGTGCAGCTGAACCAACATCCAGCCGTCCATTAGGTGGGTCATCTTCACACGTGCAGAGATGGACGTCATCAACTCCATCAGTCCCCACCTTGCACATGCAGCGGAACCAGCTCAGCCGTCCAGCAAAGTTGGGCCCACACGTGCTCACCATCCAATCCATCACCTACCAACTAGTTGTCCAGCTGCAGCAAGGTCGTCCAAGCTACTTCATCCAACATCCACCACCAGCACTCTCATCCCAGTCGTCCATCACTTCCATCACACGACCAAGCTGCAGCTGATAAATGGACCACTCCAGCATCCAACGGCCAGTAAAGGCCATTCCACCATCAACTGACCAGTTGTTCTTCACCCAAGCCATCAGCAAAGCAACTCTCTCTCTCTCTCTCTCTCTCTCTCTCTCTCTCTCTCTCCCTCTCTCTCCCCACACATGTGTAAGGCTTGGAAATGCCACCTCATCATCCAAGCCTCACTCCAAGCCCAAACCTAAAAGAAAAGTTTGCTTTAGGCTTGTAGTGACACCTAGGATTGGAGTATTTTTCTTGCCACATGTCCATCCAAGCCTAACTCCAAGCCCGAACCTAAAAGAAAAGTTGCTTTGGGCGCTCCAAGCCTAACTCCATTCCCAAACCTAAAGAAACTTTTGGAGTGCCACCTAGGATTGGGAGGAGGCTTGGAAGCTCCTCATAAGGCTATAAAAGAAGCTCATCTCCCTCTCATTCTAATCATCCCATACAAGAGTTCTCTCTTCTTTAGTCTTCTCTTCTTTCTTTTGTAGTGTAGAGTAGTGTAGTTTTTCCTTTGTAGAGAATTTAGTCTTCCATTGTAGCATGGTTGGCTAAACCTCTAGCTAAGGCTAGGGGTGAAGCCTTTGAAGAAATTTGCAAGCCTTGGTTCTTTTGGTTCAACATTGTGTGGTGTAATTGTTGGAGTTCTCTTTGGTTGATTGGTTTGGTTATCCACCTCGGCGGACGCTATTGTTGTGCAAACCCCTTGATCCATCGTCGACTCCGGGCACGTTGGATGCTTGGGATCCCTTGCACACCAATTAGCTAGTTCATGATCGATAAAGTCCCTTGATCCATCGTCGACTCCGGGCACGTTGGATGCTTTGGATTCCCTACGGTCATCGAGCTAGTGCAGGTAAAGTCATCGATCTGTAAAATCCCTTGATCCATTGTAGACTCCGGGCACATTGGATGCTTTGGATTCCCTGCGATCGATAGACGAGATCTTAACGGTTGGATCGGTCAATCAAAGCCTCCTATCTTGTAAGTATGCATTTGATCGTGTGATTTGTGATCTTATCGGTTGACTTGTTGGCAAAGTTGTTGATCTGTACAATTCTTTGATCCATTGTCAACTCCGGGTACAGTGGATGCTTGGAATTCCCTGCGATCAACTAACGAGTGCTTCATGGTCAAATCAATCGGTTCAGATCACCATCTTTTATGAAATATGCAAATGGTTTAACTGTTTTATCTTCCGGTTGGAATGAATCTTTATTCAATTCCAGTGAGTTATAGTTGGACCAACGAATCAAATCTTGTGAATGAATCAAAGGTGGATCCCTGATGCCTTAGCCCCTTTTCTATCTTTGTCCTTCACCACACACAACTTGCTCCACTCTTGTGGATTAAACCAGATTTCATCTCACTCACCTAAACTAATTCCTCTAAGTGTTCTTAACCCCAATCCCTGTGGATCGACCTCGGTCTTACCGAGTATTTTACTACTTCGCTACCTGCACTTGGGTGTGCAATCTTCGGATTGTAGCAAATTTTTTTTTTTTTAAATAACATAAAACTAGAAACATTTAACAACATTCTCAATAAAATTCCGCAGGAATTCCCAAACCCCAACCTAAATTCGACATTGTCCTCAATATTGAAAATATGCAATGTAACATAATATGAGAGCAACAACAAAAAAGAGGAGTCAGTGAGAGAGTACCTGAGAGAATTATTAAAGAGCGAGTTTATTCATACCTAATCATAAGCAAAGAGAAGAAATCCTAATCTAAACTAATCTATCCTAAGAAAGCAGGGAAATGGATCTCCATCAGACTAGGAGATCAATCAAGGGAATAGACTGGAGCAGGATCATCATGTATTTCAACAAATTTCGCATTAGGACCATCCATAGTCCTGCTCGGCAATGTACATGGGTGTTCTTAATCATTATGGGCCAATAAAAATTCTCACCACATGTATGAGAAAAGGAGACATCATCAAGAAGATATCTCCTTAATGCATTAACTAGGCAATGGTTTATCAAAAACGGATCTTCCCAGTAATGGTCCACTTCAGTCTGAAAAGACCAAAGCGATGGAGATACTTCAAATGATTCTTCAAATGGTGGTGTCTTCTCCGTACAATCAGAATCTCCCGGTGCTTCCACAATAGATGGTATTAAGTGAGAATCAGTGGGAAACATCTTTTCATGCACCGGGTCTTGCAAGGCGTTCACTATTTCTTGAATCATAGGATCATTCGAATCTTCAAAGTGAGCCAAGCAATCTTCCAAAGAATTAGGACACTCAATACAGGAAAACTCTTCATCAATAATGAAATTGGGCGTGTCAACTTGGTGGATTGTATCAAAATCACTTTGTTGGGGAATTTCCATGGCATGATTATTAACTAGAGATTCAGACGAAATCAACCTTTGGGGAAACGGGACCACGGGCTCATGAGCACACTCTGAGTCTTCATCTTGTTGAGCATCACCAATCATATTATCACCCTCAGATTTTTCAGGTTCCTCAGGTTCGTCAACCTTCATTAGAATCTCTTCATTGTATCTAAAGGTAATAGTATCTCCGTCACGCTCAACAAGTATATCGGAAGAATTGAAATCAATCACCTCGAGTTGTTCAATTAGGTTAGACGGAGATTGGACTAGGGGAGTCCTTTCCTCCTCATTAGTGAGGTGTGATTCCATATGCTCAGTCAATGTTTCTGTCTCATTGATGATTTGCGAGGTACTTTCCAGTTGCAATGTATCCTCGAGGGTCGTTTTTGGTGGAGACACATAAATAGGGGGCCCTTAGGGATAGTTAACATTCATTGTTGGTCCGTCTCTCCAATTGGAATTTTGATAGTTCCGCCAATTAGGTTCTTTCGCATTGTATGATGGCGCATTACATGGTTGTTGATAAGCATAGCCATACAAACAATCACGCATCGACTTAACTGGTGGAGCATAATATATATTGTTCTCATCCCAATACTCACGCAATGTTTTAACCGGTGGAACATGATATACATTGTTCTCACTCCAATACTCACGCAACGTTTTAACCGGTGGAACATCGTATACGTTGTTCTCACTCCAATACTCACGGAGCGTTTTACCGGATGAAACTTTACGTGTATTGTTCTCATGTAGATAATCACGCATGGAGCGTTCCTTACCATTGTGTTTTGATTGCCTTTCATCTTCTAGAAGAATTTTAGCGTATTTCTGTGTCCACTCATCATATATGGGCATGATAACACTCTAATGAAAATAAAAGAAAATCTAGAAAGAATAGTAAAAGAGGGAAAAAGGAAGGATATTACCCGAGAAGAAGAATATACAGCTATGGGTAATCCCTAAAAATAAAACAAACAAGTTAGTAAACTATTGACAATATATATACATAAACCAATTCTAAAAATATTCTTAAACCGATGCCAATCCCCGGCAACGGCGCCAAAAACTTGCTACAATCCGAAGATTGCACACCCAAGTGCAGGTAGCGAAGTAGTAAAATACTCGGTAAGACCGAGGTCGATCCACAAGGATTGGGGTTAAGAACACTTAGAGGGATTAGTTTAGGTGTGAGAGATGAAATCTGGTTTAATCCATGAGAGTGGAGCAAGTTGTGTGGTGAAAGACAAAAATAGAAAAGGGGCTAAGGCATTAGGGATCCACCTTTGATTCATTCACAAGATTTGATTTATTAGTCCAACTATAACTCAACTGGAATTAAATAAAGATTCATTCCAATCGGAAGATGAAACAGTTAAACCATTTGCATATTTCATAAAAGATAGTGATCTGAACCGATTGATTTGACCATGAAGCACTCGTTAGTTGATCGCAGGGAATTCCAAGCATCCACTGTGCCCGGAGTCGACAATGGATCAAGGAATTGTACAGATCAACAACTTTGCCAACAAGTCAACCGATAAGATCACAATTCATATGATCAAATGCATACTTACAAGATAGGAGGCTTTGATTGACCGATCCAACCGTTAAGATCTCATCTATCGATCGCAGGGAATCCAAAGCATCCAATGTGCCCGGAGTCTACAATGGATCAAGGGATTTTATAGATCGATGACTTTACCTGCACTAGCTCAATGACCGTAGGGAATCCAAAGCATCCAACGTGCCCGGAGTCGACGATGGATCAAGGGACTTTATCGATCATGAACTAGCTAATTAGTATGCAAGGGATCCCAAGCATCCAACGTGCCCGGAGTCGACGATGGATCAAGGGGTTTGCACAACAATAGCGTCCGCCAAAGGTGGATAACCAAACCGATCAACCAAAGAGAACTCCAACATTTACACCACACAATGTTGAACCAAAAGAACCATATCTTGCAAATTTCTTCAAAGGCTTCACCCCTAGCCTTAGTTAGAGGTTTAGCCAACCATGCTACAATGGAAGACTAAATTCTCTACAAAAGAGAAAACTACTCTACACTACAAAAGAAAGAAAGAAAACTAAAGAAGAGAAGATAACTCTTGGATGGGATGATGAGAATGAGAGGGAGAGGAGCTTCTTTTATAGCCTCATGAGAATCTCCCAAGCCTAGGTGGCACACCAAAAGTTTCTTTAGGTTTGGGAATGGAGTTAGGCTTGGAGTGCCCAAAGTAAACTTTGCTTTTAGGTTCGGGCTTGGAGTTAGGCTTGGATGGACATGTGGCAAGAAAAGTACTCCAATCCTAGGTGTCATTCCAAGCCTAAAGCAAACTTTTCTTTTAGGTTTTGGCTTGGAGTGAGGCTTGAATGATGAGGTGGCATTCCATGCCTTACACATGTGTGGAGAGAGAGAGAGAGAGAGAGAGAGAGAGAGAGCTCCTCTCTTGCAGCCATGGTGGAGATGAGGCACGTCCACTGTTTGGGATTGTTGCTAGCCATTGAATGGATTGATGTGTGGGAGGAAGATGGATTGAATGGACGGCTGTGCTGGTTCAGCTGCACGTGCAAGGTGGGGCCTGCTGATCTTGCTGGATGCCAGACACCATGGACGGCTGATGTTGAAGCTGCTCCTTGTGCAGATGGACAGTTGATAGCTGGAGCTGGAGGTGGATTCTGGATGGACGGTTGAAGATCATGGTGATGGTCCACCTGCTTTGGACGGCTGGAGATTTTGGCTGCTGTGATGGATGGCTGAGCTTTGAAAATCAGCTGGACGGACGTCCATTGCTGGAGATTATGGGGTCCACTTTGGAAGAACGGCTGGATGGGCTGAATGTTATGCATGTGTGAAGGAAGGTTGGATGGATGTACGAGCAGAGCTGGAGAGGGGGACGTTGCTGCTGGCCCTTGCTGAAGTGTTGAAGCTCTGCAACTTGATGCCGCTAAAGATGATCTGGGCAGAGTTGCATGGACGGTGGAGATGAGCTGTGGGGTCCATCTAGACTTCGGAGCTGGAGTAGCTTGGACTGCTGCTTGGAATGGACGGCTGAGCTTGGAGATCAGCTGCATGTGCAAGGTGGGGACTGATGGAGTTGATGACGTCCATCTCTGCACGTGTGGAGATGACCCACCTAATGGACGGCTGGATGTTGGTTCAGCTGCACTGATGGACGGCTGCAATGATCGGTCCTCCATCATCTGCACGGACGTCCTCTGCTGTTGTGATGGGTGTCCACTGCTGGACGTTGATGGTTGGATGTGGACGGTGGCCACTTGCTGGCTGGTGGACAGTTGTGATGGACAGATGTGGATGGCCATGGAGGTGTCCAGCAGGTGCTACGATGATCAGCAGCTTGGACGATGGTGTTTGGATCTGGATGCTGCTGTTGGAGTGAAGTTTGCTGCGTGTGGTCCACCTTGTTGATCTGGTACGTGTGAACTGTGGGGTCCACTGAATTGAGACGATCCAATGGCTGGACGTTAAAAGGTGTTGGAGTGCACATGTGCAGATGGATGGCTCAGATGAATGTTGGGGACAAAATCTCCATCAGTTGGTTCCCGGATGGTGGAAAGGCTTCACAGCTAGACATGGCCATTAATGGTGAGATTGACACCGTCCTTCAGTTGATGTTGGTCAACGGTTGGCCCCGCATTGTGGACATTCAATCTTGATCGTCCACACCGTAGAACATGATGGTCCTTCGATCTTTACGGTTCGACTTCCTTCAGGATCGCCACATACTTTATCTTGATCACTTTAGGGCCTTTAATCGCCCTGATTGGCTCGAATCTTGTCCAATCTCTCTTGAACACTTGAAGACAGAAAATTAACCTAATGAGGGATAATTAACCAGAAAAGCAATGATATTGCTCTTAACAACCAGGGTTAATTATACAATATTAGGTACTCATCAATGGATGTACCGCAATCACCTGCTCGAGAGTTGCTTGGTCAATACTCGAGTTCTGAAGGTGCTCGATGGGAATTGAACATGATAACTCAGATTCTGGTGCAGAGGTGAGTTTTGCCAAAGAATCAGCGAGTTTATTCTTCTCGCGAGGGATGTGGATTATTTCATAATTCTTTAGCTTTGCGAGCAGGATAAGCACTCGATATTTGTATAAGGCCATCCTTTCTTCTTTTACTTCGAATTCACCGAGTACCTGATTAACTATGAGTTGAGAATCACTATGAATGAGTAAATTCTGAATTGAGAGGACGTTTGCTAGTTCGAGACCAACGATCAAGGCCTCATATTCTGCTTCATTATTCGAGATGCGAGAATCGTAACGTAAAGCGTATTGGAAATGCGACCCGTCTGGGGCGACTAAAATTAGGCCCGCTCCACTGCCGGTGGCCCTTGAAGACTCGTCCACGAAGAGTGACCAGGAGGGCTGGTCGCTGATCGCGGCATTATCATCGGAAGAGGAGTATGTGAATTCGGCGATGAGGTCAGCTACGGCTTGGCCCTTGATTACGGTCCTGGGGCAGAACGATATGTCATGCTCACTGATCTCGACCGCCCATTTAGTTAATCGTCCGGAAGCCTCAGGTTTTTGAAGGACTTGTCGTAGCGGATGATTTGTTGGTACTAAAATAGCGTGGGCTTGAAAGTATGGTCGCAGTTTTCGGGCTGCCGTGACTAAAGCAAGGGCTAGTTTCTCCATATCAGAATATCGAGTTTCAGCGTCCACCATTGCTCGACTGATATAATAAACGGGCCTTTGTATCCCGGAATCTTCTCTTATTAAAGCGGCGCTAATGGCCGTGGAGGACACAGATAAATAAAGGATGAGTTGCTCCTGCGCCACAGGTTTAGATAAAACAGGGGGTGTGCTCATATATTGCTTCAGTTGTTAAAAAGCTTCTTCGCACTGTGATGTCCACTCCCAATCAGATTTGCCTGTGGCACGGAGGAGCTTAAAGAAGGCTAAGCACTTGTCAGATGCCCGTGAAATGAACCTATTTAACGATGCAATGCGACTAGCCAGACATTGGACGTCCTTAAGAGTAGTTGGGGATTTCATCTCTATCAATGCTTTTATTTTTTCAGGATTTGCCTCAATTCCTCTCTGGCCGACCATAAATCCAATAATTTTTCAGCAGACACTCCGAATGCACATTTTTCTGGGTTTAGCTTCATCTGATATTTCCTCATCAGGTCGAAGGCTTCTCGAAGATCTGAAAGGTGTCGTCTTCTACGACACTTTTCACGAGCATGTCATCAACATAGACTTTCATATTCCTGCCAATTTGCGCAGGGGAATATCTTATTGACGAGACGCTGATAGGTGGCCCCTGCATTTTTAAGACCAAACGGCATTACCTGGTAGCAATATAGACCTCGGTCAGTGATGAAGGCAGTGTGTTGGCTATCGGGCGGATGCATCATGATCTAGTTATAACCAGAATAAGCGTCCATAAAACTGAGCAGAGCATGCCCAGCTGTTGAATCGACCAACTGGTCGATTCGCGGGGTCGGGAAGCTATCTTTAGGGCATGCTTTGTTCAAATTCGAATAGTCGACACACATTCTCCATTTTCCATTAGATTTTTGAACGAGAACTACAATCGCGACCCATTCTGGGTAGTCAACTTCTTTTATGAAATTGACCGTAAGCAGCTTTTCGACTTCAGCCTTGATCGCCATTTGCCTTTCTGCAGTGAAGGCACGGCGGCGCTGGTGGACGGGTTTATACTTTGGGTCGATGTTCAGACGGTGTGTGATGACACTAGGGTCAATGCCAGGCATGTCTTGGTGAGACCAGGAAAACACATCTTGATATTCAGTGAGGAGGCAGATCAAATTTGCTCGAAAGACGTTCCTCAAAGAGGATCCCACAAAAACAACTTTGGATGGGTCATCTTCATTTAAATGAATCGCTACTGTCTCTTCCCCGAGAGTTCCCGATTGGAGAGCATCCTCTCTTGGGTCCAACGAGGTATCCGCTGGGGAGTTGGATGAACCTTGTGCTACCATCATAACTGGTGTCGCTTGTGCTTTCTTTCAATCTTGTAGGGCTATCTCATAACAAGACCGGGCCTCTTTTTGGTTTCCTCGTACAACCCCAACACCATTCGGGGTAGGAAATTTGATGCACAAATACAAAGGATGTAAAGCTGCCCCAACCATATTAAGAGATGACCGCCCCAAAATGGCGTTGTATGCTGATCTTCGGTCCACCACGAGGAAATTTACGAAGATAGTTGTCTTCGCTGGACTCTCCCCAAAGGTGACTGGAAGGTCAATGCTTCCTTCAGGTGTCACCACTTCGCCCTCGAAGCCGATAAGGGGAGTTAAGACTGGCTTGAGTAGGCTTCTGGCGAGTGTCCATTTTGTTGAAAGCCTCCAGGTATAGAATATCAGCAGAGCTACCTGTATCCACCATAATACGATGAGTCAAATAGTTTGATACCTTTAGTGAGACTACGATGGAGTCTTCGTGAGGGGAGTGAATTCCCTCTGCATCTTCGAGGGAGAAGGAAATTGGAGGATGACTGGTTTTTGACGCGTTGGGCGTCTGTTCAAGCCAGTAGATATGCTGGGGCTTCTTGGACGCCTTACGAGTGTATGCTTTTCTTGAAGCTTGAGAATCGCCACCGCAAGCTAGTCCCCCGGCGATGGTACGAATTTCGCCAGTAGGTTCAACGTCTTCTTGTGAAGTATGATGGTGAGGCGATTTCTTCTGGTGGGGTGAGGCTTTTGCCCTTTCTGGTGATCGACCTCGACGAGCAACATAATCTTGGAGATGGCCCTTTCGAATGAGAGCTTCGATGTGATCTCGCAGAGATATGCAGTCTTGGGTTCTATGCCCATGATCTTTGTGGAAGTAACAAAACTTGCCCTTATCTCTCTTTTCAGGATTAGATTTGATCTTGGCCGGCCATTTTACATATGGTTTATGTTTAATCTCCATTAAAACCTTTTCATGGGATCGATTGAGAGGAGTGTAGTTATGATATTTACCAGAATAAGGCCTCTTGGGAGAGCGGTCTCGTCGATCACGGTCGATATTTTTTATCTAGGGGCGAGATTTCCTCCGGCTTGCGCTTCTTACCTTGTATACCATGACGTGCCAGAGCAACTTCTTCTGCATTGATATACTTCTGAGCTTTAGCTTGGAATTCTGCCATGGTTTTTGGAGGGTTTTTATCTAAGGCAAATCTGAATTTTTCGATCGTAATTCCGGCTATGAGGGTAGTGAGGCCTTTTTCTTCGGTATATCCTTCAGTTTGGACGGCTTCGGCAGTGAACTGTACTATGAACTCATTTATCGTCTCCCCATGCTACTGTTTCAAATCCATTAGGTGGGACGCTTTAGGTGGGACGCTGGCTTCTTGGTGTGGATGCTTCCCATGAATTGAGAAAGGAAAAAGCTCCGATAACTGTGAAAAGGAGCCGATAGATCGAGGCTTCAGCCCCCGAAACCACGTACGAGCTGTTTCCTTTCAGGTTAGGGAAAAAGCTCTACACATGATTTCCGACCCATGTCCCTCCAGCTTCATAAGAGACCTATAAGTTTTCAAGTGTTCGAGAGGATCGTCTATACCTGTATATGGAGTGATGACAGGTGTACGATATTTTCTAGGTAAAGGTGCTCTCATGACCTCGCTGGTGAAAGGAGACTCGGATCGATGTATTGACGCCACCACAGCTGATGGTCGATTTGCCTGATATCGTTGCTCCATGACATCAAAACGATCATGGATTCTTTTGAGGTCACCTTCCCATGGTAAAGTATAACCTGGCGTTTTAACGGTGGACCCCTGAGATTGATGTTGACGAGAAGCACTAGAATGTATGGAATGTGGAGGTAGCACAGGGGGTTGGTTGCCAAGCGGCATTCGATTTGATGGAGGATGATTTGGTTGGACCTGTGGCTCGTCCACAGAATGTCTGGAAGCCACCGGTATGGGTTGCGCTGGCAACCCTTCGGAAGGTTGTCTCTGCGGCTCCAGGAAATGCTGATCAAGCCGATTAGACAGGGCTTGAACTCCGGCGTTGAGGGTTAGAAGGGAATTTCTGAGGAAACGCATGACGTCCTCTTGACTTCCGAAAACTTCAAATAACGGGTTCACTGATGGCACGTTTGGAGCTCCTTGAGGGATGTTTATTGAAGTAGTTTGAGGAACAGGCACTGATTCCGTAACGTCAGGCAGAGGTAATGTCTGCCTTGATGTGGAAGGATGAACAGTCTTTTTAGGAGGCATGGTGGAAGGATTTTGATCAGTGGTAAGAACGACTAACTTTGATGGTCAAATCGTTCCCACAGACGGTGCCAAACTATTTACATCGAATTTTGTAACAGGGTCCTCCGGACGTTCACCTTCTCTCCAAGTGATTTCCTCCTTAGGCCTGAAAGGAGACAGAAAATAACTAAGGGTGGCCGGCGTCCAACCGTTGGCCCTCCGATGCCTAAGTTAGATAGGGTGAGGTTGAAAAGAGAACAAATAAACGACGGGGGTTAGAGATTGAGTCTTGTGTACCTTTATCATCAATAGAGTCATCTATTTATATAGATCTAAATGATCCAACCTGCTACGCAAGCTGTTAAGATTAGTACTGATTTCATGGGATAAGAAGCTTATCTTGTTAATCCTTGGATAAGGAAGTAGTCAAAACATTCTAGACGTTTAGCTGATTATGTCTCTAGATATTCGGAACTATGAATAGATATAAACCAAAATCGACCAATACGGCTCACTTCTCTTTAAAGCCAAATTTGTCTACAACACCAGGTGGAGGAAGAAATGGTTTTATGTCTCCGGGAATTGGGAGTCAGACGTCGGCTCCGACCCCAAAGGCCACAATGTTGCCCACTTCTTTGGCGAAGGTGGGTTTGATTTTTTGCCCCTTTGCCCAAAGTGAAAAAAATTTGCGCCGCTTTTGACTAATGTGCTCATCTTCTTCTTGCAGGCATTCCGATTGGAGCTAAGCCAAACTTGAGGGGAGGACTTAACGAAAAACTCGTCAAGGTCTCCAAGCTTTCAGCGGCCGCGCGCAACGTTAACCTTGCCTTAGACCTTCGCTGTCTCTCCGTCGTGGGCCTGATTTCCCAAGAGGAGATGGCGAATGTGGGAGACAAAAGGGGCGCGTTGGG
Source organism: Liriodendron chinense (assembly GCA_003013855.2). Lineage (NCBI taxonomy): Eukaryota > Viridiplantae > Streptophyta > Magnoliopsida > Magnoliales > Magnoliaceae > Liriodendron > Liriodendron chinense. Next base: position 2,156,696 of record ML058350.1, read on the forward strand.
GGTGCTCCCCCGACTGAAGGGTACAACTTCGAAAAGGCAAAAGAAGTCAGTAGCTGGTCCTTCAGCAGCGCCTGCTCAGCCAGAGGGGCCTACTCGCGGCTCACAACCGCGTAATACTACTCAAGGGGGAGTTGTCGTGACCCCTCCTACTGCTGCGACCCCTCTGGCTACTGCGACCCCTCCGGCTGGCTCCCGCGGCCAGCCGATAATCAAAATCATCGACAACTCGCCGAAGGGCGATCAAACAGAGGCAAGTCTCCCTCCAAGGAAGATATCATGCGAGCCCAACACTGCTCGCGAATCAGCCACACTTGCCTCGGGGACTGCGAATACTCGCGAGACAGGCTCTGGCGAGATGGTCGTAGCCCAACCCTCAGGGTCGGGAGTCTATGTCATCCCGCCACACTTGCATCCGATATGCAAGTTCATGTTTGATAACATTTCCCCCAACTCCTTTGGGGGCCTCCCTAAGCCAAGTTCAGAGTCTCTCTCCACCGACATAGGGGTGAGATTGATTCAGGTGACAACCTTCTCTCTGTTCCTCATTCTTCTTTGAATTATTTATGTGGTAGACTACTCTAATTCTTCTTCCTTTGTTTGAGCAGAGTCTGGACCTCATGCTACGAGTTAGGCGCGACATCGATGCCGCCCGTCGAGTCGTCAATGACGCGGAGAAGAAGAAGAAAGCGATGGAGGGCGAGGTCCTAGGGAAGGGACCGCATAATAAGGTCCCAGGAAGCCCAAATCGCCAAAATAAATGAGGAGAAGCAGATCCTCATCGCCAAGGTCCAAGCCCTAACTGATCAGTTTTCAGTCATTGGACCTACATTTTGCAAAGCTCCAAGAAGTCCACACCAAGAGCGAGAGAGAGAAGGAGATTTTTCGCCAGGACAAGATCTCCCTCGAGGAGCAGCTCAAGGACTGTCGGACTAAGCTTGAAGAGGCTAGGATGACTCTCGCCCAGCTAAAGGACGATTCCATTCACTGGGAGAAGGAAAGAGTGGCCCTCGTCAAGATGATGTCTGAAGAAGGTCCTCGCGCTGTACTGGAGTTCTGAACCTCTCAACTCTACGACGAGGAGCGCTATGAGGCATATATCACTGGTCGCGACTTCGCGGTCAGGGTTATGCAATAAATTACTCCTTCATTCAACGTAGAGGAGTTTGAGAGGTGGCCTTCGAGGTCGCAGCTAGAGAGCGAGCTGCAGCCGAGAATGAGGTCACAAGGGCTACTGATGCCGCACCTACTCCCGAGGCCGGTACTGAAGCGGAGAGTCGTGAGCCTGCCCCAGACGAGGACGACTGATCTTAGAATCGCCGCCCTTCTTCCTCTCCTTTGTTTTTTTCTTTATTTTGAAAAGAAATGTATCTCTGTAAATGATTCGACTTTTTTAGTCACTTGAAATGAAAATTACTCTTTCTCAACGCCATGTATCTTTCTCGCTTTTCTCCCTTTGCCGATCGCATGTTGAATGCTTGTATACTTTAACTCATGAAAAAATGCGTTAGGCTCAATCCGGGGGTCGTGGTGACCACGTCCGCATTGAGATAGACTGGTCTATCGATTGAGGCTTTGATTCTACCAAGGGTAGAAGATTGGTTAAGAGAATGTATGTATTCTCTTCGGGGCTGTTTGGATCCAATAAAATGGAGAAGCGACCAAAAGACAATCCATCTTTATTCGAATATCGTTCAGACCTACATCGAATTAAGGGAAATATCGTAACAAATGTTCTACGTGCCAAGGGCGACGTACGGGTCTTCCCTGCATATCTTCGAGATAATAGGTGCCGGGTCGCACAATTTTGATGACTCGATACGGACCCTCCCAATTTGGGTCCAACGAACGGGCAGGAATTCTAAGGTTCTATCTGAAACCAAATCGTCGAGCTGAAAAGCTCTAGGTCGGACTTTGGCATCACGATACCGAGCGATGCGCTATTGGTAAGCTACTGCTCGAAGCTGGGATGCATCCCTCCGCTCTTCCAAGAGGTTAAGATAAAGCCTCAGACCTTCCTGATTACAAGTGGGATCATACTACTTGATCCGGTACGAGGGCACCTGAACTTCGACTGGAACCATTACGTCAGTGCTAAAAGCCAAGGAGAAAGGAGTTTCTCCTATTGATGTGCAAGTCGTAGTCCTATAGGCCCATAAGACTTCTGGCAAGAGTTCTGGCCACATGCCTTTACATTCATCGAGCTTAGTCTTTAGATGATGTTTGATGATCTTATTTACTGCTTCAACCTGTCCATTAGCCTGAGGATGATATGGGGAGGTGCGAACACTACGTATCTTTCATTTTTTTCAAAATTCTGCGAACGCAGCGTTGTCGAATTGCTTTCCGCTATCGGTGATTATAGTATGGGGGAGTCCATAACGACATATGATGTTTCTCCACATGAACTTAGTGGTCTGTTTTTCAGTGATTCTGCCTCGACCCATTTGGTGAAATAATCGACTGCCACAATTGCAAATCTATTCTAACCTTTCCCGTTAGCCAAGGATCCAATAATATCGACTCCCCATTGGGCAAAGGGCCAAGGGCCATCCATTGGTGTCATTTACTCGGACGGCACACGAGGTATGAGAGAATATCACTGGCACTTGTCACATCTTTTGGAGAATTCGATCGCATCCACCTTCATAGTGGGCCAATAATATCCTTGCCTCATCGCCTTATACGCTAAAGACCGTCCCTTAAGATGGTTACCACATGCGCCCTGGTGTATTTCATCCAGGACGCGATGTGCTTCTTCTAGGTGAAGACACCTTAAGTATGGTAAAGTAAAACTCTTGCATAACAATGTTCCGTTTTGTAAAGTATACCTGGCAGCGCGATGACGAATTTGTCGTGCAGATTTCTTATCATCAGGGAGATGTCCATCTCTGAGATAGAGGACGATAGGGTCCATCCAACATGGAGAGGGATGAACCATGATCACTTGCTCGGAGGTTGTTTGATCGATACTTGGAGCATGAAGGTGCTCGATGGGAATAGATTGCGGTAACTCAGATTCGGGTGCGGAGGCTAGTTTTACCAAAGAATCTGCGAGTTTGTTCTTCTCGCGAGGGATGTGGATTATTTCATAATTCTTCAGCCTTGCGAGCAGGATGAGCACACGGGATTTGTATAAAGCCATCTGTTCCTCTCTCGCCTCAAATTCGCCGAGTACTTGATTGACTATGAGCTGAGAATCACTATGAATAAGTAAACTCTGAATCGAGAAGACGTTTGCTAATTCGAGGCCGACGATCAAAGCCTCATATTCTGCTTCATTGTTTGAGACGTGAGAGTCAAATCGTAAGGCATATTGAAAACACGACCCGCCCGGAGCGACTAAGATTAAGCTCGCTCCGCTCCCGATGGCCTGTGAAGACCCATCCACAAAGAGCGACCAGGGGGTCTGGTCGCTGGTCGTAGAGTTATAATCGGAAGAGGAATATGTGAATTCGGTGATGAAGTCGGCCACGGCCTGACCCTTGATGGCGGTTCTGGGGCAGAACGAAATATCATGCTCGCTGATCTCAATCGTCCATTTAGTTAATCGCCCCGAAACCTCGGGTTTTTTAAGGACCTGCCTTAACAGATGGTTTGTTGGCACCAATATAGCGTGGGCTTGGAAGTAGGGTCGCAGTTTTCGGGCGGCAGTGACTAAGGCGAGGGCCAACTTCTCCATATCAGAATATCGAGTTTCGGCATCCACCATCGCTCGACTAATATAATAAACGGGCCTTTGTACCCCGGAATCTTCTCTTATTAATGCAATACTAACGGCCGTAGAAGACAGATAAATAAAGAAGAAGTTGCTCGTGTGCCACAGGTTTGGATAAAACGGGGGGTGCACTCATATATTGCTTCAATTGCTGGAATGCTTCCTCGCATTGCGGTGTCACTCCCAGTCAGCTTTGGCGATGGCTCAGAGGAGCTTAAAGAAGGGTAAGCACTTATCAGAGGCCCGTGAAATGAACCTATTCAGTGATGCGATGCGACCAGCCAGACGCTGGACATCTTTGAGAGTGGACGGAGACTTCATCTCGATCAATGCCTTTATTTTTTCAGGATTTGCCTCGATTCCTCGTTGGCCGACCATAAATTCGAGAAATTTCCCAGTGGACACTCCGAACGCACATTTTTCTGGATTTAGCTTCATCTGATACCTCCTCATTAAGTCGAAGGCTTCTCGAAGATCTGTGAGGTGGTCATTTTCTACGACGCTTTTCACGAGCATGTCGTCGACATAAACTTCCATATTCTTACCGATCTGTGCAGTGAATATTTTATTGACTAGGCGCTGATAGTTGGCTCCTGCATTTTTAAGACCAAAAGGTATCACCTGGTAGCAATACAGGCCTCGGTCAATGATGAAGGCGATGTGCTGGCTGTCGGGCGGATGCATCATGATCTGGTTATAACCAGAATAAGCGTCCATAAAACTGAGCAGGGCATGCCCTGCCGTCGAATCAACCAATTGGTCGATTCTCGGAGTCGGGAAACTATCTTTTGGGCACGCTTTGTTCAAATCAGAATAGTCAATGCACATTCTCCACATGCCGTTAGCCTTTCGAACGAGGACCACGTTCGCGACCCATTCTGGGTAGTCAACTTCATGAAATTGACTGTTAACAACTTCCCGACTTCAGCCTTAATCACCATTTGCCTTTCTGTAGTGAAGGCACGCTGACGTTGGTGAACAGGTTTGTACTTCGAATCAACATTCAAACGATGTACTATGACACTGGGGTCGATACCTGGCGTATCACTATGGGACCAAGCAAACACATCTTGGTACTTTGTGAGGAAACGGACCAGGTTTTCGCGATAGACACTGCGTAAAGAAGATCCAACGTGGATAACTTTGGATGAATAGTCTTCAGATAAATGGATCGCAATTGTCTCTTCCCCTGGAGTTCCTGATTGGAGGGCACTCTCCCTTAGGTCCAACGATGTAGCCTTCGGAGGGCTTGATGAATCTTTTGTCGCCATCATTACTGGCGTTGCCTGGGCCTTCTTTCGGTCTTGTACGACGATCTCGTTACACGCTCGCGCTTCCTTCTGATTTCCTCGTACGACCCCGACTCCATTTGGAGTAGGAAATTTGACGCACAGGTACAAAGGATGTAAAGCCGCCCCTACCTTATTGAGAGAAGGTCGGGCCAAAATGGCGTTATACGCTAATCTCCGATCCACCACGAGGAAATTAACAAAGATAGTAGTTTTCGTTGGGCTCTCTCCGAAGGTGATTGGAAGGTCGATGCTTCCTTTCGGTGTTACTACTTCGCCCCCGAAGCCGACGAGAGGAGTTGATACCGGTTTGAGCAAGGCCCTGGCTAGTGTCATTTTGTTGAAAGCTTCTAGGTAGAGAATATCAGCGGAGCTACCTGCATCCACCATAATACGATGAGTCAAATAATTTGATACCTTTAATGCGACCACAATGGAGTCTTCATGAGGGAAGTGAATCCCTTCCGCATCTTTGAGAGAAAAGGAGATCGAAGGGTGGCCGGGATTCGACGCATCAAGCGTCTTTTCCAACCAATAGATATGTTGAGGCTTCTGAGACGCCTTGCGAGTATATGCTTTTCTTGAAGTTTGAGAATCTCCCCCGCAGGCCGGTCCTCCGGCGATGGTCCGGATCTCACCGGTGGGCTCGACGTCTTCTTATGAAGTGTGACGTTGAGGTGATTTCTTCCGGTGTGATGGGGCTTCCGTCCGTTTCCGTGTTCGACATTGTAGGGCTACGAATTCCCGAAGGTGACCTTTCCGAAAGAGGGCTTCGATGTGATCTCTCAGAGATATACAATCTTGGGTGTTGTGCCCATGGTTTTTATGAAAATAGCAGAATTTACTCTTATCTCTTTTTTCAGGATCAGATTTGATTTTTGAGGGCCACTTCACGCACGGCTTGTGTTTGATCTCCATTAACACTTTTTCAGGAGGTAGGATAAGAGGTGTATAATTATGATATTTTCCAGAATAGAGCTTCTTAGGGGATCGATCCTGTCGATCGCACTAGGTACTTTTTATCAAAAAGAGGGATCTCCTCAGTTTTGCGCTTCTTGCCCTGTATACCGTGACGAGCCAAAGCGACTTCTTCCGCATTGATGTATTTCTGGGCCTTTACCTGAAACTCCATCATAGTTTTAGGAGGGTTCTTGTCCAAGGCGAACCTGAATTTTCGCTTATGATTCCGGCTATGAGGGCGGTGAGACCTTTATCTTCGGTATGACCTTCAGTCTGGACGGCTTCTACAGTGAACCGAACCATAAACTCCTTTATCGTCTCCCCATGTTGCTGCTTTAAGTCCATTAAGTGAGATGCCGGCTTTTTGGTTCGGATGCTTCCCATGAACTGAGAAAGGAAGAGCTCCGACAGCTGAGATAAGGACCCGATGGATCGGGGTTTGAGCCCCCGGAACCATGTACGCGCTGCATCCTTTAGGGTTAGGGAAAAAGCCCTACACATGATTTCTGAGCCATGTCCCTCCAGTTGCATAAGAGATTTGTATGTTTCCAGATGTTCGAGAGGATCGCCAGTACCTATATACGGAGTGATGATAGGCGTGCGATACTTCTTAGGTAATGGTGCTTCCATGACCTCGCGGGTAAAAGGAGATTCGGATCGATGTATTGACGCCACAGCAATAGATGGTTGATTCGTCTGATATCGTTGTTCCATATCGTCGAAGCAATCATGGATTCTCTTGAAGTCTCCTTCCCATGGTAAGGTGTAGCCTGAAGTTTCGACGGTGGACCCCTAAGATTGCTGTTGTCGGGAAGTACTGGAGTGTATAGAATGTGGAGGAAGTATAAGGACTTGGTTGCCGAGTGGCATTCGATTTGATGGAGGAGGATTTGGCTAGGTTTGTGGCTCGTCCGCAGAATGCCTGGAAGCCACTGGTATAAGTTGTGCCGGCGGCCCTTCTGGAGGTTGTCGCTGGGGCTCCGAAAATGCTGATCAAGCTGATTAGATAAGGCTTGAAATCTGGCTTTGAGAGTTAGAAGCGTGTTTTTGAGGAAACGCATAACGTCTTCTTGACTCCCGGACGTATCAAACAATGGGTTTTGTGATAGTATGTTAGGATCTCCCTGGGGAATGCCCGTTGAAGCAGTCTGAGGGAGGTTTGGCGCTGGTTCGGTAATGTCAGGTGAAGGTAGCATCTGCCTTGAAGTGGAACGATGAACCGTCTTTTTTGGAGGCATGGTGGGAGAACTTCGATCAGTGATTAGAATGACTAATCCTGACGATCGGTTCCCATAGACGGCGCCAATCTGTTAACGTCGGATTTGGTAACAGGATCCTCCATACGTTCGCCTTCCTTCAAGTCAGCTTCCTTTCAAACCTGAAAGAGCACAAGGGAAAACTAAGGGTGGCCGGCGTCCAGCCGTTGGCCCTCCGAAGCTTAAGTTAGACGGGACATGGTTGTAAAGGAAACGGTGGAATTTGGAGCTTAGAGATTGTGTACCTTTCTTACTGATGAGGCTGTCCCTTTATATAGATCCAAGTGATCCAATCTATTACGCAAGACGTCGAGATTACTGTTGATTTCCAGGGATAAGGTATTTATCATATTGATCCTTAGATGAGGGAACGACCTGGTCCAAACAGACATCTAATCGATTACGTCCCTTGATAGTGATCCCCTGAAGTCCGGAGCCACGAACAAAGATAAGCCTAGAATCGGTCTATATGGGCTGCTGGTACTATAAAGGTGGAGGACGCTTAGGCTTAGAGGTAGCTGCTCGCATGTTGAGATGCGACCCCTTTCGGCGACCACGAGCTGAGCTGCTGGCATTAAGTCAAATTGGTCGTAACTTCTCTCAATCATTCTCTGATCGCATCTCTCGATGACCAACTTTTTCATACAACATACGTCATGGTGGGTCCCACGAGTTGGGCCCCTCATCTACACCCAAAAGGGCTTCCACCCTTGGATGATGCTGGAAGCAGCATCTTCTGGACGCTGGTTGTTCCAGCAAGCTTTCCAACCTTTTTCTTTTTTTTATTCAAGTGGGGCCACGTGTGGACAATGCACTCTATCTATCTGTTTGGCCACCTTGGGGTGGGCCCAAAAAGCTTGGGATCGAGCTGAAATTTATGTTTATCCTTCATCCAGATCTGCATGTTGATCTAATCAATGGGTGAGATGGAAAAAAAATCACAGCGGGCCACACAAGATGGTCCACGCTTTCTCACAACATGGCCCGCTTGTGGGCTCCACAACAGCACATAAGGAACGAAAAAAAGGAAAGGAAAGGAGGCCCATCTGGGTCGCCCCCTGCCACTATGGTGTCCACCATACATTCCATACATAAACAAGGTGGGTCCCACCCTTGTGGGCCCACAAAAAATGAACGAAAACAAAGAAAAATGGAGATTTTCATCCTCTCTTGCACTCACAATGAAAGATGAATGGTTAGATTGAATTGGATGGTTGATCGAACGATTTGGATGGTGGTTGGGGCTCTCCAAGCTTCGATCTCCACCTTCTAATCCCTTCTCCTACAAGTTCTCCTCTCACTTCTCCTGATCCCTCTTGATCTTCTCTCTTATCTCATACTTTCTCTCTAATTTTCTATCTAATGTCTCCCTCTTTTCTAATCTTTTCTTTTCTTTTCGTTTTTCTTCTTGTTTTCTTTTCTTTTCCTTCTTCCTTTCTCTTGCTTTCTATCTTGCACAAAATGAGGATACGTATGGAGGGGTTGGGTATTCTAGAGAAAATAAGGATAGAGAGGGGATTAAAGAGGGAAAGGGGTAGGAAGGGAAGAAAAATGGTAGGGGAAATGATGGGTTGGCTAGGTAGGGGGGTGTAGGCTTTGACTTTGGGTGGGGTAGTGAAGGGCCACGAAGAAACGGTTTGATGTAGATCTTCCGGCGATACATGTATAACATGGTCATGTATTTGACATTTGTGGCATCGTCTTGGAAAGGATATCTCATCCTTGAACATAGTCAGCTAGTAATAACTCACACGATGTACGTGATTACAGATATTCCTGCCTGAATGGGCTTCTCGTGAGACATATTCTGATTCTTTCGTGTCCAAGCACCATAGAAGTATTTGATTATAGGACTTTATGTGCAATACTTTGTTGTGTATCACAAATTTCTTAGCTCTTTACTTTATTTGTGCTTTTAACGATGACTCATCTAGCAAAATATTATACTTTAGGTAATCGATCAATGGCTACCTCCAATCATCAATTGTTATTTCTAAACAAGAGAGGGCCTGGGCTTCCACAATGTTGTCCATAGTTCGAGTGGCGGAAAAAATCTTCACTCTTCAATTGTTAGTTGAAGCAGACCATAGTACATGAAAGAGCTACAGCTAAGCTGGCCAATGCATGCCTTCGCATTTTCTTTCCTGAGCACAAGCAACATTCTGGCTTTACAACAATAAGGTAGAAGCTCCAGTTTTCTTATTTTGTATTCTGTAATGAGTTGGTTTATTATCAGCTGCAAGTTCCTAAAGACTCTTATTTCTTGAATATAAATTTCCCAGGTAATTTTGAATCCAATAATGAAGGCGTTATATGCAGCTTCATTATTCGTGCACATCCTTCCTAATGTAAATGAATATGACGGTAAGTCACCATGGGGGTTGCTAAAAATCACCTCGACGCCTACACCCGACGTTCACACAGCTCCATCGAAATACATTTGCTAAGGTTCAGCTGGCTCAACTAAGAATACATGTTGATCAGGCAATTCATCTTATATTTCTTCATTACTGAGTGGTGCTGAGTGAGCAGCCGAAAATTACCCACTGCTTGGCCCTTCTAAGCTTTAGAGGGTGTGTATGTAATAATGAATTCTAACAGCAATAACATCTGTTTGTCCAATGTCCCTAATAACATCGGTCGCGTCATAAGATACTTTATCGGGTTGGCCCGTGAAATAAGAATCACATAATGTGGTAAACAGTAATGTCATAGTTTCTATACTTCAAATATCAATGCCAGACATGTCTTTTCAATGGGAGAGTAATGATGCTCTGCCCCCACTAGTGTCCTGCTTAAGTAATATAAGGCATTTTTCTTTCATTGGTCATTCTTTTGAGCCAATAAAGTGCCCAACGATTTTTCACAGGATGCGATGTACAAAATCAATGGCCTGTCATGGACCGGGGCAGTTAGCACTGGAGGTTGTCTCAATAAATTCTTAATGAACTCAAACGCATTCTGGCTCACCACGTCCCATTCAAATTTCACATTCTTTTTCATAAGGAAAGTGAATGGCTAGCATCGTCCGGCTAAATTCGATATGAAGCGGCGAATATAAGCCAACTTCCCTTGCAGGTTTTTCAACTTGCTCAAAGTCTTTGGAGGCAGAATTTCCTGAATTGCCTTAATCTCCCCACAATATATTTCTACTGCTCGGTGCTTGACAACAAACCCAGGAAACTTCCCTGAGGACACACCAAATGTGCACTTCAGCGGGTTCATCTTCAACTATTTTTTCCAGAGCCACTAAAACACTAACAACAGATGATCCCAGTGTTCTGCATGACGACCAGACTGTACTACCAAATCATCCACGTAACATTCTACATGCTTGTGCATCATGTCATGGAAAATATTCTGCATGGTTCTCTTGTATGTTTGATAAGTGCCTAATATTGTATAATTAACCTTAAATATTTAGAGTATTATCATTGTTTTTCTAGTTAATTATCCCTCATTAGATGTGTTTTTGCCATTCAGGTGATTAATGGAGGCTAAAGGAGATATGAGTCAATCAGGACGTTTTAGGGACTAAAAGTGATCAAGATCAAGTGTGAGACAGTCCTGCAGGAAATCGACCTGCAAAGATAAAAGGATGGATCATATTCTACGGTGGACCGCACCACAACCACTCATTTGGAAATTCAGGTTGTGCATGATTGTGATTGGGCGATCACACAGGTTTGGACGATCAAGATTGGATGTCCACATGTAGGGCCAACTGTGCATCAAGGCAGGCCACACTTTCATGAGCATCAGATCGATGGCCCTGATGCTCCAGCACTGTGGACCATACCATCATCTGCAACCATCCAATGGAAAATCAATGGAGGTTGCTCCTCACACGTGTGTCCATCCATTTCATCCAACATAAGAAACATCCACACGTGTGCAGCCATCCATCACGATCAGATGGAGATCAAGCATCACCGTCCATCCATGTCCAGCTCCCAACATATCACCATCCATCAAAACCTTCAGTCTAGAGCTATGGGCCACCTCACATGCCAGCAAGGCCAATTCACACCAACGCCTACCAACCTCACATCACGTGACAATAGCTGCATCTCCATCCTCCATCTCAAACGTAAAGCAAGTGGACCCCACAATTAGCGTCCAGCATCAGTGTAACGCCCCAGATTTTTGAGATTTATTAGAAAATTTTTGAAAATTCATTTTTAATTTATTTTTTATTAATTATCGTACATTTACAGTTGATTTGCGAATAGCGGGACATCCGTAGGAGATCCGATAGGGGACCCTTTACAAAAGTTGCTTAGAATGATCCCATAAACATCGTAGAAAGATCAGATTTCAAAAATCACGCACTTTTTAGATAATTACGAAAATGCCATTAGTTAAACTTAAGTTAAGATGCCATTTTTAAGTATTATAGTTTCTGACGATCGCTTTCACGCAAAACCCTGGATTTAACTTTTGAGCACATATTAACCATACACATCAAATTTCGGCCCTTAAATCATAGTAGAAGTGGTCCGATTGTCAAATCAGCCCCTTAACCCTTGATTTTCATCTCCATCGAGTGAGGAAAGTAGATGGCTAGTCGTAGTCGAATATTTCTCTTCATATGAGTGACTTAGATCGTCTTTATCATGGACCAATAGTGTGATTTGAGTGCCCCACCTTGATAAGCATCTTTCTTATGCGCGAAGTTATCCCGTTCTATAAATTAACGAGTTACCAACTCTTTTTAAATATGAACCTTTCAATTTACCCACTTCTCACCATCAATCGCTTCTCAAATTTGGACCACTTATTATACTCATATGACTACGACTTTACACAAAATTTGGACCCCGATCTATAATCCTACACCGTTGAACCACAAAGCCAGCACCTTCCTTTTCCGCTAAAAATTGAAATTTCAGATCTAGGCATTTCTCACCATCAATCAACTACTAAATTTTGTACAATTGTTTGCCTATCATGAGTACATATTTTTCCAAAATTTGGGCCCTGATCATCAAGCGTAGACCGTTAATTAAGATCTAGCCCATTTTAGCACCCGTTAGGCCATTTTCAAAGATCGGTCAATCTAGAATGTGGATCATCAAGAAATTTACGTATTCTGACTCTACTCTTCGAGCTTGATAAGATGAACAGATTGGAATTGATCATAGATCATTCGAATATTGAGATTTGAGAAACCCACCTCAAGAAGTTGTTATACAAGACCTCGCGTGCCCATCCCTCTCCGTATTTCTACTACGCACCTCCAAATCCTTCTCCTAACCCTAGCCTCCATGCCTTAGAGAAAGAGAGAGAGAGAGAGAGAGAGAGAGAGAGAGAGAGAGAGAGAGAGAGAGAAGAGAAGGGAGTTCTTTCTCATATTTTTCCAGCGGCTAGGATCTTCTACAACCCTCTTCTGCTAAGTCCATCCTAAGGTGAGGATTTTCCTTCAAGCCTTTCATTAATAATATCATGATTATCATAAGTTTCTTTTGTGGCATGTGAAGTTGTTTTGTTTTGAATTACTTATCCATATAACATGAAGTTTGATGTGAGATTTGTAATGAATATCATTATATGGTGATGTGATTCCTTTTTTTAGATTTTTTTTACTAAGAAGCATGTGTATTTGTGTTATTTATTTTTGTAAAATCTATGCCCTTATTTTCTTAGTCCATGTATTACAAGTAACATTGGTTTTCATATTGTGATATGAAATACGTGTATAAGATCATCATATGGACATCCCATTATTGTACACTCTTTGTCCCTAAGTTAGTAAAATTATTTAATGTAGAGAGATGGAACCCGTGAGAGGTGTCCATGATGGAAGAATATATCTTGACTTAACTGAGAGAATAAGTGATTGTTTGTTAATGGATCCTTACATGTACATGATGCTTGATTTGATCCATTTACATTACATGAGTATTTTAACGAATTTGGTCATGATGTACAACATTGGCTTTTTGGGACATGATGAAATCATAAAACGGGACAATGAGTGGACACTAATGGTATACAAATTCTCATGAGCCGGGGTTGGTGCTATGGACACTAATCCTGTGCTGTCGGCCTATGCTGGGTTGCTTGCGACTCCCCATAGTGACCATTGAGTTTTATTTAAATCGGTTGTACGCGAAAACACTTAAATAAAGGTGAAACTAAAGTCATGCATTCACTTGGCTCCATGTGGGTGTACGGAATTGAGAATAGGCTAGAGCGTCCTACTTCTCCCGTACACTGTCACGTGTAGATTTGGGCTATGAGCGTTCCGTTTCTCACGTGGTCGGGAAAAACTATGGGCTTGTGCGTCCCAGGAACCTCTGGCGACTAGTGGCTAGCGTGAAGTCGTAACAGGAAGTCTCCCACTTCATGTATTGTGATTCTAGCCAGGGTGTCTTAGCCAGAGCATGCATTTCATGCATCGCATTAACAAAGATTTTTAGTTGGTTGTTTTGATTTGATTAAATGATAATATACTGCTTGCGTTTACTCTGTACCGTTATTATTATTCTTGATTGTCTTGGAGGAAATATTTCCCACTATGATAGCGTTTAACGCTATCCCAAACACAATTTAGATGATGCAGGTGAAGATCCAGGTATTGAACCCGATTTTTAAGGAAAAGAGTTCGATGTTCGTACAATCACATGGCGGATGACGATGTTAGATAAACTTAATTGATGTTATCATTTATTAAATATTTCTTTTAAGTAATTGATACATTTATGGAATTGTAATAAGTCTTCAAGAGAAGACATGGTTTTGTATTTTAATTAATCAGTATGGATATTGGTTGGTTCCCTTATTTAAACATTGATGATGACGTAGTAAGTTTGATAGAATAAGATGATATTTATTTTCGCCATTGTGCTTGAATGCTATATTTCATTATTTAACAAATTAATTAGTCCATAATTTACTTGGGAATTCGGCCGTCGTGTTATACACGAGAGTCAAAAATTTCGGGTCGTTACAGTTGGTATTAGAGCACAATCGGGACCTCTGGGTGAGAAGCCCAACCATTTTCATAATAAATATCCCTTAGGGCTTAGGTTCCCATGAAATAGAAACAAAAACACTTAGGTTCATCCCCCATTGGATGCATGAGATGTTATGAATCTAGAGACTCAAGCATAAGCCCCTTAAAATCATTAGGATAGCCGATGAACGTAAAAATATGAAATTTTAGGATTTTTTGGAAGTGGATTCTCACTTTTTCTAGAAGTTTTGAAGCTCTCATCATTTTCTCATATTTAGATCAACGTTACGCTGAGTCATAGGATTTATCTCCCTCAAATTTTAAGGATAACTATTTTATTTTGAATTGTTTTGTTAGGACAAATTTCCTTACCCTTTGGCAATGTCACCACTAAGAATTATATTTTCGGAATTGATAAATTTTTGAAAATTTTTATACATATTTCTAACTCATTACCCAACACTTTCATAAAATTTTAGATCAATCCTTCATTTAGATAAATCGTGAAAATTCTGTTAGTAGAGAAAATCTTGCGCTAGAAACTGCTGGACTGTTACATTTTTCAGATTTTTAGAGGTCAGAATCATATCTTACCATAGGAATTTCATTCTGAGAAAAATTTGGGTGATTCTTCACCTAACCTTCAGATTACCCTCCAAATTTCAGGCAAAAAGCATGTTCGGTTTGAGAGATAAAATTCTAAGAGCTCTTATAAGTCTTGTGTTCCAAATTCGACACTATCCTAGTTCCTTAGCTTTAAAAACCTCTGAACCCCTTGTTTAGGCATAGTTATCGTAAGATGGCACTCTTAGAAGTATTTCCTAGTGTATGCTCATACATCCCTATGAATTTTAGGCCCAACCCTCTTACTTAAAGTAGATTATCGTAACCATAAAATGACATTTACCAATCCCTCACATAGATCTTCGACCATGTCTAACAATGAAAGTAAATAGGATCTCGTAAAGTTTTAATGTTTTGTATTGTTGGATTTTAATTTACGTGATCTTCGTTGATTTTTTTGTTGGAGAATACATGAAAGTCCCTACAATGTTAGACTAAATCGGCCGCACGGGAGGGCAGAACCGTACCTAATATATTGTGTAAAGGATTGAATCCTCGTTCAAATCCCGAGGGTCGACACTCGGAATTTTGAATAGATACTAATGAACTCAATGCTCAAATGCGAGTAGAAGATCTATGTATCGGATCCAAATCTACTTGAACTGTTCACCCGTGATGTTGACACAATACAAATCACATCCTCATTCTAACTGGACGACTTTTGTGCATTCTCTTGGAATATGTGTGATTGTTTTCTTTGGATGACTAAAATAAGATAGATGTATAGACGACCCTAGGACGTAGAAGCTTAGCCAGTTAGACCCTATAAAGAGTTAGAATACGGTATTCCTAACTTCACCTTTCTGTCGCACTTTCAACTATTAAAGAACTGTCGATGATATCTCATTCACTTTGTTATCCGCTTGTTTATCCACTCATTCAAGTGACCATCCGATCATGCCAACCTAATCAAACCCAGATCTATTTTTTAAACTCTTGAGTAGTCATTTCATTAGCGATCAGACATCCTTGATAATTATCCAACCCTAATCGTCTTAGATCCTTAACTATAAGAGCACCCACCCAAACCTGAGAGATATTAGGGCACCAGATGATTGAATGATTTAAGAGACCAATCAATATATTCAGAACCATCTAGGAATCAGAGTGCGCAGTGGAAGCATGATAGGAAAGAAATTTGGGAGAGCTTGTAAAAATCGATGTCGAGTATGGATTTATTTTTAAGGGGGGTGGATTGTGATCGCGTCTAACCCGGAATAGTTCAGAAAGTTAGACGAGAAGTCATAAAGTGAGATTGCCCTCAATCTTTTATCGACGATGCTTAGGAAACTTCGGGGACGAAGTTTGTTTTTAAGGGGGGTGGTTTGTAACGCCCCAGATTTTCGAGATTTATTTGAAACTTTTTGAAAATTCATTTTTAATTTATTTTTTATTAATTATCGTACATTTACTGTTGATTTGCGAATAGCGGGACATCCGTAGGAGATCCGATAGGGGACCCTTTACAAAAGTTGCTTAGAATGATCCCATAAACATCGTAGAAAGATCAGATTTCAAAAATCACGCACTTTTTAGATAATTAAGAAAATGCCATTAGTTAAACTTAAGTTAAGATGCCATTTTTAAGTATTATAGTTTCTGACGATCGCTTTCACGCAAAACCCTGGATTTAAGCTTTTGGGCACATATTAACCATACACATCAAATTTCGACCCTTAAATCATAGTAGAAGTGGTCCAATTGTCAAATCAACCCCTTAACCCTTGATTTTCATCTCCATCGAGTGAGGAAAGTAGATGGTTAGTCGTAGTCGAATATTTCTCTTCATATGAGTGACTTAGATCGTCTTTATCATGGACCAATAGTGTGATTTGAGTGCCCCACCTTGATAAGCATCTTTCTTATGCGCGAAGTTATCCTGTTCTATAAATTAACGAGTTACCAACTCTTTTTAAATATGAACCTTTCAATTTACCCACTTCTCACCATCAATCGCTTCTCAAATTTGGACCACTTATTATACTCATATGACTACGACTTTACACAAAATTTGGACCCCGATCTATAATCCTACACCGTTGAACCACAAAGCCAGCACCTTCCTTTTCCGCCAAAAATTGAAATTTCAGATCTAGGCATTTCTCACCATCAATCAACTACTAAATTTTGTACAATTGTTTGCCTATCATGACTACATATTTTTCCAAAATTTAGGCCCTGATCATCAAACGTAGACCGTTAATTAAGATCTAGCCCATTTAGCACCCGTTAGGCCATTTTCAAGGATCGGCCAATCTAGAATGTGGATCATCAAGAAATTTACGTATTCTGACTCTACTCTTCGAGCTTGATAAGATGAACAGATTGGAATTGATCATAGATCATCCGAATATTGAGATTTGAGAAACCCACCTCAAGAAGTTGTTATACAAGACCTCGCGTGCACATCCCTCTCCGTATTTCTACTACGCACCTCCAAATCCTTCTCCTAACCCTAGCCTCCATGCCTTAGAGAAAGAGAGAGAGAGAGAGAGAGAGAGAGAGAGAGAGAGAGAGAGAGAGAGAGAGAGAGAAGAGAAGGGAGTTCTTTCTCATATTTTTCCAGCGGCTAGGATCTTCTACAACCCTCTTCTGCTAAGTCCATCCTAAGGTGAGGATTTTCCTTCAAGCCTTTCATTAATAATATCATGATTATCATAAGTTTCTTTTGTGGCATGTGAAGTTGTTTTGTTTTGAATTACTTATCCATATAACATGAAGTTTGATGTGAGATTTGTAATGAATATCATTATATGGTGATGTGATTCCTTTTTTTAGATTTTTTTTACTAAGAAGCATGTGTATTTGTGTTATTTATTTTTGTAAAATCTATGCCCTTATTTTCTTAGTCCATGTATTACAAGTAACATTGGTTTTCATATTGTGATATGAAATACGTGTATAAGATCATCATATGGACATCCCATTATTGTACACTCTTTGTCCCTAAGTTAGTAAAATTATTTAATGTAGAGAGATGGAACCCGTGAGAGGTGTCCATGATGGAAGAATATATCTTGACTTAACTGAGAGAATAAAGTGATTGTTTGTTAATGGATCCTTACATGTACATGATGCTTGATTTGATCCATTTACATTACATGAGTATTTTAACGAATTTGGTCATGATGTACAACATTGGCTTTTTGGGACATGATGAAATCATAAAACGGGACAATGAGTGGACACTAATGGTATACAAATTCTCATGAGCCGGGGTTGGTGCTATGGACACTAATCCTGTGCTGTCGGCCTATGCTGGGTTGCTTGCGACTCCCCATAGTGACCATTGAGTTTTATTTAAATCGGTTGTACGCGAAAACACTTAAATAAAGGTGAAACTAAAGTCATGCATTCACTTGGCTCCATGTGGGTGTACGGAATTGAGAATAGGCTAGAGCGTCCTACTTCTCCCGTACACTGTCACGTGTAGATTTGGGCTATGAGCGTTCCGTTTCTCACGTGGTCGGGAAAAACTATGGGCTTGTGCGTCCCAGGAACCTCTGGCGACTAGTGGCTAGCGTGAAGTCGTAACAGGGAGTCTCCCACTTCATGTATTGTGATTCTAGCCAGGGTGCCTTAGCCAGAGCATGCATTCCATGCATCGCATTAACAAAGATTTTTAGTTGGTTGTTTTGATTTGATTAAATGATAATATACTGCTTGCGTTTACTCTGTACCGTTATTATTATTCTTGATTGTCTTGGAGGAAATATTCCCCACTATGATAGCGTTTAACGCTATCCCAAACACAATTTAGATGATGCAGGTGAAGATCCAGGTATTGAATCCGATTTTTAAGGAAAAGAGTTCGATGTTCGTACAATCACATGGCGGATGACGATGTTAGATAAACTTAATTGATGTTATCATTTATTAAATATTTCTTTTAAGTAATTGATACATTTATGGAATTGTAATAAGTCTTCAAGAGAAGACATGGTTTTGTATTTTAATTAATCAGTATGGATATTGGTTGGTTCCCTTATTTAAACATTGATGATGACGTAGTAAGTTTGATAGAATAAGATGATATTTGTTTTCGCCATTGTGCTTGAATGCTATATTTCATTATTTAACAAATTAATTAGTCCATGATTTACTTGGGAATTCGGCCGTCGTGTTATACACGAGAGTCAAAAATCTCGGGTCCTTACAATCAGTTACCCCCAATGTCCACTGCATCTAATGAGTCCAGCTGCTGAACAACTCACCTCATCTCCACAGTCCAACGGACAGTAGTTGGGCCGCATTCCAACCATACATCACGACAGGTGGACACTCCAATGGTCAACAACAACTGCACATTCCAGATGACCGTCCATTCTCTAGCCGTTGATCAAATCCTAGACATATATGGACCCATCATTTCCATAAACCATTCATCATCAACAACTATGAAGGGACTCTCCATGTCATTCTCCACCACGTGTATAGTGTGGCCTTCAATCCACAGCAGCGGGTGGACCCCACATCTCACTTGCATCCAATCCAACCATCAAAGTGGACCCCACTATTTGTAGGTGCAACAATGTGCACGTGCAAGCAAAAGGGGCAGCAGATCACTTGTCCATAGCATCAACGGTGGAAGCCTCCATCAACCAGCACAAGTGGAGCACCGGTCCACTCCTCCATGGCCGCTGATCATCACACGCTCTAGCTCCATCACATGAAGCGTCCAAGCGCTGTGGATCCCACCTTCATCTGACGTGTAACAGGACTCCTTTTCCATCAACAGTCAGACGCAGCTCCACGTCCAGCAACAGTTTCAAACAGGAACTAGTCCACTTCCACCGCATTCTCCATTGCTCCAGTAGCCAAAAGATGGAGATGCTCTCTCCATTCCCAGCTTTCCAACATCACCAACAGATCCAGCTGATGGAGATGTATGCACTTCATCTTCCTACCAACAGCAAGCATGATGGAGATCAAATCTCACCTTGCACCATCCATGGCCAGCAATGGAGAACCACTCCCCACTCTCACGTGCAGACCAAGCAAGAGAGTAGCTCTCTCTCTCTCTCTCTCTCTCTCTCTCTCTCTCTCTCTCTCTCTCTCTCCACACATGTGTAAGGCTTGCATGCCACCTCACCACTCCAAACCTAACTCCATTACCAAGCCTAAAAAGAAAACATGGTTAAGTTAGGAACCTAACCCAAACCTAGAAAGAAAATCTATTGGCTTGGAAGTGCCACCTCATCATCTAAACCTCACTTCAAGCCCAAACCTAGATAAAAATCACTTCTAGGCTTGGAGTGCCACTTAGGCTTAGAGTGCCACATAAGCTTCTCAAGAGGCTATAAAAGGAGGCCTCTCCTCCTCATTTCCATCGTCCCACAATCCAAAAATCCTCTCTTCTTTAATTTTCTTTCTTTTCCTTTTCTTTCTTACAGTGGAGTAGTATAGAATTTTCTTTGTAGAGAATTTAGTCTTCTATTGTAGCATGGTTGGCTAAACCTCTAGCTAAGGCTAGGGGTGAAGCCTTTGAAGAAATTTACAAGCTTTGGTTCTTTTAGTTCAATAATGATGGTGTGAATGTTGGAGTTCTCTTTGGTTGATTAGTTTGGTTATCCACTTCGGCAGACGCTATTATTGTGCAAGCCCCTTGATCCATCGTCGACTCCAAGCACGTTGGACGCTTGGGATCCCTTGTATATCAATTAGCTAGTTCATAATAGATAAAGTCCCTTGATCCATCATCGACTCCGGGCACGATGGATGCTTTGGATTCCCTATGGTCATTGAGCTAGTGCAGGTAAAGTCATCAATCTATAAAATCCATTGATCCATTGTAGACTCCGGGCACATTGGATGTCTTGGATTCCCTGTGATCGATGGACGAGATCTTAATGGTTGGATCGATCAATCAAAGCCTTCTATATTGTAAGTATGCATTTGATCGTATGATTTGTGATCTTATCAATTGACTTTTTGGCAAAGTTGTTGATCTGTATAATTTCTTGATCCATTGTCGACTCTAGGCACAATGGATGCTTGGGATTCCCTGCAACCAACTAACGAGTGCTTCATGGTCAAATCAATCAGCTTAGATCACCATCTTTTATGAAATATGCAAGTGGTTTAACAGTTTCATCTTCCAACTGGAATGAATCTTCATTCGATTCCAGTTGAGTTATTGTTGAACTAATGAATCAAGCTTTGTGAACTTATCAAAGGTGGATCCCTAATGCCTTAGCCCATTTTTCTATTTTTGTCTTTCATCACACAACTTGCTTCACTCTCATGGATAAAACTAGATTTCATCTCTCCCACCTAAACTAATTCCTCTAAGTGTTCTTAACCTCAATCCATGTAGTTCGACCTTAGTCTCACCGAGTATTTCACTACTTCTCTATCTGCACTTGGTTGTGCAATCTTCGGATTGTAGCAATGTTGTGCTGGCATTATTTAGTCTGAACTGCATGACCTTGTAACAATACATCCCCAAGGACGTCTTGAACGCGGTTGCCTCTTCATCTTCTAATGAGATACAAATTTGATTATACCCTAAATAACCATCCATAAAGGACATCGCGACGTACTTTGTGGTGCTATCGATCAGTATTCTGTAATATGTAGTGGAAAGTCATCTTTTGGACATGCTTCATTCAAGTCCCTGAAGTCTACACAGACTCCTATCTGTCCACTTTTCTTCTTGACCGACACAACATTGGAAATCCATTTAGGGTATTCTACTTCTCGGATGAAGCCAACTTTAGTTCACTTATTTACTTCCTCTTCAATTCTTGGGACTGAATCAGGGTGAAAACGACATTGGGCTTGCTTGATCAACTTTTTTTCTTTGAAAATATTAAGATGATGCATTACCATAGGCTTCCAACCCTGGCATTTCCCAGTATGTCCAGGCGGATATGTCCTTATTTTCTCTCAGCATCTCGCGGTACTGATCAACTTCTTCAAACAAACTTATGTCGATGTATGTGTTTCGAGTTCTTCCTCTGTTCCCAAATTTACTTCATGCAATTCGTCGACAATAGGCTGGCCACTATCTTATATTTTTGTGCGTTGTCCTAGGTTGGACAACCTCCTTTTCGTCCTTTGTAACTATTCTTTGACCCTCTGCGCTTACTGGTTCTGTTTCTAGGGCTTCACTAACTGCATTTACTTGCACGATCTTGGACGATGCCCCCAATCCATAAAACTTCTCCCGTTTCTCCTCGTAAACACCTATGAGGACTTGGATGCCCTTACCATTGTTCAATTCATTCGGTTCATCACAATCAAATCCCATGGCTTGCATGGTCTTTCGATTCGTCAGGCTATACCTTTCCAATTCTTTTACTGAAAGCTTATACATCGTCTTTTCATCGCTCTTATTGTTGATAATTTGATCTGGATATGAATAAAACAATATGGGCTCTGAATTACTAACATTCGGTGCTACACAAAATCTTTTTGGTCCAACTGAGAATGGTTTAATTTTTTCCATTTGTGTTGTCGGTACTGTGAAGTTAGCCTATAAAACTTTCTTTTGTTTGGGCGAGAATGTTACTAATGGAGGTTGCCCTAGCTACCTCAAATGTTTCAGCACAAAGTAAAATTTCTTTTTGCCTTAACTCTGTTGCTTTGCCCTCGTGATCTTTCAACTATTTTGGTCCCTTTTTCTAGGCTCTTGTGACAGTTTTCCGATCATTGTGTTCTGGCTATTTTTTATCCTTATTTTCCTTTTGCTCATTAGTGAACTCATCATAATATCGTACATCAGCGAAGAATGATTCTTCCATTGTATATGGTTTCACATTAGCCGTAACCTTGTATTTAATCTCGTTCTGACAATATTTGAAACATTGATACAACGTAGACAGGACTATCCCATATATATGCATCCTTGGTCTTCCAAGCAACAAGTTGTAGGTCGTCATCGCGTTGATCACATGACATGCTACCTTAGTAATAAGATTCTCAATTTATAACATTAGCATAATTATGACCAAAGTTTTCTGGTTGTCTTGATTAAATCCTTGAATCATTACTCTACTAGCCTGCAACTGAGACCGCAAGTACCCCAGTTGGTGAGCACGCTTAATGGTATTAAGTTAACCGCAAAGCCATTATCCAGCATTATGCGTTTCAACTGCTTCTCATTAATATAATCGATGACCATAAGAGATCTATTATGTTCTTTCTCACCCAACATCAAATCATCTTTCAAGAAAGTGAGAGTTAACATGCAATTGGTCGCCTCGATCCTTTCAGATGTGGCGTTCTAACTTGTACTGTCATCCTTTCCATCGCCGGCGTTCTCCATTTCAATCAGTAAAGTCTCCCTTACCTCATCATCGAATAGGGCTTGGATTAAGATCTATCGAAAATCCTTGAAAAGTCTATACACTCAATCTAGCAGGAATTCTCTTCAGATGATTAATGGCATCATAAGTTACTCCTAAAGATGTCGGTATTTCTAGATGTGACCCTTCATCTTACTTATTTCCTTTATCCTGTACCGAGTTCTTTCCATAATACCCCTAAAGATTTCTTTTTGTATTGGTGACTTTCCTTGATTCTGTTGCTAACTTACCAATCGTCTTCTAGACCGCAGAGTTATTATATCTCTTTCCTCAGCATCTTTTGAAGAAGTATTAGCTGATTCTCCTACGGTTTTCATTGTGGTGACACTACAGTTATTTTGAAACTTTTTGACCAATTCTTTCAATAACTGCTGAAAAGTACCAGGTAATCTCACACCACTTAGGAATAACTTGAGCTTGAGAACAGTAGACTGAATGCACTCTCTTACCATAGCAACTTCTGAAATAAGTAGCGATAGGTAGCAAGAACGTATATTCTACCATCTGCACACGAAATCTAATACATCCTCTCCCGGATATTAGACCGTCCTTTTCAACTATTTTTCAGGATTCGTGTATTATATTTGTAAAATCGTAGGATGAACGCTTCTTTTATCTCATCCCATGATAGGAATACTTATGATGACAAGACAAAGTATCAGGGCCATCGCACTACTTCATATGGCCAGCAACTACACGAAGTTCCTTAGTAAACTCTTCGGAGACGTTCCCTCTAAAGTATGTTGCCTTCCGTTGGTCACTAGATGTTCTAACAGAGATCGCGCCTCTTCTCTATAGTGCATAAACTTTGGGAATTATGGCATTCATTTTCTCTTAGCACCATCACTTGAAATGGCCGGGAAATTGTCGAAGTCAGCGACTGTTGTACTTTCCTTGCATGTCCATCACTAAAGAAATGCACCAGAGACTGTACTTAATTAGAGCCAAGTCTCATAGTCGTCGCTTCTTTCATTAGGCTGAAAAGCTTATACGTCTCATGCATGGCTTCAATCCTCATTTTCATGTCACACACACACACACACACACACACACACACACACACAAAAACACACACACATATATACTTCGGGGCCATCTTCCCATCTTATCAGTTCTTCCAATGGGACCCTTCCATGGATCCTGACTCATACCATAGCCTTACTGGACCGGTTAGGGATTCACCAAACTATTTCATTAATTGTTTATTATCTAGGCCATAACGAGCACTCTGCCTGGAATATCGTAGCCAATGCTCCACCAAAGATTTGTTTCCTAAGAATAAGATGGCTTCGGTACTTGGGATCTTTCTAGCCTTGCAACATCTAGAGGGATGGCAGGCTTGAACCCCTAATACCGCTTTTATCCTTTTTAGTTGATGATTGTCTAGGATTGATGATACGGTCATGCACTAAACGATCATTTCATTAAGCACTTTTTCCTTTTTTGCCATTTCTTCTTTTTACTGTCAATTTTCAAATACTGCTCCTAAAACATCTATGGCATCTCTTTTATGATCAATTCTTTCTTTTCTTTATGAAATTCTCTCGAGAAGAATTCCCCAATCATGATCTTTTCTAACACTTACTATATTACATAATTTTCCAATTCGGTCGTATCTTTCTTTCTCCATTATTTAGCTCTGAATTCTTTTTGTTATGTAAACTTTCTCTGAACAGCTAACAGGGCAATCTTATCTGTACGGGCTTGACGCCATTGCCTCAGAGACTTCTCTCGCTTCTGTTTCTACATAAGTCATTGTCGATTCTTCATATGCTTCTTACTTGAGCTTATCTCCTAAGATCCACTCAAGCATTCACGTCCATCCTCAACTTCCAAAATGGGCGATTCTGGAAGGAGTACAGAAGGCAATGGCTCCAATACTAAACTAAAAGGCATCTTTATCATCTAGTCCATGCCGATCGCAAACACCATATTCGTTATTTCTTTCCTCCCAATATCTTTGTCTTTCCCCATAATAATTTCACCTCCATCAATCATTCTTTGATGTGTACTCTTAATGGTGCAGCACCTTTCGGTCAGGTGTCCCAACATATGGTGGTAATGGAAATAGTCCTTATCTTCTGACTTTTCAACTTCTCCAGGTCGTCTTGGCTAGAGCAATTCAATTGTTCCTGGAACAATCAGTTGATTCATCATAGAAAGTATATCTTCATTTGTGAATGCGTGCACTTCCCAACCACTACCATTTGGGTCATTTCTCTATTGATTTTCGAGCATAATAATTTTTCCTTCTTTTCTATCATCACTTTGTCTAGTACGAGGGTCTTCTTTTCTCTTTCTTTTGTCGGTGACTGTTCGCTTCCCCAAGTGTAGGGTTGCGATGTAGTAATAAACTCGGTAAGACCGAGGTCGATCCACAGGGACTTATGTAGGAATTCACAAACACTTCCAATAGTGTCTATTGAGAGCTAACAACCAGAGTTTGTATGAGATTGATGTGAGTAACAATTTTAAACTAAATTCAAGGTAAACAATTATAAAAAGGCACTAGGGTTTCAAGGATCCACTTGTAGCAATCCTTGATGTTCAATCCGCTGTGGTTTCTCACTTTCTCAACTAGAATCGATATTAAGATCTATCTAGCCGGATGATAGAGCTGTTAAACCAGAAAATATGTCATATGTAAGTCCAATGCATATGATTCACTCAATGTAAGCTAGGCTGAGCATGCTCAATTGCATAGGTCAGTCCTAATTCCAATAGGCTCAGATTACAACCATAATCATCCTTAAGTCCTGTCACAAGACAAGGCTAGATTACAATTTGAACTTGATTCAAATCACATGCACAGTCCATACACATTACAGAAATTCAGAAAAGTAGAACTTTGGTAGGAAGTCCCCACATGAAGATCATAGTACTAGAGCGTACTCCAATTCCTCGGATCATACAGGTCTAGACTAATACAAACCAATTAAGAATTTAAGTAATTCTCCCAAACATCCATGAGTCATCATAAGACTAAGAAAAACTACTTAAAACTTGTATAAACTTCAAACCATTGTTCATAAACATGAATTCCAATCTTAAAACCAACTAAATACGAATTGAAACATCTTAGATCCACTACAAGCTTCACCTCTTAGCCCTAGCTAAGAGGTTTAGCTGCTCATGATCCAAGGAAACATGAAACAACTTAAGAAAAGCATAAAACAGTAAAACAAACTAGAAGGAGTTGTAGAACTCCGAAATCCACTTCCGTCGCCTCCAACCTTACTTAAACCCTTCTAAGATACCCTAGGAACGATCCCTAGGTGTCCTTTTATAGTGGGGAGGCTCCGCAACTTCAGAAGATTCAACAATCTGCGTAACACTTACGCACTGCGCAAAGAAAATCGGCGCCAGAATTAGAAGTTTAAAACTTACGCAAACGACCGGTTGTACGACCGGTCGTACGACTGGTCGCAATGGCTGGGCGACCGGTCGTGGATGCTGGACGACCGGTCTCAAAACTGACCAAAAACAGTCCAGAGAGTTTCAGCTTGGAAAATTAATTTAAGGACCGGTCGCACGACCGGTAGCAGAAGTGGACGACCGGTCACATGACCGGTCGTGAACAGTCCAAAGAACTATGGCCTCTGTGCCTCTGTGCATGTGCGGACCGGTCGCAAGACCGGTCCTTGGCCTTGGACCACCGATTGGACGACCGGTCGTGGGCACCTTCTTCTGCATTCTTTCTTCTTTTCTCTGTCTTCTTTCTTTCATTCTTTTCTTCTTTCCTTGCTTCCTTCTTTCTTTGGTCCTCCTTCGATCTTCATCCAAATAGTTCCCAATACGCTCTTTTCATCTTCAATTAGGCGGAGTCCACTCTCAATCCTGCAATCACAAAACATGCATTCAATTAGTCTTTAAATCATAAAAATCTAGCACAATGAGTGATGAATTGGGGTTAGAATATGCACAATTAAGAGCTCAACACACACCCCAACCAACATTTTGCTAGTCCCGAGTAAAACATGCGTGAAACTAATTCCATTCTTCAAAACTCAACTCTCTTTCAGAAACCATTCTTCTATACATCCTAAGACATACAAGTGTAAGATTCAGAAATATTTGGTGACAGAAGTTGAAACCGCAAACCCCCAAAACATGATAAGCATTCATATGAAATTCCCGCTGATTGGTTGATAAATAGAAGAACTTGAACAAATTCAATCTAGCGTGGATAGTGAAAACTCATCTCATGAGTTTCTAGGATTATCTTCTTCATAGATCAACTAGAGTATGGATCTCAAGGTATATAGAGCAACAACAAGCCAATGACGGGAATTTGTCTTACTGTCCCTTCCGACGACTTTCACACTGCATCCCATTTCCGGCTTTGGTTACGGGTAGACCATCCCCCGGTTGGTAGTAGGTAGCCCTAATCGGATTTTTCCACCATTTTTCCATCATTCCCAATTTCATCCTTCCTTTTCCTTTTTCTTTTAAATTAGATAGGATTTTTAGAAATCCATATTGTTGTAAGCAAATATAGTCCAGCGAGAAGAGAGGGGTCGCGCATCTTTCATACGAGCAGTCAAGCTCGTGCTCGTCAGAAGGGGTCACATTCCTGGTCACAACTCCTGTGTGCGAGCAGCTCAGCTCGTGCTCGCGATAAAGGGTCGCATCTCCTGTGTGCGAGCAGCTCAACTCGTGCTCGCGGTAAAGGGTCGCATATCCTGTGTGCGAGCAGCTCAGCTCGTGCTCGCGATAAAGGGTTGCATCTCCTGTGTGCGAGCAGCTCAGCTCGCATTCCTGGTCGCATCTCCTGAATGCGAGCAGTCCTGACACGAGTAGCTCTCGACATCTGAGCAATCGTGAGTCTTTGCTTTTGATTTGGACGATCTTCGTATAATAGTACCAGCACCCGATTCCCGTCGAGCAGCTTGTCCAATCCCTCTATGACACCAAGCAGGGCTACACCCAGTTAGGTGGTCTCCGCTCCTTCGTCTTCTCCTTCCTTTTCGCCGGTTATGACTCCAACTACGGTTTTCATCTCTACATGAGCAATCAGCGCTACTACCACACCTACCAGCAGCCTGTATAAGTCAATTTTGGGCTTATCTTCTCGTGTGGTTCCGAATCTCAAGGGATTGATATCAAGGAACGTGGTTGCCATAATAAGTAATTGGGTTAGATCTCGTCTCCAAGGATAAGGATCTTATCCCGCGAAATCAGCGGGATCCCATATCGTACACGAAATCAGCGGGATCTCGATATCTTATGTAACAGATTGGATCGCTTCAGATCTATATAAAGGGATGACTCCATTAAGAGAGAGGTACACACAATATTCAATCTCTGGCCTGTTTTTGCCTGGTTATTCTTCTTCTTGCTTCGGCCTGACTTAAGCATCGGAGGGCTAACGGCTGGACAACAGCCACCCTTAGTTGCTTTCTGTCTCCTTTCAGGTTCGGCGGAGGAAGTATCTGTTGGAGAGAAGGTGAACGTCCGGAGGATCCAGTTACAAAATCTGACGTTAACAGTTTGGCGCCGTCTGTGGGAACGACTTGATCGTCAAAATCAATCGTTCTAACCACCGATAAAAATCCTTCTGCGATGCCTCCTAAAAAGGCTGTTTATCCTTCAACTTCAAGGCAGGCACCACCTTCGCCCGATGAGACGGAATCCATACCTGCTCTTCCACCCACGTCGACGAATATCCCTCAAGGAGCCCCAAATATGCCATCAACAAACCCATTATTGGAGGCTTCTGGAAATCAAGACGATGTCTTGCGTTTCCTCGGAAACACTCTTTTGACTCTAAATGCCGGAGTTCAGGCCCTGTCAAATCGTCTTGATCAGCATTTCCTGAGCCGCAGAGACAACCCTCAGAAGGGTTACCACCGCAACCCACACCAGTGGCTTCCAGACATTCTATGGATGAACCACAGGTCCCACCACTTGGCAGCCATCTCCCTGTGCCGTCTCCACATTCTATACATTCTATTTCAGTCTCGACAACCTCAACGTCAGGGCTCCACTACCGAAACATCAAGCTATACCCTACCATGGGAAGGAGATCTCAAAAGAATCCATGATCGTTTTGACGTCATGGAACAGCAGTATCAGGCAAATCGACCATCT
The DNA here is from genome assembly GCA_003013855.2 of Liriodendron chinense. Classification (NCBI taxonomy): domain Eukaryota; kingdom Viridiplantae; phylum Streptophyta; class Magnoliopsida; order Magnoliales; family Magnoliaceae; genus Liriodendron; species Liriodendron chinense. The sequence goes on from ML058350.1 coordinate 2,185,897, forward strand.
GCCGTCATGGCGGCGATACATCAATCCGAGTCCCCCTTTACCAGCGAGGTTATGGAGGCACCGTTACCTAGAAAGTATCGAACGCCTGTTATCACCCCGTATACAGGTATTGGTGATCCTCTTGAACACCTAGAAACATACAGGTCTCTCATGGAGTTGGAGGGACATGGCTCAAAAATCATGTGTAGGGCTTTCTCCCTAACATTGAAGGAAGCAGCTCGTACGTGGTTCCGGGGATTAAAGCCTCGTTCCATCAGCTCCTTTTCTCAGTTATCAGAAATATTCCTTTCTCAATTCATGGGAAGCATTCACACTAAGAAGCTAGCCTCCCATCTGATGGATCTGAAACAACAACATGGGGAGACAATAAAGGAGTTCATCGTACGGTTTACTGCGGAAGCCGTTCAAACTGAGGGTTATACTGAAGAAAAAGGTCTTACAGCCCTCATAGCCGGAATAACGAGCGAGAAATTCAGGTTTGCTTTAGATAAGAGCCCTCCAAAAACTATGGCAGAGTTCCAAGCCAAAGCTCAGAAATATATCAATGCAGAAGAAGTCGTATTAACACGCCATGGAGTACAGGGTAAGAAATGCAAGCCAGAAGGAGCCTCTTCTACAGATAAAAAATATCGTCGCGATCAACGCGATCGTTCTCCCAAGAAGCCTTATTCTGGTAAATATCATAACTACACTCCTCTTAATCGGTCTCATGAAAAGGTTCTAATGGAGATTAAACACAAGCCATATGTAAAGTGGCCTGCAAAGATCAAGTCCGATCTTGAAAAGAGAGACAAGAGTAAGTTCTGTTACTTCCACAAAGATCACGGGCATAGAACCCAAGACTACATCTCTCTGCGAGATCATATCGAAGCCCTTATTCGAAAAGGCCATCTCCAGGATTATGTTGCTCGTAAAAATCAATCACCAGAAAGGGCGAAGACCTCATCTCGCCAAAAGGAACAACCTCATCATCAAACTGACCAAGAGGACACTGAGCCTACGGGAGAAATCTGCACCATCATCGGAGGACCAGCTTGCGGGGGCGATTCTCAAGCTTCAAGAAAAGCATACGCTCGAAAGGCGTCCAAAGAACCCCAGCAAATCTACTGGCTGGAACAGATGTCTAGTTCGTAAAAAACCAGCCATCCTCCAATTTCCTTCACTCTCGAAGATGCAACAGGAATTCACTTCCCTCACGAAGACTCCATCGTAGTCACATTAAAGGTATCAAATTATCTGACTCATCGAATTATGGTGGATACAGGTAGCTCAGCCGATATTCTATACTTGGAAGCTTTCAACAAAATGTCACTTGCCAGAAGCCTTCTCAAGCCAGTATCGACCCCCCTCGTCGGCTTTGGAGGTGAGGTAGTAACGCCTGAAGGAAGCATCGATCTCCTAGTTACTTTTGGAGAAAGTCCAGCGAAGACTACCGTCTTCGTAAACTTCCTCGTGGTGGACCGAAAATTAGTGTATAACGCCATTTCGGGGCGGCCGTCTCTAACTAAGGTTGGGGCAGCCTTGCACCATTCATATCTATGTGTCAAATTTCCTACCCCAAATGGTATCGGGGTCGTGTGAGGAAGTCAGCAGGAGGCACGGTCTTGCTATCAGATCGCCCTACAAGATCGGAAGAAGGCTCAAGCAACACCCGTTATGGAGATAGCACAAGGCTTACCCAACTTTCCCACCAACACCTCGTTGGATCCGAGAGAGAATGCTCTTAAATCAGGAACTCCTGGGGAAGAAACAGTGGCGATTCGCCTAACCGAAGACGACCCGCCTAGGGTCGTATACATTGGATCCTCTTTAACCAATGCCCATCATGAAGATCTGGTCCGTTTCCTCACTGAATACCAGGACGTGTTCGCTTGGTCTCATAAAGATATGCCGGGCATCGACCCAATGTCATTGTACATCGCCTCAATATCGACCCGAAACATAAGCCCGTACACCGCGTCGACGTGCCTTCACTGCAGAAAGATAAATGGCGATCAAAGCTGAAGTCGAGAAGCTACTCACGGTCAATTTCATAAAGGAAATAGACTACCCAGAGTGGGTCGCGAACGTGGTTCTCGTCCGGAAAGCTAATGGCAAATGGAGAATGTGCGTCGACTATTCAGATTTGAACAAAGCATGCCCCAAAGATAGCTTCCCGACCCCGCGGATTGACCAGTTGGTCGATTCAACAGCTGGACACGCTCTGCTCAGTTTTATGGATGCTTATTCTGGTTACAACCAGATCATGATGCATCCACCTGATAGCCAGCATACCGCTTTCATCACAGATCGGGGATTATATTGCTACCAGGTAATGCCGTTCGGCCTTAAAAATGCAGGGGCCACTTATCAACGTCTCGTCAACAAAATATTCGCTGCTCAAATTGGTAGGAATATGGAAGTTTATGTTGATGACATGCTCGTGAAAAGCACTGTAGAAGATGATCATATTTCTGATCTTCGAGAAGCCTTCGACCTAATGAGGAGATATCAAATGAAATTGAACCTAGAAAAATGTGCGTTCGGTGTGTCTGCGGGGAAATTTCTTGGGTTCATGGTTGGCCAGCGCGGAATTGAGGCAAATCCTGAAAAGATAAAAGCATTGATAGAGATGAAATCCCCCGTTACTCTGAAGGACGTCCAGCGTCTGGCTGGTCACATCGCATCGTTAAACAGATTCATCTCGCGAGCGTCTAACAAATGCTTACCCTTCTTCAAACTCCTTCGTGCAACGGCCAAGTCTGATTGGAAATGGACACCATAGTGTGAAGAAGCCTTTCAACAACTGAAGCAGTACATGAGCGCACCCCCCATTTTATCTAAACCTGTAGCACACGAGCAACTCATTCTTTATTTATCTGTGTCCGCTACGGCCGTTAGCGCCGCTTTAATAAGAGAAGATTTCGGGGTGCAAAGGCCCGTTTATTATGTTAGTCGAGCAATGGTTGATGCAGAAACTCGGTATTCTGATATGGAAAAGCTGGCCCTGGCCTTAGTCACGGCAGCTTGAAAACTGCGACCATACTTTCAAGCCCACGCTATTCTAGTACCAACGAATCATCCACTGCGGCAAGTTCTTCAAAAACCTGAGGCTTCCGGACGCTTAACTAAATGGGCAGTCGAGATTAGCGAGCACGATATCTCATTCTGCCCTAGGACCGCAGTCAAGGGCCAGGCCGTGGCTGACTTCATCGCCGAATTCACATACTCTCCTGATGATAATACCGTGACCAGCGACCAGCCTCCTTGGTCACTCTTCGTGGACGGGTCGTCGCGGGCCAGTGGCAGTGGAGCGGGCCTGATTTTAGTGGCTCCCGACGGGTCGCATTTCCAATATGCTCTGCGTTTCGATTCTCGTATCTCGAATAATGAAGTAGAATATGAAGCCCTGATCGTCGGCCTCGAATTGGCCATTGTCCTTACCATTCAGAATCTGCCAATTCATAGCGACTCCCAGCTCATTGTCAACCAATTCCTTGGTGAATTCGAGGCCAAAGAAGAAAGGATGGCCTTATACAAGTCTCGTGTCCTCATCCTGCTCGCAAAACTGAAGACTTATGAAATAATTCATATTCCTCGCGAGAAGAACCAACTTGCCGATTCCCTAGCTAAGCTCGCTTCTGCACCAGAATCTGAGCTAGCACATTCGATCCCCATCGAGCATCGTCAGAACCTAAGTATCGACCAATCGACTCTTGAGCAAGTAATATCGGTACAATCGTCTCCATGCTGGATGGATCCCATCATCCTTTATCTCAGAGACGGATACCTACCAAACGACAAGAAAGCTGCAAGACAAATTCGGCTTCGAGCTGCCAGGTACACCTTGCAAGACGGAATATTGTTGCGCAAGAGTTTTTCCTTGCCTTATTTAAGGTGTCTTCATCTAGAAGAAGCACTCCGTGTTCTAGATGAAGTACACCAGGGGGCATGTGGTAATCACCCCAGGGGGCGATCCCTAGCATATAAAGCGATGCGGCAAGGATATTATTGGCCCACTATGAAAGCAGATGCAATTGAATTTTCTAAAAAATGTGACAAGTGCCAACGATATTCACCTATACCTCATGTACCATCCGAACGGATGACTCCAGTTGATAGCCCTTGGCCTTTCGCTCAGTGGGGGGTCAATATCATTGGACCCTTGCCCATGGGAAAGGGACAAAATAAGTTCGCAATTGTGGCGGTTGATTACTTTACCAAATGGGCCGAGGCAGAACCATTAGCCAAGATTACTGAGAAACAAACTACCAAGTTCATATGGAGAAATATTATATGTCGTTTCGGACTCCCTCACACTATAATTACCGACAATGGAACGCAGTTCGACAACGCGGCCTTTGATGAATTTTGTGACAAATGGAAGATACGTAATCTCCGCACTTCTCCATATCATCCTCAGGCGAATGGGCAGGTCGAGGCAGTGAACAAAATCATTAAGCACCATTTCAAAACCAAGCTTGGTGAATGCAAAGGTGAATGGCCAGAACTTCTACCAGAGGTATTATGGGCATATAGGACTACAACTCGTGCATCAACGGGTGAGACCCCTTTTTCCTCAGCATTTGGTGTCGATGCGGTAGTACCAGTGGAAATTCAAGTGCCCTCGTATCGGATCGAACAATATGACCCCACAGGTAATCAGGAAGATCTTCGACTTCATCTCGACCTCTTGGAAGAACGAAGAAATACCTCCCAATTACGAGCGGTCGCATATCAGCAACGTATTGCTCGCTATCAAAATGCTAAAGTTCGGCCTAGGTCCTTCCAGCTCGGAGCTTTGGTCCTGAGGCAAAGACTCGGGGTTCCCGCTCGTTCGCTGGATCCAAATTGGGAAGGCCCTTATCGGGTTATTAAGATTGTGCGACCCGGTACTTATTACCTCGAAGACATGCAGGGAAGACCCGTACGTCGCCCTTGGCACGGTAGAGCATTTGCTACAATACTTCCCTTAGATTTAATGTAGTTCATAACGACATTTCATGAATAAAGTTGAAGATATCTTTTAGTCGCTACTCCATTCACTTGGACCTGAATAGCCCTGAAGAGAGTGCATACCATCCTCTTGGCCAATTGCCTACCCTTGGTAGGATTAAAATTATTACTAGTTGGTTGCTTGTCCATCCTATGAATTACAGATAGCCCTGAAGAGAGCATATACGCTCTCTTGACCAATCTTCTGCCGTTGGTAGAATCGAAATCTCAATCGATAGATCAGTCTATCTCAACGCGGATACGGTCACACGACCCCCTGATTGAGTCTAATTCATTTTTTCATGAGTTAGATGGTCGCACTTGGTGAAAGGGATCGCACTTCCAGAATGCGAGCAGCACTGCTCGTGCTCGAATTAAGGGGCCGCAGTCGTACACCCTAATTGCGAGCAGCGCAGCTGGTGCTCGAATTAAGGGGTCGCGTCCTCTGATGAGTCAACATGTGATCAACACAAAGCAAAAATAAAAGATAAAGAGAATACACGACACTGAAGAAATAAATGTTCATTAAAATGGTGACCAAAAGGTTTACAAATTCCTTCTCAAAAGTATAAAAAAAAAAAAAATACATGACATAGGAAGGTGTCGAGGTCAAGGTTGGTCATCCTCATCTTGCGCAGGCTTGCGGCTCTCAGCTTCGGGACCAGCCTCAGGAGTAGGAGCGGCATCTGTTGCCCCAGTGACTTCGTTCTCAGCAGGCAGCCCGTTCTCTAGCTGCAACCTCGAAAGCCACTCTGTCGAACTCCTCAACGTTAAAAGTTGGAGCAATCTACTACATAACTCTGACCGCAAAATCGCGACCAGCGATATACGCTTCATATCGCTCCTCGTCGTAAAGTTGAGAAGTCCGGAACTCCTGGACTGCGCGAGGACCCTCATCAGATACCATCTGAACGAGAGCCACTCGCTCCTCTTCCCAATGGATGGAGTCATCCTTCAGCTGATTAAGTCGCTGCTGGGCCTCCGCGAGCTTGGTCCGAGCATCCTTGAGCCACTCTTCAAGCTGGATCTTATCCTTGCGGAAAATCTCCTTTTCCTTCTCGCTCTTAGTATGGAGCTCTTGAAGCTTTGCGAGTTGGAGGTCCACTAACTGGAAGCACTCAGTCAGGGATTGGATTTTTACGAGGAGAATCTTCTTCTCTTCGTCCAGCTTGGCGATCTGAACTTCCAGAGCCTTCACCAAGCGGTCCCGCCCTTGGACCTCGGCTTCCATTGTCTTTTTCTTCTTCTCCGCATCCTCCACGCTGCGGCAAGCGGCTTCGACATCCCGCCTAACACGGAGCGTGAGATCCAGGCTCTGATATAAATAAAGAAAGAAGGATTAGATTGTTAGTCATTCTATTAAAACATGGAGAGATTGGTAAAAAGGAAAAAGGTTGTTACCTGAACCAACCTCACTCCGATATCCGTGGAGAGAGCCTCTGGGCTTGGCTCAGGTAAACTCCCGAAGGCATTGGGAGAGATGTTATCAAACATAAACTTGCATATCGGATGCAAGTGTGGGGGAATAACAAAGATCCCCGACCCAGAAGGTTGGGCCACTACCATCTCGTTTGAGCCCACCTCGCGAGCACCCACGGCACCCAAGGAAGGTGTCGCAGACTCGCGAGCACCAGCAGGCTCGCATGTTACATCCTTTGGAGGGAGGCCTCCCTCCCTCCGATCGCCTTTCAGCGAATTGTCAGCGACTTCGATCACTGGCTGGCCACGAGCACCTGGCGGTGGAGTCGCAGCAGCCGGAGGAGTCATAGTCGCACGAGAAATTAGGGCGGCCCCCCCTTTTTCAGCAACGCGCGGTTGTGGTCCACGACCAGGTCCGTCCGTCGGGACAGGTGCAGATGAAGGACCGGCCGCAGTCTTCTTCTGCCTTTTCGAGGCAGCACCTTTTAAGCGAGGGAGCACTCCCAGTGCTCCTCTCTTGTCTCCAACATTTGTCATCTCTTCTGGAGAAATTAGCCCCGCCGCGTAGAGACAACGAGGCTCTAGAACAGCGTTTACGTGGCGTGCAGCCGCAGAGAGTTTATAGACTCTAACAAGCTTCTCGTTGAGTCCTCCTCGCAGATTTGGCTTCACACCAGTTGGTATCCCTACAAAAGAAAAACAAACAGAAGAAGGCATGTTAATCATCGTAGGGCAAAGGCTTTGTTCTTTTCAGACAGATGGCGAAAACAAAACCCACCTTCGCCAAAATGACGATTAACGTTGTGACCTTTTGGGTCGGAGCCCATTTCGGACTCCCAATTGCCGGAAACATAAAACCATCTTTTTCTCCATCCCGGGCAGTTGGAAGAAGGATTCCCCAAGATAAAGTTATTCCGGTGCCAGAAGCAAAGGTAGTACCAACCCTCGCTAGCTGGCGCCTTCTTCAGTTGGAATAACCTTAAAAACTCCTCCGCAGTTAACTCATCATTACCCGCTTGCTTCCAGAGGATAAAAACACTCAGAAGCACCCGCCAGCCATTTACTATTAATTGGCCCGGGGCAATCTTATAGAGACGGAGGAAGTTTCGTATGAAAGGGTGGAGGGGAAGGCGTACACCCACTTTGAAAAAATATTCGTAAAAGGTCACACACCCTGGTGGTGGTGCATCGGCTGTCTCCCCTCTCCCCGGTAATCTAAATGATACAGAGTCTGGGACTCTATATACCTCTCTAAGGTTAGAGAGTCTTTCCTCCGTCAAGATGGAAGAGTAACCAGAGGCGGAGTATCTCCCAGCCGGTACTCTGGCATTATTGGATTCGGAGGAATCCGGGGTTTCATCTCCCAAAGGAACAATCTCTTCGTCAGAGATTTCCGCCATTATAAAGGAAAATAGGTGGGAGAAGTGAATAAGAAGAAAGAAAGAAGGAATACCTCTGTGAAGAGGTTTTTTACTCCGGAAACAGAGAAGAAGAAAAAGAAAACTTCGCAGCAGATGAAATTCGAAAATGGAGGATTTTCGGCTAAGTTCGATATTTATACGCAATCATCCCTGCTGATTTGAGGGACACGCGGTAGCTTCTCATCCGGCACGCCAGACGAACGGGCGCTGGCATTAAATACGGAAACACGTGGCGCCCGACGCCTCATTTCTGGCGGCAGAAAAAGCTGCGTAAAGCTGGCCATCATAAATGCGGAAGCACGTTAAGTGAATCATGCACGATTCTCTCCCAGCAGCCAGCTGTCTACACTAACAAACCCTTGGCATAGTTCCTCAATACCAAGGGTTTGGGGGGCATCTGTTGTAAGCAAATATAGTCTAGCGAGAAGAGAGGGGTCGCGCATCTTTCATACGAGCAGTCAAGCTCGTGCTCGTCAGAAGGGGTCGCATTCCTGGTCACAACTCCTGTGTGCGAGTAGCTCAGCTCGTGCTCGCGATAAAGGGTCGCATCTCCTATGTGCGAGCAGCTCAGCTCGTGCTCGCGATAAAGGGTCGCATCTCCTGTGTGCGAGCAGCTCAGCTCGCATTCCTGGTCGCATCTCCTGAATGCGAGCAGTCCTGACACGAGTAGCTCTCGACATCTGAGCAATCGTGAGTCTTTGCTTTTGATTTGGACGATCTTCGTATAATAGTATCAGCACCCGATTCCCGTCGAGCAGCTTGTCCAATCCCTCTGTGACACCAAGCAGGGCTACACCCAGTTCGATGGTCTCCGCTCCTTCGGCGTCTCCTTCCTTTTCGCCGGTTATGACTCCAACTACGGTTTCCATCTCTACATGAGCAATCAGCGCTACTACCACGCCTACCAGCAGCCTGTATAAGTCGATTTTGGGCTTATCTTCTCGTGTGGTTCCGAATCTCAAGGGATTGATATCAAGGAACGTGGTTGCCATAATAAGTAATTGGGTTAGATCTCGTCTCCAAGGATAAGGATCTTATCCCGCGAAATCAGCGGGATCCCATATCGTACACGAAATCAGCGGGATCTCGATATCTTATGTAACAGATTGGATCGCTTCAGATCTATATAAAGGGATGACTCCATTAAGAGAGAGGTACACACAATATTCAATCTCTGGCCTGTTTTTGCCTGGTTATTCTTCTTCTTGCTTCGGCCTGACTTAAGCATCGGAGGGCTAACGGCTGGACACCAGCCACCCTTAGTTGCTTTCTGTCTCCTTTCAGGTCCGGACGGAGGAAGTATCTGTTGGAGAGAAGGTGAACGTCCGGAGGATCCAGTTACAAAATCTGACGTTAACACATATCTTTCGTTATTTTCCCATGGATAAGGATGGACAAAGTACCCCGGCTTGGTTTCTCAACACCTCCAATCTAAGTCTAGCTAACCCACAAATCACATAATCCCTTCAACCATGAAAATCGTGTAACGTGAACTAGGTGTAAGAGTGTTCAAATTTTCCATCAATCACATAAATAGGGGAATTCTTATATAAAACCATTATGCCAAGAGAAGATTAAGATTTACAACCTGATACACTTCATATCCCCTCCTCTTATGCTCATATCATCTTGAATGCATAGAAGCAAAATTTCCAAAAGAGTTTTGAATTTTAGAAAAATCGAAAAATTTCTACATTATTGCTCGAAATGTTACAAAACGCCTGGATTCATCCAAGTGATCCTACACCCCCCAACCAAATCTTGCATTGTCCTCAATGTAAAAGATGTGCAATGAACAAAACATGAGAGCAATTTGAACATAAAAGGGAGTGAGGAATGAGAGTACCTGAAAAAGTGAAAAAGTGGAATTCTTCCTCCTAATAAACCTAAGCAAAAGCAAACAAAAGCAGCAAAATCCTAATCCTAACTACTCTACACCTCCATCAAACTAGGAGATCAATCATCCTGGTAGACAGGATCAGTCAGAGGTATGAACATATCTTCTGAAGGGAATTTCTCAAAGAACGGCTTTAATCGCTGCCTATTAGCCTTAAAAATGTTGTCGTTCCTTGGATTTAACAACTCGACAGTCCCATATGGATAGACAGTTTACACAATGTAGGGACCGGTCCATCGAGATCTCAATTTACCCGAAAATAAATGTAGACGAGAATTATACAGGAGGACTTTTTGATTGATCGTGAATGTCTTACGAAGAATGTTTTTGTCATGGAATATCTTCATTTTGTCCTTGTAAATTCTCGCATTCTCATATGCTTCGTTCTGGATTTCTGCAAGTTCATTGAATTGTAATTTGCACAACGAGCTCGCCTTGTCAGAATCAAAATTCATCTTCTTAATTGCCCAATATGCCCTATGTTCCAACTCCACAGGTAAGTGACAAGCCTTCCCATAGACAAGTCTATAGGGAGACATTCCAATAGGGGTCTTAAAAGCAGTACGGTAGGCCCAAAGCGCATCGGTAAGCCGAAGCGACCAATCCTTGCGATCGGGGTTCACTGTTTTCTCTAAAATGTGTTTATTCTCCCTATTAGATATCTCAGCTTGTCCACTAGTTTGTGGATGATAGGGAGTGCTTACTTTGTGTGTTACGCCATATTTCTTCATTAAAGTTTCAAAAGGGCGGTTACAAAAGTGAGACCCTCCATCACTTATGATGACTCGAGGTGTTCCAAACCGGGAAAGAATATTCTCTTTTAAGAAGCGAATGACCGTTTTATGATCATTATTCCGGCAAGGGATGGCCTCGACCCATTTGGAAACATAGTCGACGGCAAGCAAGATGTATTTGTGTCCAAAAGAAGATGGGAATGGACCCATGAAATCGATGCCCCAACAATAAAAAATTTCAATTATTAAGATGGGATTGAGTGGCATCATATTTCTACGGGAAATTCCTCCTAATTTCTGACAAGGTTCACATGTTTTGCAACAGTCATGTGTGTCTTTGAACATAGTGGGCCAATAAAACCCACATTGCAGAATTTTCGCTGTGGTCTTTTTAGCCGAGAAGTGGCCACTACATGCCTGCGAATGACAGAAGGAGATGATACTTTGTTGTTCCTCATCTAGGACACATCTCCTTATGATTTGATCGGGACAATACTTGAATAAGTATGGGTCGTCCCATAGGAATTTTCGCACCTCAGTGAAGAATTTATCCTTATCTTGCTTTTTCCAATGTGTAGGAATTGTACCTATAGCAAGATAGTTAGCAATGTCCGCATACCATGGCAATTGGGAAACAACAAAAAGTTGTTCATTAGGGAACATGTCATTGATCGCGGTCGTTTTAGGGGAATCAGTGAGGACAAGTCGAGAGAGATGGTCAGCCACGACATTTTCTACTCCTTTCTTATCACGGATTTCTATGTCAAATTTCTGGAGTAGAAGGATCCATCTTAACAACCGTGGTTTAGCATCCTTCTTGGAGAGAAGGTACTTAAGCACGGCATGGTCAGTGAATATGATTATCTTAGATCCAATCAAGTAAGACCTAAACTTATCTAAAGCAAAAACTACGGCTAAAAATTCTTTTTCAGTAGTGGTGTAGTTTGCTTGGGCTGAGTTTAGGGTTCTACTTGCATAGCAGATGACACATGGCTTTTTTCTCTTTTCTTTGGCCTAGCACGGCCCCAATAGCATAGTCGCTAGCATCGCACATAATTTCAAAAGGAAGGCTCCAATCAGGTGGTTGCATTATGGGAGCACATGTCAACATACCTTTAAGGGTGGTAAAGGCCTTTTGACATTCTTCATTCCACTCGAATGAATTTTCCTTTTGAAGTAGGTTACATAAAGGACGAGAGAGTGAACTGAATTCCTTTATGAATCTTCTGTAAAATCTTGCGTGTCCCAAAAAGGACTGTACATCTCATATGCTCTTGGGTGGTGGTAGGTTAGAGATAAGATCAATT